>CM028345.1:57559416-58216456 GCA_016618105.1 Dendrobium huoshanense | reverse complement strand
TTGTGAAGTAGTTGATATGTAAAGGAAAATTTGGGTTACTTATATTAATATTCCTAATCAAGCTATTAACTCACTTTCTTTTATGAAAAGAAGTAATAGTAGTTTACAAGCTAACTGATAATTAAGTTATTATAAATTTGCGAGAATTTCAATAAAAATTGAAAATAATTAATTCATCAAGCAATAAAATATATTTAAATAACATTAAGTTTCTAATATATTACTTTCTAACCAAATTTAGAATATTAAACTAGTTGATAACAAATTATGTAGAAGAAAAATGCAATGAATAACTTCACCAAAGTAGATAAAAATAAGGTCTAGGTATAACGAGCCGATTTTACGTAGAATCAAGTAATCGTATGCTTACCATGCTCAAATGGATGATACAACCAACTTACAATTTAAAAAATGATAATTAGAGGTGAAATATAATTCAAACAAAAAATTATAAATTAAGTGCCTTAGACTACTATTTCTGGACTATTCATAGATTGAAACATGATTAACTTTAATTTAAATTCAAATTTATTCTAAATTATTTTTTAGAAATTCTTAATACATCATAATAAGGGTTTAATTTGACTTTTAAATTTTCAAATCACCCAATCTGGAAGTTCCATGGCACCAAGTTCCACACTTCTAAAAGCATATGTAAATACCAAGCACCACGCCTTTGCTAGTCTTATTCACACAACTTGATAAGGCCCAAGAGGTAGAAAAACACAAATATTGCAAAACCAAAAAAAATCAGAAAGGAAGCCATAAGCAAATGAATCTCACAAGGGATGGCCTTAAACATGCTTATGTGCCCTTTTTTCATTTCTTTATTTGTTAAAGAAAGGAAAATTCACTTAAAATTTCTGATAAATAAATTAATTGATGAAATAAACCAACTATTGGAAAATAAATACATAACTTAAAAAATAATGTTTGGTATGATGCTTTTATTGAGAATGATATTAAGATTTTCATCAAATATGCTCGAGTTGGACAAAATTGGTTCTAAAAAAATTAGGATTTATCACTCATCAAGCAAATTTAAACATATATAAATCATAATGGTAAGGTTTAACTTGATAACGAATAAGATATCCTTGAAAACTACCATTAAAGTGAACACAATCTCATTCCTAAAATAGATTTATAAATAAGTTGCATAAATTTATTTAGCTGAGGATTGATGTGGAATCATAAGGAAGAGGTGAAAATGAAGTAGGATTCAATGAATTGGTAGTAAACTTATATAATATGGCCATATTAGATTCATAAAAAAATGGATTTATACATGAATTTTTAGAAACTTTTAATTTGTATGCATTATTTCCGATATGTTGCATAGTATTTAATGGTCTACCCTCATTGCTTTCAGTTTCTCAATGATTTTAAATGGAAGTTTTTTTTTAAGATTTACGCATACCATAACCTTATCACTAGGCTTAAGTTCTATGTACCTCTTATTCGCATCAATATAAATCGTATAATTGTGATAATTAACAGTCAATTTTTTGCGAATATCCCATGCAATATGTACAAATCATGAAATTATTATTATTTTATGAGAAAACTAATGGATATTTTTTGAAACTAAGATATATTCTAAGGATTTCTTACAATGAGTTAAAGAAAATGAAATGCTGAAGCCAAATTACATAATTATGTCATGTATATATGGATGAGCATCTTCTTTAAATAAGACTAGCCCAAATGATTTAAAATTAAGTTTTGATGGATTATGCACCTTTAGAATTGTCCAAATAGATAAAATTTAAAATTTAGGTTTGTTTTAAGGTGTTTGTTTTTAAGGAATTCTTTAAAATATTATTGCAATATGAATTTCTCCATTAGATTCTTTTTATAAATTAATATATCATGAAATCAAGGGCAAAAGGCAAAGTCATCATTGGTCTGATTAACCGGGCATGGTAAGAATATCAACGAAGAATTCATCAAAATTTGCATTTTCAATCCATTCATTTAATTCATCAATTGCATCAAATCGTTTAGTTTCTCTTTTAGACATAGGTTCTATTTTCATTTGAAATTCAAGTTTAGATTTGTGTAATGAGCAATTTTACTCTCAAACTCCCATTATGACTTTTGATCAATTATATAGGTTCATATTCATAATTTATTTTAGATATAGATTTTGATTCAACAACATCAAATATTGATTCAGAGTATTATTGCAAATTGTATTGTGGGTTGAATATATCCTCAAATGAGTATTCATGACTATCATTTCTACAACTGGATCGAGTTCAGCATTTTATAATTCTCACATTTCATTTGTTTTAAATGAGATATAATTGAGTTTCATAGAAATCAACACCCATGCAACAACCCTAATAGGGTGCTTGTAACACGCCTCAATACCCAAAGATTTTGATAAAGTCTCAGATAACGTTTTTGGTTCATTGTAAAGTTGGTTCATTCCTAATATTTCATCCAAGACCTTTAACAAAGCAAATAACATTAACAAATTAATTTTAAAACAAATCATATATAGTTATAAGACCTGTAAATATATTATTTAAGCAAGATATAATTATTTTATTTAATTTTTTGAAAGTGATTACACAATTCATCCAATATCCACCAATGACATATTTTTCTTTAAGTGTATGTTTCATGCGAGTTGATTATCTCCCACTCAAAATGCTTCGCCAAAAACAATGGAGTGTATCCACTAATTTTGTTTCAGCAACGACAGTAGCACTTGCTTTGTTCTACTCTCCAGTGCATGAAGAGTTGATTAGTTGACCTTATTTTTACTTCTTGCGTACATTGTATTGATCTGTATAGCTGAATGATGATGCAGTTTCTCTATGTTTATCGTGCAGGATGACTTCTGAGTCCAGTTTAGAGGGCTCCAGTTCTATCCAGGTCAATCTTGACAGTTCAGAATCAACCATTGGAATCAACATCAAAACTCTGGATTCACGGACATTTTCCCTTCGAGTGAACAAAAATGTAAACTCTTTTTGCGCTCATTTAGATGACACACCACGTGTTTGTACCTTGCTCTTTGTTAGGTTGATATTGTAATTGCAAATATATATTTTTTGTAAATTGATAGATAAAGTTATAACTCATGCTGCATGAAAACCTTACAAAACTAAATTGCATTCCTGCTGTTCTTTATCATACAAATCTGACATGCATGTGACAAATATGTAAGAACAAGAACTAGTGATACAAGCATGCTTGACTTTCAGAATGTTTAGCTAACATTTGATTTGAATTTTGGTGTTTTTCATCATCATGTTGTTCCTTTCCCTCTTTTTATCATTGGCCCTCTATTTATTGATTTTTTGTAGATTTTTTGTTCATTGAATTTATTTTAATAATCTTTACTATCCTTATACCTACTATTTGTGTTTAATTCTATGAATCTCATAGTTCGCTCCTGCCGAGTGCCGTCCAAAGTGTTAATCTAGTCTTCACAAATCATTCAGATGACTTATATTCATGTTAACTTATGTCTATCTTTTTAAATTTCTAACCCTCTAATACAATTTTATCTACTTGTCCAATGGATATATTTTTACCCTTTATTCTGCATGTCTAAAACATCTAAGCCTAATTTCAACTACCTTATCTTTAGTAAGTGTTACTTTAATCATTCCTTAGTTTATCCTTCTTAATTGCCCAACTTAGCTTCCAAAATTTTCAATTGACCAACATTTAGATTTGTATACATCATCGCCATCATTAATAGACTTAGCGTAACTATTTGAAGTTAACTGTATGAATCATCATTTTTTATTCGGGAAAAAGGCCAAAATGGTTCATAGTTTATTTGTATAGAGTCATTTTAGTTGTAACTATCCAATATATTAAATTAGTCCATTGACTCCTCAAACATGATGCAAAATAGATCCTTTGTTAGATTATTTTGGATCAGATTTAAGGAGTGAAGGGACTATTTTAGATCAGTTTTGAGGATTCAATGGGCTACATTGGATACATTAGATACTTTGGGATTAAGGCAACCCCTAGAAGTAGTGTAGGGGCTGATTTTTTTCTCTTATTCATTTGTTTCAACTGAGTATTGTTCGAGGTGTTAAATCTATTCTTTGCAGATCATTTTAATAAATTCCAATCCCTTCTTCTTGTTAATCCTCCAACACTGTTTTTATATACTCATTCAGTGTATTTTCTAGACTCTTCATTGTTCCCATTCAAACCACTTATGTTTATTTTCAATTATTTTATTTTTCATAAATATCAATCCATTCATTTCTCTATTATTATTTTCTCATAATTTATTTGTTCTATTTTGGTCACACAATAATCTTATCATTCTCATTTCTTTCATGTTGAACTTTGCATCGATTATTTTTTTAATTCTAAACACTTTAATATAACCTTTATCACCAACCTAATTGTAGTTTTATAAAAGTTGTCTCATATCTTCTTACCATATAATATTGTTGATGCATATTTCTTTTTTAATTGTCTAGCTTTAACTCTAAAATTTTATCTTCATCTATATTCCCATCATTTTATGTAATTGACCAAAGACACTTAAATATATTGCCCACAATATTTGGCCTCATTATAAATTTACAGAGTTTACTTTTATGTCTCTTATTATTTTCATATATTACATAATACTCTCGAGTTACTTTTCCATTTTGAACCCCTAGTCTTTAATTAAAAGTAATATTTCCATTTTTATTTTATTTATTATGTATAATAAATCCAAGTTATTTTACCTTTCATACATGAGTCTCAATTTATCTTCTACATTGCTGGCCACCGCCACCGCTGCCGGCCACCACCACCGTTGTCGGCTATCACCACCGTCATCGCTGCTAGCCGCCATCCATCACCACCGAAGGCCGCAACTGTCGGCCGACTCCACCCGCCGTTGGTCACGACCTTTTTTGGACTTTACATTACATTCATTACTTCAAACAAAACAAAAATAAAATCATTCACTTACATTTACTTTACATTCATCCAAACAATTCGAAAGTATTTTTTTTACACTGCATTCTTTTTCGAGCTAACTAAACTGCCCCTACTTAAAAAGATAAATGTTCTATTCTGATTCTCCATTTGTTTCAATATAGTTCGGCGATTTTCTCAATGAATTAAGCTTTCAAGTTTTATTTCACCTTTTACTTATGTAAGACATGGTAGAGTCTATATTCACTATTGCAAATTTATGATGAGATGCACAAAAAAATATAGAACATACAACAATTTACAATTTTTTAACTTTTAATTACACAAAAAATAGTCTCTTTTTGATGTAAAATTCAGAAACATGCTTCATTTGTTTTAAAAGATATTATAAAAATCACTAAAATTGAAAATTTGCAAGAACAAATATAAAAGTATGCAAGTTTAGCTTTCCCATTACATAAAGAAAATCACAATGTATTAAATTTAATAAAATATCTAGCGTGAACATAAACCAATCTTAAGTTAATTTAGATGAAAGGACTATAATATAAATCACCAATTGGAAGGCTCATACCTCATGTTGGTACAAAGAGAATCACCGGTCAGAAGTTGATGTCAAGACTTGCAGTGCGCTCGAAAAATTTGCATACAGCAACATAAATAATAATTGAGTGGAAACAAAATTTTAATTCAATCATTTCATGTATTTTACTATTCTTAAGGGTCCTATTTATAACGTAAAATGACCCAAAATAAGTAATTATCAAAATCCTCCAATATTTGGCCCAAATATGGAATTGATTCACAGAACCAAAACATCAAATCAATAGCAATAATATATAAATAATCTTTTGAAATAATGGCTAAATAATGAATAAAAAGAAAATAAGAGAAACCGACTGTATGCTTAAATGAAAATCAGATTCAATTGAATTGGGATGTCCAAGAGTTGAGTTGAAATAACTTGTAATAGTAAATCAAACCTAATAACAACACATGTTTTTAGTAGTAATATATCTAGTGGGGGTTTGTGACTTTAAGCGATCAAGTCATTAATAAGATAGTGCACATTTTAGATATCTTGGATCTATTGTTCATAGTGATGGTGAAATAGATGGGATATTATTAGTATAATTAAAGTTGGATGGATGAAGTGGAGGAATGCATCGGGTTTGTTGCGTGATAGAAAAATACCACTCAAATTTAAGGTAAAATTTTATAAGATGGTGGTTAGACCTGCAATGCTTTATGGCGCAGAATGTTAGCCATCAAAAGAGAAACATAATATTAAGTTAAGTGTTGCAGAGGTGAGGATACTCAGGTGGATGAGTGGCTTTACTCTTAGAGACAGGATACAAATGAGCATATACGTGAAAACGACGGCCTTCCGATGACCTGGTTAGGAGAGTAGGTGTATTAGGTTTAACCTATGTTAAGAAAGGTAGAGGTAGACACTAAAAGACTTAGTTAGACAATATCAGAAATGACCTTTCTTTATTAGATTTAAATAATAATTTAACTCTTAACCAGACACAATGGAGAAAAAAGGATTCATGTAGCCGACCCCACATAGTGGGATAAAGGCTTGATGATGTTGTTGTTGTTGTAATAAATCGAGCCTAATGAGGTAAACTAAATAATATAGAATATATTTCTATCATTTACACCAACATCATAGGTACGTTACATTCAAATTAAAAGTTAGAAAATTGAAGAATAAGATAGAGTTGATATCAATGCACATGATTTGTGTTTATAATAAATAAAGTCTTGGATTTGCATCATTCTTCTTGACATACAAATGTCTTGTTTCATGCAAAATTATCACTGAATAATCACAAGTAGTTGTGCCATCCTAAAACATAATATATTATTTATATCCACAATCTAGTTGACATAATCCGACTAGTATGATAGCATCTGAAATATGATGAGTAAATTTGGGTCGAAAGTTGTTGGATTTGAATTACGAGTAGATGAAAACTGGTAAGAATCAACGACATTAGTAGCATGTTCATGAAATAAAGCCAAACCAGATATACTGAAGTATGTAGTGATATCATAGTTATTCAGAATTTTTATTTTATAAGTATATTTTCTAGTGCATTGTAATATTGCCTTGCTTTTTTTTTGTATTTAGTTTTTTAAAGTCCTAATGGGAAGCCTTTTTGGATTTGGGTTTACCATTAATTTGTTGTCTGGTTTGAATTTCACATATCTTCTATTCACAGCAGCAATAGACTTATAATTCTTATAATTAATTATTAGTTTTCCACGAATGAAGTAAGTAATGAGAACACCAAAACACCAATATGCATCTTGATGGATACTAATGATGATTTTTAAGTTATTCCTTTAAGATATGGTGATAAAGAAATTGAAAATAATTAAACCACACAAATATGATATACCTATATGAAAAAATAACTTCTATGAAGGAATTAAGAAATTGACATAAATATTAATGTTGATCATTTATGCATTTTTAAATTAATCCATTATATAAAACTAATGTTCAAGTTTTCTTTAAGCCACTTCTTGCTAACAAGGTTATTAAAATACTCACGAAATTTCATTTTCAACATAGTTTTTTATTTTATTTTATGATTTTGAAAATTAAGAAATCAAATACCAAAAAGTAAATTCAATTTTAGGCTAATTTGTCGAAATAATTTCATAAAAATATTCAACATGAGTTAATCAACGTGTCCAATTGATTTATTAGCTTTAGAAGCATGATTTGTTCACCTTCACATTTAGGAATAATTTTATCAATTTCACAATTTGTTTATAATCTATAGTAAGCATGATTTGTTCAACTTCACATCCATAATAGATTAAATGTTGTTTTTTATATTCAAGCTAGCATTCAGGATTTAAAAGTTAAGGTTTTAAATTGCAATTTAGGTTCAAATAAAATTGTAGGCTCATTTTCAATTTCTAGTTTAATTTATGATGGATGGAGTTTTAGATTCATAATTGATGTCATACTCAAAGTCAATTTTAAGTCGAACTCTAAATTTTGTTTAAATTTAAATTATGGTTTGTAATCATTTTGTAATGCAAAGAAATTATATGGCGACTCATATTGCAATTGTAAATCTTTTTCTGCATCTAATACGTCATCAAAATAATAATAAAATACGCCATCAAAATATTATTCATAAATAGAAGTTTCTTTTATTAGGTCATATTTGATTATGCTTGATTTAGCAATTATATGTCAACTCATATTGCAATTTTAAATATTTTTCTTCAAATTCTTTAATTACTGGTGCGGTAATCCTAACATAATTTACTTAGTGTGCCTCGGCATTTAAAGATCTAAATAACATAACTTTGTATTTTTGGTGAATTGAAGCTTTGTTTATTTCTAATATCTTGCCCAAGATTTTTAATGAAACAGATAATGGTAAAAAACAATATCAAGAAAAATGATTTTTAGTTACATTGACCTGTATTTCTCTTTTAAGTTTATGATTTAGCTCAGCCCCTATAGGCTTAGTTTCTCTTGTAATATTTCACTAGTAGGTCCCCTTGTTTTGATTTAGCACATTAGGTATTTCAAGATCAAAGGGATGATACTGTTCATATAAGTATTCCAAATTATTTTTCCTTTCCAAAATCCTCTTAAGATTATGCATCCTATCGAATATAGGGAAGTTATTTTGATCATAACATTAGTAACATTGGGTTTGTGTAGAAGTTTAACTTCCTCGATCCTATTTAAATAGCATAATTTATTCATTTTTGGTTGTTCCAATGCCTACTTTTAGTTGGCATGAAATGCAATCATTAGCGCTTATACCAGTTTGATGCAAGTCATCTTAGTGCTTACAGTCACTAATGTAATCCTAGGATGAGATAGTCCAGGAAACCTACAAAAGATTACCATGACTATATCCAATCTTTAATACAGGCAAATGAGTACTCTTTGTTGCAAAATTATTAAACACACTTCATTTGAAATCATAATATAAAGTTTTAAAATAATAAATTACATAACAAATCTGAGAACGAATATAAAACATTATTGATTTGCACCCTAAAAGAAAATCATTTTGTATCAAACTTGCTGAATCTCAATTACACGTACAAATCATCACAAATAAATATAGATGAAAAAAGAATGATAGATATCACAAATTTATAGATCCAGGCTGATAAAAGGAGAATTGTCCCCAGAAAATTGTCAAAAAAACTTGCAAAGCACTTGAAGAATCCACATCTAATAATACACAAAATCTGAGAGGTAACATGACTTTTATTTAACTATTTAATGTATTTTACATACTTCAAGGGTCTTATTTATAACTTTAAATGATTTAAACTAACTTATTAGAAGCCCTCAAAATCTGTCTTAATACTTTAAAATTTCAATTCAGTTGACTTGAACTCCAACAAGAACATCAAGTTTCCATCTTTTGTTTCTGCAAAACAATTAGTTTCTACTTTCAATATCTATTTTCCAACCATTTCCAGCAATTCCTAGTCCCTGCTACAGTGTCATAACTGGGAATATAAGGAAGCCAAACGATTGGACTAAAGATACAATGCCAAAATTGGGTGAATAAGTAAACACAGCTGTTAACTTGGCTATTGAAGGAAGGTTACATGTAGGGAAACCTGAAGCAGCTGCACATGAAACACTCACCATGTTATTGCAATTAGAACTGAAAATCAATAAGTATTGGCATCTACTGTAGCTAGAGTCTGAAAGTTGACATAATAGCAACATAGCCATTGTAGCTGAAATTTGGAAGTGAAAAAGTAGGGTAATGACTATTAGCTTCTATTAGGTCCCTAGATTCGAAGCTGGGTTTCATAGTACCTACTTTCATGGTGTCAGAACATGAAATTAGCAACAATAACTTCCCAAAACAGTGACTGAATGGTAATAGCTGAAATGAAAATTAGGAAACAAATTATTTGCTGAAATGCAGAATCAGTTTTAACCAAACTAGGGAGTTCAATAGCTGAATTGAAACAACTTGGAGTAGTAAATTAGACGGAATGGGCTGATCAGAAACGCCAGAGAACATATCAAGATCTTATAAACACCAACTTCATAACCATCTTACAAAATTGGAACTAGGAAACTGAAAATAATGTGGCATTGAGACAACTTAAATAATAGTAATGCACAATACTTCAATTTTTAATGAATAAAGGCTTTTTTATTGCACCACTAACGCGATCAATAGTAGATAAGTAGAGCAATATTGGCATGTTGCTCATAATTCCAGCATTTTTTCCCTATAGTTCTTTTAGCTTCCACTTCTTTAGCTTTTACTATATTAGGTCTCTCATAATGATCGGCTTATTTGATGATGCCAATAGGTAGGGTGCTTACCTTGATAGATGTCCAAACTATGCCTGGAGAGTTGAAGAGTGAGCTCCTTGCTATCCTCGTTAGATTTGCATGGTGGGTAGGTATTTCTAGTTGGCTTAAGTGTAATATAATAATAGCTATTTTCTTGTAAAAGTAAAAGAGGCATGAGCATCCATAGTCTAACCCTGTATAAATCTAATATGGCTTAAACATTAGAATTGGCATTTGCTTCATGAAGGGTATCAAATACTATTTGGGCTCTTAGTAATAGACCAAATTTAATGGAACAAATGGCCTTCTTTTTCCTAGGGCCCAACTATAGCATGCCCATGGGTTTATCAATTTTAAAAGAGTAATACTGGGAAATGAGGAATTCTATGGGTAATTAAATATATTTGAATTATGTATATACATAGTTTGAACTTAAATGGTTAGTACCCTAAGTTTAGTAATAAAATGAGCGGCTCGTTTGTCTCAATAAGAATTTTGACGAAACTGCATTAATGTAAATGAAGCCTAAATGTAGTCGTTCATTATCTTATGGATACCCCCTCTCTCTCTTCCCTATTGTGGATTCATTGTTGCTTATGGTTATATCTCTATTAGTTTTAGGTATTTGTTTTTCATTGAAGTTGGATCAGGCTTGTGACTTTATAATGTTGTTATTCTTAATGGATCTTTTGCCATATCAAAAGCTAAGTGTGCTTGAAAAGCACATCATGAAAGCATTAAAACTTGCCTCTCAGAACTTATTAGCTTATGTACAATTGATTCATTATAATATTAATGTCTATTTCAGATACCGGTGCCAGATTTAAAGGAGATGATAGTGACCACCATTGGTGTTCCCCCAGAACAACAACGACTAATTTACAGAGGAAAGGTTCTCAAAGATGAGCAATTGTTATCTGAACTTCGTATCCTGGCATTGGTTATGTTGGATTCTTTCTTCGTTTTTAATTGTTTTTATTAATAGTCTTGGGACCTTATTCATGATTTAATATTATATTTTATTGTGCTTCAAAATGGTTATTGTTATTTTATTTATATTATCATATATGAGAAATTATATGTAGCTAGGATCTTTGTTATGTATCATCACCTCATCTTGATATTTTCTCATTATTGGAGGTATTTTTTATTACTTTTATGCTATCTTCTTTTGTGTATATATAGAGACATATGTTTGTACTAAACCCAATACAAGATTAATTTCTCTTAAGCTCTCTCTTTATAATATTATATTTGAATCATGTTATTTCCGATCACATCTTACAAACTACTTATATTCATGAAATTGTCATGAGTGGCTCTCCTGCCCTTGTTTTCATTTGCACTTCATGATCTGTTTGACTGCGCCTTTTATTTCTTGAATTCTGAACGTATTAAAAGTTGCCTCCTCGCCAATTACTCCATGGCACTAACCGCTTCATCATCTTCTAGCCATGGGATCTTGTTAGCTTCACTGTCATGGTCTTCTTGTCTTCAACTATGATCAGGGCATGAAGGATGAAGTGAGAGAGAGCAGAAGAGAGAGGTTGAGTTTACAAGATAATTAAACATGTGTGAAAAACGTTCTCCTAATAATTTTCCCAAAAAGGTATAACCAAAGAACTTAAATAAGTGGAAGCCATCAAGCCATTGCTTTAATGGCAAACAAGCCACAATCTACACCATTTTATTTAATGGATCATTATTGTTACATGAGACTTGTATTTCTTTGGCTACAAGAGAGCATTACATAAAATTAGGCCTATTTTCAGCAACTAAGGTTGGCCGATACAAATAACCCAGTCTCGGAACCTTCCTCATGCAATATTCAATTAAATTGAAGGGAGACGGGTAGGGGGAGTCTCATGCATTAAAGTAAGGAGAGTGGAATTTAATGTTCATGTTGAAATTCATACGATTAGGGTTTGACCAAGTATTTGATCAAATCCTTTGTGCTTTGAATTTTGCAAAGAATTAATGGTGATCTTCATATTTGATGCAAAGCTCTTGTTTGTGATCTTATATTTGGCTTGGGTATATGAGGTTGTGCCACATCACTTGTTAATTTTCTCTGATCTTCTACATTACGACCCTTCTCCATGCTACCACCTTTATTCATTCTCAATATCGCCACCTATGTTCCCTGTGTTTTTGATCTTGCCTGGTTGAATTGGGATTGGGCCTATATCTGGGATTGGATTTAGGCTTAACGAGCCTAAGTCGAGTGATGATAAAATCTGAGCATATTTATATTAGACTAGGAAGAAGGTCAACACATCTCTTACAAATGAGCTAGTGTGTCGACTGTGCAATTTGCTTTTTTCTTTTTAAACAAAATTTGATCTATTATCTTTTAAGGAAAAGTGTATAACATGAAGCTATAGCAAATTCTTGCTTGATGAAATGAAAAAAAAAAAAAAAAAATTACAAAACACATTGACGGAAAAATCCCTTTCATGGTATTTTATCCTCTCCGAGAATATATAATTTGAAACCTTTTGTTAACAAAATCCTCTTCCTAGAAATGCTCATAGTAGAGGCCATATAAAGAATGTCTGAATCACCCATATCCATAGCATCAAGAAATTCATCAGAAGCAAGGACCCCCCCAAGAGGTATAGAATATTTAGTCATGTTAGTAGGTGCAAGAGCTGGACTAGCAATCCAGGAAGGCATTGATTTGAAGGTTGGATCCAAAGTTGATCCTAAGTTCTGAGTAAAACCTGTTTAGAAGTAGAAGTACTGCCACCAGTGCATTAGAAGATGATATTTTGTTAGGTGGAAGAACCCCATTTTTATAATTAGTATGTTTGCGTAGCTTTGGGTGTACTCTTGAAATATTTTGAAAAGTTATGGCCAAATATTTTTTAGGTTAGGGGAATGACAGGTTGAAAATCTTCTTATTCTCTTTATGAGGTTCCTCTGCTTCTGTTTAAATGGTTTATATCTTTACCAAATTTGATAATGCAACAGGATTTCTACGGTCCATGACTGTTTTCTCTATTTTTTCCTGTAAGAGCAAATCTGCGTTGTATTGAGAATACCAAGCTTTGCTTGTCTTCTAGAACATTCTTAGTTCTTAAGTTATTGTGCATGTAGCTGGCTTGTTTCTTTGTTTTTTTTTTATTTGTCATTTTCAGTTGATTCTTTATTCTATCTTTAATAAGTTTAAGGCGGGCCAGTTATGGACACAACATAAATTAACTTGTATGAAAAATGATTTGGTACGAGATTGACAGTCAAAGCCAAAATTATTGAGTTTCTAGATTGAAGTGCACAGCATCAACCATGATCTAATTTATAATAACAAACTAAATACAACAACAAATCCGGTTGAACATGATCTCATGGGCAGCTAGTTCACTGTTTAACTAGCTGGCAAGTCTTTATACAAAACTTCAAGTCCTAGCAAGACTTCAAGTCCCTTCAGATTTGGCTATGAATGTGCTTTAAATTATTTAGGTAGAGCTATTTAGACAAATTCTGTGGAAGCTACGTAAAAATAAAAAAATGATCAATTATAATTTTTTGGAGCATCTGCCAAAAATTCTAGGGTAATAGAATGTATTAACCTCATCAGTCAAATCAAGTATCAAATAAAAACATCCGCAAGTTAATTGTATACCAGCAAGGAAGGCTTTCACACTGTCAAACCACTGTTATTTGATTTAAATATTTTTGAATTGTTCAGAATGGGCTAGTTTGCTAGGTATTACACTTGAATGTTTATCAAACATATATAACATGTTCAGTTTCCATTTTGTTGAGGCATCTATCAAACTATTGTGGGTGTTAAGACGGCTCAACCACTTTATGTTCAAATCAAGTATCAACATAAAATATAATTTCAGATATTCATCTTGTATTATTATATCTTCTTCCTATTATTAACCTTTTATTTTTAATAAGTCTTACATATGCACTGGTTTTTTTTTTAAATTCTTATGGTTTAAACTAATTAGTACTTCAATATTTGTTTGTTTTTCTGGCTATTTTCTTCTGTTTGCATGTTTTGTTACCCTGTTATTTTTCTATGGCGTTGTTTTTCCACTACTGTGGCCCTTGAATATATTAGATATGGAGGATGGAGACACTCTACATTTGGTTTTAAGGCAGCCGACCCTGTCTCAACCTACATCTTCCACTGTTGCTGCTGAGGCATCAAGAGCTAGTAGCAGTCAAGGTCTGCTATTCAACCATAACACTTGTGTAATCTATGGGTACTTGTAGTGGTATTATACTGAACCTATACAAGAAGATATTGCATGTAGGAGAAAATACAAATTGTAGAAGTGATCTTTAATTGAGTAACTTGTGCTACTATATTTATATTTTCGTTGGTCTCTCTGTATTTTCTGGGACTATATTTTTATTTATCAAATTAGCAAAAAGTCAGTTCATAACTGATAGCAAAAAGTTCAACTACAGGGCAATCCAAGTAGCTAATTATGGCTCATAAGGACAAGATTTTTATCAAAAAAAAAAAAAAAAAAATTGTTTGTTGTGGCTTGCCTTCTAAGACTGCTATTATAACCTAATAGGTGTCTGAACAAAGTATTTTTTGGAGCAGTAGTTCTTACGTCTTGATTGGCATATTAGACTTGCTGATTCAGTAACCAGAGTTGTAGGGATATTGTTTGCCTAGGGATTGAGTTTTGATTTTAAAGCCTATAACTAAAAGTTCCATCATGATTGCATCACTATGACTTTTTGGTTTTGTAGATTTAAGAAATGAGCTTTGTAACATTCCTGATGGTTAAGTATCAAGATTGCAGACCCTAGCTTGTTATTGCTCCTTTTGCCTGATAGTTAATAATTATAAAGCATGAAATGACTTTTTCTTTACCCATTACTTCAAAATAATTTAATTAAAATTTTACACTATTAAAAAAGTTGAGAAAATAATCTAAATGACTATGATACTCTTTGATTTAATGGAAATCGGATGGAGTAGTTAATATAAGGGAGGTTTTTGCTCTTTACCAAAACTCAAGGGGCTATAAATAGCTAAACTTTAGGAGAGGCGGATAAAGCATGAGATGTTGCTGACTTCTTTTGATTCTCAACAATTGTGAACTATATTATAATAAATCCTGAATTACTTGTGCAAGTACATTCTTTCATTGGTAGAAATTGATCTTGTTAATGTTAGATGTCGTTGATGGGAGAATTGATAGAGCTAATGATAGACGGGAAGATGTACTTTTATTATTGATAGTCTCCTCCAGCCTCATTAACATTGATATAATCCTAAACTGTTCACATTGTAGCTCTAACTGCTTGGCAAAGCTTGTAGGGAAGATCCTATTGTTTGGTTTCATTCATAAAGCCATCAGGATAGGACTTTTAGTAGAGATTTTAACCAAATTTTGTTGATGACATTTCCTATCATTATTTTACGAAAATTTTGATGAAATGTTTAAAAGAATAATGAACATGTAAGATTAATTAGCATTCCATCAAAATTTTCTTTCCCAACTGGCTTCATTGAAGTTTATTCCACCTCCAACGGATGAATCAGAGGCTAAACCACTCGTAAAAATTCTCTTAGATTCCTTTGCTCTAGAGTTTGGTTCCTTCGAGGATATTTAGGGGCATGACCCAATATCAAAAATTTTAATATTGAGTCTAAGCTCGAGTTTCCATATGAATTTGAACCCACATCTGACTTCATTTCTAATCCTACCTTTGAAACTGAAGCTATAGTTAAGCACTCTGTTGATGCTTCTCATTTAGTTATTAAGCTGTGCTACTCATACCTCCTTGTGCTACTTAATGAATTGAGATTATCCCTACTTCATTTTGAATAGTTGTCTGGTTTAAAAAATCAAACCATTGATATTTTCTCCTAATAAATTTAGACTTGATAGTTATATTTTAAGATGATAATTTTATTTCTGTTGCATTCTGTTTTGATTTATTTTGTTCAATGTGTTTCAATTTTATGGTATTGAGCCTAAAGTAAAATTATTGTGTTTATTATGAAAAAAGTGCATAGGCGTATAATCTATACAATCACTTGTTCAATAAATATTTTGATGAACAATAAACACTAAAAATGTGAACTCGCCTCAAGCTTATGAACTATAAATAAATTTCTCTTATAAAATCAGTTAGGTTTCATTTAAATATGCAAGTTAATAAAATTCTAAATTAGTGATATTAGTTTAGTTATCACATTGATTTTTGTCAATGCAACATTTAACTAAAGTTGAGTTCATGGCAATTCATTTTGCATCCAGATCCTATTTTGTAATGATCCTACATATAGATTGGCATGAGTAGATGTGGTTAATAATTCTTCCATAAAAAATAATCAATTTTAGGCCATTATCTTCTTACTATAATTAGGAAAAGTCGCATGTACTTTTGTTAAGTAAAAATATTTATGATAAACCTCTTAGATTGCTCTTGACGTTACCTCAACTTGATTTGTCAAGCTGTCAAATTGGAACTAACCTATTGGAAGCAGCCCCAGCCTGTCATTTGCATCCCTAATATGTGGTTGCACCAAAAAAGAAATTGTAGTTAGATAAAACACTGATAGCCATATCACAAATTGCTTAAATTAAACATCATTTTAAGTTGCCAGTACAAGCCTAAGTTGGCGCCTTGCAAGCAAGGCTCACATCTAATTTAAAAAAAAAAACATTTGGAATAATCTTAGAACCTTTTGGGCAAAATCCACAACTTTTCCGCCCGCAAGGTCTCTTGCTGACAATAACCTTATTTGACACCTACACTTAGCTTCCAATTTGCTTCTGTTTAGCTCTTTTCTATCCGTTGTTGTTCTAAAAGGACATATAAAGATGGCGTGTTTGAGAAATACTCCTTAGAAGACAGGAAATATAATTATAGACATCATGAAATTCATGAGATAAGAAGCTAAAGATAATGAAGAACATGAAGCTAAACAATAGAACATGACACATGAGGTTGTCTGCCTCAAATAGCTGTCTCTAAATAGTGGCCTTGAAGGCATTAGAGTCCTTGATGCTAACATGACATAAATATGATCATTTAGTGTTTTTTTTCCTTGTGAGGTTGAGCCTCTGGATCCATCCTCTTGTTAGAGAGTTGGCATTCACATAGTGTTGACAATTATCATCATTTTAGGAGAGTATTTCACTTGGAATTGTCGACCAATTGCAATACATTTCACCACTTATTCATTAAGCTAATATGATGCGGACATCCGATCAAAGGAGGAGATGACGATCGACGGCCGAGATCATTCCACCTTATCTTAATTTGTTATTTGTAATTGTTATTTTAACCCTTAAGAGGGTCGTCCTATGTAAGCCCTAGGGGCATAAGTGTCTTGTTTTAGTTTCTTAGGCCTATATATAGAGGTCATTGCTTATGTAATGTTGGATGATTAAAAAAATGTTGTGTTTGCACTTGTGTTCTTTGGGAAGAACCTTGGGTGAGATTCCCATGAGAGGAATTCATAGCTTCCACCAGCCGCAGGATGTGTCTGGGCTCGTGGCCTGAAGTCCCTTGGTGAAGGACAACGTAGTAGACGTCAGCTGCAGGATGTGCCCGGGCACGCGGTTGTATCTTTCTTTCCCTAAATACTCTTCTCATCCTCCCTTGACCGCTGGCCAAAATCCCCCACTTTCCACCAGCAGATTCTCCTATAAACCCTTCCACTTCCACAAAACCGACCTCCCCTTCTCCCTCCCCAAGGCCTTGGCTCCACCTCCAACACCCCCCGCCAACCTCCTCAGCCGTCAGTCTCTCCAATCCGCCAGCTTCATCCCCAACATCACCCAAACCCACCCACCAACAATCTCTTTGCCTAATATCACTTCCCTCCAAAACTCCTCTTTTCTTATTTAGGATGTCATTAATTCAGAGAGATTTCAAATTCGAATTAATCTAGTTTGAATTTCAAATCCACCCTCATAAATTACATTAATTTTAGGAAGTTTTTTTATTTGAATTAATTAATCAATTTTGAAATTGATTGATTAATTAATATCATATTCAAATGCTTTCCTAATTAGTACATCTATTTTAGGAAGCATCATTCAATCATATTAAATCTGAAATTATTTCAGATTTAACTCTCCAATCTCCCATTAATGCATGGGTCCACATACCTTTTCTCTTCCCTCCACTGGCCGGCCCACCTTCTCTTCCCTCTCTAATTATTTATTCACTAATTAACGGCCTAAGATTAGGGAATATTAATTACCTCTTCCCTCCTTTATTCTTCTTGTTGAAATTCAAATTTTTTTAAATCTCCCCCACCTCCTCCCGTTCTACATCATAATACCCTTTTTTTACATCTAAACAATGCCACTTATTCATTAAGCCAATTGTTATGCTGGTTGTAAAAAGAAATGCTTTGGGAAGAAAATAAGAAGGATGAGCAGTAAATGGTTAGGACATATATGGTTAAGGTGTTATACCTTTCATCTTGGGCATGGATATAAAGGTGTGAAATTGATTGCTTTTCTCTGAATTTTTTGTCTTCATATCATCAAAGCATTTGCTCGGTGTCATAGTTACGGTAACCCTTCCTATCGGGTATATAGTCCTTGTTTATAAAGGGTGATAGAGAAACAATTGTTTACGGGCCTACGAGACGGCTCAAAGTAACACCTTGATTATTATTCCTACGATTACATGCTTTTACCCATGTTCCTTGAGCTTACTAATTGATGTGTTGGAGGTTGGTTAGAAGTCATAGAGCAATTCATCAACCTGACAATCCTTTGCGGATTGCTAAGGCAATATTGATGTAGAACGAGAGGAGGTGGGGGAGATTTAAAAAATTTCAAATTTCAAACAAGAAGAATAAATGAGGGAAGAGATAATTAATATTCCCTAATTTTAGGCCGTAAATTAGGGAATAAATAATTAGGGGAGAGAAGGTGGGTCGGCCAATGGAGGGAAGAGAAAAGGTGTCCACATACAATGTATGTGGACTCATGCATTAATGGGAGATTGGAGAGTTAAATCTGAAATAATTTCAGATTTAATATGATTGAAGGATGCTTCCTAAAATAGATGTACTAATTGGGAAAACATTTAAAATTTGGATATGAGATTAATTAATCAATTAATTTCAAAATTGATTAATTAATTAAATAAAAAAACTTCCCAAAATTAATGTAATTAATGAGGGTGGATTTGAAATTCAAATTAGATTAATTTGAATTTAAAATCTTTTCGAATTAATGACACTCTAAATAAGGAAATAGAAGTTTTGGAGGGAAAGTGATATTATGCAAAGAGATTGATGGCGGGTGGGTTTGGGTGATGGTGGAGATGAAGACGGCGAATTGGAGAGCCGACGGCTAAGGAGGTTGGCGGGGGGTGTTGGAGGTGGAGCCAAGGCCGTGGGGAGGGAGAAGGGGAGGTCGGTTTTGTGGAAGTGGAAGGGTTTATGGGAGAATCAGTCGGTGGAAAGTGGGGGATTTTGGCCGGCGGTCAAGGGAGGAGGAGAAGAGGATTTAGGGAAAGAAATATACAATCGCGAGCCCGGACACATCCTGCAGCTGACGGGTACTACGTTGCCCTTCACCAAGGGACTTCAGGCCACGAGCCCAGACACATCCTGCGGCTAGTGGAAGCTATGAATTCCTCCCATAGGAATCTCACCCAAGGTTCTTTCCAAAGAACACAAGTGCAACACAAAATTTTATTAATCATCAAACATTACATTACATAAACAATGACTTCTATATATAGGCCTAAGAAACTAAAACAAGACACATATGCCCCTAGGGCTTACATAGGATGACCTTCTTAAGTAATGGTAAACATGAAAAAATTCATAATAAAAATAAAAATTACAAATAACAAATTAAGATAAGGTGGAATGATCTCGGCCGTCGATCGTCGTCTCCTCCTTTGAAAATCTTCATGATCGGATGTCCGCATCAAATATGCTACTACGAAAACTTAATTTGGCTCCCTTGCACCTTTGGGTAGTGAGGTGGAAGCTCAACGCGCAGGCTTCCCTAGACCTTTTAGATCTCTTGCTCTTATGTCAAGTTAAGAAGTGTGAGCAATTTTTTGGGTAAAATTTTGAGCTTTTTAATTTTTTTCTTGGGAATAATAAGTGATAAATCACAAAGTATGTGATTTGAACTTGCAACATAGAGGAATAACTTTCTCCAACCTATCAACTACTAAGTTACAGGCTCTTTGAACTTTACTCTAGAAACCAATTATATGGAGATATTTGATGATTATGAACTGCTCTCTTTAGTAGAGGATCTTCACATGAAAGACAGGGATCTTGTTTTTTTTAAAATGAATACTAAATTTTGCAGTTTTAGAAGTGCACAATGTGCATTGAAATGAACAAGTTGAAGGATGAAATTTTAATTTGATTTTAGCTGTTTAGTTTGTTTTTATTATAGTGAAAATTTTGATTTAAGCAATAGTGTAGATATCTATGCCTATGATATTATTCTTTCATGAGAGAGTGATTTGTATTGGTCTTTATTACATGCGGCTTTTTTTGAATTCTCGTGATCCTTCTTTGTTCTGTGGATTGCGACAGACCTTTTCTACAACCGACCTTTGGATTTTTTTTTTTGGCAACCAAGATTTGTGGCCACTACCTTTAGCGAATTTTATATTACTTCTTATCTAAATTTGCTAATCTTCCTTCCCTATTATTGGGCTTTTAGTGATTCTAGCTATTGATTCGTAACAAGTTGTTTCTTCTCAGATCAATGGAATGGGAATTTCAAATGAGCTTTGTGATTATAATTGGGGTTCAAAGGCATGAGCATAAATATCTTATTGGTTCTTGAAAAAAATTCAAGTTGTATAATTATTACTTTTATTTTTCAAAACCTAATTAATTTATCAAGAGAGAGACTTGAAAGTTCTTAGGAGAGATTGCCCCTTTTACAAACTTGAGGCTTGTTTTTGGTGAACTCTTTCTCTTATATTTTGTTTATTATTTGAAATGTTATTATTTTGAGAATGTGGTGTGGGCTATGAAAACTCATGTCTTTGCTTTTTTTGCTGGATTTTTGGTATTTTCGGTTCAAAATTTCAGAGGATATATTAGGTTGTGCAAATAAGACACTATACAGAGATTTCACCCTCATTTTGTAAGGACTTTTTCATATAATTCTAGGTTTCTCATAGATTTGATCCTTTATGGTTAATTATCCATCCCAATTATGAGAGAGAGCTCCATTAATGTTAGTCATTAAAAGTAGGTACTTAGCATACGATATTAGTAATTTGATTAAAGATTGAGAAATTTACCACCTTCAACTCAAAGTAGATGGTGTGGGGAATGATGATGAAGTTGATCAAGTTCCCATAATTCTGTTATTCCGGGTTGTCATGGACTTTAGTCTATTTAGTTAGAGCACTTAGTAGGCCCACAAAGGACTCTCATTGCATCCATGGGTTGTTTTGTCTAAAGGAGTTATAAACTTAGGATGGATGTTTGTTTAAGATGATAAATTTAAGTTGGCCTTAGCTAACAAAGAGTTTTGTGTCCTATTAAGTACACCTTATGATTCATTACTAAAATATTTTTAGCGATTAAGGAAATTGTGAGCTCTGGCTGTGACTGTAATTTTATTGTGCAATTTTACGACGAAACTACACAGTCAAATGGCCCTAGTCATAATTATTTAACTTGTAGTGCCATTTGGTGGAAAAACCACCAGTTAAAGGATACAATCCACATCTCGACTGGCGTGACATCTTTTGAGAGAGAATTGTAGCGATGCATTTGACAAGACATTTACTCTTTGACATAGTGGTTCAGTTGAGAGTTTCATGTATATATGTTGGTGATTTTGATTTTTGAAAGAGCACGTTTGAAATTTTTTGAAGTTGTTGCAATTTTTTTAAAGATAATTACATGACTCTTTGAGTGGAGTGGATTTGCATTCAATTTTTGTTTCCAGTTCACACAATATTTTCAAACGTTGAATTCAAACATTTAGCACATTTGTCAAAGCACATGCAGACAAATGTGATTTTAAAAAAGAATTTACAAATTTAAAAATAAATTACATAGCAATCACACGCTCTTTAGAATGAGAGGAATTTGGATTCACTTTCATTTGTGGCTCACACATCATTCTTATTTGCAAATTTGAATGTTAATTATTTATTAGAGCATAACTGCATAAGTAATTTGGTATGTGGTGCACATACTTTGAAGTATTTGGGAAGCATTTTTGCACTTTTTCCAGTGAGTTTGTATAATATATTTGCATATTTTTTAGTGCACTCGCATGATGCACTTGGCACGATCTTTAGTATTCTTACAAAGTCCGCGAGCTTGCCCATTAGGACATTTGCACATCTCTCTATGCATTTGCACAGTGCATTTGTATTTCTTTCTGGTCGTTTGTACCATGCTCTGCATGTTTTAAGTACATTTACACTATATAATTGGGGAATGAGTTGGCCATTGTTTTCATTGATTTGTTATGTCGTACATGCCCTGTTGAAATAGCCATGCATTCCATAATGCGTGACATTACGCTATTTTGCAAGGCTTTGAAAATCGGATTACACAACGAATCAGAAGAAGGAAAGGTTAACGGTTTGATAGTTCGACCAAGGTCGAACTGGATGGCATAATGAATACTTATCATATTTAAATATTATAAAAATGGCAGAACCATTTGTAAATATATAACAAAAAATGAATAGAATCATAATATGAAGCAATTAAAAAACATAATAAATAAATTCAGTAAATTTAAAATTAAATGCATTATTATTTTGAGCAACTGACCTTTTTGTAGTTATAACTTGAGAGATGAAATCGAAATTTCTTTTGAGATCTTATAGTTTATAACTGCAATTAGTGAAGCTTTTAAAATAAAATAAATATGAGATAATTATTATAATTGCAAAGATTATAAGCTTTACCTTATTTTATTTTAAGCCATCCGATTTAATCTCAATGGCTCAAAATATCCTTTAAATGAACCGCATTTTGCGGTCAAATCGCCTGTTTGAATGAGCCTACGACTGTTCTGATGTAGAACGGGAGCGGCTAGCCACTTAAATATGAATTTAATTTTCAAATTTTTAATTTGGAGGGATTTGAAATTTGAAATTTAAATTTAACTCCAAAGGGGAAGGGGAATTAATGGGGAGAGAGGGAGATAGGAGAGAGAAGGTGGGGAAACCGGCGACATGCATGAGTTTGGGAAGTGGATTGGTGGAGTTAATGCTCTCCAAATATTAAATTTCCGTTTTAGAAAGAGATATAATTAATCCCATTTAATTTGAAATTGATTTGGACTGATTTAAGAGATTTCCTAATTTAACACTAGTTTTAGGAAAGAATTTAAAATTTGAATTTGAATTCAAATCAGATTGATTCTATTTCCAAAATTATCTATAATATTTTAGAAAAGCAGACTATCAAAGCAAGATTGGCTCCAATCAAGATAAAGAGGGGAGGGAAGGGGTGTCTAGGTTCAATGTATGTATGTTAGGGACTAATTAATCAATCAATTTTAGATTTGATTAATTAATAGGATGAGGGAAGCTTCAAAAATTAAAGTAATTAATTATGAAGGATTTGAAATTCAAATTGGATTAATTTGAATTTAAATTCCTTTCCAAATTAATGATAATCTAATTAAGGATAATCTAATTAAGGAAAGAGGGGGCTTTGGAGGGAATTTAAACTTCCTAAATCTTGATTCTAAATTAGGAAAAGGGTAATTAAATCAAATTAGACTTAAATTTAGGAACTTATCTAATTTAGCTTAGTTAATTTTAGGAAAGTATTTGAAATTCAAATTTAAATTTCAAATATATTTAATTCTTACCACAAATTAGGTAGGCTAATTTTGGTAGGTATTAATGATGATTGAAATCATCATTAAGAGGAAAAAAGGGATGCGGTGGCCGGCAGCTAGGAGGATGGGAGGAGATGGGGTGGCCGATTAGGAGGTGGTGGTGGAGTGGTTTATTGTCGGCGGTTGATATGGATAAATTGGAGGAGGGTTGTGGCTTTGGAGGGGTTTATGGGAGAATCGGCCGGTGACAAGTGGGGGATTTTGACCGACGGTCAAGGGAGGAGGAGAACAAAATTTAGGAAAAAAAAGATACAACCGTGAGCCCGGACACATCCTGCGGCTGGTGGAAACTCCGATTCCCTCCCATATGAATCTCACCCAAGTTCTCTCCAAAGAACACAAGTGCAAACAAAATTTTATTAATAATTCATCATTACATTACATAAGCAATGACCTCTATATATATGCCTAAGAAACTAAAACAAGACACATATGCTCCTAGGGCTTACATAGGACAACCTTCTTAAGAAAGGGTAAAAAGGAAAATTCATAATAAAAATAAAAATTGCAAAAAACAAATTAAGATAAGGTGGAATGATCTTGGCTGTCAATCGTCGTCTCCTCCTTTGAAAATCTTCATGATCAGATGTCCACATCATGTTCTTTTCGAAACAGGTTTTGGAGCAAACCGTAACCGGCCGACTGGCTGGTTCGCGGTTCAACTGGTTGAACCGACTGGTCAGGTCTGATTTTTAAAGCCTTGCTATTTTGTCTCATTTCATAAAACTTTCATTCACAGGGTACACAATTTGTTCACGAGATGTATTATTGGTTCATTTTGTGTGTAGGGCTTCCTTTATTTGCGCATCACTTAAGGCATTCGTGCAAATGTACAATTGGTTGGACTTTTCTTTTTAGTTTGAAATCTATTCATGTGAATGCAACTATTTTTGATGTGTAGGGTTTAATGTAGTATTGCAGCCTTTGGAATGCGTATGTGACCTTGCATTTTTCTCAGGTGGGCCTCACAGACAGTTGCTCTTCTATCTATATTTAAGAGCTCATGCTAGTTAATTTTTATTCTAAGTTTAACTCACTAAGTGTGCTTTTAAGGGTTCCAAATATTCATGAAAGTTATTTAGTGCATTTAAGAAGTTTTGTGCTCATGAGTGAGCTCTCAAATTCATCACAAATCCGATGTATTAGATTTGACTTATGTTAAGAAAGGTAGATGTAGACCTAAAATGACTTGGTTAGAAAATATTAAAAATGATATTTCTTTATTAGATTTAAATGAGAATTTGACTTAACTGGACATAATGGCGAAAAAGAATTCATGTAGCTGACCCCACGTAGTGGGACAAGGGCTTGATGTTGTTGTTGCTGTTGTTGGTGTCATTTAGTGACAAAATCATCTGGTATAGGATATGTGCAACGTCTTTATTGATGAGAGATCATTTGAGAATGAATCGTAGCGATACGTTCGACAAATATTAGCTCTTTGTGAGCTAACGTTATTTTAAACTTACCACCGTTGACAAATGATTGTAAAAGATAGATGTATATTTGCTTTAAGTTTTGCATGGTAGAATTCATTTGAATAATTTTAAATCTTGATAAATATTAGATTTTTAAATTTTATTAGAATTTATGTCCAAAGTGATTAACATTTTAAAAATCATAGTCTCCTCTGGTTGATACTCTCAGTCAACGCAACCATTATCTGGGTGTTTGTATATTTCATTGTTATTTAAAAATTATAAAGTCTACCCAATTGCTAACAAATGATTGTGTTCAAATATTTACTTTATGAGCTGCCATTCAAATAGTGAACTCGAGAGTTTGTAAATTTTTTTAATGATTTTTTTTATTTAAGACATTGAATGCCTAATTCAACTTGAAAAATCAAGTACCATCATGGATTTTGAAGCCGTATATTCATTCATTAGAATAAGAAATTGAAAATGATTCTTCCAAAGTGAGCTATTTGACATTTATTGATAGTTTCTCTTTCATGAGATTTAAGTCTTGTCAATTCCAATCCTTACAAGAAGGAGAATCGGACTTAAAATGTAGGACTTGTGACTTTGCCTTAAAGACAAAGTGCATGCTCGGGAGCATCGTGTAATGAAAAGTTTGATTTAAAATAAAAAGAGTTTACAAAAATTTCAGGGTAATAAAATAATCATTTTTAGGGCATTTGCAAGCATCTAAATGTGAAGTTAAATTTATGTTCATATTTATTTTGGCTCGCACACCATTCTCACACACAGTGGCGGATCCAGCTTCTTCTTTTAGGGTGGGCAAAAAAAAAGTTTTTGTAAGGGATGGGCAAATATGCTTAGGCTTGATAAAAGTAGGGCAAAAAATTTTTTTGTGGCGGGCAAAATGCCCAAAATATCCAAAATATTTCAAAATTTCCCTCTAAATATTAATTTTTTTTTTTGAGGGTGGGCATTTGCCCACCCTAAGCTATGGGTGGATCCGCCCATGCTCACACATTTAATTTAATAATTTGTTGCGTTTGATTGGAGCACATGACTAAATTGAGTTTAACAATCCGATATGACATGCATTTTTTATTTAAGCATTTGTAAGGAGCACGTGCACTTTTGACGGTGCGTTTGCACAATGCACTTGTTTATTTTTTAGTACACTTGCATGTTTCTTGATGTACTTACGCATGTATTTGTATACATGCACGATCATTGGTTATCTTACAGAACGCGTTTGTATGTTCATAATATGCTTTCCCTTTACATATATTTAATGCGTCGTCAAAATTGCTTATGTTTATTTGATGTGTTTTGCACATTTTGTTAAAATAGTCGTGCAACCTACACACAATAATGGACCACTTTGTCTCATTAGGAATGTTTTCATTCATGGGTGCATTGTTTGTTCACGTAATGTACTATTGCTTACTAGACGTATGATCTGTTCATGGGATGTGTGCTTGCTCACATTTTGTCAATTAACGTGTGCGTTGATTAAGGCATCCGTACACCTATGACGTGCAACAAGTTATGCCACTTTGCTCTATTTGAAGATTCTATTTGAAGACAGTTACACAGTTATGTGTTTACGTGAATGTATTGTCGTTGGAGCATTCTCATGATTTTACATGTTAGGTTTATTATTGCTTGGATTCTATCCTCTTTTGCCTTTTTTTCCAGATTCGGTTGTGATTGTCACAAGTTAAAATCTTTTGCATGTTTTAAAAATGATGCATTTACTCAGGTAAGAGCCCAATGGGGATCATTTTTTCAGCGATAAAGACAATCCATTTTAGTTCATTTTCAGTTTTGGTTCATCTCATTGATGTATTCTTAAATTTTCTAAATGTTTTAGGAGGGTTCTAGGAGTAAGGGGGAAGTTTTGTTCGCACTTGTTGTGTTGTTGTGGTGCAATTGAGTTCATTGTAGATCCCCTGCAAGCCCTGTTTCAGTTCAAGTTATGTCTTTATTTATCATGACATATGTTTCAAATGTTCATATTATTCACATTGTAAGTTTATATTTATCATTTTTTATTTTTAATTGCATTTTTGTTCGTGAGTCACTTTCATTTTATTGTCTTCAAGTCTTTAAAAAAATTTGGCAGTCTTCTAGTTTCTCTCTGATGTAGCGGGCGTCTTTGGGGGTGCTAAGCCTTCCCAGTACTTGTTCTAAGTCTGTAATATTTCCTCGTTGTGCAAAAAAGATGCATATAGATACTTAACTTTGAATTTTTCCAATATGCTAAGAAAAATGCGAATACGGCTTACTAGTGTTGTGAACATCATCTACGAGTTTCCCCCATCGGGCTAAGAAAAATGTGGCAAGGGTTACACTTGTCGAACCAAACGCTGCATTCCAGATTTTGGGAGTTTTTGAAGGTTGTATTTTTTATACATGCACTTGAGGAGTCTATGATAGTGATGAAGCCAGTGCATTTTTTATTCAGTTTTGTCCCACTCTTCTTCCTACTTCCAAATGACATCAAGCACACAAGTAAAATCTTTCTGGACGCCACCTTAAATTTATGCTCCTTCGAAATACATCAAGTGACTCTAAATCATGTCTTTTCATTTTAAGATTACCATCTCTTCACATCCAAGTACTTGGAAACACAATCCCACATTTTAATATCAAGTTATTTGGTCATTTTATTTTCACAAACATGCTGCAAGATAGTTGTCTTCTCTATATCACCACAGCCCACGATAGATAAATGGGAGATGTTGTATTGCAATTTGCAAAATAGAGCTCAAGACAAGATCAAAGCAAGAAAAAGGATACGAAATACTAAATTTCTAAAATTTGGATCCATGGAGTCACAGATGTTTTTACGTGAATGGTGAGGTCAATGTAGGCCTTGTTCCTGATTTTTCATTCTTACAAAAAATACTCACATGCGGGAAGTTTCTGTTTTCTTCAGTAATTCTCTCCCCTTCACATGCCATTGGAATCGTCGAAACCTACTTTTGTGAGCATGTGTGCAACTTCCTCACCTCCTTTATGTGCCTCAATCCTTGTGCAACAAACTCCTAGTCGCTTCTTCCTCCTTAATTGTCGAGGGTTTCGGGAATTTGGGTTAGGAACGGGGAGGAGAACGGATAAATGAGAGGGAGAGCATGAGATCATACGGGAGAGGGGATTTGATGTTTGATTTAAGTAGGCGACGACAAACATGTGTGTGCACGGACCATAATAGGGAGGAATAGGGTTGTGTAGTGGGTTGAGGGAAGTTTTTTTATTTGATTTTTTTAAATAGGTCAACAGTAGCCGATCATTCATATAGGTTTTAAGATTGGTTCACGAATGCCATGCATATAGGTTTTTTTAAATATGCATGAATAATATTTTTGTATAATACTTGTTTGTCATTTACATCAATGTTTAAAATTGCGTATTCGGGTATTGAGGCGTTTTTCATTCGTGAGGCGAGGCGTAAGCCTCAAGGCGTTTTTAGGCGTAAGCCTCAAAATCAAAAGATTGCGTAAACATAAAATAATAAATTTTTTATATACTGATGAGTGAATAATATAAAACATAAAAAAACATAAGATATGAAGTGAAATCAAAATATCCCAATAATAAGACAACATGAAATATAGTTCAACTCAAAATTCTATATTTCCCAAATCCTAGTATTCTTTTTATTAACATATAATTCCAATTTCAAAAAATAAATAGCAATGACATATCACATAAAAACTCCAAGGCATCAGCATTGTCATTACTAAGGAGTTCTTCATTTGAATCATCATTATGATGAACTGTTCTCTCCCCTTCCTCCTCTCCTATAGAGTCCAATGTCGGGCATTTACTTCAAGATTTATGTAAGTTTTAATATACATAGTGTGAGGCGTAAGCCTCATGCCAGTGAGGCGAGGCGGGCCTCAACCAAGTTGAGGCGTAAGCCTCATAAATAAAACTCGAGGCGTAAGCATCGAGGCGTTTTTTACTCGAATTGCGCAAAGGCGGGCCTCAAGGCGAGCCTCATATTGCGCAATTTTAAACCATGATTTACATGAATGCCATGCTTGCTCCAGAAATAAAATTGTCTGACATCTTAAAAGTTTGAAAGCTATAATGATTGTTCAGCATAGTGCTAGGCCTCATAGCAATCAATGTTTTGCTGAGTATGTCCATTTTTCTCGATAAATGATTTGATACATAAACGTTTTTTTTTTGTGAGCATGGCCACTTGCTTACGATATCACACTAACAAAAGCTAAAGTCAAGCGGCTTTGGTTGTGCAATATTTGGAGAAATTTAGAACCTGTGCATTTGTAATTAATATTCTCTGACATGATTATTGGTTTATTTGACGTTGAGAATTTGTTACCTATTCGAGGCATTTAGGAGCCTCAGGTAGCTTTTGGTTTATCTAAGGTGGACTGTGTTTCTGAGAGTATCATCATTGCTGGTTTTTCAACTCTCTCCTAGATGAGATTATTGATGGTCCTTTTTGACAACTTTGTATGATAATTTGTTGAATTTACCATTTCCCGTTTGATGATATTTATCTAACAAATTACGTGCATGTTTTTGAGCCTTCTAGGTGTATTGTCACTTACAATCTCCCTATTTGTGTGTTTTGAAGCCCAAGGGATTCATGGAAACCACCCAACCTATTTTTAAGTTTAGATTTGTCCTGATGTTTGAGTCCCCATTTAAGTGTTGTGTTATTCTTTGATTTTCCTTGGGATCATCTTTGATGCTCCTCTTTCTCTGGAGATGTAGAACAGCATCTTTGAGATACTTGATGGCTAACTCCTGTTTTTACATGAAATTTACCCCATGTTCTCCTTTTCTTTTCTGCAGCAAATGATTCGGGTTCTGGGGTACAACGCAATAGGGTTGGACAGGTTGCTCACGGTGTATTGGTCGGAACAATTAATGTGGCAGACAGAAATGGTGAAGCTATGTTAACTGATATCAGTCGGGTACATGCAACTTCTAAATTTGACTTTGTTTATTTTTTTTTTGCTTTTCATGCATTTATTATTCTCTCTCACATCTCTCTTCCCACTCTCTTTTGTACAGAATATAGAGTCATTTCTCGGTTCTTTAGGACTGGTAACAGTAGATCCAACAGGGGCAACTACCAATGCTCCAACTGTTACTGTAGTGAGTGACAATTTATTTCTTGTAATTGAAACGTAGGGATTATATTTCCAGTTAGTTTTGACTCACTAATTTGGCAAATGCTTTATGCACTTTGCGGTTAAATCAGGCCTCTTCAGGTGGATTAGGAATATCTCAAAATACCAGCAGAACAGAGCCAAGTAACTCAGCACATGAGGGATTTGTGCCATCTAATAACAGCCCACAACAGGCCTCAATACAGTTTTCTCAGTTGCCGCTCATACGAACTTTAAATCAACCAGTGGTAATTCTTACTGCCTCACTTTTTTTGGCAATGCTTGAGTTGATCTTTATTTAGGATTGATAATTATGCTTGGAACTTGAAATTCGTTCTAGTTTTAATTAAATTAAAATTGAAATTAATTTATTATTTTTCAAAATTGGCTCATTTGGAAGAAGGTTGATTTATTTTGAAATTGACTCCATATGATTTCTGCATGAATATATATATAGTTTTAATCAGTGATTAAAAATATTTTGTAAAATTAATAGAATTGACTTGAATCAACTCTAAAATCGACTCAAAATTTATAACTTTCAACTCAACTTGAATTCGGCTCTATTTAAAATTAAAAATTTCAATTTTAGATTGAGATTATTTCACTCAAATTCAACTCTACATCACCCTACCTTTATTTTATCATTTTTAGTTTTTTTTTTCTTTTTTTCTTTTTGGTAATTCAGGTTATCTCTAATGCTGTGACAACTCTTTCTGAGTTCATTGATCGGATGGAATTAGTGTTGCAAAGTCATAATGGCTCCCCAAACAATGCTCAACATCAACCACGTTCTGAAGCTTCATCAGTAGATGCAAGAGGATTACCAACCCTTGACTTTTTATGTTCTGTAATGGAAAGAGCACAGCAACTTCTAAGAGACAGTGCGGCTTCTGCTCTTGCGGTATGTGCTATATTTTTTCATTGTGTTACTTCCCAGTTGAATTGAAAAAATAGATGTAGCAAATAACTTTTGGTGCCATGATGCTTTTTGGGCTAATTTTTTGAAATATTAGGAAATCCATCATTTTCTTAGTTTTTTAAAAGCAATTTTTTGTAAACATTCAATGAAATGAGTACAATGTAATGCAATGGTAAGGAATGTCTAAATAATAATGTAAAGAAATGAAAAAATACATTAAAGGTAACATGATGATATTTGAAAAATATCCATTTGATAGATAAGGAGATCTTTACAAACTCTCATTTATATTGCCTTGCTTGCTGTAGAATAAAAATTAGCGAATCTTGAAAATTTTTTCTTCTTGCCTTTCTTGAAGAACAGTATTTGAAACCTCCTATCTATTTGTGCTTTGATAACTAGGATGTTAACATCATAATGATAAAGCTTTTCAAAAATTGGGGTACAAACATTCTCATTAATATGTTAATTAAGGTTTTAACTTATTTATAGTATGTAGATCAATGTCAATGCATCCAGATGAGGAAATGTTCACAATCTTAGGGCTTAAGATACCAAGGGAAGACTTTGAAAGCTCCATGGAAAAAAATCCAAGGCTGGTTACAAATTTTGTAAGCAAGCCTGATTTGAAGTAGGAGGAATTGCACTACCAAGTTTGATGGTAGATTTTGATCATGTGTGCTTTTGAATTTGAACGGAAGAATCAATAACATATGATTTCTCTAGTTTTAGGTGTTCCTTGAAATTTTCTGAGTTGTTGTGTTAAAAAATGCTACAATAATAACAATAAGAAGGGATGCCTTTACATTCAAAATTATGCTAATAATCACTAGAGTAACCAATCCAAACCTCCTTATCCAAAGAAATAGTAACATCCATTCCAACTATATTCCTAGTTAGAAACATCCTAGAGATTTTAGTATTAACAAAATTGATGCGGACATCCGATGGCGGACGATATTCAAAGGAAGAGTCGAAGATCGACGGCCGAGATCACTCCGTTTTATTTTAGTTATTAATTGTATTTTAATTTAATTTTGCAATTTTCCTTTTTAAATCTTTTTATTTAAGAGTCTTGTCTTATGTAAGGTTAAGGGGCAAATTTGTCTTTTAGTTTCTTTTGATGCCTATATATAGGGGCTCATTCTCTTGTATGAGGTATGATGGATGATTAATAAAAAAAAAATTGGAGCCTTCATCTTGATCTCTGAGCGAGTTCTGGAGAGAAAAAGTCCTATGGGAGGACAACCTTGTTTCCACTAGTCGCAGGATGGATCCGGGCTCGTGGATTGAAGTCCCTTGACGAGGGCAACGTAGTACCTACCAACTGCAGGAAGAGTCCGGGCTCGTGGTTTGTATCAATTTTTTTTCTTTGTTCTCCGTCCTGTCATCTCTAGTCTCCACCATTCACCATCCTTTTTTTTATTTTGTTTGATTTTAGTTAACTTTTTTTTTTGGATCAAACATCAATCCCTCCACAAGTCTTAACCGCTGGCCAAATCCCTCCATAGCCGCCAACCATAAACCACCCAAGCCCCACCCGTCAGCTCTCCCATCACATCCCCCCTTCGTTCTACATCAGTTTGATATCAGAGCATGGTTGCCCGGGATGCGAACTCGACGGAGTCGAGCTCTTTTCCACCCCGGGAGAATGATGCAGACATTCGATGGTGGACGATATTCAAAAGAAGAGTCGAAGATCGACGACCGAGATCACTCCGTTTTATTTTAGTTTATTAATTGTATTTTAATTTATTTTTGCAATTTTCTTTTACCCTTTTTATTTAAGAGTTTTGTCTTATGTAAGCCCAAGGTGCAAATTTGTCTTTTAGTTTCTTTTGAGGCCTATATATAGAGGCTCATTCTCTTGTATGAGGTATGATGAATGATTAATAAAAAAAAATTGGAGCCTTTGTCTTGATCTCTGTGTGAGTTCTAGAGAGGAAAAGTCCTATAGGAGGACAACCTTGTTTCCATCAGCCGCAGGATGGATCTGGGTTCGTTGATTGAATTCCCTCGGGGAGGGCAACGTAGTACCCACCAACCGCAGGAAGAGTCCGGGCTCGTGGTTTGTATCATTTTTTTTCTTTGTTCTCCGTCCTCTCATCTCTAGTTTCCATCATTCGTCATCCGTTTTTGTTTTATTTCATTTGATTTTGGCTAACTTTTCTTTTGGATTAAACATCAATCCCTCCACAAGTCTTAACCGCTGTGGCTCCAATGATGAAATGTTTCATTTTTGTGAAGAGGGCGCCTCAGTAAATTAAAAAGAAAATAAATAAGCTAAGAAATGAACAAACTCATAATTCTCAAATGACTACTTAAGTAGCAATCTAAAAAAAGTATTATTTTTAGAAATAGCTTGAGAGCATTAGGTTATAAACAGTCTTATCTTTAACAAAAAGGACTCCAATGCCGAGCAACTTAAATAGTTGAGGCAACATGTGCAAACAATAAAATAACCATGTTATCAGAATAGACTTAATTAGACTAACTAGATCTACCAGACAACCGTGCCCTACTGAAGCCATTTTGAAGTTATGAAAGCCTTCTAATATCTCTCAATTCCCTCAAATCCAAAGAACTCTCTTTTAGAGTGTAAAATGATGATAGCCTTGGGAGGATTGAGTGCCAAACTCTGCAGTTTGTATGGGAACTGATGCAGTCAAGATTTATCATTTTATGTTTATTTTATTTTATTTTTTTATGTTTTGAATGCTATGTAATTTTATTTTGTATGACCCTATGATGAAAAAAATAACCCATGAACATGTCGGGTTTGGTGCTCTCAGGTTGGTTCACACCATAGCCCTTTTACTTGTGTTTTCCTACTCCTTTTCTCCTGTGGTTGCTCGATTTTGCCTGCTGTATGCTCGGTTTCCCCTTTGCTGAATCCTGTGTTGGAAGCTTAATTTTGATAGGAAATACTTAGATCCAAGTATTCCTATCGATTCGGATGTGGAAAACAGCAAGAGATCTGCTGTTTTCAGCAGGAAAACAGCCCAAACAGCAGGAAATCAGTAGAAAACAGAGAAATCTGTAGGAAAATCTGAGAGAAAACCAAGCAATGGACTTGTATTCCACTAGTAGATGATCAAAACAAAGGCAAGATATAATATTCTTCGATTCGAGAGGAAGAATAACTCTCCAACTATCTCCGGCAACGCCAAGAGCCCAAGCAAGAAAACCTTAGATCTCAAATTACATCCAAATTCAAGATAACCCCCTTTCCCTCATAATCCTCCTAATTAACAATAAAGGATTCCTACAAAATACCTAAACAGCCCTTTGCATTCAAAATTTTCCCTCCCACATAATCAAATCAGCCCCAAGTGGGGCCCACCTTGTCCGCCCTCCTCCCTTTCCTGATTCCGCCTCCGCCTGGTGTAGACCCGGGTCGGACCGGGTCCAGCCGGCCCCTCCTGGGCCGGTTCAAGCATAACAAATTCCTCGTTGAATGAGCTGAGTTGGTGGTTCTTATTGGCTGATTTGGAGGCACATTTATGTGGGCTAATAATTACTTTTTTCCCCTCTTTCTCCTATATATATTGGTTAAATTTCTTTGTGTAGGAGTTTTGGAGAGTGACCATTTTAAACCTGAGAATTTCTTAGCTTGTGAGCTTTCTTCTCCCTAACCGCTACATCTTCCTCTTAGTCTTCTTTTTTACTTCTTCTCTTCACTGTTTCCCTTCCACGTTGGTGGGGGCAAGAAATATAGGGATGCCTATACCCCTCGCTCGCACGAGTGATAAAAACCGAACGACCCACTAATTCACGAAAGTTGAAGAAAAGACTAAAGATGAGGAAGAACAAACTCTTACATTTCAAATCTAAGACCGACTTAGAAATTAAAAAACACAAAATTACAACGACTTACAAACTCGATTCGAAATTAAAGGACACCCTAAAGTTGCTTCACTTAGAGACGAAATATACAGATGGAGCGGCACTTGCGGAGAGACGAAGAGATTAGAAGCCAAGAAGAAAGGTTAGAAAGAGCTCGCAAGATTTTTGGAGGGGATGAGAAAGAAGACGGACAAAGCTGGCAAGCTATCCAAGCAAACCCGCAGGTTATAGCTTTTTCAAAAATAACATATCATTCAACTATTTTAAAACATTACAAATCCCCCATATATATAGGTATTAAAGGGAATATCAAAAGACACATAACATTAATTTGCACAAGAATCTAAGCATCACAAGCATGGAAATCCCCCCCATACTTCACGGAAAACAGCCCAAGCCTAGGAACCGAAGCAGCAGTCGTGGGAGACAAGGAGGCCGCACGGAACCAAGGAGCCACAGCCGCGAGAATCATCTCAGGCGCGGAAAACCAGCAGCCGGCCGGAAATCCAAGGGGCAAAGGCACAAAAAACAATATCCCATGGTGGAATCCAAAGAGCCACCGAATGGGAAAACTAAACAACTATCTTGGGATTCCAAATTCCAAAAGCCTTTTTGGAAACCCAAGAGACAACTTAAATGAAGACATTAAAAACTATAATAAAAAGTACATTAAATAAAAGATAACTATGAACTAAAACTTAGCTAATAATGAGCTAACCCTTAGTTCAATAAATGAACTAAAGACCAGCTCATAAATGAGCTAAAATTTCAGCTCAAATTAATTGAGCTTGTAAACTCGGGGGAAGCTAAAATTGATTTATTTTGGACATGAGTTAACCCCCCTTTGTCTACATCAGATTCTCCCCTTCTTGAAGAACTCATCTTCCGATGAGTTAGCTTTGGTTTCTTTTGAGGAGGCAAAGGCGTTGCATCTAATTCATTGATCTTATCTTCATATTTCTGCAGGATCTCATCTCGCTCTTTCAGGAATTGATCTTTTAAACGTTGCTCCGTCTTCATGTACCTTTCTGTACGTAGATGCATCCATACTTGAAGCTTGTACAGTTCATATTCTAGAGGATGTGTTGACTTTGATGAAATCCACCTATCCATAGAATCTTCAATTTCATCGGACTTGTTTTCTTTGATTTTTATCTTTTTTCATTTTTTTAGACGACTCAAAAATACTAAAAAGAAAACTCAATCTAAAAAAAACCCTAGACTCACAATACGACTCATGACAAACTAAAATAAAACTCTTGACAAGACTTGACTTGACAAAATAAAACTTGACAAACTCATAAACCTAGGACTTCCTAACCTGTCTCTGATACCAAATTGGTGGGGGCAAGAAATATAGGGATGCTTATACCCCTCGCCCGCACGACTGATAAAAATCGAACGACCCACTAATTCACGAAAGTTGTAGAAAAGACTAAAGATGAGGAAGAACAAACTCTTACATTTCAAATCTAAGACCGACTTAGAAATTAAAAAACACAAAATTACGACTTACAAACTCGACTCGAAATTAAAGGACACCCTAAAGTTGCTTCACTTAGAGACGAAAGATACAGATGGAGCGGCACTTGCGGAGAGACGAAGAGATTAGAAGCCAAGAAGAAAGGTTGGAAAGAGCTCGCAAGATTTCCAGAGGGGATGAGAAAGAAGACGGACAAAGCTCGCAAGCTTATCCAAGCAAACCCGCATGTTATAGCTTTTCCAAAAATAACATATCATTCAACTATTTTAAAACATTACAAATCTTCCATATATATAGGTATGAAAGGGAATATCAAAAGACACATAACATTAATTTGCACAAGAACCTAAGTATCACAAGCATGGAAAACTCCCCCCCCCCCTCCCTACTTCACGGAAAACAGCCCAAGCCCAGGAATCAAAGCAGCAGCTGCGGGAGATAAGGAGGCTGCACGGAACCAAGGAGCCACAGCCGCGGGAATCATCCCAGGAGCAGAAAACCAGCAGCCGGCCGGAAATCCAAGGGGCTAAGGCACAAAAAACAATATCCCATGGTGGAATCCAAAGAGCCACCGAATGGGAAAACTAAACAACTATATTGAGATTCCAAAAGCCCTTTTGGAAACCCAAGAGACAACCTAAATGAAGGCATTAAAAACTATAATAAAAAGTACATTAAATAAAAGATAACTATGAATAAAACTTAGCTAATAATGAGCTAACCCTTAGTTCAATAAATGAACTAAAGACCAGGTCATAAATGAGCTAAAATTTCAGCTCAAATTGATTGAGCTTGTAATCTCGGGGGAAGCCAAAATTGATTTATTTTGGACATGAGTTGACCCCCCCTTTGTCTACATCAGATTCTCCCCTTCTTGAAGAACTCATCTCCTGATGAGTTAGCTTTGGTTTCTCTTGAGGAGTTGCATACTGATCATCCAGCTCTTTGAGTTTCTCACAAAATTTCTTCAAAATTTCTTCCTGTTCCTTCTCGAATTGCCTTTGCAGAAATCTCTTCCACTTTTCAAAGTTTTGATCACATAGAAACATGTGATACTGAATTGTACAGTCGATCTTGAAGCGGATCCGTTGAATCACCTTATGTAGGAATCCATCTGTCCAACGGGAGTGGGACATCAAGATTGTCATGATTGATCTCCTCCACGAATGAAGCCATTTTTTGTTATTTTCCATTTTTTTAAATTGACTCAAAAAACTTAACATAAACTTAGATTCACAATACGACTCACGACAAACTAAAATAAAACTCTTGACAAGACTTGACTTGACAAAATAAAACTTGACAAACTCACAAACCTAGGACTTCCTAACTTGCTCTGATACCAAATTGGTGGGGGCAAGAAATATAGGGATGCCTATACCCCTCGCCCGCACGAGTGATAAAAACTGAACGACCCACTAATTCATGAAAGTTGAAGAAAAGACTAAAGATGAGGAAGAACAAACTCTTACATTTCAAATCTAAGACCGGCTTAGAAATAAAAAAACACAAAATTACAACGACTTACAAACTCGACTCGAAATTAAAGAACACTCTAAAGTTGCTTCACTTAGAGACGAAAGATACAGATGGAGCGGCACTTGCGGAGAGACGAAAAGATTAGAAGCCAAGATGAAAGGTTGGAAAGAGCTCGCAAGATTTCTGGAGGGGATGAGAAAGAAGACGGACAAAGCTCGCAAGCTTATCCAAGCAAAACCGCAGGTTATAGCTTTTCCAAAAATAACATATCATTCAACTATTTTAAAACATTACAAATCCTCCATATATATAGGTATGAAAGGGAATATCAAAAGACACATAACATTAACTTGCACAAGAACCTAAGCATCACAAGCATGGAAATCCCACCCATACTTCACGGAAAACAGCCCAAGCCCAGGAACCGAAGTAGCAGTCGCGGGAGACAAGGAGGCCGCTCGGAACCAAGGAGCCACAGCCGCGGGAATCATCCCAGGCGCGAAAAACCAGCAGCCGACCGAAATTCCAAGGGACAAAGGCACAAAAAACAATATCCCATGGTGGAATCCAAAGAGCCACCGAATGGGAAAACTAAACAACTATCTTGGGATTCCAAAAGCCCTTTTGGAAACCCAAGAGACAACTTAAATGAAGACATTAAAAACTATAATAAAAAGTACATTAAATAAAAGATAACTATGAACTAAAACTTAGCTAATAATGAGCTAACCCTTAGTTCAATAAATCAACTAAAGACCAGCTCATAAATGAGCTAAAATTTCAGGTCAAATTGATTGAGCTTGTAAACTCAGGGGAAGCCAAAATTGATTTATTTTAGACATGAGTTGACCCCCCCTTTGTCTACATCACACGTGTTTCTTTCTTCTCTAAACTATTATGAATTGGAAGTGGTGTTGTGCCCTGTTTTATTGGTATTTGCCGGAGGAGCAAAGCCTTGTGCGGGAACCTACTTATGGCTGATCACTGGTTTGTCCTTTCCTTTGAGCACCTTTCTTAGTTTGTGTTTGCATGTGAGGTGACCATTCGTGGTTGTTCTGCCTGTTTTATAGCATATATGTTTTGTTATTTGTTCTTTTTTATGCGTCTTCCTAACAGATTTCCCATTTTGGTTTTTTATTAAGTGCCATTTATTTTGGTGTTTATTTATTTGATATTGAAAGGAAGTATCTTAATTTGCATTTCTTGTATTCTCCTTCTTTGTTTAAGAACTTATGTTGTATCAGGAACTCGTGTGTCATTTAAAGGAGATACATGATTATCGATGAATGAAATAGTGGAGCGATTCATAGTGGCCAGTTGTGACATCATTTGAAAGAATTTACTCCACTTTTCTGGTGAGGCGAAGGTGGCTATAATGACATTTATGTCCTGATAAGAGATTAACAATATTAGAGAAGAGTGTTTGTGTGGATCCTAGTGGCTAGAGGAAAAGGCACAATAATAGGCTTGCAGTGGAAGGAGGTTTTACCTTGTGATGGTAGGGAAGCTATGGTTGGGGACCTTAGGTTGTTGGCTTATCAGATGAGGTAGAGGCATGATAGTGTGCACTTAGGTGGAGCTCGTACAAGCGGATGAGGAGGGACACAAAGCGCATTGGAGGCCACAACAAGGGGTGTTAATTATTGACCCGACCTAGAAAATGGGGGTTCGGGTTCCAATTTATGACCCGTTTGAAAAATCGGGTTGGGTTCGAGTCAACCACTAACTTGAATTTGACCTAGATTTGACCCGTCCCCATCCTAACTCGCTAGTCCCACTTGCACCTTACTCGGGTCTCGTGCACCCTTAGTGTTCTAATTTACATATGCAATGCTTTCCATTGACTAGCACTGTCCTGCCCTTGCTCGCAGTCGAGCACTCGCAGTGATGCAGCCTCACCTTTGCCTGCTCGCAACCCGCAATCACGCACCCTAACCCGTAGAGCTTGCCCCAGACTCACACACTTGCACTCGCAAAGCTTACCCCGGACCCGCATGTGATGCTCGAAAATCTAATTTGGAAGAATTATTATTATTTTCTTTTAAAACAACATCAGAGCTATATAATAGAATTATATAATTTATTCAATTTTTAATATAAAATTCATATTAATCTTTTTGGGCATTCAAAAATTATAGAAATATATCCATGAAATAGCACATCTTATTTAAAAATTTATGGTGAAATTGGTTTGTAGAAATGGGCACCTAACGGTCCCAAAATCCCCACTTGTACCGATAGGTGTCAATTTCTTAAGTATTTTCATCGGTGCCCAAAAATTTTGAAAAAAATAATGTGATTAAAATACTATAATATCAATGTTATGACGAAGATGGCTTGTGATTTTAACTTATAATAACTCCTGAAAAAGTTATTTACCTATTCCAAAATACGGGTTTTTACAATCTATCTGCCTAAAAAAAATATCGTCCCCGACATTTCCCTTAAGGATGCGGGCAGACAATCGATATAAACTAAAATTCATATCAATATAAATCAAATCAAAAATTAAATCAAAACTCATTAAGGAATTTACGTCGAACTAGTAATCATTACTTATCACACAATCAAACAGTTCAGACAATCACATGCCATTTATTTATACAATCAATTACGTATGCAAAACAACGCACCTTAATCTACCCAATCTACCCGACTCTATCATTTCCTATAACTCTGGTAATAATTCAATTCTTCCAACAAGTAACAACCATGCTATAATACCATTTGTGATACCCCATAATCTAATTTGGAAGAATTATTCTTTTTATCTTTTAATAATAACATCCGAGCTATCTAATATAATTATATAATTTATTTAATTTTCAATATAAAATTCATATAAATCTTTTTGGAGCATTAAAAATTATAGAAACATATTTATAAAATAACACAATTTGTTTAGAAAATTCTGGTGAAATCGGTTTGCAAAACGGACACTTGATGGTCACAAAATCCCCACTTAAAACTACATGTGTTAATTTCTTAAGGATCTTCACCAGTGCCCAAAATTTTTGAAAAAAATTGTGTAATTAAAATATTATAATATCAATGCTATGACGAAGACGGTTTGTGATTTTGACTTATAATAATAATTCCTATAAAATTTATTTGTCTGTGTCAAAATACGGGGTACTACACTACGCTCTCGCCCTCGTGCAGTCCCACACGTGGCCTGTGTTTGACGCTCAGTCTGACACATACGGGTTATGGTTCGAGTCAAGTCAACCTGATAACTCGACAGGTCGGGTTCGGTTCATCTTTTTTAATCCATTTACAAAGTCGGGTCGGGTTCAGGTCAGCTGAATTGGATCCAGATCAATTCCGGGTTCGACTCGAATTTGACGCGAATACCCATTTTGACACCCCTACAAGATAGTTGTATGGCCACAGGCCGACATGATGACGAGCTAGCAATACGGTGCAAGGTCTACAATCAGCAGTTTAGAGGACTACTTCTGATTTCTTTGCCTATTTTAAACCATTCTCGGGTAATTTTCCTAGTTTATCATCTAGAATTAGAAAATGGTGAGATGTTTCATTTTTGTGAAGAGGGTGCTTTAGTAATTAAAAGTAAAATAATAAACTAAGAAATGAACATACTTGTAATTCTCAAATGACTACTTTAGTAGCAATCATTAAAAAAATTAGTCTTTTTGTAGAAATAGTTTAAGAGCATTAGGTTAGAAATAGCCTTACCTTGAACAACAAGGACTCCCATGTCTAGTAACTTAATTAGTTGCGGTAACATGTACAAACAATCAGAATAGACTTAATTAGACTAAACGAGATCCATCAAACAACCTAGTTAGATTTTTATGCCCTATTAATGCCATTTTGAAGTTCTGAAGGCCCTCTGATATCTCTCAGTTCCCTTAAATTCGAAGAACTCTCTTCTAGTGTGTAAAAATGATGATAGCCTTGGGAGGATTGAGGGCCAAGCTATGCAATCTGTATAGGAACTCATGTGTCATTGAAAGGAGTGAATTTATTACTGACTAACAAAGTATTGGAGCTACCCATAGTGGCTAGTTGTGATATCATTTGAAAGAATTCACTCATTTTTGATGGGGTGTAGGTGGCTATAATGACATTGATGTCATGTGAGAGATGAACTGATGTGAAACGTATTAGCATGGATGATTAAATTAAGGAAGTTTGCACGCTTAAATTTTAGAGCACAATAATTATAAGCTTTCTCTTGATGATAAACGACAAAATAAAAATGATAAGGTGATAAAATAGCTTTGGTCTAAACACATGCGAGAGGTTGAGATCATTAAATAGTCAACTACGTCTTACTTTGCATACATGAGTGGTTTCAACGAGAAATTCCAATGCTAACAATAAGATTAGTATTATGAAGGGCCTCTCTCACAACTCATTCAAATATTAGGTTTAGCGGAGGCGATAAAACATGCGCTTTGTGAATCAAATTATAACCACGAGTAGAGTAAACTCAGAAGATAGAGAGTGAGTGAAGAGTTTACCCAAAAAAAAAAAACGAGTTATAAAGCTATGACGATTGCGGGAATGAAGGGGTAGCAGCCTTCAAACTTCTGGAACCACTCAGCAGCTATGGGTGTCTCTTCGGGCGGCTGGACGACACTAGATCTCCTCAGGACAGCAGCTAGGACTGGTTCTGGACGACTGGACAACACCCTAGTTTGTTGTGGTCAACAAGATAGCAACCTATTGTGCTCAGGGAAACTTCTAGACAGGAAGAAGGGCTGTCCCTGAGATCTGGACAGCAATTATCGCTCCCGGGATGGCTGGACGTTGGTGAGCTGCTGCAGGAATTTCCAAACAGCAAATGGAGATGTTGGGCAGCAGTTTTCCTGGAGTTTTGGAAGGGATTTGGAAAGGAAAAATCAGCCAACAGCTGTGGGGAATTTCGGCCAGCAAGGAGGGGAAGCGTTTGAATTAATTCCTTACTTAGGAGTAGTGGATTTGGAAGGAATTAAAGGGAGATTAATCAAAAACTGACATTTAATTTCAGTTTTGATTAAATTGGGAGGGAAAGACTTGAATTTTGAATTTCAAGTCATAGGCATTAATGCTTTGAATGGGGGAATTAATGGAGGGGAGCCAAGAGGGGAGGAGGCCGGCGGTTTCAAGAGAGGGGGATGGGAGTTTCATTTCATAATCTGAAATTAATTTCAGATTATGAATGAAATCAAGGGAGTTATTTTGAAAATTGAATTTTGGATCAAGGCATTGATGGCATTAAACTAGCATTAAATGGATTTCCCCCTTGATGAGGCCGTCGGCATGTAGAGAGGAGAGGAGGGAGATTAGTGTGAACAAATCAATTTCCGATTAGGAGGATGCCACCTAGGATGAGAATTAGTAACTCCTCATGCCATGAAATTTGAATTGGATTCAATCCAATTCTTTCCTTATTTGGACTTTGGCAATTATGGAAATTTTGGAGCTCATTCAAATTTGAATTTTCGAAATTTGAAGAACAAGGTGGGTGATGACGTGGAGGTAAGTTATGAGAACTCCAACTTATTTTAATTTGAAATTGGAATTTATCAAATAAAACTTTCCTAAATTGGATTTCTAAATTAGGAAAGAATTCGAAATTCGAAATTCAAATTTCAAATTTGGAGCATGCGGGAGGGAGGAGTGGACGGTTGGGGAGGTTGCCGGCAAAGTGGCCGGCCGGAGCCGTGAGGGTGGCCGGCGGGTGGACTCCAAGGGGCGGCGACAATGGAGCTAGGGGAACTTTGGGTGGATGAGGAGGGAGGAAGGAGATGAACAACAAAAATACGAGTAAAATAGAAGATAACTAACGAACTCACAAAGAGATCGTAAGAACCACGAACCTCGGACTCTTCCAAAGATTGGCGGGTATTGCGAATTACCCTCCTCGGGCTTCTCCTCTCATGAACTCACTAAGAGATCACGTGAACTCACTAAGAGATCAACAAAAACATGAAACTTTTCATTATCAATAATTCATCATCCCTTAATACAAGAAAGCTAGCCTATAAATAGGCCTCATGAAAAGAAAAATAACAAAAACTAAAATGCCCTTCGGGCTACAACACTACATGACCACTCATAAGGGTATAAATGAAAAAACAACAATATAAAATAAACTAGTACAAAAAAATATAAATAAATAACTAAAAAAAATCGTAGTCGTTGATCTCCGATGTCCTCATCATGAACCCTTCTAGAAAATAGTGTTAAGAAGTACTGGAGGCTCAAAGCGCCTTGATATGGTCACCAATCTTGAATCTTAGAAGTAGGATTAATGTTCATTTTTGGGAGCCAAGAGTATATGCATGGGATTTTAGCTTTCCAACAATTTGATATGACATACAATTTATAATGTGGCTTCTTAAAGTTATTATGCAGAATGAGTTCAAAATGATCACAAATGCTAACATAATCACTCTCGTTTTATCCTTAAATTCTACAAGGAACATCTACTTTAGCTTTATTATCTTCTATATGCATAGAAATTTGCTTTTTAAGATAACTTAACATTTATGAAAATGTGCATAATACAATGTAATAGACGTGGAAAATGATGGCTTCTTTGAGTAGGGTTATGAAGCCTATAGTTTGAATAGGGACTAGCTCTGAACCTTGCTAAATGATGGAGGTTCGAGAGCAAACATACCATTCCATATGGTCTTCAGGTCTTCAGGTAGTATAATGAATCTATAATACGGTCTTGAAAATTTTTAATTCATGATGATGACTTTATCTTTAAGTAATGGAAAATAATGAGTTAGTAGATAAAAACTATGATATGTTTCCCTCAGGGTAAACAGTACATTGGCAACTCTAAAGTCCAAGAAATCACAAAGATAACAAAAAGAATGTCCAGTGACTGGTAATCACGATCCATCTTACGCTCTAGTGTTCTTTCAAAGAGGCGGTAAATCAGTAAATAACATAAAGTGATATTTCTTAGTCTGGGATGTAACTTTACAGGTAGTTCAGCAACTTTGGTACAGTTGTGATACACATTCAACTCAGGATTATGTTTTGTCTCTAGGAAGCTAGTAGCTACATCAGGATTGGGCTGCTTAGAAATAGTCTTAGACTCAGGGCTTAATGTTATATTCTATCTCTGGTTCAATTTGGCGTCTGACTCATTTATGAACAATAGTTTAAGATTGAGCTCAGCTTCAAGTTTGATTCATGGTGACTTTAGTTTAAGACTCGGGCCCTTCATGTTCTTTATACCATTCTCTGAGATAGTCGCTATTTTGTGAAATCCTCCAATGGTTGTTTGGATGGATATATAGGAATCTATGGGAAATGAAATGAAGCAGGCAGATATGCTTAATGAAATACAACTAATTATTATATTGTTCTATATGTAATACATAGGCAAATATTTTGAATGAATGCACCGAAAATAATATTGATGTGAATCCAGGAATCCAATCTTAAGAAATTAATAGAAGTTATGTAAAATAATGAGCGTACATTCTCTAGCTTTGCGAAATTGACAAATCAAAGGAGTTCTTGGAAGTAAACCACGCTTAGGCAAGATAATTCTACTAAGTTTACAAGCTCAATAAAATAACGACTCCAATAAAACAATGCAAATGACTAGATCAACGAGAATCCCAAGGTTAACAAGGCGATGGCTCACCTTGAGGCCGCTCTCATTTACCTTTCTCTAAGCTTGTTGGGAGAAGAAGAGCCACGCTAGTGAAGAGACCACTCCGAGGAGGACGATGCCGTAGATCCGTAGAGGTGGAGAGGAGGGCGCGGGTCGTGGAGGTGTTGCGGTGTGTCGTCCTTCAACAATCCAAGTATACTCTGAAAAATGGTCGTCGACGGTCTCTATGAGGGTAGGTACGATCCGAGCCAAATAATCCTCGACGGTATCGTCGAAGTCGAATCCGACGTCAAAATATGGAGATCGGAGGATGTCTACGCGTCCGTGGTCGTCGTATTCAAAACCGAAATTCCATTCCGGAACCTCCATGCATGATTTGAGGAGAGAAGGAATGGTTGTCGCCAAGAGATCTCCAAAAGGGGAGAGGAGTGGCCGGCGGGTTGTGGAGGGAGGAGAAAGCCGGCGGTAGGGGGGAAGAAAAGAAGGTTTAACTTTAGAAATCTGAAATTGATTTCAGTTTAGGGAATTTAGGAGAGAAAATTTGAATCCCCAATGGAGGGGAATTAATTTTCTTAATGGGGAATTAAGTGGGGTGGAGAGAGGAGGCCGGCGGTGGGAGAGAGGAGAGGGAGAAGGGGATTAAACTGAAATTATTCAGTTTTAATTCCAATGGGAGGGAAAATTAATGCTCTCTAATTTTGAATTTCCAATTGGAATTAAGGGAGTTAATTGGAGCAATTAAGGGGATTGATTTGGGGAAGAGGGGGGCCGGCGGCATGCTCAAGAGGGAGAGGGAATTGTGGGGGGAGGAAATAAGTTTCCAAACTGGTTTTGATGACGTGGCGAGATATTTGAAATTCCAAATTTATTTAATTTGAAATTGGGTCAAGATGAATAATTTCCTAATTTGGAATTCCCAATTAGGAAACAATTCAAAATTGAATCTCAGATTTTTGCATGAGAATCCGGCAAAGGGAGGAGGGGTTCGGCCGGTGAAGAAGAGCCCTCGGCGAGGGGCGGCCGGTGGTGGTGAGTTTGCCCGGAGGTGGGGAAACCTTGGGGGAGGCCGGCGGCAAGGACTAGGAGCAGCTTGTGTGGGATTTCTTGAAGAAAAAAAAGGGACGAGGAAAATTGTAGAGGGAAATTGTTAGGATGACAATTACCTAGAGAACTCACTAAGAGATCTCGAAGAAGAACTCACCAAGAGATCCTCATTTGCACTCACAAAGAGAACATAAAAGAGCAATTTCATTTCATTCATCAATCATCAAAATAGTACAAGATCTAGCCTTTATATAGGCTCCACATCATACGGGAAATAAAAGACTACAATGCCCATGGGGCTAAACAAACACTACTTCCCTCATAGGGGTACAAACGGAAATGACAAAATATAAATAACATGAATATAATAAGACATCAAAAATAAAGACTCTGAATCATGGCCGTCGATCGACGCCTCCGGCGATGGTACACGTGTCGGAATCCGATGCCCTCATCAAATATTCTCCTATGCAGTACAATATTTTAACTACAAGCTAACTAAGAAATGAATTGCTTAGTGGCCGTTTGGAATCAAATTTTTTTTGTTAAAATTTTTAATTTATTTTATTTTGTTTATGTTTAGGGCCTTAAAAATATTTTTTTTTTGTTTATTTATGGGATGTTGGTGGTCGGCAATTAATGGTGGCTATGGCTGTTGGTGATAGTCATTTTTAAATATCTCAAAATATTTAAAAGTTGTTTTGATTGTTTTTTAAAAATAAAAATAACTTGATTTAATTTTAAAAATAAAAATAGTTAAAAACACATTTAAAAAACTTATTAAAAATATAAACATAAAAATAAATCTTATCCCAAGTAGGCTTTTATAAAATCAAAATGCACATGTAAGTAGTGTTTTTAAACAGGACCGGACCTGACCCGCCGGTTCGATCGTGAACTGGTATAGTTGCAGAGATGAGTATGGTTGAAGTGTAATTCAGGTTGGATGGTTGAAGTGAAGGAATGTTTCAGACTTGTTATGTGATAGAAAAATCCCTCTCAAATTTAAGGGAAAATTCTATAAGATGGTAGTGAGACTTGCAATGCTTTATGCTGCAGAATGTTGGCCATTAAAAGAGATGCATAATATTAAGTTAAGTTTTGCAGAGATGAGGATGCTTAGGTGGATGAGTGGCTATACTCTTAAAGATATGATATGAAATGAGCATATACGTGAAAAGGTTGGAGTAGCTCCAGTGGAAGATAATATTAGAGAGAGTCGACTTAGATGGTTTGATCACATAAAACGACGGCCTTCCGATGAGCCGGTTAGGAAAGTAGATGTATTATATTAGACTTATGTTAAGAAAGGTAGAGGTAGACCTAAAAAGACTTGGTTAGAAAATATTAGAAATGACATTTCTTTATTCGATTTAGATGAGAATTTGACCCTTAACATGACACAATGGAGAAAAAAGATTCATGTAGCCGACCCCACATATTGGGATAAAGGCCTGTTGTTGTTGTTGTTCTTGTTATTCAGATAGCTGAAAAGTATTAGATTGACTGTAACAAATAAAAAATTGTCATGTAAGTCCCAATGGATTAGATACAACCAGAATCGAATTGTCTAGTCTAGCCAATGATGCTGAATATATGTCACCATGAAGTCCTACTTGGACATGTAAGTTCAAAAATATTTAGCCATTCTTTGAGTTATGCTTCCTACTTTTCCTGGTTATTTTCTGCTGTTCACACTTTTGTTGAATAACTGTTATTTATTTTGATGGTTATTTATGTGTTTTCTTCCCTCTGATTTATCTGTTTGCATATGCTCTTCCTACACCTTTTGTCCTGCTCGGATGAATAAACTCTTCCGTATGCTTTGCTAATTCGCTTTGATTATATAGCATGTATCAACACGTTTGCAAAGGGAAGGGAGCTCTTCTGACCCAGTCTTGAGAGGTCAGATTCAGAATGAAGCTATGCAATTAGGAGTTGCAATGCAGCATTTAGGTGCTTTGCTCTTAGAGCTTGGTCGCACAATAATGACACTTCGTATGGGGCAATCTCCAGTATGGTCCATTTTAACTGAGCTCATAATATTTGCACTCATTCTCTTACATGATTCAATCCATTCTATCTAACGTATATTTACTTTCATTCCAATTGGTTCAGGCTGAGTTTTCTGTGAATTCTGGACCTGCTGTTTATATATCTCCAATAGGGCCAAATCCAATAATGGTTCAGGTCAATTTTTTTCCATCACGAGCTACCCATCCTTCTCTTATTCATTTCTGGATGTTACTGTGATTTATTTCATTATATTACTTTTCCTTTCATTTGCTTTTTCAGCCAAGCTCCCTATTTGGTGCACCTCCTCTCCCATTAGTCTCTGGATTATCAGTTGGAGCTTCTCCCGGAAATCCTTTGAGCAACATTAATATCCACTTACATGCTGGTAGGAAACTTTCTTTTTCCCTCTTTTTTTTTTGGTCCTGATTAGGATATTGGCTGATGCCATTGGATGTCCAGGGAATTCCACAGCCCCTGGTGTATCCTCTACCGTTGGCATGACAAGTCCTGCTGAGACTATTCATGGAGATCGTCCGAGCACTGAACAAACAAGTGTAGGTATAAATGGTTCAAGTGATTCATCAACTTCCACAAGAGGATTACCTTTGAGAGCAGTGGTTTCTGCTACGCCAGCTCGAACTGTCCCAGAAGCCTCTGGTCATGTGTTCAGTGTTACATACCCTGTTCACATAAGGGCACAGCATTCCATCCCTATACAGTTTGCTTCTCCTCAAGGTGCTGGCTCGGCTCTAAGCGGAGCGGTCCCACCACCGTCTGTTTCTGTCCCAGCAATTGTAGCTCAGGTCACAGCGCGCATTGCAAGTGCACTAACTGGAAATGCGCAAGCACAAAGCTCATTTACTAGCGCGCAGCCTATTGCTACTCAAGGCGCACATTCAGTTGTGAGTAGTGGGACACTATCTGACTTGTCTACTTCTGCACTACAAGCTCCTCAAATGAATATTAGCATCCTGCATACAACTCCACAGTCGAATATGCCGAGTAGTTCACTTCGTAGTGATTCTCAAGACCAAAATCCATCATCCCTGTCTGAAACTTCTCAGGAGTCGAGCAGTGGTGAAGAGAATGTGTTAGCTTGTCAGGAAGATCTTTATTCAGGTTCTGATGAAAAATTCAAAATTTAGCTATGTTAAATTGAGCTGCCCTGTTTTTATTGGTCATTCACTTCTTCAAGTTAAATTTGGAAAAAAAAATAGGCAATGATGATGCAAGACGCAACTCAGTGAACACGGGGTTTCCTGAACATGGGAAGGGGACTGGTTCTGGGGAAAATTGTACTTCTGATCTCATTGGTTCTGGAAAAGAAGGGCAGCATGTCAGTTTTTACATGCAAGCATAATCTTCTTCTATTTTTGTTTCTTTTTTGTTGATGATGTATGAAAATTAAGCTTCCTTGTTTTCTTTGTTTAGATTCAGTTAGAAGGCAATCAGATTAATAACTTGGGTTCTGGTATTAGTGTTGAAGAATCATCAACTCCGAGTTCATCCAAAGTTCTTGCTGACTGTCAATCTAGTTCATCAGATATTAGATCTTTTAATAGAGAACCAAAACCTGTTGAGTTTCAGAAGCCACCCTCATCAAGCAGTGAAATAGAGAGCAATACACGTACTCCCTTGGGGCTAGGTTTTGGAGGTTTACGGGCTAAGGTACGAATTACAAACTGCTCTCATTGCTTCTAGATTTTTGCTAGTTTTTATGTGTAGTGATTTGCATCACCCATCAAATTTTATCATCTAGCTGTGTTATAATATATTCAAAACTTCACTTTTGCTTTATTAGAAGCGAAGTAAGCCGGTAAAGCCTAAAGGGAAGGATGATGGACAAGCTGAGGCATCTTCATCGGATCAAAGTCAACATTCTATTGGCAGGGTCCATGAAGCTGTTCTTTCTGTTCCATCTCAGATTTCAAATGTGGATGGAGGAAATAATAATGGGTCCTCCAGTCAACTTCCCTCTTTGATTTCTCAGTTTATGAATAGCATGCCTTCGGTAGGGCAAGATGGTAGCGGGCAAACTGATTTTGGTGGCATGATTGCTAATGCCATGCAAAGTTCTGCTTTCAACAATCTCTTGACTGGTGTAGCATCACAGTCTAGGGTTGCCAGTGGTGATCTGAGAAGCATGTTGTTGCAGTGCGTACAGAGCCCTGCAGTTCAAAACACTGTTAATCAACTTGTGGAAGAAGTAGGACAGAGCCAAAATAATGGAAATATACAGAGTACAGGACAAAACAGATTAGATTTTACAGGGATGATTCAGCAGATGCTACCTGTAGTATCCCAAGCTCTTGGTAGGTCATCAACACTCGCTGCTCCTGTACAGGACATGCAATCTGAGCGTCAGCCTAAATCCATTGATGTTAATAATCAGGTACACAAATTTCATCATCATCATCATTGTTGTGATAGCCTTATTCTAATTATTTGTTATTTGCCATTTGTAGTCTTGTCCATTCATTCCTGTTGAGTATTATATTATATGTGGAGTTTACTTTGCACAAAACCTTTTGCACAACTCGTAGCCCTCATTACTTCCACCTTAATTTTATATAATCATGTTAGTTTTTCTCTTTTTCCCTTCATTACTTTGACAATGAATTAGTTATGCTTCTCTTATATTTTCTTGAATAGGTTCTACTTATAATTTCTTTTCAATATAATTATTCCTCACTCTTTTTTCCTCAGTTTTACCATTCAACCTTTTGAAGCTTATCTTTATTCATCTCTTCCACAACAACTTGACTTTTAGGAATTTCTTCAGTTCCCAACACTTGAAATCATAGAACATATTTGATCTAATTGCATTTTGATAAATTTTATCTTTCCATAATATTCTTTCGCCTCATAGTGCCTGCTTCTCGTTTTAACAATTGAGTTTTAATCCTAGAAGCTATGTTATCATTGATCTCTCCTTGAATCAATATATATATATATATATATATATATATTGCATAACATTAAACATTGTTGATTGGAGTCTTTGATTACTTGCAAATATGAGATAACTCTTTAAAATGTTTCATGCTTGGTGATTCATATGCCTCTTTGCTTTATATTCTAAAAAAAGCATAATTGATAGCATTTTGTTTATATTATACATTTGCGGCCAAAGTTCTAGCGATCAATTGTAGTGAAATCTAGAACTCCACTACGAATTCCTTCCTTGCTTATCAAAGAACCAGGGAGTCCTCCCTTAAACTAAAAAAAAATCTGAAATCTTATTCTTATCTAGTAATTCTTATTTGCCAATGTAATGTTCTGGGTTTCTAGTGTCAATCGTAGACCTGTGGTTTCTGTTTAGTATTTCATGTCTATTGTCAATTTCATACTCACTATATATACTGTGATTATATTTTTTTTACTATTTTATTATATTTTATTGTATATATTTTTCTATGTTGGCTCATGTTTGTTCTATCTAGTAATTCTTGACAATAATTTGCTTTGATTTTTGAAATGTTTTGTTTATTCTCAACTGGATTTTAAACTTATTTTGTTTCATCTGTTAGGTTGATCTCAGTCAAGCTCTTGAAAAAATTGAGCAAGATGATGACCCTAGAAGTATTTTTAGAACATTGCTTGAAATAACTGGTGGTCACCTCTATGGAGAAGAAAATACTTACCAAGATATTGTTGAACTGGCGAATGATGAGGAACTGGCCCGTGTATGTATTTCTTTTATTGGCATTATATTACAATTGTTAAAAGATTTTCATTTTATAGAATCTTTGATCAACTGGATTTGCATCAATGAAAGTCAAGCTTTTCGACCTACCAGTTCTCTTGAACTAATACCATACATCTACTTATCCAAATAAATCATATTGCGTATACCAGTTGATGTAGCTCTTCTTTTTCTTTTTACCCCCATTGGATCCTTTCCTATCTTTCTTGTGATCTGTAAACATTTGAATGTTTCTTCAACATTTTGGAGACTAATCCCATCTGATTAATGGCTGACTGTTAGGCCGGCCCAGGAGCGGCTTGCTGAACCGGTCCAACCTGGACCTAGGGGGGTGGAACCAAGGGAGAGGGGTGGATGGCCTAGTGGGCCCAAGCAATTAATTTAATGGGTGTTTTGGAGGGAAATTTGAATTATGGGCTGTTTAGGAATTTTGCATTTCTCATTTTGCTTTAATTAGTGGCTAATACGGGAATTAGGCTTTCATCTTGAATTTGAAAGCGATTTGAGATTTAGGGTTTGTGTTCTTGGGTTCTAGGCTTTGCTAGAGAATTGAAGAGTTGTTTCTTCTTCCCGAATTGAAGAAACTTGTATCTTGTATTGTTTTCCTTATTTGTGGATTGACTAAGAAGTTTTCCTTGTGTTTCTCCAATATCCTGAAATTCCTGTATTGTTTTTGCTGTTTTCTCTCTGAAATCAGCAACTTTCTTGCTGTTTTCACCGATTATTGCTAGATTTGCTTGCAAACTCAAGTATTTCCCTTAGGGTTACTTGCGAACTCAAGTATTTCCTATCACTGACCTGATTGCTTCTTTTTTTGCTGTCCTGTTCTGATGAATTTAAGGTAAAAAGATGTTGAGAAATGCCCGAATTTTAAATTCCAAATTCGGCATCTCTAGCACATCTGAACATGTCATATCTCTACAAGAAGTGACATAAATGATGTTACAGGAATTCATGGAGGTGCTGAAACGCGATATCAAACGCAGGCTGGAGGGAGAGTCCACATCAGAGGACAAGTCTTGAATAGGGTATTTGTGAATGAAATCCAGTTTGTCAAACTGGACTGGATGCTCTCAGCCTAATACTACACTGGTCTCAGCTTCTGAAACAAATCTGGTAGGGGAATTTGTATTTTTTGAATAGAAATTACTCTCTGGTCGTCACTCTGATTTTTTTATTTCTTGTACATTCTAGAAACATAAGTGTAATGCACTACTATATGCAACTTCAACACTGAAAATAGTCTTTGATCCAAGATTATTATGCTTCTTAATGCTCTTTTTCTGTACTTCTATGCATGCTATGGTGGTTTTCTTCTGAAATGTGTAAGTTGAGTTTATTTTAGTATAATTGTCGGTTTTTCGTATATCCAATTGAATGAGGTGTTAATTTAGGCTTCGTTTGGGACAACTTTTTTACTGCTTATTGAAATAGCTTTTTAATACAAAAATTATAATTATTATACTAAAAAGTTGCTTTAAGAAGCAGTAAAAAGCCGTCTCAAACGAACCCTTAATTACCTATGGTAAGTAAAATTAACAGAAGCCATATTGTAAGTAGTTTGCAGAGCCATTATATTGTATTTAGATGGTTTGGTCTTTTAATTCCATTGCGAAAATGAGTAAATTTTTCTGCAATAATGAGTAAATTGGTTTGCACAGAAGCTAATGTCAGGTTCTCCTTGTTCCAATGTGCTTTAGATGATACTATTAATATTCTGATAGCAATATATTTTTAATTGCAGTGTTATTTATAAAATATAGTATGATTTTAGGGGTAATTTGATTTGTTGAAGAATGAATGCAGAGTAAATTGAAATGTTGTGTATAAGGTTTTTAATATATTTAAAATGTTTAGAGTTGTATGGAAGAATGTAACGTAAATATAGGTGATTATTTATTTTGTTTGGTTAGAAGTTAAATGAATATAGTGTTCGTTGGTGCGATTGTAGTTAATGGTTGTGGGAATAAGCGGCGATCGGTGGAGGTAGCATGTTGCAGTGATGTGCGACGATCGGTAATGATGGTGTGAGGTCGGCCTGGATGGCCATTAGCTGATGATGAGAATGGAGTTAGATTGTAATGCATTTGAGATTCAACAAAAAATTGGAAATTGAAGTTTATTAATTTATTTTACTTAATGTTCATTTTATATTAAAATTTTACTCAAACAAATACTTTTAGTTCATCATTTTATGACCCACAACTTTGATACTCAAATGAAGCTTAAATCTTTGTACTTCTCTAATCTGTCTCTGATCTACCTTTTATGTCTAATGATTTACATTCATTTCTTTTGGTTGTGGTGGTCTTAGGTTCATCTGCTTGTTCAATGAATCTGGGCATTTTAGCTTGGTCTAGTTGATTAATATATAAGATAGCCTTACTGTACAAATCATATTAAAAGATTGGGTGTTTAGATTTTAGTATAATTTTTTTTTAGCTTGAAAATTTTTTGTAATAGAAAATTATTTTAGAAAGTAGTAAAAAGCTGTTTCAAACGAGACCTTAGTCTTCGTTTCAGATAGCTTTTAGCTACTATTGTTGTGATGTTCTTATGCAATTTTTATACTAAAAATTAACTTTAGAAAATAATTAAAAAATTTTGAAAGAAAGCTTTAATTTATTATATTTTATAATTTTTTTAATATATATTAAGGTTTAAACTCCGTTTAGGACGGCTTTTTTACTATTTCTTAAAACATTTTCTTAGTATAAAAATATAAACTTTTATACTAAAAAGCTATTTAAAAAAACAGTAAGAAAGCCGTCCGAAAAGAAGCCTTAGTTTGTGACGACTTTCTAAAGTAAATTTTTAGTATTATTATTATTTTTTTAAATTAGAAATTTTTATGCTAGAAAACTGTTTTAAAAAATAATAAAAAATGTTGTTTCAAATAAAATCTTAGGCTTCGGTTGAGACAGCTTACTTACTGCTTCTTAAAGTAGTTTTCTAGTACAAATTTTTTTAATTTTTTCAACTAAAAGGCTGCTTTAAGCAGTAACCACTTCATTAAAAACCATGACACCTTTGGAAATTTATAAAATTATGCCTTTGCACTGAATATGGCATCCAAACTACTTAAACTATGAGATCTTTAAAGCTAGCATATCTCTGACCTCTTACAAAAGCTTAACTGCTCCATTATATCTTGATCTAAATTGTGGATATTCCAACTATCCTATTTGTCATATCTTTGACAAAAAGATAGTTCCATCATCAATACATCTATAATAAGAGATTTAATTCTTATGAGGGGTCATATGATTGAGAATTATTTGGAGTTGCATGATACTTTGGATTAATTATTTTGTGCGGATGCCGAACGCCGTCCGAAGACCAACTAGAATGTGCCATGTCACCCCATTGTTCGGTACCGCGGCTCGGTACCACTGACGTGGTGCATTCTGGTTGCTCTCCGGACGACATTCTGCGTCCGGTCTCGACACATAATAATTTTTCGAAACTTTGGGACTAAATTTGTCATTTATTCTAAGAACTCAAAAGATAAAGCAGAATGGAATTGTCCATGTGCTTAAGGTTTCGTTTGATACAGCTTTCTTACTGCTTATTAAAAAGACTTTTAATTATAAAAATTATAATTTTTATACTAAAAAATTGCTTTAAGATACAGTAAAAAAGTCATCCCAAATGAAACCTAAAAAAAAAGTGAGAGCTTAAGAAATGCAAACATGCAATGAATATAAATGGTTTTGCTGAGAATAAAATTAATAGGAATGCTTAAGAGAACTGTGAGAGCATGGTTGGTCAAGTGTTTGAACATGGCTTTCAGATTAGATTAATAATCATGTGATTTTTATAAGTATAGCAAGTGGTATCAAGGCATGTGAAAGTGTGTTTAGTTTTATATTAAATAGATGATAAATATGTTATTGAGGAAATGCAGAGGGACTCGATTAATAACCATGATTGATATTTTTTTTATGCGAAAATCACTTTGTTAGACCATCTCCAGCTGAATTCCATACCAACATATGCTGATCGCGCGTCATTTGCTCCATTTGAACTCCAAATCGCACGCCAAATCCCGGTAGATGCGCGCGAAAGATGAGAAAAGCGTGCCAAAAATGGCTACCTTTGTAGGAAGCACACGAAATAAGAAGAAATGTCATTCGTTTGGAAAAGAATGACTGCATTTTGAAGTGAAAAATAGAATTTTCGGTTGGAAATGCCCTTAAAAGTTATGTTGTTTGTCTTCATCGGCAACCTTGCAGTGGAGCAGTTATTACGCCCAGACAAAAAATCGGAAATCCGGACGAATACTGAGCAATATCGAGTACTCAATACCGAGTTTTAGGTGACATGGCTCGTGTTTATTGATCTCTAAACACATGAGGTGACCTGACGTAATAATTGCTCCTTGCAGTGAGGATGGTCACACGGGCAACTCATTTATCAGTCGTAGTGCGCTTTGTCTGACAATATAGTCACCATTGATGTTCTCAACCTTGAAGTTATAATAAAGAAAAATATAAATGTAAAATAGTATCTATTTGAATTAAATTTTCTTCTTTCGCACGCTTGAGCCCCACCCAAAATTTCTTCTTTTGCACGCTTGAGCCCCAGCCACATGCTCTGCCTCCAGTTTTGAATAGTTTTTTTTTTTTTCTTTCTTTATAGATAAAATATGAGTACAAATATCAGATACGCAACATACTAATTTTCAAATTCCAAACCGACCCCCAAAAGGAAATCGGGCAGCCATTTTGAAGTGTCAATATTATATTCGGTGTCCGAATGTATTCAGAGATTAATAACCACGCGCCACGTCATATAAAACTCGGTATTGCTCGGTATACATTCAGACCGTTCAATTTTTGACCGGATGTAATAATTTCTCCAATAGCGGCACCATAAAATACAGTCCATATAATCGGGGAGATTATTATTTGAAATATGACATATACCTCATATCATTGATAATATGTGCAGGAACATGACAAAATTGTTTATCTTGTGGTATAATAGTATCGATTGCTAAATATACAAATGCTTTAATCCCTATAGAGAAATATTTGCTTAATATTTCCATAGAATATTGAAATATCTATGAGGTAGCTCTTATAGATTCATTATATCCTAGTTCTAGAATAGCAAACAATAAATAATAGTTTTATTAATTGCAATTAGGGGTGTCAATTTTTGACACGACTCGAAACACGATCCGAGCCCGACCTGAAAAAATCCAGGTTATGGTCAAACCGGACCCGAAATGGGTCGGGTTCGGGTTCAACAAATCAACCCGTTTTAAAAATCAGGTCAGGTTCGGGTTGACCCAGCAACCCGAAATTGACCCGAAATTAACACGAAAACTCCTATTTGACACGGAAACCCGAGATTGACCCGTTTTTGACCCGATTTTGATCCAAAAAATCGAAGATTTGCCCGATTTTGACTCATTTGTGTCGGGTCGGGTTGACCCGAACCTGAATCAGGTCAGGTTCGGGTCTGGAAACCTGACCCGTTTTTAAAAACAGGTCGGTTTCGGGTTGAACCAAACAGTGTCGGGTCAATTTCGGATTCGACCCGAACCCAACCCATTGACCCGAATTGACACCCCTAATTGCAATATACTTGAATGAGATGCATGTTAGATCCAAATATAGATGCAAATTTAATTAAAAAAAGACTATTTTTTACGGATGGAAATTGTAAGAGAGGAGATTTATCAAAAATGCAAAGCTGCAATTAATCTGCAATTTACCATGAAATAAAAATTAAGTTTGTACATAAATTGGAATGAAAAAAAAGTAAAATATTAACAAGGATGTTCTAACCTCAGAAACAATATAGGAGGACCTGATTTCAAGATTTGGGTATGTGTATTGTTGGGCGAAGAAGTCTAGCTATCCACCGTTATTTGTCTAGGTGGTGAATAGCCGGTTGGGCAAAGCCTAGATCTCTTGTTCGAATTTGTTGCGTCCTGGAATATTCGCGGCGGTAGAGAAATATATAGTTTAACGTCTTAGCGTTGTACGAAGATCCAGCACACAATCAGATAAGTGAGAGGATGTAGCATTAATAAGTGACACCAGAGTTTTTACGTGGAAAACCCCTGAAAAAGGGGGAAAAACCACGGGGCCTGGCCCAGTTTGAATGAATCCACTAGTATTTGTAGTCGATTACAAATGAGGCCCTTCCTTAGGAGAAGGTCTTGGATTGATGTAGCAAATGTACATCATATAGATTGCATTACATGGTAAGAGTTACATATACAGGTTTGTTTGGCCTGAAGGATCGTAGTCGGCAGGAGACCGTAGTCAGCAGGAGACCGTAGTCGGCCGGAGACCGTAGTCGGCAGGAGACCGTAGTCGGCCGGAGACCGTAGTCGGCCGGAGACCGTAGTCGGCAGGAGACCGTAGTCGGCAGGAGACCGTAGTCGGCAGGAGACCTTAGTCGGTCGGAGACCGTAGTCGGCCGGAGACCGTAGTCGGCCGGAGACCGTAGTCGGCAGGAGACCTTAGTCGGCCGGAGACCGTAGTCAGCCAGAGACCGTAGTCGGCCGGAGACCATAGTCGGCCGGAGACCGTAGTCGGCAGGAGACCGTAGTCGGCAGGAGACCGTAGTCGGCCGGAGACCGTTGTCTGGTGATGGAGGTAGGACGGACCGTATTAGGCGACAGTGGTCAGAAGGACCGTAGGCGGTAGGAGATAAGGAGTCAGGTGTTAGTCCCAGTGTCACTTGGAAGATCGGATGTTGATGGTCTGGCCTTGAGTAAGACGTCGGGTCTTAAGCAGGACGTCAGGTCTTCAGCAGGACGTCGGGTCTTCAGTAGGACGTCGGGACTTAACGTCGGGCCTTGAACAAGACGTCAAATCTTTGGCAGGACGTAGGGATTGAGTGTCGGGCCTTGAATGAGACGTCGGGTCTTTGGCAGGACGTCGGGTCTTCAGTAGGACGTAGGGGCTGAACGTCAGGCCTTAAGGTGGTGGTCCGGCGAGGTTATGCGGTGGTCCGGCGAGGTTCCTGCGGTGGTCCGGCGGTGGTCCGACGATGTTCCTGCGGTGGTCCGGCGAGGTCCTGCAGTGGTCCGGCGGTGGTCTGGCAGCTGCTGAGGAGGAGCTCCTTCCTTCTCCTCTTCCTTCTCTTCTTGCTTGAGTCCCCCCTTATGAGAAATGAGGGCTCTATTTATAGATTTTCTGGAGTGGCATGGCCCGTAAATAGGCATGAGATCAGGGGCGAATAGGGAGTGGTCCAATGGACGGCCGATATTGAATCCTACGATCATGCACCGTTCATTGGACATTTGAAGGCCTTAGTGATGTCAGAATTTTGTGATATTGGGCTCGTTGGATTTGTCTCGTCGAGCCCTTCGATTCGAGTATAAGCTCGTCAAAATCGGAGTCCGTTTGGTAACTCAAATTGCGGTTTGAACCTTCCAACAGCACTTTGGATCCATGATTTGGACCCATTTGGGCTCGGATTGGGTTGATCTTGGTGTCGTTGAGTTCGTATTTCCGAGACGCTCAGTTCGACTATAAGCTTGCTGAAATCGGAGTTGGGGTGCTCTCGGAATTAATTTTTGAAGTTTCCAACTAGCTTTCGCCTCGAGATTCGTGCCCGATCAAGCTAATTTTGAGATGCCGTATCAGTTGCCCCCCTGTTTTCGGACGTCGAAGTTCCATGAGTCCGAAAATACTTGTTCCGAAATTTTACACTGACCGAATCGAAAAAAATTGCGTTCCAAAAATTAATGGCTTGCTCGAACTTGATCATAGAGGCCCCGTTGAGCTTCAAAAGTGTCGAAATCGAGTCCGGAACGTCGAAAAACGTATCCGGGGACCCCAAAAACGTCCGAATCGGACTGTCCGGGCCGAAAATCGGGCCCGGACATGCGTTGGCGGCCGAACCGGCCGGCCGGCCGGCCGCCTGCCGCCCACGCCGGCGGCGGCCCGCGTGCCGCGCGCGAAACGGCGCGACCCGCGCGGTCTGGCGCAGTTAGCCGCGCGGTTACAGTAAATTCAAATTTTTTTTTTTTTCAAGTGGGGCCCACATGGATTTAAAAAATCCGAAAAAATTCCAGAAAATTCCAAAAAATTCCGAAAAAATTCTGAAAAATTCAGAAAAATGTGGGAAATTCGAAAATGCTGGAAAAATCTAGAAACTTCCCATCTTCTCTCCAAAAACCTATAAATAGGCCCCTGAGGCCTTTAGAAAAATTGTCCTTCTCCTTTTCTTCTCCTCTTTTCTCCTCTTCTTCTTCTCCTTTCTTCTCTTCTCCCTCTGTCCTTTCTATTGAGGCATTCCCTCGATTTTTCGAGGCCCCTCTCTTGGCAAGGAAGTCCGGAGATTTCCCCTCCTTCTCTTCTCCCTCTGTCCTTTCTATTGAGGCATTCCCTCGATTTTTCGAGGCCCCTCTCTTGGCAAGGAAGTCCGGAGATTTCCCCTCCTTCTCTTCTCCCACTGTCCTTACTATTGAGGCCTTCCCTCGATTTTTCGAGGTTCCTCTTTTGGCAAGGAAGTCCGGAGATTTCCCTTTCTTCTCTTCTCCCTCTGTCCTTTCTATTGAGGCCTTCCCTCGATTTTTCGAGGCCCCTCTCTTGGCAAGGAAGTCCGGAGATTTCCCCTCCTTCTCTTCTCCCACTGTCCTTTCTATTGAGGCCTTCCCTCGATTTTTCGAGGCCCCTCTCTTGGCAAGGAAGTCCGGAGATTTCCCCTCTTTCTCTTCTCCCACTGTCCTTACTATTGAGGCCTTCCCTCGATTTTTCGAGGTTCCTCTCTTGGCAAGGAAGTCCGGAGATTTCCCTTTCTTCTCTTCTCCCTCTGTCCTTTCTATTGAGGCCTTCCCTCGATTTTTCGAGGCCCCTCTCTTGGCAAGGAAGTCCGGAGATTTCCCCTCCTTCTCTTCTCCCACTGTCCTTTCTATTGAGGCCTTCCCTCGATTTTTCGAGGCCCCTCTCTTGGCAAGGAAGTCCGGAGATTTCCCCTCCTTCTCTTCTCCCTCTGTCCTTTCTATTGAGGCCTTCCCTCGATTTTTCGAGGCCCCTCTCTTGGCAAGGAAGTCCGGAGATTTTCCCTTATCCCTCTTTTCTTCGAGAGATCTTGTGGAGTTCCGATGTTTGGTGGTTTGCAATGGAGGTCGGATAGACCGTTGTAAGGAGAGAGGTTGGAATGACGGGTAAACTTCCAGCATCGGGGAGAAGTATGATGACAGACATGAATTCAACATCGGGTAGTCATACAGCGTCGGGTAGAGGACCGACGAAAGTCTATTAACTGGTAGAAGTCAGACATCCGGTAAAAGTACGAAGTCGGGTGGAGGTGCAGCGTCGGGTAGAAGACCGACAAAGATTCGTCGACGGGCAGAAGTCCGATGACGAGTAGAAGTCCGCTGACGAGTAGAAGTCCGACGACAGGGAGAAGTCTGACGTAATGTAGAAGTTCGGCCTCGGGCAGAAGACCGATGAAAGTTTGTCGACGGGCAGAAGTCCGACGACGAGTAGAAGTCCGCTGACGAGCAGAAGTTCGACGACAAGGAGAAGTCCGACGTTGGGTAGAAGTATGGCCTCGGGCAGAAGTCTGATGAAAGTTCATCGACGGGCAGAAGTCTGACGACGAGTAGAAGTCTGCTGACGAGTAGAAGTTCGACGACAAGGTGAAGTCCGACGTCGTGTAGAAGTACGACCTCAGGCAGAATTCTGATGAAAGTTCGTCGACGGGCAGAAGTCTGACGACGAATAGAAGTCCGACGACAGGGAGAAGTCCGACGTCGTGTAGAAGTGCGTCCTGGGGCAGAACACCGATGAAAGTTCGTCGACGGGCAGAAGTCCGACGACGAGTAGAAGTCCGCTGACGAGCAGAAGTTCGACGACAAGGAGAAGTCCGACGTTGTGTAGAAGTACGACCTCGGGCAGAAGTACGATGAAAGTTCGTCGACGGGCAGAAGTCCGACGACGGTTAGTAGTCTGACGGCAGGCAAAAGTCCGCAGTCGGGTAGATGACTGACGAAAGTTCATCGACGAGCAGAAGTCCGACGACGAATAGAAGTCCGCTAACGAGCAGAAGTCTGAGGTCGAGTAGAAGTCCGTAGTCGGGTAGAGGTGCAGCGTCAAGTAGAAGACCGACGAAGGTCCGTTGACGAGCAGAAGTCCGACGATGGTAGAAGTCCGCTAACAAGCAGAAGTCCGACGTTGAGTAGAAGTCCGTTGACAAGCAGAAGTTCGACGTTGAGTAGAAGTCTGCTAACGAGCAGAAGTCTGAGGTCGAGTAGAAGTCCGTAGTCGGGTAGAGGTGCAGCGTCAAGTAGAAGACCGACGAAGGTCCGTTGACGAGCAGAAGTCCGACGATGGTAGAAGTCCGCTAACAAGCAGAAGTCCGACGTTGAGTAGAAGTCCGCTGACGAGCAGAAGTTCGACGTTGAGTAGAAGTCTGCTAATGAGCAGAAGTCTGACGTCTGGTAGAAGTCTGCTAACGAGCAGAAGTCTGACGTCGAGTAGAAGTCCGCTAACGAGCAGAAGTCTGACGTCGAGTAGAAGTCCGCTAACGAGCAGAAGTCCGACGTCGAGTAGAAGTCTGTTGACGAGCAGAAGTCCAACGTCGAGTAGAATTCCGCTGACGAGCAGAAGTTCGACGTCGAGTGGAAGTCTGCTGACGAGCAGAAGTCTGACGTCTGGTAGAAGTATTGTCGGGTAGAAGACCGACGAAAGTTCGTCGACGAGCAGAAGTCCGATGACGGGTATTAGTCCGATGAAAGGAAGAATTTCGGCGTCGTGTAATAGTCCGTCGAAAGTCCTGCAAGGCAAAAGTTTAGCGCAGGAGGAAATTCCAAATCGGGAAGAATTTTAACATTATGAAGAAGTCAGATAGAAGTTTATTGACGACATTCTAGCGACGTTAACCAATGACGTGAGACTTTTTCGATGTTGTAAGTCGGAGCCCTGCTCGACGACGTTAATCTGTGTAGAAGAGGCCGGAAGAATCCACTAAGGATGTGAGACCTTTCCGAGGTTGTATGCCGGAGCCCTGCTCGACGACGTTAACCTGTGTGGAAGAGGCCGGGAGAATCCACTAAGGATGTGAGACCTTTTCGAGGTTGTATGCCGGAGCCCTGCTCGACGACGTTAACCTGTGTGGAAGAGGCCGGGAGAATCCACTAAGGATGTGAGACCTTTCCGAGGTTGTATGCCGGAGACCTGCTCGACGACGTTAACCTGTGTGAAAGAGGCCGGGAGAATCCACTAAGGATGTGAGACCTTTCCGAGGTTGTATGCCGGAGCTCTGCTCGACGACGTTAACCTGTGTGGAAGAGGTCGAGAGAATCCACCAAGGATGTAGGACCTTTCCGAGGTTGTATGTCGAAGCCTTTGCTCGACGACGTTAACCTGTGTGGAAGAGGTCGGGAGAATCCACTAAGGATTTGAGACCTTTCCGAGGTTGTACGCCGGAGCCCTTGCTTGACGACGTTAACCTGTGTGGAAGAGGTCGAGAGAATCCACCCAGGATATAAGACCTATCCGAGGTTGTATGTCGGAGCCTTTGCTTGACGACGTTAACCTGTGTGGAAGAGGTCGGGAGAATCCACTAAGGATGTGAGACCTTTCCGAGGTTGTATGCCGGAGCCCTGCTCGACGACGTTAACCTGTGTGGAAGAGGTCGAGAGAATCCACCAAGGATGTAGGACCTTTCCGAGGTTGTATGTCGGAGCCTTTGCTCGACGATGTTAACCTGTGTGGAAGAGGTTGGGAGAATCCACTAAGGATTTGAGACCTTTCCGAGGTTGTATGCCGGAGCCCTTGCTCGACGACGTTAACCTGTGTGGAAGAGGTCGAGAGAATCCACCAAGGATATAAGACCTATCCGAGGTTGTATGTCGGAGCCTTTGCTTGACGACGTTAACCTGTGTGGAAGAGGTCGAATCGGATCCCCCTGGGATCGATTTTGCCTTGATTAGGAGAGGGCGTATGCCACGTGTATCCCGAATCAAAGGTTAAGAAGGGTCTATCTTTAGACCATTACTTCCTTTTTGAGGTTGAGATCAAGACCTTGCCCAAGGAGTAGAAGTCCAGTAAGGGACTGTACATGGTTTGAATTTTATCGGAAGCTTCCATGTATTTGCCGAGAGTTTCCTTAAATATTGTCTTTGCTTTAGAAGTCTTTGAGGGATCTTCTTGAATAAAATTGAAGTTAAGGTTGCCCCCCAGTCTGGATCTGATTCCATGAAATTAACGCATCAATAGCAGTCGAATAACCTTTTGAGGTTGGAGCCAAAATTGCCCCCCACTTGGGAACCAGGTTCCCACAGACGGCGCCAAACTGTTGCGTCCTGGAATATTCGCGGCGGTAGAGAAATATATAGTTTAACGTCTTAGCGTTGTACGAAGATCCAGCACACAATCAGATAAGTGAGAGGATGTAGCATTAATAAGTGACACCAGAGTTTTTACGTGGAGAACCCCTGAAAAAGGGGGAAAAACCACGGGGCCTGGCCCAGTTTGAATGAATCCACTAGTATTTGTAGTCGATTACAAATGAGGCCCTTCCTTAGGAGAAGGTCTTGGATTGATGTAGCAAATGTACATCATATAGATTGCATTACATGGTAAGAGTTACATATACAGGTTTGTTTGGCCTGAAGGATCGTAGTCGGCAGGAGACCGTAGTCAGCAGGAGACCGTAGTCGGCCGGAGACCGTAGTCGGCAGGAGACCGTAGTCGGCCGGAGACCGTAGTCGGCCGGAGACCGTAGTCGGCAGGAGACCGTAGTCGGCAGGAGACCGTAGTCGGCAAGAGACCTTAGTCGGCCGGAGACCGTAGTCGGCCGGAGACCGTAGTCGGCCGGAGACCGTAGTCGGCAGGAGACCTTAGTCGGCCGGAGACCGTAGTCAGCCAGAGACCGTAGTCGGCCGGAGACCATAGTCGGCCGGAGACCGTAGTCGGCAGGAGACCGTAGTCGGCAGGAGACCGTAGTCGGCCGGAGACCGTTGTCTGGTGATGGAGGTAGGACGGACCGTATTAGGCGACAGTGGTCAGAAGGACCGTAGGCGGTAGGAGATAAGGAGTCAGGTGTTAGTCCCAGTGTCACTTGGAAGATCGGATGTTGATGGTCTGGCCTTGAGTAAGACGTCGGGTCTTAAGCAGGACGTCAGGTCTTCAGCAGGACGTCGGGTCTTCAGTAGGACGTCGGGACTTAACGTCGGGCCTTGAACAAGACGTCAAATCTTTGGCAAGACGTAGGGATTGAGTGTCGGGCCTTGAATGAGACGTCGGGTCTTTGGCAGGACGTCGGGTCTTCAGTAGGACGTAGGGGCTGAACGTTAGGCCTTAAGGTGGTGGTCCGACGAGGTTCTGCGGTGGTCCGGCGAGGTTCCTGCGGTGGTCCGGCGGTGGTCCGACGAGGTTCCTGCGGTGGTCCGGCGAGGTCCTGCAGTGGTCCGGCGGTGGTCTGGCAGCTGCTGAGGAGGAGCTCCTTCCTTCTCCTCTTCCTTCTCTTCTTGCTTGAGTCCCCCCTTATGAGAAATGAGGGCTCTATTTATAGATTTTCTGGAGTGGCATGGCCCGTAAATAGGCATGAGATCAGGGGCGAATAGGGAGTGGTCCAATGGACGGCCGATATTGAATCCTACGATCATGCACCGTTCATTGGACATTTGAAGGCCTTAGTGATGTCAGAATTTTGTGATATTGGGCTCGTTGGATTTGTCTCGTCGAGCCCTTCGATTCGAGTATAAGCTCGTCAAAATCGGAGTCCGTTTGGTAACTCAAATTGCGGTTTGAACCTTCCAACAGCACTTTGGATCCATGATTTGGACCCATTTGGGCTCGGATTGGGTTGATCTTGGTGTCGTTGAGTTCGTATTTCCGAGACGCTCAGTTCGACTATAAGCTTGCTGAAATCGGAGTTGGGGTGCTCTCGGAATTAATTTTTGAAGTTTCCAACTAGCTTTCGCCTCGAGATTCGTGCCCGATCAAGCTAATTTTGAGATGCCGTATCAGAATTCCTTGGCAAACAGTGAAAGCCTTAAGTGTTGGTCCGTGTAAATTGGTGTGGGTTGCATGCTAGGTCGACCGGAGTTTTCACTGGCCTAAAAATAGTGCTTCCTCGTCACAAAAAAAAAAAAAAAAAAAATCTTGCTGAAGAAGTCCTTGGAAGATATGTTAGATCTAAAAAAAGTAAAAAAATAATAATAATAAAATGATATATATGAATATGACAAACGGGGCATATTGGCCCCAAATAGCAAGTTGATTTTATTTTTGGAAAACAGTTCCAAACCAACCAACTTTTGTTATTTTAAGGCATTAAAAGCGGACAACCATACGAGATTCTTATAAATAGCATCATGCACAATAAGCCACGCCTATAAAGCCCCGCCTGCTCCTTGCTTAAACCTTCAAGTTCTCAAAAGTATAGCTTCTAAATTCTATTATCATGGCAACTTCTTCTTCTTTGCTCATCTGCTATACTCTTCTTATTATTTCTTCTTTTCGCTTCTAATAGAGAAGAATTCTCTAGTATCAGCGGGAGGGCTTGCCGAAGAATACCATCTCATTGACATCGAGTCATTGCTGCCGAGAAAATCATGCTCGATGTCAGATAAAGGTTTGCTAACAATATCTTAATGCCCTGTTTGAAACTTTTTTTATATATAAATTAATTAAAATAATAAGAATGTTGCATAAATTATGCTCATTTGATAGATATCAAAAGCTTAAACTTAATGCAAAAGCGAAAGATTCATTCTCAACCACAAATTTCTTAATTCCAATAAATACGTACATTAACAAGATTTATCAATTTTGACAGGCATGAGCCCTTCCATGCCCAAGCTGGTCCATCAATGCGGACCGTGCTCACCCCTAGCGTGCGAGGACAAGCTATCTCTTGAGGATCAATTTCATCATATCTTAAAATAGGATCAAGCCCGCATCGATTACATCAACTGCCTGGATGCCACCAACTATATCGGCTTCAACCCACTTGGTTGCTCTCTTTCCTCAATAGTTCCAGTAGGAGATGACGTTTTTGTTAATAGCTACAACTTTATCGTCACCATATACCTAGGCACCCCTCCAATGTCCTACTCAATTATTTTTGACACTGGTAGCGATCTTACTTAGACCCAATATATATCCTGCGAAAAGTGTTATCCCCAAAAAAACCCAATATATAACCCATTCGAGTCCTCCACCTATTCCACCATCTTCTACTCCTCCAACTAATTGTACTCAACAAAATATAGGAGGTTATTCTTGGACCGACAATTGTCTCTACCAGGTACGATACAATGATGGTTCTCAAAGTCAAGGCTACCTCGTTCAAGATACCTTAAAATTCTCCTCTGATATTATTGAGAACTTCCGCTATGGCTGTGGCCATAACAACAACCTCAAAGTGTCGAATGCAAATGGGTTAATAGGCTTCGGCCGGGGTCTAGCTTCAATTATTACCCAGATAGCTCAATCGTATGACTTTGTATTCTTATATTGTCTACCATCAAAGTCAGGCATAATTGGATATCTTGTACTAGGCAAATATCTCACTCATGTGCTATATACACCGACGATAACCAACCAAAGGAGGTCATCTGTCTACTACGTCAATCTAACTTCTATTTCTATCTGGCACCTTCACCCTAGTGTGTTCAGCGCCCCTAGAACCATCTTGGCCTCTTGCAGAAAATCCATTTTAAATTATCTTCTCGGCATCCGCAACATTTTTCGAAAAAGGCATGATCAATTACCTGAGAGCGTTGTCATGGATCATACTCGACGCATGCTATATAACTTTACTAACTACCCGAAGGTGAAGGTGCCAGTGCCGAAGATTAGTTTTAGATTTGAGGGTGGGGTTATTACTAACTTAGATATCTCGGGGATACTTTTCGGGCCTAATAAATCTAAGCAATGCTTAGCCTTCTATAATAGTAAATATGATTGTGATCTTATGATTATTGGTAATGTGTAGCAACGCACATGCAATAGTGCATGATATAAATAACTTCAGAATTAGTTTTGGGGCTAATGGTTGTAGTTAGAATGAATATGAATTTTTAAATAGTGAATTGGAAATTAAGAGAAAAATCTCAAAATTTCCAGTTCGACTTGTTTCCTTTCTAATTAAATCTTAACCAAAAATTAAGATAAAGCCATATTTCTCTGTATTTATCATTCCTTATTTTTTTTTTAAAGCTAATGAGACTAAAAAATATTAAAAAAGAATTTTTTTTTATCCCACGGTTGTTTCAATGATAAGACGCTATTAAAAACTTATATTCATTCTAACTTTAACTATTAGCCCCAAAGCCAATTCTGAAGTTATTTATATCATGCACTATATTGAATGTGCATTGTAGCACATTAGCAATGATCATAATATAACTATCATATTTATTGGCAGAGAAGGCTAAGCATTGTTGATATTTATTGGGCCTGAAAAGTGTCCTCGAGATATCTAAGTTAATAATAACCACGAACTCAAATTTAAAACTAATATTTTGCACCGACACGTTCACCTTCACCTTCAGGTGGTTAGTAAAGTCATAGCATGTGTCGAGTAAGCTCAATGATGGCGCCCTAGGGTAATTGGCCATATATTTTTGGAAAATGCTACGAATGCCAGAGTAGGTAATGGGCAGCAGTAAACTAATTACTATGCCAATGTCCAACATGGCTTTTTTGCCGGAGGCTAGCATGGTTCCATGGGAGCCGAACACTCGAGATATCGAAGTAGAAGGATGGCCTCGTTTGGCTGATTATCATTGGTGTATATTGCACATGAATGACATAATTACTTAATGCGAGATATCAAGCTATGCTGGGCTTTGATTGATGGTAGACAATATGAGAATACTAAGTCATACAATTAAGCTATCTTGGTAATAATTGAAACTGGCCTCCGATCAAAGCCTAATAACACATTTGCTTTCGACACTTGAGGATGTTGTTATGGCCGCAGCCATAGCGGAAGTTCTTAATAATATCATTGGAGAATTTTAAGGTGTCTTCAACGAGGTAGCCTTGAGTTTGAGAACCATCACTATATCATACATGTTAGAGATAATTGTAAGCCTAGGAGCAACCATATATATTTAGTTTGGTATAATAGTTGAAGGAGCAGAAGATGCTTGCATAGGTGGAGGACTTGAATGGGTTATATATTGGGTGTGTTTTGGGATAATACTTATCCCTAGGTATACATTGGGTCCAAGTGAGATCGCTACCATTGTCGAAAATAATTGAGAAGAACTTGGGAGGGGTGCCTAGGTATATGGTGACGATAAAGTTGTAGCTACCAACAAAACACCTTCTTCTACTTGAACTGTTGTGGAAAGAGAGCCACCAAGAGGGTTGAAGTCGATGGAGTTGGTGGTGTCAAGGCGGTTGATGTAGTCAACGCGGGCTTGGTTCTGTTTTAAGATATGATGCTATTTATTTTTAAGGGATAGGTTGTGCTCGCACGCCAAGGGGTGAGCACGATCCGCATTAGTGGACCAGCTTGAGCTTGCAAAGGCTCATGCCTGTCAAATTTGGTAAAGCTTGTTAATGTACGTATTTATTGGAATTTAGAAATTTGTGGTTAAGAATGAATCTTCTTCTTTTGCATTATGTTTAAGCTTGTGATATCTATTAAATGAGCATAATTTATGCAAATTTGTTATTATTTTAATTAATTTATATAAAAAAAATAGTTTCGAACATGACATTAAGATATTACTAGCAAATATTTATCAGGCATGGAGCAGGATTTGCTCGGTAGCAATGACTCGACTCTGTTGAGATGGTATTCTCCGGCAAGCCCTCACGTTGTTACTAGATAACAAAAGACAATTTTCCTAAGATAAAATCAACTTGTATTTGGGGCCAATATCCCCCCTTTATCCTATTTATATATATATATATATACCTTTATTTAATATTTTTTCTACATTAATTGTACCTAATCACCTCATGACCACCGGACTACTAATTAAGTATACCAATTATTTCTGGTTGAATTTTAATTGTTCTTCGATAATCAAAAATATTATAGAATAAAAAAAGATTAACTAACAAAATAAAATTATCTTTTTAACAATTTTACATTAGTCTCCTAAAAATTCACATAATCACATTTTACAATTATATATATATATATAAGTCAATTTTTGTTGGGTTCGGAATATACGCGGCGATAGAGGTTCAATTCTATGTCTTAGCGTTGCACGGATATCCAACTCACACATAGAGAACACAAGATTTTTTATGTGAAAAACCCTGGAAAAAAGGGAAAAATCATGGGCCTAGCACAGTTGAAAAGATTTCACTAGAATTTGAGTTGAGCACAGTGGGGTGACTTGTCCTTAAGGGCGATCAGATTACAAATGTCAACTGTATGTTGAAGTCTAGTGTTAAAATATGACCTCAAGTGGTGGTCCGACGAAGACTAGGGCCGCAAGTGGCGGTCCAGCGAAGGCTAGGGCCTTAAGTGGTGGTCCGGCAAAGGCGAGGGCCTCAGGTGGTGGTCCGGCGATGGGGAGGGCCTCGGGTGGTTATCCGGCGAACTCAGGCGGTAGTCGATGAGGAGTTGCTTCCTTCTCTTCTCTTCTTCTATTATTCTCTTCTTGCTTGGATCCCTTTTCAAGAGAAATGACTAGTCTATTTATAGATTTATGGAGTGGCATTGCCTGTAAATAGATTAGAGATTAAGGGTAAATGAAGAGTAGTTGAATGGAAGACCGATGTTGAATCCCTTGATCATGAACCGTTTGATGGACATTTGAATTTCTTAGTGATGTTGGAATTCAATGATCTTGGGCTCATTGGATTTGTCTCATCGAGCCGATCGATTCAACTATAAGTACGTTATGTTTAAAAATCATTTAGTAATCCAAATTGTGGTTCGAATCTTCCAACAGCTCTTATAACCCTTGATTTGGACCCGTTTGGGCTCGGATTGGGTTGGATTTGGTGTCGTATTCTTGAGACGCTCAGTTCAACTATAAGTTTGCTGAAATCGGAGTTCGAATGGTCCCAAGTTTTAATTTTGAAAGTTTCCAACTTGATTTTGCATTGAGATTCGTGCCCGATCAAGATTATATATATATATATATATATTCTTACATTAATATAGAAGGCAAACTAGTCGATCTATACCAATGGATCTAAACACAAAAATCAGTTGCAAGAAATCAAAATTTATTCCCAACTCGCTAGAGTTAATTATCTTCAGGTTCAGTTGCTTGTCATGGTTCTAATTTACTATAGCTTTCAATTTTTTGAAAAATTATTTTGTGCGGACTCCAGATGTAGCTTTACGTCCGGACTCTAATTAAATTAAGACACGTGAATTTCTCAAGACCTGACATCCCGACCTAACCCAGCTTTGAAAATTTTAAAATTGCGACAACCCACACATTTTTTATGTTTTTAAAAAAGAGATCTATGAATGCTCTCAAATATTAGGAATTTTGCAGAATAAAAAACTTTTGTTGTCTGTTGAGAAAAAAAAAAGAAATAGGCAATAAATATGGAGATGGATTTGGAGGACTTCGCATTCTCTGCATAGCTATTGGAAAAGAAGAAAAAACTTGAGAGTAAGGTGTCTTTTACTTACCTAATAATTTCTTTTAAATGTATATTATAAGTCAATATACATTTTACAGAGCTTAGTTTTTCAATAGAGAAATCTGTCGTATAGACAGATATAATAAAATTGTATTTACTTTCATGCCATATCAAGTTCTCAAACAAGCTCAAATATTTCAATGAGTAATTTATAAACTGTGCAACAATGGTTTATATATTTGTTGTGATGTTTCAGGCACATTCACTTAGAATGTATTCTTAAAAAATTTATATGTCGAATGCCGCGAAAACATATGCTTTTATAATTGATTTATATAGAATGACAATTTCATTGACGTGCATTTATTCTCTCATATGTAATTACTATGCTTTTTTCCTTTCATTTATGTGATATTTTGTTCATTTTAATGTTGTGTACTGTTACCGTTGTGTAAAATACACTATGTATTACTATGTATTGATTCTTTCATCTTAACGCTTTCTTCATGATGAATAGTAAGATGCCAATATATTGTCTTAATTAATTGTCTTGTTATTAGTTTTCAAGAGCTGATTACTCCACTTTGCACGACTTCTTCTTATTTTTAGTTTGAACTAATCCTTTTGAGTGCAAAGTTTTTTCCTCTAAAGTTTCATTTATTGTCTCTACATCCAGTGACAAACATTTGTTCTAGGTAATGCTAAATGATATATTTACTATGGAGTTGCTTTCCAAAATTTAGTTTATTAAAGTTTTTTTTTAAATATGTCAGCTGTGGATGCTGACATTTAATTTTTTTTGGCAAAGAAAACAAATTGCTAATTTAGATCCAGTTTCTTTTTTTGAGGGTGGGCATTTGCCCCCCTCACTATAATGACCCTTACACATAATAAATGTTAGTATAATCTTCATTAAAAAAATATAGCTACAAGTACATAAACATAAACTCTAACAACCAAAACAAACAATCATATTCATTGCTCCTCATTTTTCAATAGAAATTCTCAAATATAACATGAATATATTATAATAAACACATCAGTAATTTGGTGTTAAAATTTTTAATCAATAATATAAATTACTAATGCAATGTTCAAATTTAATTAAAGTTGATGTTAAATGTAGTATGTATTACAATTGTATAACATCATTGCAATATTCTCTGTAACTTTAATTATCTCATTTGGCCTAGACCATTTACCAAGTCGACAATATCAATCATGCTTCCTAAGGATTCAACTTCTTCTACCCTTCTGTACTTATGTGACAATGGGTGAACAAAATTTTCATCAAAGACATATCCCTTAAATTTCGTATCAGTTTTTTATTGATGTCTCCATATGTAATTATGTAGTGTCATTGTACCAACTACCATAAGATGCTTTTTCTAGAATGAATAGTTTGACAAATCCCTTAGAATTCCTCATTTCTTCATCCAAACACCAAAAGCACGTTTCATCACACTTCTCAACGAAGAATGTCTTCTATTAAATACCTTTCGTTGACCCCTAGAAGGTCGATTGCCTCGTACGAAACCTGGTATATGATATCACGTCTCTAGATAAGACTAATACCCCCTTTGAAGCTCGTATCCAAAGTCAACTAAGTAAAATTTACATGTTACCAAATAGATTAATTTTCTCATATACTATAATATAAAATATCCTTATTAAACTCATGTTTATTTATTAAAAAAAAAATACCTAATGGCTATGTAGGAAAATTGCATCTCATATCCCTTATAGCACATTGGAATATATGAGCATTGTGATCTAAACCCTCCCATCTTTTTTTTTTTATCTTTTTTTTTTTTTAATCTAAACCCTCCCATCTTATTGTAACAAATATGAAGCACATATTCAAATCACATATATAATGTCATGATATTATGTGTAGGTGATTGTTGTTGCCCTATATAAGTAATTTGATATACAATAGGAATGCGGGCGTCGATATGAGTTCTGTCAATGACCCATATACAGTGTTTGAAATATGACATATACCTCGTACCATTGATAATCTGTGCAGGAATATGACAAAATTGTTTATCTTGTGGTATAATAATATCAATTGCTAAATATAAAAATGCTCGAAGACTTATAGAGAAATATTTACTTAATATTTCCATAGAATATTGAAATATCTATGAGGTAACTCTTACATATTCATTCTATCCTAGTTCTAGAATAGCAAACAAGAAATAACATTTTTATTAATTACAATATGCTTATCCATGGACATGTGGAGGGAGCGAATAATCTCTTGGATGAGATGCATGTTAGATCCAAATATAGATGCAAATTTAATAAAAAAGACTATTTTTTACGGATGGAAATTGTCAGAGAAGAGATTTATCAAAAATGCAAAGATACAATTAATATGCAATACACCATGAAATAAAAATTAAGTTTGAATATAAATTGGAATGAAAAAAAGTAATATATTAACAAGGATGTTCGAACCTCATAAACAATATAGGAGGACCTGATTTCAAGATTTGGGTCTATGTATTATTGCACGAAGAAGTCTACCTACTCACTGCTGTTTGTCCGGGTGGTGAAAAGCCGGCTGGGCAAAGCCCAGGTCCATGGTTCGAATCCCTTGGCAAGCAAAGAAGGCCTTAAGTGTTGGCCCGTGTAAATTGATGTGTAAATTGATGTGGGTTGTATGCTAGGTCGACCAGAGTTTTCACTGGCCTAAAAATAGCGCTTCCTCGTCACAAAAAAAAAAGTATAGCTGAGAAAGTCCTTTGAAGATATGTTAGATCTAAAAAAGTAAAAAATTAAATAAAAGGATATATATGAATAGGACAAAAGGGACATATTGGCCCCAAATAGCAAGTTGATTTTATTTTAGGAAAACAGTTCCAAATCAACCAATTTTTGTTATTTTAAGGCATTAAACACGGACAACCATACGAGATTCCTATAAATAGCATCATGCACAATAAGCCACGCCTATAAAGCCCCTCCGCTCCTTGCTTAAACCTTCAAGTTCTGAGAAGTATAGCTTCAAAATTCTATTCTTATGGCAACTTCTTCTTCTTTGCTCTCCTGTTATACTCTTTTCAATATCTTCTTTTTTTTTTCTTCTAATTGAAAAGAATTTTCTAGCATCAGCGGGAGGGCTTGCCGAAGAATATCATCTCATTGACATCGAGTCATTGCTGCCGAGCAAAGATCCATGTCTGATAAAGGTTTGCGAACAATATCTTAATGCCCTGTTTGAAACTACTTTTTTTCTAATAAATTAATTGAAATAATAACAATTTTGCATTAATTATGTACATTCGATAGATACACAAGCTTAAACGAAATGCAAAAGCAAAAGATTCATTCTCAACCACAAATTTCTTAATTCCAATAAATACGTACATTAACAAGATTTATCAATTTTGACACCCATGAGCCCTTCTATTCTCAAGCTAGTCCACCAATTCGGACCGTGCTCACCCCTAGCGTGCGAGGACAAGCTATCCCTTGAGGATCAATTTCATCATATCTTAAAACAGGACCAAGCCCGTGTCGACTACATCAACCGCCTGGACGCCACCAACTCAGTCAGCTTCAACCCACTTGGTTGCTCTCTTTCCTCAAAAGTTCCAGTATAAGAAGATGTTTTTGTTAATAGCTACAACTTTAACGTCACCATATACCTAGGCACCCCTCCAATGCCCTACTCAGTTATTTTTGACACTGGTAGCGATCTTACTTAGATCCAATGTATACCCTGCGATAAGTGTTATCCCAAAAAAAACCCAATATATAACCCATTCGAGTCCTCCACCTATTCCACCATCTTCTACTCCTCCAACTATTGTACTCAACAAAATATAGGTGGTTATTCTTGGATCGACAATTGTCTCTACTTGGTACGATATAATGATGGTTCTCAAAGTCAAGGCTACCTCGTTCAAGACACCTTAAAATTCTCCTCTGATATTATTGAGAACTTCCGCTATGGCTGTGGCCATAACAACAGCCTCAAAGTGTCGAATGCAAATGGGTTATAGGCTTCGGCCGGGGCCCAGCTTCAATTATTACCCAGATAGCTCAATAATATGACTTGGTATTCTTATATTGTCTACCATCAAAGTCAGGCATAATTTGATATCTTGTACTAGGCAAATATCTCACTCTTGTGCTATATACACCGATGATAACCAACCAAAGGAGGCCATCTTTCTACTACGTCAATCTAATTTCTATTTCTATTTCTATTTGGAGTGAATGGCTTGCCTTTTCACCTAGTGTGTTCAGCGCCCCTAGAACCATCTTGGCCTCTTGCAGAAAATCCATTTTAAATTCTTCTCCGGCATCCACAACATTTTTCGAAAAAGGCATGATCAATTACCAGAGAGCGTTGTCATGGATCATACTCGACGCATGCTATAACTTTACTAACTACCCGAAGGTGAAGGTGCTAGTGCCGAAGATTAGTTTTAGATTTGAGGGTGGGGTTATTACTAACTTAGATATCTCGGGGACACTTTTCGGGCCTAGTAAATCAAAACAATGCTTAGCCTTCTATACTAGTAAATATGATAGTGATCTTGTGATTATTGGTAATATGCAGCAACGCACATACAATATAGTGCATGATATAAATAGCTTCAGAATTGATTTTGGGGCTAATGATTGTAATTAGAATGAATATGAATTTTTAAATAGTGAATTGGAAATTAAGAGAAAAATCTCAAAATTTTCGGTTCGACTTGTTTCCTTTCTAATTAAATCTTAACCAAAAATTAAGATAAAGTCATATTTCTTTGTATTTATCATTCCTTGATTTTTTTTTATGCTAATGAGACTAAAAAATATTATAAAAGAATTTTTTTAATCCCATTGTAGTTTCAATGATAAGACGCGACTATATTTTAGGTAAGGTTTTATAAGAATGTCTCCCACAAAGATTTTTTTTCTTAATTTCCAATTCACTATTAAATACTCATATTCATTCTAACTTTAACTATTAGCCTCAAAGCCAATTCTAAAGTAATTTATATCATGCACTATATTGAATGTGCATTGTAGCACATTAGCAATGATCAAAATATCACTATCATATTTATTGGTAGAGAAGGCTAAGCATTGTTGAGATTTATCGGGCCTAAAAAGTGTCCTCGGGATATCTAAGTTAATAATAACCCCGACCTCAAATTTAAAACTAATATTTGGCTTGCACCGACACGTTCACCTTTACCTTCAGGTGGTTAGTAAAGTCGTAGCATGTGTCGAGTAAGCTCAATGATGGCGCCCTAGGGTAATTGGCCATATATTTTTTGGAAAATGCTACATATGTCGGAGTAGGTAATGGGCGGCAGTAGACTAATTACTGTGCCAAAGTCCAACAAGGCTTTTATGCCGGAAGCAACATGGTTCCATGGGCGCCGAACACATTAGGTGAAAGGGCAAGCCATCCACGCCCAATAGAAATAGAAATTAGATTGACGAAGTAGAATGATGACCTCATTTGGCTGATTATCATTTGTGTATATTGCACATGAATGACATAATTACTTAATGCTAGATATTAAGCTATGCTGGGCTTTGATTGATGGTAGACAATATGAGAATACCAAGTCATACGATTAAGCTATCTTGATAATAATTGAAACTGGCCTCCGATCAAAGCCTAATAATACATCTGCCTTCGACACTTTGAGGATGTTGTTATGGCCGCAACCATAGCGGAAGTTCTTAATAATATCAGAGGAGAATTTTAAGGTGTCTTCAACGAGGTAGCCTTGAGTTATAGAACCATCACTATATCATACCTGTTAGAGATAATTGTAAGTCCAGGAGCAACCATATATATTTAGTTTGGTACAATAGTTGAAGGAGCAGAAGATGCTTGCATAGGTGGAGGAATTGAATGGGTTATATATTGCGTGTGTTTTGGGATAATACTTATCCCTAGGTATACATTGGGTCCAAGTGAGATCGCTACCATTGTCAAAAATAATTGAGAAGCTTGGGATGGGTGCCTAGGTATATGGTGACGATAAAGTTGTAGCTACCAACAAAAAAACACCTTCTTCTACTTGAACTGTTGCGGAAAGAGAGCCACCAAGAGGGTTGAAGCCGATGGAGTTGGTGGTGTCAAGGCGGTTGATGTAGTCAACGCGGGCTTGGTTCTGTTTTAAGATCTGATGATATTTATTTTTAAGGGATAGGTTATCCTCGCACGCCAAGGGGTGAGCACGATCCGCATTAGTGGACCAGCTTGAGCTTGCAAAGGCTCATGCCTGTCAATATTGGTAAAGCTTATTAATGTATGTATTTATTGGAATTTAGAAATTTGTGGTTAAGAATGAATCTTTTTCTTTTGCATTATGTTTAAGCTTGTGATATCTATTAAATGAGCATAATTTATGCAAATTTGTTATTATTTTAGTTAATTTATATATTAAAAAAAAAGTTTCGAACATGTCATTAAGATATTTCTAGCAAATCTTTATCAGGCATGGAGTAGGATTTGCTCGGCGCAATGACTCGACATTGATGAGATGGTATTCTCCGGCAAACCCTCGCAGTGTTACTAGAGAATTCTTCTTTATTAGAAACAAAAAGAAGAAGATATTGAGAAGAGTATGGCATGAGAGTAGAAAAGAAGAAGTTGCCATGATAATAAAATTTCGAAGCTATACTTTGGAGAACTTGAAGGAGTCATAAGCAAGGGACAGGTGAAATCGGAGTTCAGATGGTCCCAATTTTAATTTCGAAAGTTTTGAACTTGATTTTGCATCGAGATTCGTGACCGATCAAGATAACTATATATATATATATATATATATATATATATATATATATATATATCTATATATATATATATATAGATATATATATATATATATATATATATATATATAATATATCTATATATATATATATATATATATATATCCTGTAAGTGGCATCATTCAAAATTTATTCCAATTAGCTTGAGTTCAGGTTCAGTTGCTTGTCATGGTTCTAATTTACTATAGCTTTCAATTTTCTAAAAAATTATTTTGTGCAGACTCCAGATGTAGCTCGACGTCTATACTCTAATTAAATTAATACACGTGAATTTCTCAAGACCTGACATCCCGACCTAACCCAGCTATGAAAATTTTAAAATTGCGACAACCCACTCATTTTTTATGTTTTTAAAAAAGAGGTCTATGAATGCTCTCAAATATTAGGAATTTTGCAGAACAAAAAAACTTTTGTTGTCTGTTGAGAAAAAAAAAAACAAAATAGGCAATGAATATGGAGAAGGGTTTGGAGGACTTCGCATTCTCTGCATAGCTATTGGAAAAGAAGAAAAAACTTGAGATTATGGTGTCTTTTACTTACCTAATAATTTCTTTTAAATGTATATTATAAGTCAATATACATTTTACAGAGCTTAGTTTTTCAATAGAGGAATATGTCGTATAGATAGATATAATAAAATTGTATTTACTTTCATGCCATATCAAGTTCTCAAACAAGCTCAAATACTTCAATGAGTAATTTATAAACTGTGCAACAATGGTTTATATATTTGTTGTGATGTTTCAGGCACATTCACTTAAAATGTATTCTTAAAAAATTTATATGTCGAATTCCGAAAAAATAAATGCTTTTGTAAATCAATTATGTATAATTTTATGTAAAATGACAATTTTTTGGACGTTCATTTATTCTCTCAGATGTAACTATTATGAATTTTTTCTTTTGTTTATGTGATATTTTGTTCACTTTAATGTTATGTACTACTATGTACTGCTACTGTTATGTATTGTTGTGTACTACTATGTAAAATGCACTATGTATTACTAGGTATTGATTTTTCATCTTAACGCTTTCTTCATGATGAATTGTAGGATGCTAGTATATTGTCATAATTAATTGACATGTTTTTAAGTTTTCAAGAGCTGATCACTCCACTTTGCATGACTTTTTAATTATGTAAAATTTTATAATCAATATTTCATTAGTTACTTTTAGGTTAATTAATATTTTTAATTATACCAAGCTTATTTAATCTTAAATAATTACTTCTTAAATTTTAATGACATTAATTATAATATTTGTTCAGTTTTAATTAATTGTACTTAGTAATTAATTAGTAATTACTATGAGTAATTAATTTATTAGTTAATTATCTCTTGCATGATTAGCATGATTATTATATATATATATATATATATATATATATATATATATATATATATATATATATATATATATATATATATATATATATATCATTAATTATTAATTACTTGATTCAAATTAACTTTAGCTTATGCCACTTACAGGATAAAGAAAAATAGAGCATTGACAAAAATTGTTCGCTATATATATTCTTACATTACTATAGAAGGCTAACTAGTCTATACCATTAATGGATCTAAACACAGTAATCAGCTGCAAGAAACCAATATTTAATGCAATTTCCAACTAGAGTTATCTTCAGGTTCAGTTGCTTGTCATGGTTCTAATTTACTATGTCTTGCAATTTTTTGAGAAATTATTCTGTGTGGACTCTGGACGTAACTTTACGTCTGGACTCCAATTAAATTAAGACATGTGGATTTCTTAAGACCGGACAACCCAACCTAACCGAGCTATGAAATTTTTAAATTGTGGCAGCCCACTCATTTTTTATGTTTTTAAAACAGAGATCCATGGAAGCTCTCAAATATTAGGAACTTTACATAATAAAACTTTTGGTGCCTGTTGAGAAAAACAAATTTAAGAAATAGGCGATGAATATGGAGATTGATTTGGTGGATTTCACATTCTCTACAGAGCTATTAGAAAAGGAGAAAAAGCTTAAGAGTAAGGTGTCTTTTTCTTACATAATAATTTCTTTTGAATGTATATTATAAGTCAATATACATTCTGTAGAGCTTAGTTTTTCAGCAGAGAAATCCGTCGTAAAGAAAAATACAACAAAACTATTTTCACCTTGATGACATATCAAGTTCTCAAACAATCTTAAATACTTCAACAAGAAATTTATAAACTAGGCAACAATGGTTTATGTATTTTTTATGTTTCACACACATTCACTTAGAATGTATTCTTAAACAATGTATATGTCTAATGCTGCGAAAACACATGCTTTTGTAAATCAATTCTGTAAAATTTTATGTAAAATGACAAATTTTTTGATGTATATTTATTCTCTCAGAGGTAATTAGTATGCATTTTTTCTTTCGTTTATGTGATAATTTGTTCATTTTATTGTTATGTACTACTGTGTATAGCTATCGTTGTTCAAAATGCACTATATAGTGCTAGGTATTGATTCTTCATCTTAACGCTTTCTTCATGATGAATTGTATGATGCTAGTATATTGTCATAATTAATTGTCATGTTTTTAAATTTTCAAGAGCTGATCACTCCACTTTGCATGACTTTTTCTTAATTTTAGTTTGAATTAATGCTTTAGAGTACAAAGTTTTTATTTGTAATGTTTTATTTGTTGTCATTACATCAAGGTGACAAATATATGTTTTAGGTAATGTTAAATGAGATATTTACTATGGAGTTGCTTTTCAAAATTTAGCATCTACTAGAGTAATTGTTAAAGTTTTATTTTTATTTTTTTAAATGTCAACTTGTGGATGACACCTTGGAATTTATTAGGCTCGGTGTCCTGACGTAGTTCTACATTCGGACGTCGTTAAAATGGCGCCACGTACTCTTACTCTTTACTGTACGACCCGACGATCAGACCCGGGATTGCTATGTATTGGCTGATTTGTACAGACCGGGATATTGTTATGTATTGCTTGATATTGCTCAACAATAACGAGAAATACCATTCTGTCAAGACCAATACTTAGCAATACCGAGCAATACCCCGATTTTGCTAGGTATTGGTCTTGACAGAGCTGTATTTCTCATCATTGTCAAGCAATACCTTGCAATATCAAGCAATACCTAACAATACCTGAACATAGCAATATCGGGTTCCGATCCGGGTCGGGTCGTCGGGCCGCACGATAAAGAATAAGAGCACTTGATGACATGTTATTGGCCTCCGGATACAGAGCTACGTCCGATGACCGAACCTAATAATTATTCTAATGAGCCAGTTGCCCGACAATTTTTTTTTGGCTAAGAAACCAAATTGCAAATCTAGATAACTTTAAGGCATATTTGGATTTGTTTTATATTTATTTTGTTTTGCTTTAATTATGATTTTTATTTAAACAAACTAAAATTCATTGTATATTTAATTATTCCACATTTTTATTTTTATTTTTTTTATTTTTTTATTCCATATTTAAATAATCATAAATAATGATATTTTTAAAGCCTTAAATTTAAGTTACCATTATAATCACTATTTCATTAGTTGCTTAATTTTAGTTTAATTAATATTTTAACTATACCAAGCTTAATTAATCTTACAAAATTATTTCTTAAATTTTAATGACATTAATTATAATATTAGTTAAGTCTTGAAAAATCATACTTAGTAATTAATTAATTAGTAATTACTACGAGTAATTAATTGATTAATTAATAATCCCATTCCTTATTAGTAAGATTATTACTAATGAGACCTTGTTAGTCTTAATAAAAACATTAATTAACATTTCTCTACTTCTCTCTCTCTCTCTCTCTCTCTCTCTCTCTCTCTCTCTCTCTCTCTCTCTCTCTCTCTCTCTCTCTCTCTCTCTCTATATATATATATATATATATATATATATATATATATATATATATATATATATATATATATATATATATATATTGTTGCGGGCTAGAATATACGCGGCGATAGGGTTAGAAAATTTCTGTCTTAGCATTGTACGGATATCTAGCACACAAACAAGGAAGAAATAGAAACACCGGAATTTTTACGTGGAAAACCCTTGAAAGGGAAAAAACTACGGGGCCACAACCAGTTGAAAAAGTTACACTAGTATTTGTTTGAGATACAAGAGACTGACTCATCCGTAAAAGTTATGACGATCAGATTATAATGAATCACTCATTGATTGAAATCAAGATACAATGTCGGGTAGAGTTCCGGCGTCACTTGGAGATCGAGCTGAATTCTGGCGTCACTTGAGCGTCATGTTAAATTCTGGCGTCTCTTAGGCATTGAGGAGAATTCTGGTGTCACTTTGGCATCCGGCGGAAATATTCTGGCGTCACTCGGGCGTCGGGCAGAATTTCGGCGGTGGTCGTGAAGGAGTTCTTCCCTCCGATCCTTCTCTTCTTCTTGCCTCTAGCTTGGGTATTCTCTCATGAGAAATGAGGGGTCTAGCTTGTAAATAGGTGTGAGATCAGGGGAAAATAGGGAGTGGTCGAATGGACGGTCGATATAGAATCCCTTGATTGTGCACCGTTCGTCAGACATTTGAAGGTCTTAATGATGTCGGAATTTGGCGATCTTGGGCTCATTGGATTTGTCTCGTCGTGCCGCTCGATTTGATTATAAGAACGTCATATTTGAAAACTATTTGGTAGCTCGAATTATGGTTTGAACTTTCCAACAGCTCTTCAGGTCCTTGATTTGGACTCATTTGGGCTTGGATTGAGTTGAATTTGGTGTCGTTGGGTTCGTATTTTCGAGACGCTCAGTTTGACTATAAATTTGCTGAAATCGGAGTTCAGGTGATCCCGAATTTAATTTTTGAAGCTTCCTGGATGATTTTGCCTTGAGATTAGTGCCCGATCAAGATAATTTTTGAGTATATATATATATATATATATATATATATATATATATATATTATATATATATATATATATATATATATATATATATATATAATTCCAATTAACTCTATTGACAACACTTACAGATAAAGGGAGATGGAGCACTCACAAAAATGGTTCGTTGTATATATTCTTACATTACTACAGAAGGCTAACTAGTCTATACCAATGGATCTAAACACCAATATCAACTGCAAGAAATCAAAACTTATTCCAACTAGAGTTAGGCTTCGTTTAAGGCAGCTTTTTTATTGTTTATTAAAGCAGTTTTGTAGTAGAAAATTTTATTTTTCCATTAAAAAATTGCTTTAAAAAACAGTAAGAAAATCATCCCAAACGAAAGCTTATTTTCGGGTTCATTTGCTTGTCGAGGTTCTAATCTACTGTGGCTCGTAATTTTCAATAATACCAACAGCTCTACGTAGGGATAGCCTATCCAAGTTGAACAACAATTTCCTATGGCCAATTCTTGATCACAGTCATATAAAAGTTCAAAAAGTTTTCAAATGAATAAATACAATATTAATGGAACATAGTATTTGAGCTTGCTTGAGAACTTGATATGCCTTGAAGATGAACACAATTATGTTGTATTTTCCTTTATGACTGGTTTCTCTGTTAAAAAATTAAGCTCAGCAAAATGTATATTGCATCATAATATACATTGAAAAGAAATTATTAGGTAATTAAAATGCATCTAACTCTTAAGTTTTTCTTCTTCTATTCCAACGGCTAAGCAGAGAATGCGAAGTTCTTCAAATCAATCTCCATCTTCATTGCTTGTTCCTCATTTTTTTTATAAACAGGCACAAAAAGTTTTATTACACAAAAATCTTTATTATTTGAGAACTTTCGCTGGTCTATTTTTAAAAACATAAAAAATGAGTGGGCTGCTAGGTATTAAAATTTTCATAGCTGGGCTGAGTCGGGTCGTCGGTCTTAAGAAATTCATGTGTCTTAGAGCTAAGTCTGAAATCTGCACAGAATAATCTCCCTATTCTTCGAATTTTTATTGCGTCCTCCCACCTGACGTAGAGATACGTCCTCCCAGAGCTAAAATCGCGCTAAAAAATGAGAAATACCGAGCAAATACCGAGCAATACCAAACAATAACGAGGAATATCATCATGTGAAGACCAATACCGAGTTATACCGAGCAATACCGAGCAATACAAAAAAATACCGAGTTTTTCCTAGAAAAAACTCGGTATTTTTTTGTATTGCTCGGTATAGCTCGGTTCAACTCGGTATTGGTCTTCACATGATGATATTCCTCGTTATTATCAAATAATACCTAGCAATATCGAGCAAAAACTGAATTTTTTGACGGTGGGAGGACGTATCTCTACGTCAGGTGGGAGGATGCAATAAAAATTCCTATTCTTCACCCACCAAACTTTTTTTGATGGCCTTCAATATTATTTTGTATAAATATAAATTTTAATTAATAAAAAATCTTTTGAAATTATAAAATAATTAGTTTCAACTAATTTAGATATGAAAAACATTAATACAATTTTAAAATTAAACATTTTCAAATGAGTTAAATATTTTAATAATTAAAAAAATAGTATTATTATGAAATAAAAATAATTAAAATTTATTTACTAAATAAGTAGGATTCAAATAATAGGTAAAGATTATTTTATTTATTTATTTTTATTTAGTTGCTCTCGTGACTGAGCTCGTCGTCCTTATATTATATCTGAGTGGCACTCTGCTTTTAGCAGCGAAGCATAGCACTATGGCTTTCCTTCTCACAAAGCTTCCTTCATTACCCTCTCTACTCTGCCTCTTGACTTTTCTCTTTTGGGAAATGGCCGGAGCTGATAGAGTTCCGGCGATCTATGTCTTTGGTGACTCGACCGCTGACGTCGGAAACAACAATTACTTGCAGGGAAGCACTGCCAAGGCCAATTTTCCTCACAACGGCGTCGATTTTCCGGAGAAGAGGGCTACAGGGAGGTTCAGCAATGGCTATAATGGCATCGATTTCTTGGGTAAGTTGAGCTGGCTTTTGAGCCCTAGCTTTGTTGGTTTTGCTTGTATTTTTCTGATGTGTACGGTAGTTGGAGTGAGAATAAGTGGATGTTTTATGTATGGTATTGTTTTTTCTGCGAATGTCTAACGATGATCTAAACTGCAAATTCCTGTTTGTTCGTTTGTTTGTTTTTTTTTTTTTTCTTTTTTTTTTCAAATAAGCTAACAATGTATTTGAATATTTTTACCATATGATGTTTTCTTGTAGTTGTTTACTGTGATGTAGTTTCAGTGGTGATTTGAAGGGCTATTTGACCACAAGCATGAAAACTGTTCGGTTTATCATTCTTAAATCTCGCTGCGTACTGATAAAATATTTGGATGTTTGTTTCGGGGTTTTTAGATTTGTGAGAGAGAAATTATTATATTTGTTTAATCATGTGTATGGTGGGATTTGACTAAGTCGGGGTTGAAACTGGATTTATTCAGTCCCCAAAAATATTTTTGGCAGGATTTAAGCTAAATCTTGCGCAAGCAGCCCTGAAAATAAATTTTTTTTTGGCATTCTTTCTTGTTTTAGTTTCAGCTTTGGGTAACACTAGTTGATGAAGGACAGATTTGGATATGGAGAAAATTTTGGCTAATTCCTTCTGCTAATATCTTGTTATTAATTAAAGAAATTTGTAGAATATTTAATTGAACTTATAAAAAGTCAATGTTCTTGTAACATTATTAAGTATATGATGTTATTACTTTTTAAGATTGTTGCTCAACCCAAAGTAAAATATTTTATGAAATTTAGTCCTAAGGTAATTAAATAAAGTTGATCAAGAGATCTACAATATTTAAGGTATGCAGATTCCTCTTTTGTCTTCATCCTTCCTCTCCCTATGTATTTATGTGTCCCTATGCATGTTTTATGTGTATTTACATTCGAACTCAAATTCGCTTGCAAGCGTAGTTTTTTTTTTAATATTTTGGCAAACTAGGATCACGATTAGGAGATATATACCTAAAATATTATTACTATAACTATTAACTAATGTATTCAAATTTTGAGGGTGGGTAACTTCCCACCCTCAAGTAATTGTAGATTCATCCCTGCATGTGTATGTGGATTTACATTCGAACTCAAAATTCTAACCCTCAAAATATTTTTGATGATTCATATTAAGGGCTTCTTTTTTTAGAAAAATTATCTTATAATGACCACCCTTATTTTTTTTACCAAATAGATTGGTTTCTTTTCTTTTAAAGAAGAGCTTAACCTCCCATGTTTCTCAAAAGCAAAGATTTAATAATGAGATAGATCGAGAGACCTCTTCTCTTGTTGCCTCCATAATTGTCACCATTTTACCTTTAATATCTATTAGAGAAGTGAGGTGGAAGAGTTAAAGGGAAACTATTAAAAAAGGACATTGTGTTGGAGATGGAAGTGAAACACCACAACTAAAGAAACAAGAAAATAGAAGCAACAAAAAGTAAAGAATACCAGAATTTAACGTGGAAAAATCCGAAATCGGAAAAAATCACAGAGCTACACCACACCAAAAAATCCACTATGAAAATTGGGAGAAATAAATATATATCTCTCTTCTCTCTCACTCTCTCCTTGCTTCTCTTCTCTCTTGCACCGTTCTCACACTCAAAACACAAAGAAAGTCATGTAAATAACACCAAGGGACGCCACCATTAAAAAAAATGAGAAAAAAAAAAAGTTCAATCTGTCTCAAAGAGCTGTGGCGCCAGTTTGGAGCGTTGCGGTGCTCAAGCCTCTGTCATCAATCCATCTGATGATGTTGCTGCACAGCTTTGCGACGCCAAATCTATAGCGATGCAGAATTCCACTCTCTTTTGTTTCTCCTATCAAACTTTGCAGTGCCGGGCCGCTTGGGTACACAGCGTTGAGAAGCTAGGGTACACAACGCCGGAGCGTTGTACGGGAATTTTTTTTTGTGGTAGAACCCAAGCAGGAGGAGGACCCCCCGCACCTCCCCAGCGAGCGCCACAAATTGAACTGAGGTCCGAGACAACAATACAACCCGATTGATCAACACAATCATATTCCACACATAACTAACACGTTGAATATGTTCCAAGAATGTGTTTCCTCCAAAGGTTACGGTCCTATGTATTTTTCTTCGAATATTTTGAACTCATGGTCATCAATCAGCTAAACATGAGAAACCTGTGGGGAACTTACGAAGCCAATAGTACCTTAGAGCATTGAACAATAAAGGAAAGAAATACACAATTAAAACTTGATGTTGTCATCATGGTGGTCTTTAGATAGAACTTTGCTTACAAATTTAAACCAATATAGCAAAAATTTCTTATATGTAATTATTCCTTATACTAGATTCTTCATGTGCTTAAATTTCTTGTCCCTATGAGTATTTCAAGTTTATCTTTTCACATTTTCTTTAAATGAACATCAAATTTTGTTCTTTGCATTTTAGTTTCTGAGAATTTAATCATTTTTATTTCTAAATAATATTTTCCAGCTATGCATATTGGCTTTAAAAGGAGCCCTCCACCTTTTCTTTCTATTGCGAGTAAAATTCATCACCGGATTGTCAGTGGAATCAAAGGTGCCAACTTTGCTTCTGGAGGATCAGGCATTCTTGACTCCACGGTTAGTATATCAGCTCCATTAGATTTCTCAATTTCCTTGCTGGTTTTTCCTATATTTTCAACTGTCAGTGCTCAATGGTTTTCATCATTTGATCTGCCAGGGCGACACCATGTCAACTACCAACCAAATAGAGAACTTTGCAACTGTTCGATCAAACATGACATCTCATTTGTCAGAAATGCAAGCAGATTTTTTTCTATCAAAATCGATATTCATTATCAGTACAGGTGGGAATGATATATTTGGCTACTTCTTACAAAATAATGCTGCAAATGCCACAGAAAAAGAGAAATTTATCACCACTCTTGTCTCAACCTATAAGTACCATCTTGAGGTGAAGTGTCCCTTTTCTCTTTCATCTTTTGAAACCATCAGCAAATCAACCAGTTCATGCTAATATGCATTTTATTTTTATAACTGAGGAACTGTTCTCTTTGATCAAATGCTGTAGAAATTGTACAATTTGGGAGCAAGAAAGTTCGGCATGATTGATATCCCTCCTATAGGATGCTGTCCATTTCCAAGAAGTTTAAGCCCCACAGGTGGTTGCCTAGATGTGCTTAATGAACTATCTTTGCAATTCAACAAAGCTGCAATGGCTGTTATGCATGAACTTAGCTTGACATTGAAAGGGATGAAGTATTCCATTGGAAGTTCCAATGCGGTGGTTTCAAATATCATCCGCAACCCTGCTGCCGTCGGTGAGTCAAAAGCCTGAAGTTTTAATTTAATACTGTAGCAGTGAACGGTAAAGTGTTTTTCTTGCTCCTTGTTTTTTTAAGATTTATTATATTTGTTATATCTTACCCTTCAAAGATGACTGTTTTTCATTGGTTTGCATGAGGTTATTTAACTCTGCTTAACCATCTATGTATGTGATCCAAATATATTAAACCCAGGTCTATGTGGGAGTATTATAGGTTACATCAATAAGCTAAAGATATGAAACGCAGGTCTGTATCTAGCTTATGATGGGAAATAGGCGAAAACTAATTCAAATATTATGAAATATTGGAAATAAACCGCAATTAAGTCTGCATGGCTTGTATTTTTTTGTGGGAAAAGATTAAACTTTACAAGTTAATAGTTTGATTAACATAATAGTTGAAATTAGGGGTGCCAAAACAGATCGATGGGTCTGGTTCGGGTCAACCCGAACCCGACCCAATTTTACAAACGGGTCAGGATTTCTAACCCGACCCGCATGGGTTATCAGGTTAACCCGACCCGCGACTGGCGCACGCGAAGACCGAACCACATTCGCGGGTGAGGGCCAGTGGGGATCGTGGTGACCGCACGTCCGGTCGAGGGCGCGATTGCACGAGGTCAGGTTTAGTGGGTGCGACGGGGGAGGCTGAGTCATGCTGGATTGCGAGGCGAGGGCTGGCTGGGTCAAGCAATCGAGCGAGTTGAGTTGTGATTTGCGAAGCAAAACACCGAACACGGAGGTCGGACTGTTGGAGGGCTTACGCGGGTCAAATCTGAGTTGATTTCGGGTTGCCGAGTCAACCTGAACCCCACCCGATTATTTAAACAGGTCGGAATCTTAACCCGAATCTAACCTGTATGGCAAACGGGTTGACCTGAACCCGAAAAATTCTGGGTTGGGTCAGATTTTGACACCCCTAGCTGAAATCAACCAAGAGGAGAGAGAAATTATTCATCATTATGTCGCACAATTGTACAAATACATATAGGACAAAAAAATACTTTTTCTCCAAATTCAAGTGCACATTATCTCATCTTCAAAGAAGTCTCAAATCGCTCAGTACCTTGTATAAATAAAAAGAACCATACAAATAGATGATAAATCAAAGGTCTATCATAATTGAAGATCTCTTCATTGATGCTTCTAGAACATGGCACCATGCAATCACCATATATGCCTGTTGCATCCTGGATTATTCGTAACGGTAGAGAGATATAGAGTTTAGCGTCCAAGTTTTATATGAAAATCTAGCACATAAACAGGTAGAAAAGATGGATGCATCAATCACAAGAGACATCATAATTTTGCCTCGAGATTCATGCCTGATAAAGATAAATTTTTAATAATATATCAGTGTCAAGAGCAAAAAAAAAAGTTTAGAAGATAACCTCATCTTAAAAATCTGACTCAATGCCAGCACCGCCTTTCCATGTCCTGAAGGCAGCTGTTTATTTGCTTGAATTATTCCACTGGGATCCACATCGGCATCTAGTACATTCTTATTTCTCTTCCAAGGAATATCCACAGCCTAGAAATATCTCCCTTGCAAAAATAATTTTTATAAACTCCACAACCGGAGAGAGTCAACGTAGAATCCATAGCTTTGCTTCAAATTTTCAAGTTCTCCATGAAGCCATAGTTAGAGGCGTAGGTTAACAATATAAAAGCTCCTTTTCTTTATTCACTTCCATTTTGCAGAATATTCAAATTCAAATTGAACTACATCAAATGGAACAAATTTTATCAATCATTAAATACTTTCCCCGTTATTCTTATAATTGTCTTTAGGAAAGCTACTTTTGAAAAAGCTGGATAAAAACTTAGTGGAGAGAGCTTCTTTAAAAGATTCTGTCAAAGTAAAAGCCATATGAAACTAAACTTTTAATGTTTGTTCTTCAGCAGTCTACAACCTCTCTATTGGGAAGAAATTTAGATAAGACTATCTTTTTTAGGATATGTGAATCAAAGGGAATCAAAATTGTGCCTAATCTATGAAATCAATACAATCTGCAATCTTTTGTGTTAGAATGAGATCCAGATCATTGGAAACAGATCTGGAAACAATTGTTTTTTTCTAAATTGTTCTTAACTGTTTCATTTGCAGGTATTAAAGAAACTAAAACTGCTTGCTGTGGTGGTGGAAAATTCAATGGCGAGCTTTCCTGCACTCCAAACGCTTCATTCTGCTCGGAACGCAACAGATACCTGTTCTGGGATAAGTTACATCCAACACATGCTGCATCTAAGCTTGCAGGGCTGGCCATCTATGGAGGTTCGCCGGAGTTCGCCTCGCCGATCAATTTCAAGCAGTTGGTTGAGGAAGATGACTGATCAGTGATCATCCAATGTGGTTTGAAAAAATAATTATGTCATGTTGTTCTGATATATTTTGGATTGGAATATATGGGAAGACCGATGGTCAAAGTTGAAGGATAAATGTTCAGAAAAAGAAGACATTTAAATAGAAATAAAAATAATATAGTAATCTGTCTTGGAGCACTTTGACTGTTTTTATTTCGATTTACATTTGCTTTATTTTTGAGTATTTATCTTTTGATTTTGATTATCTGTTTTCCCATTCCTTCCAAAAAAAAAAAAAAAAAAAACAGAACATTCATACATAATTCTTTTCCACTTGTTTTGTTTTATTAATTTCAGTCTCCATTTAATTCTCTTTTTATGTTCTTGAGACAACTAATCTGCTGGTTTATTGGTATTATATTGTTATGTTGTGTTATTTGGTTTGAAAATATTATTAAAGTTGAAGATTGTACGCAGCTCATCTTGATCAGCTTGTTGGGAGGTTTAGCTATCAATTAAGGGATCTTCGGTTCAAGTCTTATGTATGTGATGAATGTATGAGTTTGTCATACTCGGCTTAAATGTTCCAAAAAAAAGTTGAAGATTGTGGGGCCCATGCTCTCACCCTAATCCCGTGCACGGTCCACCCTTGGTGGGACCTACATGTCAACTAATCATGATAATATTTTTTTGAACACGTGAATTAAGAGTTCTAATCATTGTATCGATTCTTCATGGCTCTAAGATTGCAATCAGTGTGCCACCTATTGCTGCTAAACACTCTTGGGGTATTTTTTTGCTCTTCTTTTAAATAGTTTTGATTTATTTTCATCCTAAGACTCTTCTAGGAGTATACAAACCTTCAAATAAAACTTTTGAAATAATTTTGTTTACATGTCTTCTACTTTTTTACCTTATATTATTGGGGCTATTAGTTTCATTTCACTTAAATAGACAAGTTTACAACACATCAAAAATGAATTAGAAAGTAAAAAAAATAAAAAAATAAAATATTACACTATATTCTTTTTTCATCATATTAAACACTTAAAATTATTATATTATTGAAGTTATTTTGAGGCATGTGAAATATATAATTAATCAATTAAAATTTATACTACACTCATCTAAAAGTAAACTTATGAACATAAACTAAATTTTGACCAAAATTTAGTCATCATAGATAATGGAAGGTGTGTATTCAATACTATTGTTGCGTGTCAGATCGTTCACAGTGGTAAAGAAACAGAGAGTTTAACATTCTAGCTTTGCATGAGTAACCATCATACAAAAAAAAAAAATGGGAGAGGCGATGCAAGAATTATAAGAGAGATCAAGTTTTTAACGTGAAAACCCCAAGAAATGAAAAAAACAACAAGGAATGACTTTGTTAAAATGATTTTACTAGTGCTTGTCATTGACTACAAATGATAACATTTCTCAAGAGAATGTATTGCTACAATATAAAGAACATATTGTATAGTTGAAGCTGGAGGAGCATTGTGTCCGACATCCAACATAAATCTTAGTGTTATAGTTGGGAGTAAGTTAGTATTGGACTAGCCGGAAAGAGCTAGAGTTGATAAGCGACGGATGGCGGAGGATCGTAGTCTAACAACTGTGATCAATCAGTGAAAGCTTCAACAGTGGTGGCCATAGTTAAGTGACGATGGTCGAAGGGCCATAGTAGGATGACAGTAATCAGAGGATTATAGTCAGGCGACAGTAGTATGAGGACAGTAATTGGCAAGTGATAGGGATTGGAAGGATTGAAGTTTGATATATATGGTCGGTCAGTCAAAGGTTTAATGACGACGATCGTAAGTCGTGCGATGATAATCAAAGGACTGAAGTCGTTTGGTAGTGGTCGAAGGAGCGTAGTTGGGCAACGATAGTTCGAGGACCATAGTCATCATACTACAGAGGTCGAAAAGATCGTAGTCAGTGGGTTGTAGGTGTCAGAGGGACTGTGTTTGGGCAACAGTGGTCGGAAGACCTTAGTCGAGTGATGATAATCTAATGACACTAATCGGACAGTGATGGTCGAAAAACGATATTTTTTTGGCGACGAAAGTTAGAAGGATCATAGTCAGCAAGTGATGGAGGTTGAAGGACCATGGTGGGAGAGCGAAGGAGGTCGAAAGGATCGTACTCTAACGATGATAATTTGAGGACCAACCATGGAAAGAAGACGATGGAGGTTGAACAGACCATACTCTAACGACGATAACTTGAGGACCAGCGTCGACAGACGATGATGGATGGGTGACGATGTTCCAAGGACCATAGTCGATGGACGATGGTGGTCCAAAGACCATATTTAGTGAAGCAACGAAGGTGGAAATGATTGTAGTTGGGCGATGGTGGTTGGAGTACCGTAGTCAAACAATGGTATTTTGAGGATCATAGTCGGTCATCAATGGTCGGTTGGTGAATGATCAAACGACAGAACTCCATTTTGATTGTCATATTGATTCCCTTGATTAAAAATTATATTTTAAGCATTTAGGTGCGCTAATGATGTCAGAATCAAATGATCATGGTTTCATTGGATTCATCTCGTCGAGATGCTCGATCTAACTATAAGCATACCATATTTGGTGATCATTCGGCCATCTCCTCAATCTCTTGAAGTTTCTAATTACACTTCAGGCCCTTGGTATGGGCTTGGGTTGGTAACTCTTGGCGTCGTTGAGTTTATCTCGTCGAGATATTCAGTTTGACTATAAATTTGTTAAAATCAGAATTCAAATATTCTTGAATTTAATTTTGAAAGTATACCTTATGATTTGTGTCCATTTAAGTAATTTTTTTATGTCGTATCAATTATATAAATCAAATATTATGGTGGTAATTTGGACCGTTGTACCTTAACCAAATTATGACTAACAAGAATTCAATATTATTAGAATTATTTTGAGATAAATGTAAATATTTATCTCAAATATAAATCATGAATATGAAATCCAATATCATCAAAATTCCCTCAATAATATTCTCATAAATAATTTTTTTTAAGCTCTAGATAATTTTTTTTAACTAGAATCAAAATTGGTACTATCATGTCAGATATTCGAACAATTATTACGTCCTCTGATCGGACGTAGAGCTACGTTCGACCGTCAATAACATGTCGCCACGTGCTCTTACTCTTTACCGCGCGGCCCGACGACTTGACCCGGACCGGAACCCGGGAATGCTATGTTCGCATATTGCGAGGTATTACTCGGTATTGCTTGGCAATAACGAGAAATACCGCTCTGTGAAGACCAATACCGAGTTGTACCGAGTTTTTTAGAAAAACTCGGTACAACTCGGTATTACTCGGTATTACTCAGTATTTACTCGGTATTGCTCGGTATTTGCTCGGTATTGGTTATTGCCGAGCAAAATCGATCAATACTTAGCAATATCGAGCAATACCTAGCAAAATCGAGAAATACCGAGCCATCTGGGTCCATTCCGGGTCGGGTTGTCGGGGCGCGCGGTAAATAGTAAGAACGCGTGGCACAATTCTACTGGCGGCCGAACGTAGAGCTACGTCCTGTGACCGGACCAAATAAATTGGAGGATTTAAGGAGAATTTAACTTATATTGTAAGGTAAATCATTTTCTTTTTTAATCACCCTTAAATCTCAAATTTTTAGTCTAAATTGACAGAATTTAGTAATTTACACAGGAATTTTGAAGAATTAGAGTGTAATAAATATTAAAAACTATAAATTTTAGTCACTAAAAAAAGAGTGTAATAAAATCTGAATTTATAAAAAAAAAAAAAAAAAAAAAAAATTTTTTTGCACAAGTCCTATTTACCAAACAGCCCCTAGGGTAAGCGGGAGTACTGACACTTCGGTTCTGCACTTGCCGACGCCAAATTCATCCGGCCGGAACTGAGATGGCCGGAGAGATGGCCGATGATGCGAGAAGCATCTTCTCGCGCGCGGCGCTTTTTCTTCCTCCTCCCCATGTATCCCTTGATCTCCTGTCTTCCGGGGTAGGTTCTCCACGCCCTAACATCTTTTGTTTCCCTTCTTTTACAAATTTAAGAACTTTGGCTAACTTCATTCTATGCATATTTTCTTTACTCTGTGACCTTAGAAGACATAGCTCTGCGAATTGGCATGTGTCCTTGTTTTTACACCAAAATTCATACTTATCTGCCATTAACTTCTCATGCTTTTATCACTATTGATTGTGATAGTATTTTGCGTAATCCTCCTTTCAGTATTTCAAGCATTTTCATGCGAGATCCTCTGGAAGATAACTTTACTTTAACCTTGACTTCGTCACTTTTATATAGTCGAGTAGGATAGTGTGGAGTTTTGGGCAAGAGCTTTTCAACTGTGCAGTAGGTTTTATCTAACCAGTTTATTTTCCGAGGTTTGAAATTGTTTAATCTCCTTTATGACTATTTGGTTAATGTATCTTTTATGAAGAGAATCTGAACAATTGCAATCGAAACTACTCTGGTTGCAAGAAAGTGTAGAAGCGTAGGTTTCGAACATAGCTAAGATCACATAACTGATCGAAGGAAAAAAAATATAGAAACTAGTCCGAACAATCACAATTGGTACAAAATATGACCATCACGCCACAAAAAAGTACCTTTTCCCCTACAAATAATCCCCAAAATGCAATTGAAAGAGAAAATATTGTCACAAGCAATTCATTATAATATTCTAGGTGTAGATTTCATTCCATCAGATTTCCCTAGATCTTGGCTAACCTAAAAAATATATCAATCTCAACAAAATGATACACAAATCCTTAAAGAGTTAGTACAAGAGGAAAAACTGAATTCAGATCGTATAAATGGATGATAGATCTTACTGAAACGAGTGAAAGGTCTGATGAGCTGCTTATCTTAGTTCTAGCATGCATATTATCTGTTAATAATATTTTCTATCTTTGTTTGAACAATCTTACCATATTCTTAGCTTCACAACAAAGTAGTTGTCATCTTTTCTATAGTGAATATAAGGTTGGCTCAGAAAAATTTTCATATATTATTGCATTTGAGGAATCCTTAGCCCTGTGAAAAATACGATTGATACTCCGTGTTAATTCCAGGTTTAGCGAAAATGCCATTTATTTTTCTCATTCCCTTCTGCGTGCCTTTTTCCATGTAATCTAGGATTGCTTTTCAATCTGTATTTAGCTTTGGAGTTTTCTTTAATATATCATCTGAACTTTTAATCATTTTTGCACTTTAGGTATGCGTGCGGTGTATCTTTAGATTGTTTGGGGTTCATGGAGATTTTTACTCCTGCCCATTCCTTACAGGTCCAGAGCTGCATTATTTTCTGAAGTTGCAAAATGGCTGCCAAGCTGGCATCTCAGAAAATGGGCATACCTCTTTTGGGCTCCACCAATTTTCTTATACTTCAGAGGAATCAGATGTTAACCAAAAATATTGCTCAATATGTTTGGGTATACTACAATTCCCTCAGGACCTATATCTGGGTGAAGGGACATCCAAGGATAACTTTTCAATTGATGTCTTTGTGGAGAAAATTGCTGAATCTATAAAAATTGCAAATCATCAAATTGATGGATTTTTTCTTGAAGTCTCAATACCACCAGTAATTGTTGCTAATGAACGTTCTATCTGGTAATGTCGCTTTCTTTAATGTGCCTAGAATTAAATGCCTGAACACTGCCTATAGTTACAAACTGGAAATTTAAAAAGAGAAACTAATTATGGAAAACATTGCTTAAATATGGCTGAGGTTTCGTTTGGGATGGCTTTCTTACTGCTTATTAAAGCAGATTTTTAGTAAAAATTAAATTTTCTTACTAGAAGTTGTTTTAAGAAGCAGAAAGAAAGCATTCCCAAATGAAGCCTAAGTGAGAATGGCAAAAGTTCTTCATGCTGTGGTAGTTGAAGTTCTTGGAACCACAAATATTATATATCCAACATAATATAGTGATCTTCATATGTAATTATATTTTATTGCTTTATGTAACTTTCTTGAAGTGGATTGGGCATTTTTGGTTCTAGGAAGGTGAGGATTAACTTGCTCTGTTAAACATCGCAACTAAGGAGACTTTTTGATGAATTATGATGGTCATAAATTGGTAGACAGCTTTAAATATGAATTGAAAAAAAAATTAAATATATATTTTTTAATTTTAAAGCACATAATTTCTTTGTGTTTAGCTGAATTTGACACAAAAAGAACCTGTTAAAGGCTGTTGCATGATGCTTTGATGCCTTTCATTTGAACCTCTCTTTGTGATACACCTAGGTTGCCGATTCTATAGAACTCGAATGATGAATTAAAAGGTGTGCAAAAGCTTGTGGCTTGGCAGGACTGCATATGTTCTTTTTCTCCAGTTTCTTCTATAAAATTATTTTTAATTTTTTGTAGCTTATCATCAAATCTCTTATTTAGTAATTATTCAAGCCTCACAAGAATGCGATAAACCAATGAAAATAACATTAGCAATAAAGGTTTTCTTGTAGAACTCATTGACTATTGTTCTGTGCTGATTTTTCACTTGCTCCAGAGTCTTGTTGCATGTAGTTGACCAACAACCAATTTGTGTAGGTCCTATATGAAAAAGAAATATGATAGCGAAGCATGGTTCAAAAATAAGGCTCTCTACAATCAGATATCCTTAAAGGATGCTCTGAGGTTATCTATAACTGAGTCACTTGAAAAAAAATTGGTACTTACTCTCCTTGTTCTCAGAAAATCTAGTTTACTGTTCTCAGTCATAAGGTTGGAAGGAAAGTTGTATGTTGGTGAAGGTTTTTGGGGTTTATTTTACGTTTTGAAACATTCTAATTTTGAGCTTGTAGGGTGTCAAATCTGGTGCCAATTCTTTCCATATTTGTCTGGCGTACACCAACTCTGAGGCTTCATTAAGTCTCCAAAATTCTCTGAGAAAAGTTCAAAGTTCCAATAGAAGAAGAACAGGTATATAACTACCCTTTCCGTGCTTAATGTATTTTTCACATGCAGTACATATCTGAATGATTAACTTGATATTTTGCTAAGCTGTTCTTTTTTCTTTTATCTGCATTCAAACATTATAAGATGGTAGCTAGAAGCATGGATTTAAGCGTTGTCCATATTGGCACTTTGGATCAATTTCAAGTTGGCCCAATCCTTAAAAATATGTTTTGTTCTGATGCGTTGAGTTTGATACTTGTTATTTTGATCCACAAAGGACTGAAATTTTGGCCTTGCTTGAAACAGCCTCTGGCTTAGCTTTATGTTGGACAAAAATACCTCAAATAATTGGCCTGCAAAGAACAACCCCAAGATTTGATCGTAGGCTCTTATCTTCATAGCATTCAACAATAGGCTATTCCACTACGCTGAGCCTATAGCTCATACATACAAATTAATAATTCCCTTAATTTGAGCTTAGTAAAACTTGATTCTAAAGCTTCGTTTAATATCATTCATTTTTTTTTTTTTTTACTAGTAAAAACTTTTTCTTTTTTGGTCGCTTTTTTTATTCTACTTTGAAAGCAGTTTCCTAAAATAAATTTTGGAAAAATATGAAAAATTTTGTCCAGTTTTTTCATCCTAATAACCTGTACGTTGTGATTGCTGATTTTCTTATTACAAAAACAGACGATGTAAAACAGAGGAGGAAAGCCTAAATGTATGTCTCATTATGAATGCTAATATTGAGATTGAGGTGATTAATGCGAAAGAGTAGCATTGATTTGGTGTTCCAAAAACTTCCAAATATTTTATAATGAGATATGTATATTTATAATATATCTACAAACAGAGTAATTACTCTATAATATTTAAATTTGACATTCATCAAGAAAAACATTTTATAAATATCATTTTGTGACTGGTTTTAGCTTTTCACAATAAAAATGGTGATTTAAACTAGGATACTTTTAAGCATCAAAACCAGTAAAACCAAGACTTTCACGATGGGATCAACACTAAAAGTAAAATCAATAACAACAACAGCAACCATAAGCCTCTATCCTACTATGTGGTGTTGGCTACATGAATCTTTTTTCTCCATTTTATCAAGTATTCTCATTTAAATCTAATAATAAAAATATCATTTTTAATACTTTCTATTTTCTAACTAAGTCTTTTTAGGTATGTCTCTACTTTTCTTAACATAACCCGAATTCAATACCTCTACTTATCTAATTTGGTCTGCAAAAGGTTAGCGTTTGATGTGACTAAATCATCTAAGAAAAACTATGTCTAATCTTATCTGCCATTGAAGCCACTCCAGTCTTTTCACGTATATACTCATTTCGCATTCTATTTCTAAGTGTAAAGCCACTCATCTACCTAAGCATCCTCATCTCTACAACACCTAACTTAAAATTTAATGCTTTTTTTAATGGCCGACATTTTGTACCATAAAGCATTGCAGGTCTCACAACTATTTTATAAAATTTTCCCTTAAAGTTGAGGGCACTTTTCTATCACACAATATGTAACACCCCACAGTACTCCTAAATAGCACGGGGAGTATTACTAACACAATTATATCAATTTCATCATAAATATAATTATAAACATGTCCTCAATAGATCATTGAGCATTTGATATATCTTTATAAACCTCCAATAATTCTCATTCATCTTGTCTAACGGAAGCAACTATAAATTTAAAGTTCAACATAAGATACTTACAGAGCCACTACTAAAAACCCAAAGTAATGCATGTCTAATTTGCTTTCATACCTAAAAAAATAAACTCACTAACAAAGGTAACTTTAAGATGAAAAGAAGAAACGCTTGTATAAATTAGATTGCATCAATCTTCTGCTTTCCCATTCCTGTAACAACAGCCAGAAGAAAGTTCTGGTGAGCTATGAGGCTCAGCAAATTATGTAATCTATATAACATTTATAATAAAATGAAAGAAGTAAATGAGACTTTGAAATCATTAATCATTAAACTTACATCTACAAGTACAGGTCTCATAAATCTTTATTAGCATTAGTCTTTACTTTCTTAAAGTTTTTATTGAATACCAAATTCCATTAGTAAAAGACTTGGCTATCCTTTCATAACCTTATTCAATGGAGCCCAGGTAAATCTGGCATTATCTCCATTGAATCACATAGAGGTCCCTTTTGCCTCTTTGGGTCCCTTTTGCCCCACCTGCTATGCAGGTTTCATTCTTTGGGGTCCCTTTTGCCCCACTTACAATGCAGTGTGCATGAGGACCCTTTTGCCTCATTTGCAATTGTAAGTTATACATCATTTCATAGTTTAGCCAATCTTTACTTTAATTTGATATTCAAAACTTCATACATTCATCATTCACATTAATTGCAATGGTTATAATCTTTCCATCATTCATACATCTTTGTGCAGTAATAATGTGATAGTCACTAAATTGAAAATAAAACTTCTTTGCATATAGTTATCAATTGAGAAAAGATTTAAATAAGCACACTTAGACATCTATCACATTTCTCTTATTCTCATGTATAAACAGTTGTGAATATTCCAACAACAAACAAATTCTCATAGTGCATTTCATTGATAAATAACATTTCAAGACATAAGAAAGATTCCAAATATTCATGATCAATTACATAACTTACCTTCTTGACGGTTTGCTTCTATCACACCTTCCATTCTTAATCTTCTTCTATTATAAGTCCACTCAAAACTTTTCCTCTGCATAAATTCAGGAACTTCCTACATACAATTTTTCTAATCATTGGTATACTTCTACACAAATCATTGTAATTATAAATATATATATACAAAATACTCACCTTCTCTTGTTCTTTCACTTCTATATTATTCCTTCTCCCAATCTCTTCTCTAACTTTGTTGTCACTGATTACACCAAAATACTTATATAATTTTCAATTTCATCACATAGATTTATATTAAAATTTTCCAAACCCTCATACAGTTTCTAAATACTTACCTTGAATTCTAATGTCAATGCTTGGTACCTTCTTCACCAAAAATCCTTGTACTGCTCTAAACCGGTTCCTCCACTCCAAGCATTGATTGAAATTTCCAAGCAATCCTACCTTGCCAACGTTTGCTACAGGACTTCGGTGACTCTCCACAGATCCGCTGAACTCTGCAACCCGGGATACTTTCTACTGCATAGAAGGCTTTCCCATACTTTCTTATGGTTTTGCTGCAAAACATATGCTATAACCGCAACAAGCAATAGCACAGGAATACTGTGTCGCTGTCCTTCTTCAGAAATTCCTGCACCCACTTAATCCACCCCTTTTCAACAATGATGCGGCAGTCTTATCCAAAAATAAACTCCACGGTTATGAGGGAAAGTGGGGCCCATCTCCCAACCGTTCAATTGCCAAAAGCCTCATATGAAACATCTGTTTAGATATATCTGATTTAAATTAAATTACTCTCTCTTTTTTTTTTTTTTTTTATTTATCTTAACTCAATAATAATAATAATAAAATTCTTTAATATATATATATATATATATATATATATATATATATATATATATATATATATATATATATATATATATATAAATGTTATTTCTAATATAACTTAATTGATTTTTAAAATAAACGTACCTGGAGCTTTTTGGGTATTACAACCCTTCCCTCCTTAAAAAATTTCGTCCCCGAAATTCCACATTTCATACTTCTTCAAATAAATGAGGAAACTTATGTCTCATGTCAGCCTCTTTTTCCCACGTTGCATTCTTTACTGATTTGTGCTTCCATTTTATCTTTACCAAAGGAATAATTTTACTTCTCAATTTTCGAACTTCCCTTTCCAAAATTCTTTCAGGCTCTTCAATATATGTCAAATCCTTCTGAAGTTCAATATCTTTCTGAGAAACCCTTTGACTTTCATCTGTAACCCATTTTCTGAGCATTGAGACATGAAAAACATTGTGGATATCATACATGTCTGTTGGTAATGCCAACTTGTAAGCAACTGATCCTACTCTTGCAACAATCTCAAATGGTCCAATATAACGAGGACTAAGTTTTCCACCTTGACCAAATCTAGAAACACCCTTCATTGGTCTCGTCTTTAAAAATACAAAATCTCCCACTTCGAACTCTATCATTTTGTGCTTGGAATCATAATATTTCTGTTGACGGTCTTGCGCTGCTTTTAATCTGTCTCTAATGAGTCTGATCTTCTCAGTAGCTTGGTCTACCAACTGTGGACCTAACATTTGTCTTTCCCCCACTTCAAACCAGCTTAACGGAGTTCTGCATTTTCTGCCATATAAAGCTTCATAGGGAGCCATCTTGATACTGGATTGGTAGCTATTATTATAAGTGAATTCTATTAATGAAATGTGATCCTCCCAGCTCCCTCCAAAATCCAGAATACACAATCTTAACAAATCTTCTAACACTTGAATCAGCCTTTCTGATTGACCATCTGTTTGTGGATGAAATGCCGTGCTTAATTTCAATTTTGTGCCTAAACTTGCATGTGTACTCTTCCATAACTTAGATGTAAAACGACCATCTCTATCTGATACAATAGCCTTAGGAACTCCATGTAATCTAATGATTTCCTTCACAAATAATTTAGCCAATTTATCCACTGAATCAGTCTGACGGATAGGTAGAAAATGGGCTGACTTGGTGAGTCTGTCAACTACCACCCATATACTATCATGCCCTTGTCTTGATCTAGGAAATCCTGTAACAAAGTCCATAGCTATTTCCTCCCACTTCCATTCTGGAATTGGTAAAGATTGCAATATTCCACTGGGTTTCTGATGTTCAGCTTTAACAACTTGACACCTTTCACATTTGGCCACGTAATCTGCTACATCTCTTTTTATTCCTGGCCACCAAAACAAAATCTTCAAATCTTTATACATTTTTGTGCTTCCTGGGTGAATGGAGTAACTAGTATTATGTGCTTCAAACAAGATGTCTTGAATTAAATCTGACTCCTTTGGTATCCACAACCGCATATTGTATCTGATTCTTCCTTGTTCATCAACACTGAGTTCCTTCTTTAAACCGTCTTGCACTTGATCCAAAAATTTTTGATATTCATTACTTTTCTTTTGAGCTTCCTTAATTCTTTCCTCCAATGACAATTGAGCTGTCATCTGATTAATGTTAAGTGTATCATGATCCCTTTGCATCCTGACTTCTAATTGTAAGGTCTCCATTTCTCTAATCAGTCTTTCATCACCTGTCAACATATTCAATTGTGTTTGGGTCTTTCTGCTCAATGCATCAGCTACAACATTAGCCTTGCCTGGACAGTACTGGATATCAAGATCATAGTCTTTTATTAATTCCAACCATCTTCTCTGTCTCAGATTCAATTCCTTCTGAGTGAAAATATATTTCAAACTTTTATGATCTGTAAAGATTTCACATTTTACCCCATACAAATAGTGTCTCCAAATTTTCAATGCAAATACCACTGCCGCCAACTCTAAGTCATGAGTGGGATAGTTCTTTTCATGTGACTTAAGCTGTCTGGAAGCATAGGCAATCACTTTTCTGTTCTGCATTAACACACAACCCAATCCTTTTAAAGAAGCATCACTGTATAGTTGAAATCCCTCCGTTCCAGAAGGAATTGTCAGCACTGGTGTAGTTGTCAAACATTGCTTCAATTCATGAAAACTTTGCTCACAATCATCAGTCCACTCAAATTTAATATCCTTCCTGGTTAACTTGGATAAAGGCAATGCAATCTTAGAAAAACCTTTAACGAATCTTCTATAGTAACCTGCCAATCCCAAGAAACTTCTGACTTCTGCCACATTTGTTGGTCTTGGCCATTCTACTACAGCTTTAATCTTTTCTGGATCAACAGATATTCCTTCACCACTGACAATATGTCCCAGAAATGAAATTTCTTTCAACCAGAACTCACACTTAGAAAATTTGGCAAACAATTTATGTTGTCGCAGTAATTCAAGTACAACCTTCAAATGTTCTGCATGATCCTTATCATTTTTAGAATAGATCAATATATCATCAATGAATACGATAACAAATTGATCTAGATAAGGTTTGAAAATTCTGTTCATCATATCCATGAATACTGCTGGGGCATTGGTTAACCCAAAAGGCATAACCAAAAATTCATAGTGTCCATATCTGGTTCCAAAAGCAGTCTTCTCCACATCACTTTCCTTCACCCTAACCTGGTGATAACCTGATCTCAAATCAATTCTGGAGAAAACAGAAGCACCTGCCAGCTGATCAAATAAGTCATCAATCCTGGGAAGAGGATACTTGTTTTTAACGGTTACCTTGTTTAATTCTCTGTAATCAATGCAAAGTCTCATTGAACCATCTTTCTTCTTAACAAATAACACAGGTGCACTCCAAGGGGATGAACTAGGTCTGATAAAACCCTTCTCAATTAGTTCAGCCAACTGAACTTTCAGCTCTTGTAATTCTTTGGTTGCCATTCTATAAGGTGCTTTTACAATTGGATTCGTACTAGGCTGCAAAGTTATTGAAAATTCCACTTCTCTTTCTGGAGGTAAATCCTTCCATTCTTCTGAAAAAACTTCTACAAATTCATTCACTATAGGAATAGAGTGTATATCATTACTTTCCTCTTTTGTAGCTTCTAACTTTGCTAAGAAAATTAAATCACTTGCTCTTAGACTTTTAAGCACTTGGCTAGAAGCAATCAATGATGAAATTACTCCTCTTTCACATTGGAAATAAAATACTTCTTCTCCAGGTAAATCAAATCTGACCTTTTTCTTCCAACATTCAATAGTTGCAAAATGTTTCACTAACCAATCCATTCCCAGAATTACATCGAATTCTTCCAATGGAAGCACTATCAGATCTGTTTGAAACTTCCTACCAGCTATCTCAAAATTAACTGAACATGTTGTACTAGCATTCAAATAGTTACCCGCAGGTAATTTAACATGCAATCCAGGAGTAAAAGAGACAGGTTCCACATTTATTTTTCCACAAAATATCTCAGATATAAATGAATGTGACGCACCAGAATCAAAAAGTACTCTAGCAGGTAGATCTAAGATAATTAAAGTACCTGTCACCACTTCAGAAGAGTCTTTGGCATCTTGGGAAGATAAAGTAAAAACTCTAGCTGGTACTGATCTGACTGCTTCACTTGAGGTTTCTCCTTTTATCTTCAAAGCAGGTTGATGCATCTGTGGCCTGGCACCTCTGAACTGATCCAACTTCTGACCACCTCTAACTTCTGTACCTCTTTGAACATTCCTTGGACAATTCCTCTTAATATGACCTGATTCTCCACACAAATAACACTTTCCTGAATTCATTAGGCATCTTCCTGGGTGAGATTTTCCACAGGTTGTACAAACAGGTATCACAGGAAACTTTATAGATTGTTGATGTTGCCCCTGATGAAATTTTTGCTTTTTGGATGCTCCACCTCTGTGATCACTCTGTCTCTTTCTATCATTATTCTCACATTTCTGCTTAACCACTTCTATGTCATTCTCCAATAATCTAGCACTCTCTACCAGTTCAGAAAATTCCTTTATGCGAAGAGGGATTAAAGGCTGTCTCAAAGAATCCCTCAACCCCTTCAAAAATCTGTAGCATTTTTCCTCTGGAGTACTGATGAGCTGTGGTGCATATCTGGAAAGAGCTGTAAATTCTGCTTCATATTGTATAACAGTCCTTGCTCCCTGTTTAAGGTTCACAAAACTTTCTTGCATTGCCTGCCGAGCTGATGGAGGAACATACCACTCTCTGAAGACTTGTTCAAATTCTTCCCACATAATTTGTTCCTCTGATCTACCTCTGAATTTCTCCAGTCGTTGTCCTCTCCACCATCTTTCTGCTTCACCCTCTAGCATAAAAATTGCTAGAGATACTCTTCTATTCTCAGGACATCTCATTCCATTTAAAATTTCCTCTATTCTGATGATCCAATCCTCAGCACTTCTGGCATCGACTCCTCCTTTAAACAAAGGAGGTTTTAGGCTTTGGAAAAGTTTTAAATTCTTATCCACTTCTGCACTTACAGGATCACCTACTTCCACATTTGTACTACTACCAGGAGTGGTAGGAGTAACTGGTGTAACTACAGGTGGAACACCAGGTGTAGCAGATCCCACCATAGACTGCATTTTTTCCATCATTTGCATCATCATATTCATCATCTGCATTTGCATCATATTTCCTGACATTGCATTCATAGCCTCCATTCCTACCGGTGTTGGATTTACACTAGGTGCACTGCCTCCTACTGGTGCCACATTTTCAGGATCTTCAGAGATCTTAATAGGTTGGGATGACTGACCTTCCTCTCTTTCAGGTATTCTTTCAGCCATTAAATCTGTAACACATTACATTAAGAGTTATGCATTTATATAATCTTGAATTCTCATTTAGACATTACTTTCATATACTTACATATTAGTCAGATAGAAATTAAACATGGATACCTATAAATCAAATGAAATTAGCTTCATTATAAACTCCGAGTTACTATACTCTCCTAGGCTCTGTAATAATTCCATCAAATCCAATCTTATTCTCCTAAATAATTCACTTTGTTTATGCTTCCGTAATTGAGTCCTCAGAACCTTCAACATTGCTCTGATACCACTTTTTGTAACACCCCACAGTACTCCTAAATAGCACGGGGAGTATTACTAACACAATTATATCAATTTCATCATAAATATAATTATAAACATGTCCTCAATAGATCATTGAGCATTTGATATATCTTTATAAACCTCCAATAATTCTCATTCATCTTGTCTAACGGAAGCAACTATAAATTTAAAGTTCAACATAAGATACTTACAGAGCCACTACTAAAAACCCAAAGTAATGCATGTCTAATTTGCTTTCATACCTAAAAAAATAAACTCACTAACAAAGGTAACTTTAAGATGAAAAGAAGAAACGCTTGTATAAATTAGCTTGCATCAATCTTCTGCTTTCCCATTCCTGTAACAACAGCCAGAAGAAAGTTCTGGTGAGCTATGAGGCTCAGCAAATTATGTAATCTATATAACATTTATAATAAAATGAAAGAAGTAAATGAGACTTTGAAATCATTAATCATTAAACTTACATCTACAAGTACAGGTCTCATAAATCTTTATTAGCATTAGTCTTTACTTTCTTAAAGTTTTTATTGAATACCAAATTCCATTAGTAAAAGACTTGGCTATCCTTTCATAACCTTATTCAATGGAGCCCAGGTAAATCTGGCATTATCTCCATTGAATCACATAGAGGTCCCTTTTGCCTCTTTGGGTCCCTTTTGCCCCACCTGCTATGCAGGTTTCATTCTTTGGGGTCCCTTTTGCCCCACTTACAATGCAGTGTGCATGAGGACCCTTTTGCCTCATTTGCAATTGTAAGTTATACATCATTTCATAGTTTAGCCAATCTTTACTTTAATTTGATATTCAAAACTTCATACATTCATCATTCACATTAATTGCAATGGTTATAATCTTTCCATCATTCATACATCTTTGTGCAGTAATAATGTGATAGTCACTAAATTGAAAATAAAACTTCTTTGCATATAGTTATCAATTGAGAAAAGATTTAAATAAGCACACTTAGACATCTATCACATTTCTCTTATTCTCATGTATAAACAGTTGTGAATATTCCAACAACAAACAAATTCTCATAGTGCATTTCATTGATAAATAACATTTCAAGACATAAGAAAGATTCCAAATATTCATGATCAATTACATAACTTACCTTCTTGACGGTTTGCTTCTATCACACCTTCCATTCTTAATCTTCTTCTATTATAAGTCCACTCAAAACTTTTCCTCTGCATAAATTCAGGAACTTCCTACATACAATTTTTCTAATCATTGGTATACTTCTACACAAATCATTGTAATTATAAATATATATATACAAAATACTCACCTTCTCTTGTTCTTTCACTTCTATATTATTCCTTCTCCCAATCTCTTCTCTAACTTTGTTGTCACTGATTACACCAAAATACTTATATAATTTTCAATTTCATCACATAGATTTATATTAAAATTTTCCAAACCCTCATACAGTTTCTAAATACTTACCTTGAATTCTAATGTCAATGCTTGGTACCTTCTTCACCAAAAATCCTTGTACTGCTCTAAACCGGTTCCTCCACTCCAAGCATTGATTGAAATTTCCAAGCAATCCTACCTTGCCAACGTTTGCTACAGGACTTCGGTGACTCTCCACAAATCCGCTGAACTCTGCAACCCGGGATACTTTCTACTGCATAGAAGGCTTTCCCATACTTTCTTATGGTTTTGCTGCAAAACATATGCTATAACCGCAACAAGCAATAGCACAGGAATACTGTGTCGCTGTCCTTCTTCAGAAATTCCTGCACCCACTTAATCCACCCCTTTTCAACAATGATGCGGCAGTCTTATCCAAAAATAAACTCCACGGTTATGAGGGAAAGTGGGGCCCATCTCCCAACCGTTCAATTGCCAAAAGCCTCATATGAAACATCTGTTTAGATATATCTGATTTAAATTAAATTACTCTCTTTTTTTTTATTTTTTATTTATCTTAACTCAATAATAATAATAATAAAATTCTTTAATATATATATATATATATATATATATATATATATATATATATATATATATATATATATATATATAAATGTTATTTCTAATATAACTTAATTGATTTTTAAAATAAACGTACCTGGAGCTTTTTGGGTATTACAACCCTTCCCTCCTTAAAAAATTTCGTCCCCGAAATTCCACATTTCATACTTCTTCAAATAAATGAGGAAACTTATGTCTCATGTCAGCCTCTTTTTCCCACGTTGCATTCTTTACTGATTTGTGCTTCCATTTTATCTTTACCAAAGGAATAATTTTACTTCTCAATTTTCGAACTTCCCTTTCCAAAATTCTTTCAGGCTCTTCAATATATGTCAAATCCTTCTGAAGTTCAATATCTTTCTGAGAAACCCTTTGACTTTCATCTGTAACCCATTTTCTGAGCATTGAGACATGAAAAACATTGTGGATATCATACATGTCTGTTGGTAATGCCAACTTGTAAGCAACTGATCCTACTCTTGCAACAATCTCAAATGGTCCAATATAACGAGGACTAAGTTTTCCACCTTGACCAAATCTAGAAACACCCTTCATTGGTCTCGTCTTTAAAAATACAAAATCTCCCACTTCGAACTCTATCATTTTGTGCTTGGAATCATAATATTTCTGTTGACGGTCTTGCGCTGCTTTTAATCTGTCTCTAATGAGTCTGATCTTCTCAGTAGCTTGGTCTACCAACTGTGGACCTAACATTTGTCTTTCCCCCACTTCAAACCAGCTTAACGGAGTTCTGCATTTTCTGCCATATAAAGCTTCATAGGGAGCCATCTTGATACTGGATTGGTAGCTATTATTATAAGTGAATTCTATTAATGAAATGTGATCCTCCCAGCTCCCTCCAAAATCCAGAATACACAATCTTAACAAATCTTCTAACACTTGAATCAGCCTTTCTGATTGACCATCTGTTTGTGAATGAAATGCCGTGCTTAATTTCAATTTTGTGCCTAAACTTGCATGTGTACTCTTCCATAACTTAGATGTAAAACGACCATCTCTATCTGATACAATAGCCTTAGGAACTCCATGTAATCTAATGATTTCCTTCACAAATAATTTAGCCAATTTATCCACTGAATCAGTCTGACGGATAGGTAGAAAATGGGCTGACTTGGTGAGTCTGTCAACTACCACCCATATACTATCATGCCCTTGTCTTGATCTAGGAAATCCTGTAACAAAGTCCATAGCTATTTCCTCCCACTTCCATTCTGGAATTGGTAAAGATTGCAACATTCCACTGGGTTTCTGATGTTCAGCTTTAACAACTTGACACCTTTCACATTTGGCCACGTAATCTGCTACATCTCTTTTTATTCCTGGCCACCAAAACAAAATCTTCAAATCTTTATACATTTTTGTGCTTCCTGGGTGAATGGAGTAACTAGTATTATGTGCTTCAAACAAGATGTCTTGAATTAAATCTGACTCCTTTGGTATCCACAACCGCATATTGTATCTGATTCTTCCTTGTTCATCAACACTGAGTTCCTTCTTTAAACCGTCTTGCACTTGATCCAAAAATTTTTGATATTCATTACTTTTCTTTTGAGCTTCCTTAATTCTTTCCTCCAATGACAATTGAGCTGTCATCTGATTAATGTTAAGTGTATCATGATCCCTTTGCATCCTGACTTCTAATTGTAAGGTCTCCATTTCTCTAATCAGTCTTTCATCACCTGTCAACATATTCAATTGTGTTTGGGTCTTTCTGCTCAATGCATCAGCTACAACATTAGCCTTGCCTGGACAGTACTGGATATCAAGATCATAGTCTTTTATTAATTCCAACCATCTTCTCTGTCTCAGATTCAATTCCTTCTGAGTGAAAATATATTTCAAACTTTTATGATCTGTAAAGATTTCACATTTTACCCCATACAAATAGTGTCTCCAAATTTTCAATGCAAATACCACTGCCGCCAACTCTAAGTCATGAGTGGGATAGTTCTTTTCATGTGACTTAAGCTGTCTGGAAGCATAGGCAATCACTTTTCTGTTCTGCATTAACACACAACCCAATCCTTTTAAAGAAGCATCACTGTATAGTTGAAATCCCTCCGTTCCAGAAGGAATTGTCAGCACTGGTGTAGTTGTCAAACATTGCTTCAATTCATGAAAACTTTGCTCACAATCATCAGTCCACTCAAATTTAATATCCTTCCTGGTTAACTTGGATAAATGCAATGCAATCTTAGAAAAACCTTTAACGAATCTTCTATAGTAACCTGCCAATCCCAAGAAACTTCTGACTTCTGCCACATTTGTTGGTCTTGGCCATTCTACTACAGCTTTAATCTTTTCTGGATCAACAGATATTCCTTCACCACTGACAATATGTCCCAGAAATGAAATTTCTTTCAACCAGAACTCACACTTAGAAAATTTGGCAAACAATTTATGTTGTCGCAGTAATTCAAGTACAACCTTCAAATGTTCTGCATGATCCTTATCATTTTTAGAATAGATCAATATATCATCAATGAATACGATAACAAATTGATCTAGATAAGGTTTGAAAATTCTGTTCATCATATCCATGAATACTGCTGGGGCATTGGTTAACCCAAAAGGCATAACCAAAAATTCATAGTGTCCATATCTGGTTCCAAAAGCAGTCTTCTCCACATCACTTTCCTTCACCCTAACCTGGTGATAACCTGATCTCAAATCAATTCTGGAGAAAACAGAAGCACCTGCCAGCTGATCAAATAAGTCATCAATCCTGGGAAGAGGATACTTGTTTTTAACGGTTACCTTGTTTAATTCTCTGTAATCAATGCAAAGTCTCATTGAACCATCTTTCTTCTTAACAAATAACACAGGTGCACTCCAAGGGGATGAACTAGGTCTGATAAAACCCTTCTCAATTAGTTCAGCCAACTGAACTTTCAGCTCTTGTAATTCTTTGGTTGCCATTCTATAAGGTGCTTTTACAATTGGATTCGTACTAGGCTGCAAAGTTATTGAAAATTCCACTTCTCTTTCTGGAGGTAAATCCTTCCATTCTTCTGAAAAAACTTCTACAAATTCATTCACTATAGGAATAGAGTGTATATCATTACTTTCCTCTTTTGTAGCTTCTAACTTTGCTAAGAAAATTAAATCACTTGCTCTTAGACTTTTAAGCACTTGGCTAGAAGCAATCAATGATGAAATTACTCCTCTTTCACATTGGAAATAAAATACTTCTTCTCCAGGTAAATCAAATCTGACCTTTTTCTTCCAACATTCAATAGTTGCAAAATGTTTCACTAACCAATCCATTCCCAGAATTACATCGAATTCTTCCAATGGAAGCACTATCAGATCTGTTTGAAACTTCCTACCAGCTATCTCAAAATTAACTGAACATGTTGTACTAGCATTCAAATAGTTACCCGCAGGTAATTTAACATGCAATCCAGGAGTAAAAGAGACAGGTTCCACATTTATTTTTCCACAAAATATCTCAGATATAAATGAATGTGACGCACCAGAATCAAAAAGTACTCTAGCAGGTAGATCTAAGATAATTAAAGTACCTGTCACCACTTCAGAAGAGTCTTTGGCATCTTGGGAAGATAAAGTAAAAACTCTAGCTGGTACTGATCTGACTGCTTCACTTGAGGTTTCTCCTTTTATCTTCAAAGCAGGTTGATGCATCTGTGGCCTGGCACCTCTGAACTGATCCAACTTCTGACCACCTCTAACTTCTGTACCTCTTTGAACATTCCTTGGACAATTCCTCTTAATATGACCTGATTCTCCACACAAATAACACTTTCCTGAATTCATTAGGCATCTTCCTGGGTGAGATTTTCCACAGGTTGTACAAACAGGTATCACAGGAAACTTTATAGATTGTTGATGTTGCCCCTGATGAAATTTTTGCTTTTTGGATGCTCCACCTCTGTGATCACTCTGTCTCTTTCTATCATTATTCTCACATTTCTGCTTAACCACTTCTATGTCATTCTCCAATAATCTAGCACTCTCTACCAGTTCAGAAAATTCCTTTATGCGAAGAGGGATTAAAGGCTGTCTCAAAGAATCCCTCAACCCCTTCAAAAATCTGTAGCATTTTTCCTCTGGAGTACTGATGAGCTGTGGTGCATATCTGGAAAGAGCTGTAAATTCTGCTTCATATTGTATAACAGTCCTTGCTCCCTGTTTAAGGTTCACAAAACTTTCTTGCATTGCCTGCCGAGCTGATGGAGGAACATACCACTCTCTGAAGACTTGTTCAAATTCTTCCCACATAATTTGTTCCTCTGATCTACCTCTGAATTTCTCCAGTCGTTGTCCTCTCCACCATCTTTCTGCTTCACCCTCTAGCATAAAAATTGCTAGAGATACTCTTCTATTCTCAGGACATCTCATTCCATTTAAAATTTCCTCTATTCTGATGATCCAATCCTCAGCACTTCTGGCATCGACTCCTCCTTTAAACAAAGGAGGTTTTAGGCTTTGGAAAAGTTTTAAATTCTTATCCACTTCTGCACTTACAGGATCACCTACTTCCACATTTGTACTACTACCAGGAGTGGTAGGAGTAACTGGTGTAACTACAGGTGGAACACCAGGTGTAGCAGATCCCACCATAGACTGCATTTTTTCCATCATTTGCATCATCATATTCATCATCTGCATTTGCATCATATTTCCTGACATTGCATTCATAGCCTCCATTCCTACCGGTGTTGGATTTACACTAGGTGCACTGCCTCCTACTGGTGCCACATTTTCAGGATCTTCAGAGATCTTAATAGGTTGGGATGACTGACCTTCCTCTCTTTCAGGTATTCTTTCAGCCATTAAATCTGTAACACATTACATTAAGAGTTATGCATTTATATAATCTTGAATTCTCATTTAGACATTACTTTCATATACTTACATATTAGTCAGATAGAAATTAAACATGGATACCTATAAATCAAATGAAATTAGCTTCATTATAAACTCCGAGTTACTATACTCTCCTAGGCTCTGTAATAATTCCATCAAATCCAATCTTATTCTCCTAAATAATTCACTTTGTTTATGCTTCCGTAATTGAGTCCTCAGAACCTTCAACATTGCTCTGATACCACTTTTTGTAACACCCCACAGTACTCCTAAATAGCACGGGGAGTATTACTAACACAATTATATCAATTTCATCATAAATATAATTATAAACATGTCCTCAATAGATCATTGAGCATTTGATATATCTTTATAAACCTCCAATAATTCTCATTCATCTTGTCTAACGGAAGCAACTATAAATTTAAAGTTCAACATAAGATACTTACAGAGCCACTACTAAAAACCCAAAGTAATGCATGTCTAATTTGCTTTCATACCTAAAAAAATAAACTCACTAACAAAGGTAACTTTAAGATGAAAAGAAGAAACGCTTGTATAAATTAGCTTGCATCAATCTTCTGCTTTCCCATTCCTGTAACAACAGCCAGAAGAAAGTTCTGGTGAGCTATGAGGCTCAGCAAATTATGTAATCTATATAACATTTATAATAAAATGAAAGAAGTAAATGAGACTTTGAAATCATTAATCATTAAACTTACATCTACAAGTACAGGTCTCATAAATCTTTATTAGCATTAGTCTTTACTTTCTTAAAGTTTTTATTGAATACCAAATTCCATTAGTAAAAGACTTGGCTATCCTTTCATAACCTTATTCAATGGAGCCCAGGTAAATCTGGCATTATCTCCATTGAATCACATAGAGGTCCCTTTTGCCTCTTTGGGTCCCTTTTGCCCCACCTGCTATGCAGGTTTCATTCTTTGGGGTCCCTTTTGCCCCACTTACAATGCAGTGTGCATGAGGACCCTTTTGCCTCATTTGCAATTGTAAGTTATACATCATTTCATAGTTTAGCCAATCTTTACTTTAATTTGATATTCAAAACTTCATACATTCATCATTCACATTAATTGCAATGGTTATAATCTTTCCATCATTCATACATCTTTGTGCAGTAATAATGTGATAGTCACTAAATTGAAAATAAAACTTCTTTGCATATAGTTATCAATTGAGAAAAGATTTAAATAAGCACACTTAGACATCTATCACATTTCTCTTATTCTCATGTATAAACAGTTGTGAATATTCCAACAACAAACAAATTCTCATAGTGCATTTCATTGATAAATAACATTTCAAGACATAAGAAAGATTCCAAATATTCATGATCAATTACATAACTTACCTTCTTGACGGTTTGCTTCTATCACACCTTCCATTCTTAATCTTCTTCTATTATAAGTCCACTCAAAACTTTTCCTCTGCATAAATTCAGGAACTTCCTACATACAATTTTTCTAATCATTGGTATACTTCTACACAAATCATTGTAATTATAAATATATATATACAAAATACTCACCTTCTCTTGTTCTTTCACTTCTATATTATTCCTTCTCCCAATCTCTTCTCTAACTTTGTTGTCACTGATTACACCAAAATACTTATATAATTTTCAATTTCATCACATAGATTTATATTAAAATTTTCCAAACCCTCATACAGTTTCTAAATACTTACCTTGAATTCTAATGTCAATGCTTGGTACCTTCTTCACCAAAAATCCTTGTACTGCTCTAAACCGGTTCCTCCACTCCAAGCATTGATTGAAATTTCCAAGCAATCCTACCTTGCCAACGTTTGCTACAGGACTTCGGTGACTCTCCACAAATCCGCTGAACTCTGCAACCCGGGATACTTTCTACTGCATAGAAGGCTTTCCCATACTTTCTTATGGTTTTGCTGCAAAACATATGCTATAACCGCAACAAGCAATAGCACAGGAATACTGTGTCGCTGTCCTTCTTCAGAAATTCCTGCACCCACTTAATCCACCCCTTTTCAACAATGATGCGGCAGTCTTATCCAAAAATAAACTCCACGGTTATGAGGGAAAGTGGGGCCCATCTCCCAACCGTTCAATTGCCAAAAGCCTCATATGAAACATCTGTTTAGATATATCTGATTTAAATTAAATTACTCTCTTTTTTTTTTATCTTAACTCAATAATAATAATAATAAAATTCTTTAATATATATATATATATATATATATATATATATATATATAAATGTTATTTCTAATATAACTTAATTGATTTTTAAAATAAACGTACCTGGAGCTTTTTGGGTATTACAACCCTTCCCTCCTTAAAAAATTTCGTCCCCGAAATTCCACATTTCATACTTCTTCAAATAAATGAGGAAACTTATGTCTCATGTCAGCCTCTTTTTCCCACGTTGCATTCTTTACTGATTTGTGCTTCCATTTTATCTTTACCAAAGGAATAATTTTACTTCTCAATTTTCGAACTTCCCTTTCCAAAATTCTTTCAGGCTCTTCAATATATGTCAAATCCTTCTGAAGTTCAATATCTTTCTGAGAAACCCTTTGACTTTCATCTGTAACCCATTTTCTGAGCATTGAGACATGAAAAACATTGTGGATATCATACATGTCTGTTGGTAATGCCAACTTGTAAGCAACTGATCCTACTCTTGCAACAATCTCAAATGGTCCAATATAACGAGGACTAAGTTTTCCACCTTGACCAAATCTAGAAACACCCTTCATTGGTCTCGTCTTTAAAAATACAAAATCTCCCACTTCGAACTCTATCATTTTGTGCTTGGAATCATAATATTTCTGTTGACGGTCTTGCGCTGCTTTTAATCTGTCTCTAATGAGTCTGATCTTCTCAGTAGCTTGGTCTACCAACTGTGGACCTAACATTTGTCTTTCCCCCACTTCAAACCAGCTTAACGGAGTTCTGCATTTTCTGCCATATAAAGCTTCATAGGGAGCCATCTTGATACTGGATTGGTAGCTATTATTATAAGTGAATTCTATTAATGAAATGTGATCCTCCCAGCTCCCTCCAAAATCCAGAATACACAATCTTAACAAATCTTCTAACACTTGAATCAGCCTTTCTGATTGACCATCTGTTTGTGAATGAAATGCCGTGCTTAATTTCAATTTTGTGCCTAAACTTGCATGTGTACTCTTCCATAACTTAGATGTAAAACGACCATCTCTATCTGATACAATAGCCTTAGGAACTCCATGTAATCTAATGATTTCCTTCACAAATAATTTAGCCAATTTATCCACTGAATCAGTCTGACGGATAGGTAGAAAATGGGCTGACTTGGTGAGTCTGTCAACTACCACCCATATACTATCATGCCCTTGTCTTGATCTAGGAAATCCTGTAACAAAGTCCATAGCTATTTCCTCCCACTTCCATTCTGGAATTGGTAAAGATTGCAACATTCCACTGGGTTTCTGATGTTCAGCTTTAACAACTTGACACCTTTCACATTTGGCCACGTAATCTGCTACATCTCTTTTTATTCCTGGCCACCAAAACAAAATCTTCAAATCTTTATACATTTTTGTGCTTCCTGGGTGAATGGAGTAACTAGTATTATGTGCTTCAAACAAGATGTCTTGAATTAAATCTGACTCCTTTGGTATCCACAACCGCATATTGTATCTGATTCTTCCTTGTTCATCAACACTGAGTTCCTTCTTTAAACCGTCTTGCACTTGATCCAAAAATTTTTGATATTCATTACTTTTCTTTTGAGCTTCCTTAATTCTTTCCTCCAATGACAATTGAGCTGTCATCTGATTAATGTTAAGTGTATCATGATCCCTTTGCATCCTGACTTCTAATTGTAAGGTCTCCATTTCTCTAATCAGTCTTTCATCACCTGTCAACATATTCAATTGTGTTTGGGTCTTTCTGCTCAATGCATCAGCTACAACATTAGCCTTGCCTGGACAGTACTGGATATCAAGATCATAGTCTTTTATTAATTCCAACCATCTTCTCTGTCTCAGATTCAATTCCTTCTGAGTGAAAATATATTTCAAACTTTTATGATCTGTAAAGATTTCACATTTTACCCCATACAAATAGTGTCTCCAAATTTTCAATGCAAATACCACTGCCGCCAACTCTAAGTCATGAGTGGGATAGTTCTTTTCATGTGACTTAAGCTGTCTGGAAGCATAGGCAATCACTTTTCTGTTCTGCATTAACACACAACCCAATCCTTTTAAAGAAGCATCACTGTATAGTTGAAATCCCTCCGTTCCAGAAGGAATTGTCAGCACTGGTGTAGTTGTCAAACATTGCTTCAATTCATGAAAACTTTGCTCACAATCATCAGTCCACTCAAATTTAATATCCTTCCTGGTTAACTTGGATAAATGCAATGCAATCTTAGAAAAACCTTTAACGAATCTTCTATAGTAACCTGCCAATCCCAAGAAACTTCTGACTTCTGCCACATTTGTTGGTCTTGGCCATTCTACTACAGCTTTAATCTTTTCTGGATCAACAGATATTCCTTCACCACTGACAATATGTCCCAGAAATGAAATTTCTTTCAACCAGAACTCACACTTAGAAAATTTGGCAAACAATTTATGTTGTCGCAGTAATTCAAGTACAACCTTCAAATGTTCTGCATGATCCTTATCATTTTTAGAATAGATCAATATATCATCAATGAATACGATAACAAATTGATCTAGATAAGGTTTGAAAATTCTGTTCATCATATCCATGAATACTGCTGGGGCATTGGTTAACCCAAAAGGCATAACCAAAAATTCATAGTGTCCATATCTGGTTCCAAAAGCAGTCTTCTCCACATCACTTTCCTTCACCCTAACCTGGTGATAACCTGATCTCAAATCAATTCTGGAGAAAACAGAAGCACCTGCCAGCTGATCAAATAAGTCATCAATCCTGGGAAGAGGATACTTGTTTTTAACGGTTACCTTGTTTAATTCTCTGTAATCAATGCAAAGTCTCATTGAACCATCTTTCTTCTTAACAAATAACACAGGTGCACTCCAAGGGGATGAACTAGGTCTGATAAAACCCTTCTCAATTAGTTCAGCCAACTGAACTTTCAGCTCTTGTAATTCTTTGGTTGCCATTCTATAAGGTGCTTTTACAATTGGATTCGTACTAGGCTGCAAAGTTATTGAAAATTCCACTTCTCTTTCTGGAGGTAAATCCTTCCATTCTTCTGAAAAAACTTCTACAAATTCATTCACTATAGGAATAGAGTGTATATCATTACTTTCCTCTTTTGTAGCTTCTAACTTTGCTAAGAAAATTAAATCACTTGCTCTTAGACTTTTAAGCACTTGGCTAGAAGCAATCAATGATGAAATTACTCCTCTTTCACATTGGAAATAAAATACTTCTTCTCCAGGTAAATCAAATCTGACCTTTTTCTTCCAACATTCAATAGTTGCAAAATGTTTCACTAACCAATCCATTCCCAGAATTACATCGAATTCTTCCAATGGAAGCACTATCAGATCTGTTTGAAACTTCCTACCAGCTATCTCAAAATTAACTGAACATGTTGTACTAGCATTCAAATAGTTACCCGCAGGTAATTTAACATGCAATCCAGGAGTAAAAGAGACAGGTTCCACATTTATTTTTCCACAAAATATCTCAGATATAAATGAATGTGACGCACCAGAATCAAAAAGTACTCTAGCAGGTAGATCTAAGATAATTAAAGTACCTGTCACCACTTCAGAAGAGTCTTTGGCATCTTGGGAAGATAAAGTAAAAACTCTAGCTGGTACTGATCTGACTGCTTCACTTGAGGTTTCTCCTTTTATCTTCAAAGCAGGTTGATGCATCTGTGGCCTGGCACCTCTGAACTGATCCAACTTCTGACCACCTCTAACTTCTGTACCTCTTTGAACATTCCTTGGACAATTCCTCTTAATATGACCTGATTCTCCACACAAATAACACTTTCCTGAATTCATTAGGCATCTTCCTGGGTGAGATTTTCCACAGGTTGTACAAACAGGTATCACAGGAAACTTTATAGATTGTTGATGTTGCCCCTGATGAAATTTTTGCTTTTTGGATGCTCCACCTCTGTGATCACTCTGTCTCTTTCTATCATTATTCTCCCATTTCTGCTTAACCACTTCTATGTCATTCTCCAATAATCTAGCACTCTCTACCAGTTCAGAAAATTCCTTTATGCGAAGAGGGATTAAAGGCTGTCTCAAAGAATCCCTCAACCCCTTCAAAAATCTGTAGCATTTTTCCTCTGGAGTACTGATGAGCTGTGGTGCATATCTGGAAAGAGCTGTAAATTCTGCTTCATATTGTATAACAGTCCTTGCTCCCTGTTTAAGGTTCACAAAACTTTCTTGCATTGCCTGCCGAGCTGATGGAGGAACATACCACTCTCTGAAGACTTGTTCAAATTCTTCCCACATAATTTGTTCATCTGATCTACCTCTGAATTTCTCCAGTCGTTGTCCTCTCCACCATCTTTCTGCTTCACCCTCTAGCATAAAAATTGCTAGAGATACTCTTCTATTCTCAGGACATCTCATTCCATTTAAAATTTCCTCTATTCTGATGATCCAATCCTCAGCACTTCTGGCATCGACTCCTCCTTTAAACAAAGGAGGTTTTAGGCTTTGGAAAAGTTTTAAATTCTTATCCACTTCTGCACTTACAGGATCACCTACTTCCACATTTGTACTACTACCAGGAGTGGTAGGAGTAACTGGTGTAACTACAGGTGGAACACCAGGTGTAGCAGATCCCACCATAGACTGCATTTTTTCCATCATTTGCATCATCATATTCATCATCTGCATTTGCATCATATTTCCTGACATTGCATTCATAGCCTCCATTCCTACCGGTGTTGGATTTACACTAGGTGCACTGCCTCCTACTGGTGCCACATTTTCAGGATCTTCAGAGATCCTAATAGGTTGGGATGACTGACCTTCCTCTCTTTCAGGTATTCTTTCAGCCATTAAATCTGTAACACATTACATTAAGAGTTATGCATTTATATAATCTTGAATTCTCATTTAGACATTACTTTCATATACTTACATATTAGTCAGATAGAAATTAAACATGGATACCTATAAATCAAATGAAATTAGCTTCATTATAAACTCCGAGTTACTATACTCTCCTAGGCTCTGTAATAATTCCATCAAATCCAATCTTATTCTCCTAAATAATTCACTTTGTTTATGCTTCCGTAATTGAGTCCTCAGAACCTTCAACATTGCTCTGATACCACTTTTTGTAACACCCCACAGTACTCCTAAATAGCACGGGGAGTATTACTAACACAATTATATCAATTTCATCATAAATATAATTATAAACATGTCCTCAATAGATCATTGAGCATTTGATATATCTTTATAAACCTCCAATAATTCTCATTCATCTTGTCTAACGGAAGCAACTATAAATTTAAAGTTCAACATAAGATACTTACAGAGCCACTACTAAAAACCCAAAGTAATGCATGTCTAATTTGCTTTCATACCTAAAAAAATAAACTCACTAACAAAGGTAACTTTAAGATGAAAAGAAGAAACGCTTGTATAAATTAGCTTGCATCAATCTTCTGCTTTCCCATTCCTGTAACAACAGCCAGAAGAAAGTTCTGGTGAGCTATGAGGCTCAGCAAATTATGTAATCTATATAACATTTATAATAAAATGAAAGAAGTAAATGAGACTTTGAAATCATTAATCATTAAACTTACATCTACAAGTACAGGTCTCATAAATCTTTATTAGCATTAGTCTTTACTTTCTTAAAGTTTTTATTGAATACCAAATTCCATTAGTAAAAGACTTGGCTATCCTTTCATAACCTTATTCAATGGAGCCCAGGTAAATCTGGCATTATCTCCATTGAATCACATAGAGGTCCCTTTTGCCTCTTTGGGTCCCTTTTGCCCCACCTGCTATGCAGGTTTCATTCTTTGGGGTCCCTTTTGCCCCACTTACAATGCAGTGTGCATGAGGACCCTTTTGCCTCATTTGCAATTGTAAGTTATACATCATTTCATAGTTTAGCCAATCTTTACTTTAATTTGATATTCAAAACTTCATACATTCATCATTCACATTAATTGCAATGGTTATAATCTTTCCATCATTCATACATCTTTGTGCAGTAATAATGTGATAGTCACTAAATTGAAAATAAAACTTCTTTGCATATAGTTATCAATTGAGAAAAGATTTAAATAAGCACACTTAGACATCTATCACATTTCTCTTATTCTCATGTATAAACAGTTGTGAATATTCCAACAACAAACAAATTCTCATAGTGCATTTCATTGATAAATAACATTTCAAGACATAAGAAAGATTCCAAATATTCATGATCAATTACATAACTTACCTTCTTGACGGTTTGCTTCTATCACACCTTCCATTCTTAATCTTCTTCTATTATAAGTCCACTCAAAACTTTTCCTCTGCATAAATTCAGGAACTTCCTACATACAATTTTTCTAATCATTGGTATACTTCTACACAAATCATTGTAATTATAAATATATATATACAAAATACTCACCTTCTCTTGTTCTTTCACTTCTATATTATTCCTTCTCCCAATCTCTTCTCTAACTTTGTTGTCACTGATTACACCAAAATACTTATATAATTTTCAATTTCATCACATAGATTTATATTAAAATTTTCCAAACCCTCATACAGTTTCTAAATACTTACCTTGAATTCTAATGTCAATGCTTGGTACCTTCTTCACCAAAAATCCTTGTACTGCTCTAAACCGGTTCCTCCACTCCAAGCATTGATTGAAATTTCCAAGCAATCCTACCTTGCCAACGTTTGCTACAGGACTTCGGTGACTCTCCACAAATCCGCTGAACTCTGCAACCCGGGATACTTTCTACTGCATAGAAGGCTTTCCCATACTTTCTTATGGTTTTGCTGCAAAACATATGCTATAACCGCAACAAGCAATAGCACAGGAATACTGTGTCGCTGTCCTTCTTCAGAAATTCCTGCACCCACTTAATCCACCCCTTTTCAACAATGATGCGGCAGTCTTATCCAAAAATAAACTCCACGGTTATGAGGGAAAGTGGGGCCCATCTCCCAACCGTTCAATTGCCAAAAGCCTCATATGAAACATCTGTTTAGATATATCTGATTTAAATTAAATTACTCTCTTTTTTTTTTATTTTTTATTTATCTTAACTCAATAATAATAATAATAAAATTCTTTAATATATATATATATATATATATATATATATATATATATATATATATATATATATATATATATATATATATATATATATATATATATATATATATAAATGTTATTTCTAATATAACTTAATTGATTTTTAAAATAAACGTACCTGGAGCTTTTTGGGTATTACAACCCTTCCCTCCTTAAAAAATTTCGTCCCCGAAATTCCACATTTCATACTTCTTCAAATAAATGAGGAAACTTATGTCTCATGTCAGCCTCTTTTTCCCACGTTGCATTCTTTACTGATTTGTGCTTCCATTTTATCTTTACCAAAGGAATAATTTTACTTCTCAATTTTCGAACTTCCCTTTCCAAAATTCTTTCAGGCTCTTCAATATATGTCAAATCCTTCTGAAGTTCAATATCTTTCTGAGAAACCCTTTGACTTTCATCTGTAACCCATTTTCTGAGCATTGAGACATGAAAAACATTGTGGATATCATACATGTCTGTTGGTAATGCCAACTTGTAAGCAACTGATCCTACTCTTGCAACAATCTCAAATGGTCCAATATAACGAGGACTAAGTTTTCCACCTTGACCAAATCTAGAAACACCCTTCATTGGTCTCGTCTTTAAAAATACAAAATCTCCCACTTCGAACTCTATCATTTTGTGCTTGGAATCATAATATTTCTGTTGACGGTCTTGCGCTGCTTTTAATCTGTCTCTAATGAGTCTGATCTTCTCAGTAGCTTGGTCTACCAACTGTGGACCTAACATTTGTCTTTCCCCCACTTCAAACCAGCTTAACGGAGTTCTGCATTTTCTGCCATATAAAGCTTCATAGGGAGCCATCTTGATACTGGATTGGTAGCTATTATTATAAGTGAATTCTATTAATGAAATGTGATCCTCCCAGCTCCCTCCAAAATCCAGAATACACAATCTTAACAAATCTTCTAACACTTGAATCAGCCTTTCTGATTGACCATCTGTTTGTGAATGAAATGCCGTGCTTAATTTCAATTTTGTGCCTAAACTTGCATGTGTACTCTTCCATAACTTAGATGTAAAACGACCATCTCTATCTGATACAATAGCCTTAGGAACTCCATGTAATCTAATGATTTCCTTCACAAATAATTTAGCCAATTTATCCACTGAATCAGTCTGACGGATAGGTAGAAAATGGGCTGACTTGGTGAGTCTGTCAACTACCACCCATATACTATCATGCCCTTGTCTTGATCTAGGAAATCCTGTAACAAAGTCCATAGCTATTTCCTCCCACTTCCATTCTGGAATTGGTAAAGATTGCAACATTCCACTGGGTTTCTGATGTTCAGCTTTAACAACTTGACACCTTTCACATTTGGCCACGTAATCTGCTACATCTCTTTTTATTCCTGGCCACCAAAACAAAATCTTCAAATCTTTATACATTTTTGTGCTTCCTGGGTGAATGGAGTAACTAGTATTATGTGCTTCAAACAAGATGTCTTGAATTAAATCTGACTCCTTTGGTATCCACAACCGCATATTGTATCTGATTCTTCCTTGTTCATCAACACTGAGTTCCTTCTTTAAACCGTCTTGCACTTGATCCAAAAATTTTTGATATTCATTACTTTTCTTTTGAGCTTCCTTAATTCTTTCCTCCAATGACAATTGAGCTGTCATCTGATTAATGTTAAGTGTATCATGATCCCTTTGCATCCTGACTTCTAATTGTAAGGTCTCCATTTCTCTAATCAGTCTTTCATCACCTGTCAACATATTCAATTGTGTTTGGGTCTTTCTGCTCAATGCATCAGCTACAACATTAGCCTTGCCTGGACAGTACTGGATATCAAGATCATAGTCTTTTATTAATTCCAACCATCTTCTCTGTCTCAGATTCAATTCCTTCTGAGTGAAAATATATTTCAAACTTTTATGATATGTAAAGATTTCACATTTTACCCCATACAAATAGTGTCTCCAAATTTTCAATGCAAATACCACTGCCGCCAACTCTAAGTCATGAGTGGGATAGTTCTTTTCATGTGACTTAAGCTGTCTGGAAGCATAGGCAATCACTTTTCTGTTCTGCATTAACACACAACCCAATCCTTTTAAAGAAGCATCACTGTATAGTTGAAATCCCTCCGTTCCAGAAGGAATTGTCAGCACTGGTGTAGTTGTCAAACATTGCTTCAATTCATGAAAACTTTGCTCACAATCATCAGTCCACTCAAATTTAATATCCTTCCTGGTTAACTTGGATAAATGCAATGCAATCTTAGAAAAACCTTTAACGAATCTTCTATAGTAACCTGCCAATCCCAAGAAACTTCTGACTTCTGCCACATTTGTTGGTCTTGGCCATTCTACTACAGCTTTAATCTTTTCTGGATCAACAGATATTCCTTCACCACTGACAATATGTCCCAGAAATGAAATTTCTTTCAACCAGAACTCACACTTAGAAAATTTGGCAAACAATTTATGTTGTCGCAGTAATTCAAGTACAACCTTCAAATGTTCTGCATGATCCTTATCATTTTTAGAATAGATCAATATATCATCAATGAATACGATAACAAATTGATCTAGATAAGGTTTGAAAATTCTGTTCATCATATCCATGAATACTGCTGGGGCATTGGTTAACCCAAAAGGCATAACCAAAAATTCATAGTGTCCATATCTGGTTCCAAAAGCAGTCTTCTCCACATCACTTTCCTTCACCCTAACCTGGTGATAACCTGATCTCAAATCAATTCTGGAGAAAACAGAAGCACCTGCCAGCTGATCAAATAAGTCATCAATCCTGGGAAGAGGATACTTGTTTTTAACGGTTACCTTGTTTAATTCTCTGTAATCAATGCAAAGTCTCATTGAACCATCTTTCTTCTTAACAAATAACACAGGTGCACTCCAAGGGGATGAACTAGGTCTGATAAAACCCTTCTCAATTAGTTCAGCCAACTGAACTTTCAGCTCTTGTAATTCTTTGGTTGCCATTCTATAAGGTGCTTTTACAATTGGATTCGTACTAGGCTGCAAAGTTATTGAAAATTCCACTTCTCTTTCTGGAGGTAAATCCTTCCATTCTTCTGAAAAAACTTCTACAAATTCATTCACTATAGGAATAGAGTGTATATCATTACTTTCCTCTTTTGTAGCTTCTAACTTTGCTAAGAAAATTAAATCACTTGCTCTTAGACTTTTAAGCACTTGGCTAGAAGCAATCAATGATGAAATTACTCCTCTTTCACATTGGAAATAAAATACTTCTTCTCCAGGTAAATCAAATCTGACCTTTTTCTTCCAACATTCAATAGTTGCAAAATGTTTCACTAACCAATCCATTCCCAGAATTACATCGAATTCTTCCAATGGAAGCACTATCAGATCTGTTTGAAACTTCCTACCAGCTATCTCAAAATTAACTGAACATGTTGTACTAGCATTCAAATAGTTACCCGCAGGTAATTTAACATGCAATCCAGGAGTAAAAGAGACAGGTTCCACATTTATTTTTTCACAAAATATCTCAGATATAAATGAATGTGACGCACCAGAATCAAAAAGTACTCTAGCAGGTAGATCTAAGATAATTAAAGTACATGTCACCACTTCAGAAGAGTCTTTGGCATCTTGGGAAGATAAAGTAAAAACTCTAGCTGGTACTGATCTGACTGCTTCACTTGAGGTTTCTCCTTTTATCTTCAAAGCAGGTTGATGCATCTGTGGCCTGGCACCTCTGAACTGATCCAACTTCTGACCACCTCTAACTTCTGTACCTCTTTGAACATTCCTTGGACAATTCCTCTTAATATGACCTGATTCTCCACACAAATAACACTTTCCTGAATTCATTAGGCATCTTCCTGGGTGAGATTTTCCACAGGTTGTACAAACAGGTATCACAGGAAACTTTATAGATTGTTGATGTTGCCCCTGATGAAATTTTTGCTTTTTGGATGCTCCACCTCTGTGATCACTCTGTCTCTTTCTATCATTATTCTCCCATTTCTGCTTAACCACTTCTATGTCATTCTCCAATAATCTAGCACTCTCTACCAGTTCAGAAAATTCCTTTATGCGAAGAGGGATTAAAGGCTGTCTCAAAGAATCCCTCAACCCCTTCAAAAATCTGTAGCATTTTTCCTCTGGAGTACTGATGAGCTGTGGTGCATATCTGGAAAGAGCTGTAAATTCTGCTTCATATTGTATAACAGTCCTTGCTCCCTGTTTAAGGTTCACAAAACTTTCTTGCATTGCCTGCCGAGCTGATGGAGGAACATACCACTCTCTGAAGACTTGTTCAAATTCTTCCCACATAATTTGTTCCTCTGATCTACCTCTGAATTTCTCCAGTCGTTGTCCTCTCCACCATCTTTCTGCTTCACCCTCTAGCATAAAAATTGCTAGAGATACTCTTCTATTCTCAGAACATCTCATTCCATTTAAAATTTTCTCTATTCTGATGATCCAATCCTCAGCACTTCTGGCATCGACTCCTCCTTTAAACAAAGGAGGTTTTAGGCTTTGGAAAAGTTTTAAATTCTTATCCACTTCTGCACTTACAGGATCACCTACTTCCACATTTGTACTACTACCAGGAGTGGTAGGAGTAACTGGTGTAACTACAGGTGGAACACCAGGTGTAGCAGATCCCACCATAGACTGCATTTTTTCCATCATTTGCATCATCATATTCATCATCTGCATTTGCATCATATTTCCTGACATTGCATTCATAGCCTCCATTCCTACCGGTGTTGGATTTACACTAGGTGCACTGCCTCCTACTGGTGCCACATTTTCAGGATCTTCAGAGATCCTAATAGGTTGGGATGACTGACCTTCCTCTCTTTCAGGTATTCTTTCAGCCATTAAATCTGTAACACATTACATTAAGAGTTATGCATTTATATAATCTTGAATTCTCATTTAGACATTACTTTCATATACTTACATATTAGTCAGATAGAAATTAAACATGGATACCTATAAATCAAATGAAATTAGCTTCATTATAAACTCCGAGTTACTATACTCTCCTAGGCTCTGTAATAATTCCATCAAATCCAATCTTATTCTCCTAAATAATTCACTTTGTTTATGCTTCCGTAATTGAGTCCTCAGAACCTTCAACATTGCTCTGATACCACTTTTTGTAACACCCCACAGTACTCCTAAATAGCACGGGGAGTATTACTAACACAATTATATCAATTTCATCATAAATATAATTATAAACATGTCCTCAATAGATCATTGAGCATTTGATATATCTTTATAAACCTCCAATAATTCTCATTCATCTTGTCTAACGGAAGCAACTATAAATTTAAAGTTCAACATAAGATACTTACAGAGCCACTACTAAAAACCCAAAGTAATGCATGTCTAATTTGCTTTCATACCTAAAAAAATAAACTCACTAACAAAGGTAACTTTAAGATGAAAAGAAGAAACGCTTGTATAAATTAGCTTGCATCAATCTTCTGCTTTTCCATTCCTGTAACAACAGCCAGAAGAAAGTTCTGGTGAGCTATGAGGCTCAGCAAATTATGTAATCTATATAACATTTATAATAAAATGAAAGAAGTAAATGAGACTTTGAAATCATTAATCATTAAACTTACATCTACAAGTACAGGTCTCATAAATCTTTATTAGCATTAGTCTTTACTTTCTTAAAGTTTTTATTGAATACCAAATTCCATTAGTAAAAGACTTGGCTATCCTTTCATAACCTTATTCAATGGAGCCCAGGTAAATCTGGCATTATCTCCATTGAATCACATATAGGTCCCTTTTGCCTCTTTGGGTCCCTTTTGCCCCACCTGCTATGCAGGTTTCATTCTTTGGGGTCCCTTTTGCCCCACTTACAATGCAGTGTGCATGAGGACCCTTTTGCCTCATTTGCAATTGTAAGTTATACATCATTTCATAGTTTAGCCAATCTTTACTTTAATTTGATATTCAAAACTTCATACATTCATCATTCACATTAATTGCAATGGTTATAATCTTTCCATCATTCATACATCTTTGTGCAGTAATAATGTGATAGTCACTAAATTGAAAATAAAACTTCTTTGCATATAGTTATCAATTGAGAAAAGATTTAAATAAGCACACTTAGACATCTATCACATTTCTCTTATTCTCATGTATAAACAGTTGTGAATATTCCAACAACAAACAAATTCTCATAGTGCATTTCATTGATAAATAACATTTCAAGACATAAGAAAGATTCCAAATATTCATGATCAATTACATAACTTACCTTCTTGACGGTTTGCTTCTATCACACCTTCCATTCTTAATCTTCTTCTATTATAAGTCCACTCAAAACTTTTCCTCTGCATAAATTCAGGAACTTCCTACATACAATTTTTCTAATCATTGGTATACTTCTACACAAATCATTGTAATTATAAATATATATATACAAAATACTCACCTTCTCTTGTTCTTTCACTTCTATATTATTCCTTCTCCCAATCTCTTCTCTAACTTTGTTGTCACTGATTACACCAAAATACTTATATAATTTTCAATTTCATCACATAGATTTATATTAAAATTTTCCAAACCCTCATACAGTTTCTAAATACTTACCTTGAATTCTAATGTCAATGCTTGGTACCTTCTTCACCAAAAATCCTTGTACTGCTCTAAACCGGTTCCTCCACTCCAAGCATTGATTGAAATTTCCAAGCAATCCTACCTTGCCAACGTTTGCTACAGGACTTCGGTGACTCTCCACAGATCTGCTGAACTCTGCAACCCGGGATACTTTCTACTGCATAGAAGGCTTTCCCATACTTTCTTATGGTTTTGCTGCAAAACATATGCTATAACCGCAACAAGCAATAGCACAGGAATACTGTGTCGCTGTCCTTCTTCAGAAATTCCTGCACCCACTTAATCCACCCCTTTTCAACAATGATGCGGCAGTCTTATCCAAAAATAAACTCCACGGTTATGAGGGAAAGTGGGGCCCATCTCCCAACCGTTCAATTGCCAAAAGTCTCATATGAAACATCTGTTTAGATATATCTGATTTAAATTAAATTACTCTCTTTTTTTTTTTATTTTTTATTTATCTTAACTCAATAATAATAATAATAAAATTCTTTAATATATATATATATATATATATATATATATATATATATATATATATATATATATAAATGTTATTTCTAATATAACTTAATTGATTTTTAAAATAAACGTACCTGGAGCTTTTTGGGTATTACACAATAGGCCTTAAGCATTCCTCCACTTCAACCATCCGATTGGAAATCTACTAATAATATCCCCATCTATTTCTCCATCATTTTGAGCAATTGACCAGAGATATCTAAAAAGTGCACTCTTTTTAATGACTTGATCACCCAATGTCATAATTCTACCGATAGATTTATTACTACTAAAATTACACCCCACGTATTCGGCTGAATTAAGAAAACTTTTATTTGAGGAACATCCAATGCTTTTATGCTTAGAGTTGGGAATGCATGTGTTGGACAACCTAAATGAGGACTTATGTGATTTTTTGAAGTTTAATATGGTATATTCTTTTTTCTTTTATTATTGTTTCAAGAGAAAAAAAATGCATTCACTGTTGCAGAGAAAGAGAACGTGGTGAAAGTTGTTGATCAGTGTGGCAATGGTCAGTTAGATTCTAGGGAACAGCTATGCAGTAAGTCTGATGCAGCAGTCTTGAAAGAACTTAGTAGCTTGGACGACCATACTTTTTGTGATCTTTTTGAATTACCACCCAAGAAGGTTAGCTTCCATCCATTCAAGAAACCTTATCCACCTTTTTAGTGTTTTCCAATGGCCTAATTGCTAAATAACTTTTGTACCTTTCCTCTAGGCATCCAATTCTTGCAAGTTGATGATCACATGCTATAGAATGCCCATGTTTATTGGAGGGAGATATTTGAAGGTGGTCCTGTTCCTGAAATGCTTCTCCTGCATTTTTGTCCGATATTAACTATGAAGTATTAATGTTTCTTGCTTACTTGCATGTTCAAGCTTCATATTGTTCCATGCCATTTAAGATTGCATAAAGGATGGCAGTAGTTGCTTCATGTGTGTCACTTTTATGTAAATAGCTTGAAAATGAACAATAACCAATGATATTAGATTCAATAAAAGCTGTACTAACTAGTAAGCCACCAACTTGTCATAGCCAATGCTAAATCCGTATTCTTGATATGCATTTAAGTTGGCACGGCATGCACAGAAGGCCTAAATCCATTTTCCCATATATATCAAACTTTGGACTCTATTTAGCATATAAGAACATCTGAAGAACTCTCATGGTAGTCCTACTGGAGTAAGTGGTTGATGGTGTTATTGTGTCTCTGGTTGTTCATAATTATACTATTTTTATGTCATTTTATTTCCACCTTTGACGCATTTGATATAAAGCTTATGCTTTGTTTTTTTGGTTCACAAAAAACAGTTTTCAAGGAAGGTGAGCCAAACACTCTGGATAATTGATGATGAAAGAATGGGAGAAGCATCTGTGGAGGTGTTAATTATATTTCATGATTGCTGATTTTTTTTATTTATTTATTTAAAGTGATTAATCTTATTGATATTCATATTCTACTCCAATGCTCTAACATGTATTGAACTTTCTTTAACACTATCATTGGTTCATGAGCTACTGTTTGGCAGGAGATAGTTGGGACTCCTGCTCTTGAAATATATAGAGGTGACAGCTACAAATTTCATGCTGCTGGTAGAGAAGATATTGATGTATAAATTTGATTCTGCAAGTAAGTTTATTTACTGTTCACCTCGGGTTGACTAAACACTTTTGTACTTAGGTGCGGATGCTAGGATCAGGTCGGCCTTTCTTAGTTGAAGTGTCGAATGCAAGATTCTTGCCTTCAATGGTTGATGTTGTCCAAATGGCTGTGAAAATAAACAATTCAGAGAAAAAATATGTATATTACAATACATGATTATAATTTCTTTTTTATTTGATTTTATGATTACTTTGCTCAATTACTTATTATGATACTGGAGTTTGGTAATCATTTCAAATGATTCATAGGTTATGGTGAGGAACCTTGAAGTAGTTGGCAGTGAAGCATGGAATCTTATGCGTGTTGGAGAGGCAGAGAAACAGGTTTCTTTGTTTATTATAATGCTGTCAGCTTTATGTGGAAGGAGAGAGAATTTACTAATTAAATTGATTTTACTTCCATTCAGAAACAGTATGCTGCTCTAGTATGGATTTCTCGCCCGCTGACGGATGAAGACCTGCAGAGTATTTCTTCTGTAAATAACATGGTGAAGCATCATCATTCATCCTGCTTTTATAATTTCATGCAATTTTCCAATTTTCGTCCAAATTTGTTTACTAATGTGCATTATTCAGTCTTCCCTTTTTCTTATTCGAAAAGTGTTCCTTACTTGACACCTATGATGCACCGACACTTCTCCTCAAAGAGGCGTGCAGTGTTCGACACATATCCGGCACGACACACATCTGCACTCCTCCGACATGTGTTGGACATGCCGAAAACTTGTCTGATTAAAAAAATATTTAATACAAATTAGACACGCATGTAAGACACGCGTATCTTAAATATTTTATGAATTTTTTTAAAACGTGCATCTTAAATGCAAATTTGGTGGTCGATGCTAGTAATTTCTACACCCACAACTTGACATCTCATCTTTGTTCAACGTCTTCTCAACATCGACGACCAACACCCTCTCAACATCAACGATAAATGCCCTCTTAACATTGACGCCCAATATTTACTGCATAACATCAATGCCTGACTCCCGACAGTACTATCATCTCCTCTCTCGATGACTGATAAATAGCATCGACACTCGACTCTTGACATCCTAATATTAATCATTTTAAGCTTAAATTTTAGTTAAATGACTTATTATTTATAAATTAATTTTTAAAATTATACTTATTTAATTTTTATACACTATTTTTAAAATATAAAACTATAATACCGTGTCTAACCCCATGTCAGTGTCCTATATTTTCAATAATTGACGTGTCTCGTATTCGTGTTGTGTCATGCCCGTGGATGTGCATCATCATAGCTTGGCACTGTGCTACACCAAGTGTGCATCACTAACATCTTTAATGATTGTTTCTATGGTGGCAAAAAAACTCTGTAGTTTCTTTAGATGCGGTTGCTGAAACTGATATTTTGTTGCTGAGACTGATATTCATGGTGCAGCAATTCTCTTGGGTGGATGTGGTGGAAACTGTGGCATATTGCTTTGTTTGGGATGTTTAAATATATAAGAACGTATTGAACAGTTGAAAAAATTAAATTGTTGCTCATTCTGTTGTTTAATTTTTGTGTTGCAATCCATTTTTAGAAGAATTAGGATTTCATGAACCACACAACATTCTGATAATTTACATGTTCTGTGAACTTGCAAATGTATTACATGGTCAAATCACCATTCATCTTTTTAATATCCTCTTCTTAATTGCATGATTATAGATTAGCTATATCTTTTCTAACAACCTACCAAAATATTAGTTTTAACCAGTTCCTTTCTCTTCATTGAGCTTTAAGCCTTTAACATTATTTTTTGTTAGATAGCTAAATAGCCCTTTTTTCCTGTAAAATTTGTTTAATTAAGCATTCTTCCATTTTTTTTTCTTTTCTTGGTATGATAGGAAATTTCACAGAGTACGCCAATTAGGGTGCTTCATCGGAGGAGTCCATTAGAGCGTAAGCGAATCATTCATTGGTAGGGCATTTTCCTTTAAAATTGGTTGCATTGTCAACTTATTAGCGCTTGGTAACAATGAAGAATTACTGGCAATAATTCATAAGTTTAGTACTTTGTACATAATGCGAATTCACTTTACAGTATATATTTTCTTAATAAGAAGAAAATAAGGAAGGAAAGAGAGAAATCAGGTTGTGGCATGACCGTATCCGAATACCATGAAATGAATTTCACTTACTAGTGTATTCTTGTCTAACAGGATGAAGATTGAGAAAATTGTTGGAAGCAGCCAATTTTTTCTGTTACATCTTTGCACTCAGGTACCTACGATCATCTGAAACTTCTTTGGAAAAACCTTTTTCTTTAGATGATCACGCTAAGCTTTCATAAGGTCAGCGCTTATGATCATTGCCAGAGTTTAGCATCTAATCATTTATGTTCAAATTTTACTGCATGAATATGTTTTCTGCTTTTTTTAGGTTTAGTTAGTCCAACATAGTTTAATCAGCATGGCATTTTCTAGATGTATTCCATAGTTGGAATCAGCTTTCTTCAATTTAGTCATGCTTTTGTGATAGACCGGTCCAGCCGGCCCAGCCCTTGAGCCGGTTCAGTTTTTACAGCAGGCCTGTTCCACAGGAATCAAATCTCACATCTGTTGGGGTGGGGTCCACTGCCTAGGGAAGAGAGAGAGAGGGAGCTGTTTAGTTCTTTTGAGTTAATTTTTTGTTTGAAGTAGAAGTTTGTATTAGGGTTTGGGCATTATGTTTGTTTGCTGAATTTGATGTGGGAAGTTTTGGCGTCTTGGTCTCTAGCGGCGACTAAAGATTTTGGAGAGAACGATCCTCCTCTCGAATTGAGGATCAATTATATCCTGTACTTTCCTTCTGTTTCTTTTATTATTGCAAGTTTTCTCGCTGTTTTTTTTTTTTGTTTGGATTATGCTGAAAGGTCACCGAAATTTCAATATTGGTAAGAAACACCGTCGTCTACAAGTGTTTCCTATCATTTTGCTGACTCTATTTTTCTATAAGAGTTTCAATAGCAGTTAGATTAAGTTTTCTTTGATTTATTCTTGCTTTTGCTGGTATCTTTCTTCGATATTTTTAATAGCTAACTGTTTTTTTTTTTTTCTATATTTTTTGTTTTGTTCTATATTTTATGATTTCTAGACTTTTAACATTAAATGATACAAATGCAGGCTGGAACTTATATTAAGGAGTTTGTACATGGAGATCTTGGCCGTACCTTTCCTAGGTAAGTAATAGGGCTTCTCTCCTTAACGCTTTACATATCCTAAAGCTCTGACATTTGTTGAAATAAGAGCAACCTGTTTGCTTATAAAAAATTTTAGGATCATATGAAGTCTTTATTTCTTTCATTGCTCGCCTTTGCCTTCTAAAATATTTTGAGAAAGATTAGCATCAGAAAACCTGCTAACCATTGTTGACCGTTTCTTCTGTCTCTAGTTTGAGAATGATGCCTAACTCATTTGGTCTTCCTATTGCAGCATTGGATCTTTATTGGCCTGCAGGGCAGAGATACTGCAACTAGACGTCACTGACGTGAAGATGGATGTTTTCATTTGAAATGCTTTTTTTTTTTTTTTTCTTATTAAGTTTTCGTTTGTGATGACTTTTTTATTACTTTTTAAAGCAGTTTTTAAATAAATTTTTTAATTATAAATTTTTTACTAGAAAACTGCTTTAAAAATAAATAAGAAAACGTCCTAAACGAAGTCTAAGGCTTTGTTTGGGACGGTTTTCTTCTTGCTTTCTAAAATAGTTTTTTAGTAAAAAATTTCTTGAATTTGAAATTTTTATACTAGAAAGCTATTTTAAAAAACAGTTCGAAAGCTGTCCCAAACAAAGGTTTCATTTGGGACATCTTTTTTGCTGTTCTAAAATGACTTTCTAATACAAAGATTTCTAATTCACAAAATTTTTTAGTATAAAAGATGTTTTAGAAAGCAACAAAAAAACTGTCCCAAACGAAACCAAAGTCTAAATTTTATGACAAAATGGCTTTTAGTTCTATTAGCTGGCTTTTGCAGCTTTCATGGCTTCTTCATTTGACAAGTTGAAGAGTAAGATCATTTGGAGTTCAAGTTAGTTAAACTGAGATTTACCCAGCGGTTCTGCTGGTAAGGAGCTGTGCAATAAATGCTCGTTCTTTGTCTAAGTTGTAAAAAATTTAATCAAACTCTTATTAGTCAAACGAAGTATTCTTTACTATTGAATTATGTTTATCGTTTTGTATGTTACAACTGATGTATCTTCTCTACGTTCAGTCATAAAATCAAATTATAAATACAGTGGTGAATAATAATTATATTTTCATTGTTCAGTCATAAAATCAAATTGTTATCTACGTTCAGACTCTGCACGAATCTCTCATCTAGTTGCATTTTGTACAAATAATTTGATGTATAATGATGATTCCTTCATCACAGGAAATTTCCAATATAAGCTGTCATACCTGGTGGTGGTGACACCTGTACTAGCGAATTTAAAAATAACAATAGTTTTCTTAGTCATAGCAAACTATTACATTTTACTTGTTAAAAATAATTTTAAATTATAAATGTTTTAAAATATAATAAGCAACTTAAAATATGATAATAATTTGAAAATTAAAATAATAAAAAAATTCCTTCTAAGATACCCTTAAGAAGGAGAGATTATCACATGCGGATTCCAGACATAGAACTGTTCGGTTTTGTGAAGAGAACAGTAAAAGTGTAGTTATGCGTTTTTATTCTTCACAGTCATAAAATCAAACAATTCTCTGTTTTCAGACTCCACATGTAACAATCTCTCCTTAAGAAGATATATATTTATTAATAGGTTTTTTTTTTTTTTTTTTGAAATATTTAGACAAATTCATATGATACATACGCAAGATTTTAATTCAATATCTTTTAATTGATAGTCGAAGCTCTCAATTAATAGCTAAGGCTTGAACTGAAGACTTCAAACTGAGCAGCAGCCAATATTTTTGGGCACTTCAGATTATCACTAACATTGATGAGATTTCAATATATAAAAAATGTTCAGATTTCAGACCACTAAATCAATTTCCAAACAAAGAACCTTATTGGCTTCAAGAACAAGCCTTCTTCATTTCTATGAAGTCATGAATTAATGGTTCCATGAGAGCCCCATCATCTTCGCCACAAAGCCATAACGATCAGCAGCTTCTTCAATCTACCAATAGATCAGAAAAGACCACATTCATCAATAAAAGTGACAAACAGTATTAATCAGTTGCAGTTCAATCTTTCCTTGATTCATTATTTTGATGTAAAAACATCTGATGGAAAGTACCATCCTGCAATAGATGGCCATGAATGAACTTATTTCTTGAGATTTCAAGCTCAGCTGAGAGTTTTTTTTTTTTTTTTTTGGAACTGAGATATCTACCCGCTGCCACTTCAAAAAGAGCGTTTGGCGGCATAACTAATCCCTCGGCGGAACCAAGCGAGGCCACCCACCGGCATCGGGCCCACACTTGCTTTGCCCCACTGAAGAGGCGAGGCCGTAGCAGAGGGGATTCGAACCCGAGATGGGAGACTCCCAACCGTGCTCGCCCACCAACCACCCTAAACCTCGGTGGGTCAGCTTAGAGTTTTTCAGTTTGATCTCAATATGAGCCGAGCATAGTTGCAGGATAGCTCAATTATTGAGCTGAATATGATTGAACAAGAACAAAGAGGTAAGCTTCGTTTGAGATGGCTTTTTTACTGCTCTTAAAGCAACTTTTTAGTTCAAATTTTTAAATTTTTGTACTAAAAGACTGCTTTAAGAAGCAATATAAAAGTCATCTCAAACGAAGCCTTATTTACAAAAACTAATGCGAGGCAAAGGAAGCAAACCATTTTTTGAGTTGAGCGACCAGCTCCATGACCAGCCTTGCGATCAATGCGGGCTATGATGGGATTCTTCTGTGGGGTTTTCAGGATGTACTGCATTGTCTGACATAAGAGAAGAAAGAAAAAAAAAACTATAATACAAATACAAGTGATGAACAAAATCTGTTAGATTACTAATAATGATATAACCTACAAATTTATAGAGGTCAGTGATGTTTTTTTTTTTTTTTTTCTGTTGCTTAGTTTTCTCATGATCTGAGGGATCATGAGGTGATTTTTAGCTTCAATTGCAACTTGTGAATTGAGAATTGCATTGTTAATTTGAAGCACCATCCATATTACTAATCCACAAGAAGTAAAATTCCTGAACATGGAAATCACATATAAAGTAACTGGGTCATATTTGTATTCAAATGCAAGAAAGAGGTAGTCTCATTGCACTGTGCTGTGGAATGTGTCTTTTATGTTGTGTCAGATAATTATAAAATATATCAATAGACTAAAAGCTTAATTACATTCACAATCAATAGCATTTTAAAATAATTGCACTTGCATTCCTAATCTTGTTACATGCTAAAAGATTGGCGGTGATAGAGTGTGTTTTATATCTTAGTCTAGGACAAAAATTCAACACGCACAAAAAAAAAACTACAGGAGATCAAATATTTCAATGCGGAAAACCCAAGAAGGAGAAAAAATACGGGGCCTAGCTCAGTTACAATAATCCACTATTGAGTAGAAGATACAAGAATCCTCACTTCCTCACAATTGAAGAAGATGAGAGTAGTTAAAGTATAATTTTTAATTTTTCTTGTAGGGATTACAGAAGTCTGATGTCCATAGGAGAACAGTTAAAACCAACAATGTTAAATATTGATAGAATTATGGCGATAATGGTGACAATTACTGGTGGTGGTCATTGACAATGATAGATGGAAAAAGAAAGAAATTTTTTTAGTTCTCTCAGCTCTTAAAACTCCCCTTCTATGGAGAATGAAGCTCTATTTATATGCATTTAGAGATGATATTTTGGTTAATTTAGCTAGAATCCAAAGTACTCCATTGTACAGCCCATGTCGATTTCCTTGATAGTAGATCATTTATCATATCTTTTAATGTCTTAATGATATCAGAATCAAGTTACCTTGGGCTCATTAGATTTGTCTCATCGAGCTGTTCGATTTGGTCCATCAATTTATGTTCAAAAGTTTTCAAACATAATTCAAGTGCTTGATTTGAGCTCATTTGAAGTAGAATTGGATCATTTGTAGCGTCGATAGGCTTGTCTCATCCAGATATTAAATTTTACAATAAGTTTATTGAAATCAAAGTTTGGATGATATTGGATTTAATTATGAAAGTTTCTAATTCAAATATTACCTTGACTCCTTGAGATTCATGACAATTTTGTAGGTGTATCAAATCTTATTATTCACTTATTCTTGATAATTTCACTCCTTAAGTTAGTTACTTTGCTCGACAATATCATCATATAAAAGCAATAATATTTTTATATGTATGACCTTTTTTTTATTAGATTTAAATGAAAATTTAACTATTAACAGGACACAATGGAGAAAAATGATTCTATGTTCCCATGTAGTAGGATAAAAACTTGATATTATTGATTTGTATATACTACTATTTAACTATTAAACATGTATAAATCATCATTTGTCATTAGTAAATTATATTTTATATTCTTTGAAACATGATGTATCATCATGCTAGTGTTTTGTGGTGTCCGAGTTGCATACTTTTTTCTTTGAAAAGTTCTAGAAGAACCAAACAACAAGCACATTTCCTCATATCAGATCAAAAACTGCAAAACTAAAATAATTGAGGAAATTCTTACACGATTTTGAAATTATTGAAGATGAAACTAGCCGTTAAAATATGGTTTAATCTCAAGAAAAAGGAATGTAAAAATGACAAGAAAAAAAAAAGGATGCTTACTGCTAACATCTTAAATGAGTGTAGTGGCACAACACGATCGTCATGGTCTGCTGTCAATAGCATAGTAGATGGATATTGAATCGATGCATTGGAAGTCTTCTGCCATGGCCTCGCCACATTGTGCAAGGGTGAGTATCTGCAGGATCGACAGAGAATTAAAGCTGTTGAGACATACATCTTACGAGAGCCAGAATCTTCAAACAAAATACTAAGTAAAATAAGAAAAAAGTACCGCAGACCATGACGATGAAAGTTATAAAAGCGATTTTCTAGAAAACTATCATTCTAAGAAAGCACTTTTCCAATTGATAAGCATGACTTTTTCCCACATTTATATTCTTAACACACTAAAACTGGTTCTCTTGCTTAAGTAAATAAAAGCATGCAGCAAAAGCTATGGTAAATAACCAACATTGCAAGGAAAGGTTAACATTGAGATTTTGAGACGAAATAGTTGTATAACTTGAGATGCTCAAGGAATAAAACTAAAAGATGCAACATTGCAAGGGAAGGTTATTTGATTTGACGTGATTATGAGATATATATATATATATATAGGAACATTTAGGTCAATTAAGGCAGATTCACACACACATCTCATATACAAGACTCGAACTCAAGACCTCTTAGTTGGTAGCCTAAGCTCCCAACCAACAGATCAAGATGAGTCGTGTCGATTATGCAATATAAATACATTGCAAAAGCATTTTCCATCATCGTATATTATTGGACAATTTTCCATTAGCATGTGTAATTGGACAAGAGTTTTTACTTTGTGCAAACTAGCTCTTGTATTTTACCAACTTTTCACAATGGATGAGCTTTTGAAGTGATATTAATGAACAAGTTTGAGAAGCTTAAGCTAATAAAAATATTAGCATTATTATTTCGCTTGTTAATGTCAAGCTTAAGAAGGTTAAGATTAAACAATTTCTTGAAATTGTATTTTGCCTAAAATATTGGAATTAATAAACTAGCTTGAACATTGATATGCTTAAGCTCAATTTCTGTTCAACAAGTAGTTTGAAATAATTGAGAGAATAGATAACCTAAGAAGGTGATAGTTCACAACAAATTTAAATTACTGCGAGAAGCAATCTCTATAACTAAATAGAAACGGAACTCATACCTAATAAGCCAGTGGAATTCTTCCTCGATATCTGAACAGCCAAATTCAGATGTCCAAGCATGGCCTAAGTAAAAATACAAGTTTAAGCTGAATGTCAAACTAACAAGTTTATCACTTATAAAGTAGTTCTCTGTGAAGGAGATCAGATCTCTGCAGAACAGTTTTATTTAAATTTATTTATAGTAAGCTTGAAATTTATGTGGGATCTAACCAATAGTGAATTTGTGAAAACGAAGCATATCCATGACACCAACATGAACAAGGGCGCAACCAAAGAGATCGGGCCTCTGCAGAACAATTTTATTTAATTTAGTTTGATGCATAAGTAACTAAATTAACTAAACATCTAAAGGTGTAGATGACAAACAAAACAAAGTTGTAAGTTCATTTCCATTGAATTTTGTCATAAGAGAAGAAACACAGCAGTATAATAGGGCCAAACCTGATTTATGCAAGCTGCAACTAGTAGTCCACCATTGCTTCCACCTTCTATACACAGTCTACTTGAATTAGTGTAGCCAGCTGAAATGAGGAATTCAGATGCAGCTATAAAGTCGTCGAAGCAATTCTGTTTCTTCGAAAGAGAACCTGCTTTATGCCATTCTTCCCCATACTCTCCACCGCCACGAATATTTGCTATACAAAATACAAAACCGAAATTTCTTGCGAGAACTACCCTATTAACGCTAAAATATGGTGTTAGACTATAGTTAAAACCCCCATAACCATATAGCAAAGTTGGATGAGATCCATCTAAAGTGATATTCTTCTTTGAAACGACGAACATAGGTATCTTAGTCCCGTCTTTACTAGGAAAAAAGACCTGAGAATGAAGACCAATAAGTTCCCTAAAAAGATTAGTTGAAATCCATTAGGAGAAGTAAGTACTATTAAATAGAGGGGAATTGAGGTAGACCTGTTTAACCAGAAAATCTCCTCTATTAAATCCGGGAACCAAAACTTCTCTGAATATCTTTATTTCAGGAACACTAGTTGACAAATTGCACTTATAAATAATTCCTGGTGTAAGAAAGCTACTGAAGCTAAAGAAAATCTGAGTATCTTCACGCTTGCCTGAGACCTCAGTGACTGAACCAATGTCTATGGCTAAACAATGTAGTAACTGACCAGTTTTTAAGTCTCTTATCTGCAAGATATGCTTAACATTGCAAAGATAACAAACCAGAAGTTGGTTTCCATTAACAGCATAAGCAGACTGTAGCACATCCTTTTGATCTTCTTTTAATATATCAATCCATTCATCAGGTTTACTGAGATCAACACGTACTAATTTATATCTTGGAGCTTCTTTATTTGTTATAAATGTGAATTCAGATTCATCATTTGCAATGACTGAATATCGTGCTTCAAAAGTGTCAACCAATTTGATGAAGGAAAGAAAGCCTTTGCTTCCCTTGAAACCTTCAAGTCCCCCAGAAAGTGTAGCTAAATCGCAGTAGTATAGCTTATTTACTGGATCACAGCCTTCAAAGATATATAAAATAATATACTGCAATGCCAGTTAACATAATCAGAAAGAGAGAGATTTCTAATTCTTCCAAGCAAATTATTCAAAATCTATAAAACTGAGATTAAGCAGAATGATGACTCAATAACAATGGCAGGCATAAACAAGTGAAATCATATTTGTCAAAATGTCTTCACAAAACCAAATAAAAAATCCTTTATACTGTATAAGAGGAAGAAAGGGATAGTGAGAAGCTACAATTCAATACCTTCCCATCTTCAGTAACAGTTGCTCTAAATCTGTACTTCGGATTCTCAGGGTCTTCCCAGCACAATAAATCTTCAGATTGATCGGTACCCAAAAAATGGTAATAGAGCTGATGATTAAGATTGATACCAGTCTCCATTCCAGAGTCTACATTATCCCATTCTCTGCAATAAAACAACAATAAGTATCAAAACAGTACTTGAAGCATATATGTAACATATGTTCTACTAACTTTGGAGCCGGATATCTACTGTAGAAGAACCCCTTCCCATCTACGGTCCAACTAACGGTCGAAAATTTAACCTGCAGATGTTAAAAAGCATAATCAGAACAGAAGCTGCAGCTATGGTAACAAAAGCAAGACTAGTTACAGTTTTAGAAATAGAAGCAGCAGCAAGAGGAACAGAAGAACAGGGCTCTGTTTGATAAAGTTTTCTGATGTCTGCTCCACTTTTGGAAGGTAGGAATTGTTTTAAGGTGTTTGTAAAAATATTTATGAGAACCATGGTTTAAACAGCTTCAGTTTTTTTTTTTTTTTTTTTTTTTTTTTTTTTTTTTTTTTTTTTTGACAATTTTAGCTTTTTATTTGATAATTATGTTTATATATTAATTAAGATTAGAATATTTTCTTATAATTATAAAATTAATAAATTTATTTGATTGCATCCAACTAAATAATAATTTTATATATTAATTAACAAACTTCATTGCGCAGAAACAGAAAAAAAAAAGTAGAAGCCGCTGTAATAGTTAAAAAAGCAGATTGAGGGAGAAGAAGAAGAGGTCATTCCAAAAAAGCTTTATTTTACCCATGAAATCGTATCAGGTTCGGGCTTCTTATCATCAATCCGCATTACTCTGATCGTAATCCAATCGCTCCCATTCGAGCTAAGACCATAAGCCAGATGTTTACCATTTCTACTAACCGCAGCAATGCTGAGAGCGACAGTCCCATCCTCGCTTAGCGCATTGGGGTCGAGCAAGACCTCCGGCTCTGAATCCAATTGACTCTGCAATCAAAACCCTAGGATGAAATCATAAGGGCCATTTTGCTGCATTTAATAAATATTACTTTTAATGATATTAAATTATTCTCTATGTAATTAGCCAAATATTAGAGGAAGAAGGTACCTGGACGAACAGGACACTGTGTGACTGCAGACCGCTGTTATGAAAGTGGAAATACTTCTCTCCCCGCTTAAATGGCGCCTCATACCTCTCATGGTCGAACAACGCAGTGATCTCACAACGCAGCTTCTCCCTCTCGCTGCACTCAGCTAACACCGAATCAGTAACCGCCGCTTGCGCCTCCACGAACGCCTTCGTCTCCGGCGATTCCAGGTCCTCCAGCCTTTATCCACCATTAAAGACCAATAAAGCTCCAATCTTTATGATAGAAGAAAAAGGGGAACAAAAAGAAGAAGAGCAATGGAGTGAGAGCTCACCATCGATAAGGGTCGTGAATGGCGACGCCATGGTAGTTATCAACAATGGAGTCGTCGCGGCGGGCTGCAGGGTAGAGAAGGCGAGGAAAAGGATCAGAGAGGGAGCCCATGGAGAAAGGGAAGAAGAAAGGTGATGCCTTTGAAGGAAAAACAGAGAAAAGCTTCAGTTTTGGTGATGCAGGACTCGCGGAATTTAATGACAAGAAATGGAGGGAGAGGGAAAGAGACGGATATGGAACTTGGTGATGGAGTAAGGGTGTCGCCATTGTGTTGCCGCCGAGATGCTTTCATAGGTTCATGTTTTCGCGAGCTTGGACAGAAATTCCACATTAAATGAATTTGAATTTTTATGACGTTACATATCAAATAATTAAATAAGAAAATGAATTTTACTTAAATTTAATTCTATTTTTATTTCCTTTTAAAAATAATTGATTTACATACATATCCCAATATTCTTACATATATATTCCTATTTAAATAAATTACATGCATTAAATATATAATTTATTGTTTTAATAGAATAAAATAATAAAGAATTCAACTTTTTTAAAGACATCTTATCTTATAAGCCATGAGTAAATATTTGATAATTATCATACCTAATATACTTTGATGTCTAATAAGGAAACAAAATAGTATCCCTTCTATTCTATTTATATATCTAATATTATCTTATTACCCGTCAAATAATATTTTTTATATTATTCATTTTCTTTTTTCTTTAGGGTCCATTTGAGATTATTGTAGATGTTCATAAAATTAGTTATTTGATTATTATAGAAAATTATTATGAGCATTTTAAATATTTTTAAAAAATAAAATAATCTTTTATAATTATTAAATTCTAGTAGATCTAATTGTGAAAATGTTATCATGATGAATTTTAATTTTTTTTTTAATATGAGTGTAATATAAAAGAAATTGATTATTATTATATTTGTATTTATTTTAAAATAAACTTAATAAATTTTAAAATTTATCTTGACCAATTTTATATTAAGATATCATGATCAATTTTTTGCCTATCATTAAAGATATTAAAAATTAATTGAGATTATAACCAAATAAAATATGATAATGATGTGTAAATAATATGTGAAAAAGTGATCCCAAACGCATCTTAGCTTTAAAAAAATCAGTGTTGTAAATGACTTTAGCATGAGTAAATGGGATAAGTGATAATTATAAAAAAAAAAACATTGAATTGTATTGTAATTCAAAAAAATGAAGCCTTATTATGTTTTTTATGACTAAAAAAGAATGTTAGAAGAGTAATAAGATACTAACCGGAAAGAATTTATTACATCATTTGGTGAATAAGAAAATAAGCTTTATTTCTTTTCTTTTTTTTGTGCCTAACTCTAATTTAAATAACAAACTATTATATATTTTCTTTGTAGGCTAAAATTTTTTTTTCTTTGTATATATATATATATATATATATATATATATATATATATATATATATATATATATATATATATATATATATATATATATATATATATATATCTTTGTAGGCAGTTATTTTTTCTATATAAGTGTTAATAGTACTAATGTTATGAGTCAATTACAAATAGTCCTTAGCCCAATCCAATTGTATTTATAAAAAGAAAAGTGAGCCCATCCATTTGTAGGAGAGTGTTGGTGATGAAGCAAAATAATAGCTTGATGAGGAGAGAGCAAGGTTGAAGCAACTTTTTTGTATAGTACATGAGCTAAAGAGCGAGCAAGTTAAGTTTGAGACTAATCAAATAATATCGGAGTATAAATTATATGCTCTCATAACTATTATCCTAAGGCTTGTAGATGGAGAGGAACAAAAGAGGAAGGAGGATAACAATTATGATAATGAGGAGCATAGAGTAGCGGTGGAGGAGGTGGAGGACATAAGGTGTCACGACCCGACCCGACGGGGACGGATCCCGCCCGAGCCGGATCGCGGCGAGCGCACACTTACTTGCTTATCCAGGATCTGGCTTTGGATTAGGTTGCTGAACTGAACTTCCCAAATACATAACTCAACAGAAAACACACAGAACAACAGAGCTACTAAAAACATCAAATGCAGCGGAACAAAACATCTATCTTTTCATTTCCTCAAAATAATCATCTACAGAACAGTACATGGCTTTCAACAGAAAGAAAGACAGAACAGGAAAGTCATGACTGTACAAAAATCAACAAGTACAAAAGTACCTAATCGGATCAGACTCTGAAACTAATCCTGGACCTCCTTGCCCTTCCCAGAACCTGAAAACCACCAGAAAGCAAGGGTGAGCTCAACAGCTCAGCAAAGCAACAAACCACCAATCTAAATTCTCAGAAACCAAAACCAAACTCATCAGACAGAAATCAGATCAGAAATCGGAACATAATCGGAAATCAGAACGTATACGGACAGATATCAAATCAGAATCGGAATCGTACAGATCATATCAGAACAAATCAACAGAGTCAGAATCAGAATTCAGAAATCAGAATCGTACGGAGCATATCGTATCAGAATCACAATTTCGTACAGAACAGAACAGATACATATAGCTAAATGCCCTGACACTGACGGAATCTCTACGAATTCCGGCCCCCTTATGCCTCCCTTCCCAGACACCGACTGAATCTCATAGGATCCAGGCCCCTTATGTCTCCCTTTGTGCTCACGGCACCAAAACAGATGTGCTTATAGCACCAGAACAGAATTCATCGGATCCGGAACGAAACAGATATCAGATTTCAGATTTGAGCTCATTTCAGATTTCCCCTTTCACTAACTGAATCTCATAGGATTCAGGCCCCTTATAACTCCCTTTTTATAGCTTATTCATATAGCATTACAATTCAGAAGAAATCCGGACATTTCAGAAATTACCCGAAAATCGGGCAGCACAACGGCAGTATACAGAATTTACACAAAATTCCTGCAAAGAAAATTCACCGAATTCGCACAGAACATAGATAAGCATATTCCAGAACATTTATTCTACTGCACAGATAATTTCCAATTTCACAGAAAAATCAGGTCGACTAAAAACACAGTCGAATCAAAAATATCCGGACGAAAATCTTCAAAATATAATCAAAACGTGCACACCCGGCACGGCAACGATATACAGAAACTTACGCGGTAAAAACTGAACCAATCAAAAGATACGGACGAAAAACCGTAACGAAAACTAAATCCGGACAGAAAAATACCGCCAACCTCGACGGAACTGAAAATTGAGAAAGACGGAATGTGCCTTACCTCGAGCACAGCAAATTCTTCAACAGTCACTTCGATCGAAAACGGCTCCGCGTCTTCCCGAAATCAACTTTTCCAAAACCTTCTTTTTCTCTCTCCTCAGAGCTGAAAATCAGATATTTATTTTTTTTTTATTTTCTCTCTCTTCAAATGAGCTGAAATCAGCTTTATAATACACAGATCGGCCCGGCCGATCGTCCAGATCGGCCTGGACGATCAGACCAAAATCCCATCGTCCAGGGACGATTTTTCAGGACGATGTTTACTATTCATAGGCGATAAAAACCTCCATTCACTGACTTGTGCCATCCACTGATCGTCCCGGGACGATACCTCGATCGGCCTGGACGATCCCTACAGGAAATCACTTAGAGCAATTCTGGACAGATTCTGGAACTGAAAATACACTGATCGTCCCAGGACGATCCCAGATCGGCCTGGACGATACTGGAGCAGTTTGAAATATTACAATCTCCCCAACTCAGAAAAATGTCGTCCTCGACATTATCCAATCCAAACTCAGTCAAAACAAGTACGGGTACGACCGTCTCATATCAGACTCCTTTTCCCAAGTTGCTTCCCGTGCAGTCCGGTGCTTCCACTGGACTTTAACCATCGGAATCTCTTTATTTCTTAACTTGCGGACGTCGTACGCTAAAATCAATTCTGGCTCTTCCTTGTACGCCAGATTCTCCTGAATCTCAACCTCGTCAGCTGATACCTTCTTCCCAGAGTCTGAAACCCACTTCCTCAGAGTGGATACGTGAAACACATTATGCACATCAGACATAGAATCAGAAAGCAATAGGCGATAAGCAGATTTTCCAATTCTTTCCAAAATCTCAAATGGTCCAACATACCTTGGACTAAGCTTGCTTACCTGACCAAATCTGCTCACACCTTTCATCGGGCTGACTTTGACATACACAAAGTCACCAACCTGAAACTCAACAAATCTGTGCTTCTGATTATAATACTTCTGCTGACGATCTTGAGCGGCTTTCAATCTCTCTCTTATCAAATGAATCTTCTGAGCAGTTTCATCAGCAAAAGTGGCACCCAAAGTCTGTCTATCTCCGACCTCCGTCAGAGTCAAAGGAGTACGGCACTTCCTGCCATACAGAGCCTCGTACGGTGCCATACCGATACTGGACTGAAAACTATTGTTATAGGCAAACTCAATCAGCGGAATATGATCTTCCCAGCTTCCGCTAAAGTCCAGAACACAAAGTCTCAACAGATCTTCCAGTACCTGAATAGTCCTCTCAGACTGTCCGTCGGTCTGAGGATGAAAGGCTGTACTGAAATGCAATTTCGTACCCAAGCCTTGCTGAATGCCTTTCCAAAGTCTGGAAGTAAAACGTCCATCTCGATCAGATACAATCACACGAGGCACACCGTGCAATCTGACTATCTCTTTCACATATATCTGTGCCAAGCGTTCAACTGAATCCGTCTGTCTGATCGGAAGAAAATGGGCTGACTTCATCAATCGATCCACAACTACCCAAATAGCATCATGTCCTTGTCGTGATCGAGGAAAACCCATAGCAAAATCCATCGTTACCTCCTCCCATTTCCACTCAGGGATAGGCAACGACTGCAACAGTCCACTTGGTCGCTGATGCTCTGCCTTCACCAACTGACAGGCTTCGCATCTCGACACAAACTCCGCCACATCCTTCTTCATCCCAGGCCACCAGAACAAAAGCTTCATATCAGCATACATCTTACCACTGCCTGGATGAACAGTGTAGCCTGAATGATGAGATTCATACAGAATCTCCCGCCTCAAATCTCCAAACACAGGTACCCACAACCTGTTCTTACAGAAAATAGCACCAGAATCAGAAATTCGAAGTTCAGGAGTCTTACCAGATCCAATCTGAGCTAGCAACTTCGAATAATCAGAATCTGACTTCTGGGCTTCTTGAATCCTTGCTTCTAAAGAAGACTGGATGCTCATCCTCAGAAGCAGAATATACCAGAATATCGTCAATGAAGACGATCACAAACTGATCCAAATACTCCCTGAATACTCGGTTCATCAGATCCATGAAAATAGCAGGCGCATTGGTTACCCCAAAAGGCATAACCAAGAACTCGTAGTGCCCGTACCGAGTACTGAAAGCAGTCTTCACCACATCAGGTTCCTTCACCTTCACCTGATAATATCCGGATCTCAAATCAATCTTCGAAAATACCGAAGATCCGGAAAGCTGATCAAACAAGTCGTCTATCCGAGGCAAAGGATACTTGTTCTTGATCGTGGCCTTGTTCAAATCTCTGTAATCAATACACATACGGAGTGTACCGTCCTTCTTCTTCACAAACAGAACAGGTGCTCCCCAAGGAGAAACACTAGGACGTACAAATCCTCTGTCAACCAACTCCTGAAGCTGAACTTTCAACTCAGAAAGTTCTTTCGGTGCCATCCTGTACGGAGCTTTCGATATCGGAGCGGTACCCGGAAAAACATCGATAGAGAACTCCACATCTCTATCCGGAGGTAAACCAACCAACTCCTCAGGAAAAACATCAGTAAACTCCCGTACCACAGGGATCTCAGAAACAGAACCAACCTCCAGGTTCAGATCCCGCACCGAAGCCAAAAATACTGGATATCCTTTCTTCCACATTCTGCTCACCTCTAACGCAGAAATCAGACTGGAGAGAACACCTCGTAATCCCTGAAATACAACTCTCTCTCCAGCCACAAGCAAACTCACTTGCTTCTTCAGACAGTCAATCTGAGCCTCATATTGACTCAACCAATCCATTCCCAAAATCACATCATACGAAGAAATCGGCAATCGAATCAAACTCGATTTCCACTTCTTGCCAGAAATCTCGATCTCACACAAACAAAACTGTCGAGCAATCAATGGATTCCCAGCCGGTAAAATCACAGACAAAGAAATCGGTAAAACCATCGAATCCAAATGTAAAAGCTCAAAACAATGCTCGGACAGAAAAGAATGACTCGCTCCAGAGTCAAACAAAACACGACAGGGCTGATCAGAAATGTAAACCGTACCTGTCACAACATCCGGAGCATCTCGAGCCTCCTGCTGACTCAAGCTGTAAACTCGTGGCTGAACTGGAACAGGAGCTGAAGCAACAGAACTACTCTGCTCCCTCTGAATCGTAGGTGGTCTCCGTGGTGCAGAACTAGAACCACCACCCCTACCAGCAAATCCCTCAGAGCGTGGAGGAACAGTCCTCGGTCTTCCTGCTGCTGAACCAACAGGTCTGACTAAACCCTCAGATCGCTGATCATATCCCATCTGTGGACATTCTGCAATCCTATGTCCTGGCTGACCACACCTGAAACAAAGACCAGCTATCCTGTAGCACTGGCCATGGTGTCGCCGTCCACAACTCTGGCACACAGGTGCCGAACTGACAGATCCAGAACCAGTCGTACTGGTAACAGTACCAGACGATCCTCCGCTCCTTCTGGAATCTCCAGATCCAGAACCAGGAACAAATCTCCTCTTCCCAGAGGAACCACTGCCAGAAGTATCACCTCCAAACCTCTTCCTACTCGCAGACCACCGCTGCTGAGTAGTCGTCATGTCGTTCTCAATCAGACGAGCTCGCTCCACAAGCTCAGAGAAATCAGAAATCCGGAACGGTATCAAAGGCTGCCTCAAAGTGTCTCGTAAGCCTCTCAGAAATCGGTAACACCTCTCAGCAGAAGTGCTAACCAGCTGCGGAGCGTACCTGGCTAATGCAGTAAACTCAGCCTCGTACTGCATCACCGTCTTGCTCCCCTGAACCAGCCTCAGAAAACTCTCCTGCATCTGCTGTCGTGCAGAAGGGGGAACAAACCAGTCTCTGAACACTTCAGTGAACTCTTCCCAAGTGATCAAAGAGTTCAATCTGCCCTGAAATCTGGCTGCCTGCTGGCCATCCCACCAGTGCTCAGCCTCTCCGTCCAACAGAAAAACTGCTAACGGAACCTTCCTGTCTGCAGGACACTGCATCCCGTCAAAAGTCTTCTCTAATCTCCTCAGCCACTCCTCGGCTGCTCTGGGCTCAACAGCGCCCTCAAACCTCGGAGGCTTCAACCTCAAAAACAACTGCAGGTGTCGATCGATGTCCTCAGATCTAACAGTAGAAGCTCTGCTCTGAGTCTCGCTCATCATCTGAGCAACCAACGAAGCAAACTGGGACAGTGTGTCAGCACCGACCACTGGGGCTGTACTCCCCACTGGTGCTGCCTGATCATCACTCTGACCGTCTGTCATGTCTGGGTCTGGCTGATCCATACAGAAAAATCCAGAAAATCCGGAAAACTATCACAAAAACAACACAAAAATAACACAATAAAAAGCCAAACGACCCAAAACTACCTCCCAGACAGACTCACTGATCACATCCTAGAGCTCTGTTTTACAATCCAACCTGTTTCCAAAACCAGTGCTCTGATACCACAAAAGCTTGTCACGACCCGACCCGACGGGGACGGATCCCGCCCGAGCCGGATCGCGGCGAGCGCACACTTACTTGCTTATCCAGGATCTGGCTTTGGATTAGGTTGCTGAACTGAACTTCCCAAATACATAACTCAACAGAAAACACACAGAACAACAGAGCTACTAAAAACATCAAATGCAGCGGAACAAAACATCTATCTTTTCATTTCCTCAAAATAATCATCTACAGAACAGTACATGGCTTTCAACAGAAAGAAAGACAGAACAGGAAAGCCATGACTGTACAAAAATCAACAAGTACAAAAGTACCTAATCGGATCAGACTCTGAAACTAATCCTGGACCTCCTTGCCCTTCCCAGAACCTGAAAACCACCAGAAAGCAAGGGTGAGCTCAACAGCTCAGCAAAGCAACAAACCACCAATCTAAATTCTCAGAAACCAAAACCAAACTCATCAGACAGAAATCAGATCAGAAATCGGAACAGAATCGGAAATCAGAACGTATACGGACAGATATCAAATCAGAATCGGAATCGTACAGATCATATCAGAACAAATCAACAGAGTCAGAATCAGAATTCAGAAATCAGAATCGTACGGAGCATATCGTATCAGAATCACAATTTCGTACAGAACAGAACAGATACATATAGCTAAATGCCCTGACACTGACGGAATCTCTACGAATTCCGGCCCCCTTATGCCTCCCTTCCCAGACACCGACTGAATCTCATAGGATCCAGGCCCCTTATGTCTCCCTTTGTGCTCACGGCACCAAAACAGATGTGCTTATAGCACCAGAACAGAATTCATCGGATCCGGAACGAAACAGATATCAGATTTCAGATTTGAGCTCATTTCAGATTTCCCCTTTCACTAACTGAATCTCATAGGATTCAGGCCCCTTATAACTCCCTTTTTATAGCTTATTCATATAGCATTACAATTCAGAAGAAATCCGGACATTTCAGAAATTACCCGAAAATCGGGCAGCACAACGGCAGTATACAGAATTTACACAAAATTCCTGCAAAGAAAATTCACCGAATTCGCACAGAACATAGATAAGCATATTCCAGAACATTTATTCTACTGCACAGATAATTTCCAATTTCACAGAAAAATCAGGTCGACTAAAAACACAGTCGAATCAAAAATATCCGGACGAAAATCTTCAAAATATAATCAAAACGTGCACACCCGGCACGGCAACGATATACAGAAACTTACGCGGTAAAAACTGAACCAATCAAAAGATACGGACGAAAAACCGTAACGAAAACTAAATCCGGACAGAAAAATACCGCCAACCTCGACGGAACTGAAAATTGAGAAAGACGGAATGTGCCTTACCTCGAGCACAGCAAATTCTTCAACAGTCACTTCGATCGAAAACGGCTCCGCGTCTTCCCGAAATCAACTTTTCCAAAACCTTCTTTTTCTCTCTCCTCAGAGCTGAAAATCAGATATTTATTTTTTTTTTATTTTCTCTCTCTTCAAATGAGCTGAAATCAGCTTTATAATACACAGATCGGCCCGGCCGATCGTCCAGATCGGCCTGGACGATCAGACCAAAATCCCATCGTCCAGGGACGATTTTTCAGGACGATGTTTACTATTCATAGGCGATAAAAACCTCCATTCACTGACTTGTGCCATCCACTGATCGTCCCGGGACGATACCTCGATCGGCCTGGACGATCCCTACAGGAAATCACTTAGAGCAATTCTGGACAGATTCTGGAACTGAAAATACACTGATCGTCCCAGGACGATCCCAGATCGGCCTGGACGATACTGGAGCAGTTTGAAATATTACATAAGGTATGTGAGATGTCCCTTGGTTTGCAAATAGAATACTCGACGGTCTTAAAATCCTCATTTATACAAACATGTGCCAATTTTTTAAGGATTTGCACAAATGCCCAATAATTAGGGGACAATTAGTGTAATTAAAGCAGTATAATATCTATGTTATGATGAAGATGATTTGTGATTTAAACTTATAATGACTCCTAAAAATATTTATTTAACTAGATCAAAATATAGATTATTACAGTATGTAATCCCACCTCTTGTCATTATGCATTCAGAGTTCAAGAAGGTCGGGGATGTAACCCCATTTCTTCCCATTGTACCTCCCAATATGAAGAACAAGATGGTAGGGATGTAACCCCATCTCTTGTCATTATGCCTTTAGATTGAGGGCCAAGAAGGTAGGGGATGCAACCATCTTTTATCACTAAATAATTAGCCGTGTAAAAGTGAAGGCCGCATAAGAGCAAGCAATATTTGACTTGGGATTTCATAGATATCAGGGAAGAGGCACAAGCCCATTGATCAATGCACCATTAATCCATTCTACCCCATCAATCATGAGCAAATATCTACCTTGAAGGCTTTGATGTTTGGATTGGTTGACAACTTTGAAGAAAGGGAACTAGGAGTGAGCATTAGAAATGTTACATGGTTTCAACAAGTGAATACTCTGATGATGTGATTAGACAATAAGCTGAGAAATATTTTATTTCAATGAAAGTATGTGAAATTGAATCAATATATTGACTTTAATGTCTATTTAAAGGGGGCATATATGGCACTATTAGAAATTAAATTTGTTATAGTATGTGAGATCTCTATGTTTCTATAGTCCGTGACGTTAGATGGTGGTGACCTCTCTTGTACTTCATCGTGGACCTTGTAAACATTGATGAAATTTTTCACAAGTGCTTGTATGAGAACTTTGGTTTATTTGACAACACACGTGAACTATTCAAGTTTTTTTGAAAGTATATGAGGTTCTCAACATATTGTTAAATTATTCTGTGCGGATATGGAAGCCGTCCAGAGGCGAATCAGAAAGTGCCACATCACCCATTTGTTGTGTACCGCTATGTACCGGGTGACATGCGTATTCTGATTCACCTCCGGACGATCTGGTGTCCGCACAAAATAATTTCTCCCTCATATCAGGTTCTCAAGACTGTTGCAAGATAAGTCATTTCACAATTTAATAAAAAATAAGCTTAACAGAAATAGCTTTTGAATAGTTGGGTGATTCATTTATATCTTATTTACAACGACAACTATAGTGTATCTAATGCAACACATCACATGTTTGATTTCAAAGAAGAATATTATAGAAGTTATATCTGATTGCATAAAATTCTACATTGATCGTTAATATGTAGATTTATTTTACTAGAATGCCGATCTGTAGGTTCTTTAAATGTACATTATATTAATAGGCTCATTCAAATATACATTTCCTTTCAATTACACATCATATAAATTACTTCTATATGTTTGTGTATGTATATGTATTGTTATGTATGTTATAGTTCCTCATTTGCACTTTTTGATTGTTGTGTTAGAACTCTTTAAATACACTTTCTTGTGCTATGACTTCTCTGTTACATCCCTTATAATTGCTATATTATAGTTGTTTTATTGCACTTAAACTGAAACTATTGTATTCACCATATAATTATGTGTTATAATGTTGTATTATAATTCATATTCGATCATTATTCAAATAAAGTTCAAATATTCTTCGAGCTTTTTTTATCATTCTTCGAAATAATTTCAAAACCTCTTCAAACTTTTTTGATGGATCTTTGAACCTTATCCGATTATGTTTTCAAATATTTTGTTGCATGTTTGAACATTCTTTGAAGCACTATCGAATCTAAGTATTAGGATATGTGATTTGAACCTCTTTTCAAATCTTGGGTGACAAAGAGTCAATAGGTGGTAATTCAGGAGACGATAAGTCACAGAGCTCCTATGATTAAGAGAAGGAAGAAATTAAATTGCAATCCTCTACGTCTTTCACTTTTTTAAGTTTGGTTGGATTCCAAATGGGTGTAAAGTATTCCAAATGTAAGAGTTTTGAAAATTATGATCTTTGGTTTGATGAAAAAGAAATGTAAAGTAAAATAATGTATTGTAAACAATTCTAGTTCATTTTTTAGGTAAATCAAACCATTTTAGTTTTGATCGAGAATGGTTTACACTGCAAACAAGCTCACTTGGACGTTACTGACCGTCGCAGGCTACCTCCACCTGCCTCCGACCACTACCGCCACCACCTACCAGTCACCACCACTACTGTCAACCGTTGTCATCTGTTGCCAGCCACCATTGCCACCGGACGCCATAGCCACCACCGCCACCATCAGTCGTCGCCAAACCACCAACCACCATGGGCCTCTGTCAACCACCCACCGTCGTCGGCACTCACTGTCACTAGCTGATTGCCATCATCTTTAAACTTCACATTGCATTCATTTTATTTCAAATATATATATATATATATATATATAATTTCCTTTACATCTAAATAATTTAAAAGCATTTCTTTTACATTCTTTTAAGCCAACTAAACAACCCCAGGAAAACGACTAATTTTCTCTACACCAATCAGAAGGCCTTGATTAATCAATTAGGTATTCTTGATTTTCAAAGCTCTTAAGCCTCACTAAAGCCCTTCCATCCTTCTTCCGATCTATGGCAAGAACCTCAGTTGCCTAATCCATGGCTTCTCCTCCTTCCTCCCCTCCTGCTCCCAAGAAGCTCAAGATGTCCACAGCAAGCACCTCATCCGCCGATGAGGCAGATCCTGCTGCCGTACCACCTACTACCGCCGAACCAAATCGCCGGCGATACAAACGCCGCAAGATCGCAATTTTCCTCTCCTACTGCGGTGCCGGCTACCAAGGAATGCAGAAGAATCCTGGCGCTCGCACCATCGAGGGCGAGTTTGAAGAAGCTCTCTTCCACGCCGGCGCCGTACCTGAGTCCGACCGCGGAAATCCGAAACGATACGATTGGGCTCGAGCCGCTCGCACCGATAAGGGTGTTAGTGCTGCCGGTCAGGTCGTCTCCGGCCGATTCTACATTGATCCACCGGGTCTCATCGATCGTTTGAACTCACTACTTGCAGATCAGATTAGGGTTTTGGGGTTCAAGCGGGTTACGGCTTCCTTTAATGCGAAAAAGTTTTGTGATCGTCGTAGGTATGTTTATCTTCTACCTGTTTTCGCACTCGATGCTAATGCTCATCCCGATCGAGAGAGTGTGGTAGCGAGCTTGGGATCCGAGAATGAACTCGCTCGGTGTTTAGAGTGTTCGGAAAGGGGACGAAAGGTGTTTGGCGTGATGGGAAGTCAATTGAAAGGTTCGAAAGAAGAGAAAAGATCTGAGCTTGATAGAGATGAAAGTGGACGGCCTGCAGAGATCGAGATGGATGGTAAAACAGAAGTTTTGGGGACAGAAAATGAGCTTGGCGAAGGGAAAGAAGTTGATGCTCTGTCCAATCTAGAATCTGCGGATGTTGGTAGAGAACTAGAGAATGGAGGAGCAGCAAATGGAACTGAAGAGCAGCCTGTGTCTAAGAACAAAGCTTCGACAGTAGAGGAAGAGGCAGAATCTGTTGTTCTATTTGGTGCCAATGAAGAAAAAATAACGGGAACTGCAAATACTTACATATATGGCGACATGGAGAGGGAGAGTTTTAATCGCATTCTGAAGCGTTATGTAGGGACACATAACTTCCATAATTTCACAACAAGAACCAAGGCTGAGGATCCCTCAGCTCGGCGGTATATCATTTCTTTTAATGCTGATTCGGTTATCACTATTGGAGGGATTGAGTTTATCAAATGTGAGGTTGTTGGTCAGAGCTTCATGCTCCATCAAATTCGAAAAATGATTGGTCTTGCAGTTGCATTGATGAGGAAATGTGCACCAGAATCGCTTATGGACAAAGCTTTGAGACCGTAAGATCTTTTTTAATATAGTTTGTGGATTATTTCTTTCATTTTTTTGGTCTTGTATTTCTACTGATTAGCCATTTTTTCAGGGATGTTAACATTAATGTTCCAACGGCACCTGAGGTTGGGTTGTACTTAGATGAATGCTTCTTTTCTTCTTATAACAAGAAGTGGAAGGACTCACATGAGGCACTTACTATGGAAGCTTATGCAGAGGAGGTTGAGGAATTCAAATTGAAACACATATACGCTCATATAGCATCTATGGAGTACAAAGAAGGAGCTGTTGCACTATGGCTTCATTCTTTGAACCATCGTAACTATCCTGATTTTAGAATGGAAGAGCTTAAAAAGGAAAATGCCACTGTAGAGACTGAAGTTGATGATCTAGTCACTTGAACTATTTCTAGAATATCTTATCACGATGATTTAATACAGGTAGGAAAGAACGTTTGCATGCAGCTACCAAGTTTGATTATTTACTGCAGACATTTTTTTGTGCTAATTGCTGATGTTTCTTTTGAGAAATGTATTATTTTACGTTCTTAAGCTGCGGTCTTTTGGTATGCCCATGCATGAAAAACTGTTGAAGTTCATCCATGGAAAATGTGCCAATTGTCAATTTTTCTTGAGCAAGAAATGAAACTTTCCAATGACAGTGAATGGAAGGAAAAGAAGCCTTAGCAGGCTAACTAGCATGAGGAGTCTAACATGCCCTACCTTCTAGGGAAAACTATTTGTGCCAAAATGCTCATTTCAACTTTTAGTTTATGCTTTGATTCGGTGATTGTAAAATGTTTCCCCGTAAATCCAAATAAACAAGGAATATACTTTTCAATTCCTCAGTTAGCGTTGAACAAGTTGTGTGATCCCAATAACTCTTCTCAATTGAGACAAGTAGAACACTGGATGTATGATAGAGGTGGGGGGTAACATCAAATGATAAGCTACCACTCCAATATTCTTTGATATTGCATAAGGGCCAAAATGTTTCACCGTAAATCCAAATAAACAAGGAATATACTTTTCAATTGTTATGCTATTATTTTGACAATTGTCATATTGTCATGGAAAAGGCTGTTTTCTTGATCTGATAACTCTATTAATGTGGTATGCCAAAGCTTGTCTTTTGGAAAAGCCTCAGAGCTTTACTTGTATTGCAAATCATCTTTTGAATATTTAAATGACTGAAGAAGGATCTATTAATAGGTTTTGGAGGCATTCTTTTCAGGACTTCTGATTGAATTCACTTATCGAGCAAGAATTGTTATCATGTTGTGGATAAATGTTTTTTCTTTGAGATATTTGCAAGGTGTCCTCTATTAAGGTTTGTATTCTGCTATTTTTTGTTTGTTTGCTGGCATTGTTATCATGGAAGTTGAATGTATTCTAATTCAGACTTCGTTTGTGATAGCTTTCTTACTATTTTCTAAATCCACTTCATACAAAAAAATTTTTAACCAAAAAATTTTGTACTAGAAAGCTACTTTAGAAAGTAGTAAGAAAGCTATTCCAAAGGAAGCCTCAATATAGTAATCGAGAGCAACCTATTACATGCTTGAATTGATTGTAGCATTGCGAACATTCTTCAATTTCTGCTAGTAAATAACTTTGTCCAAAACAAACCTACATGTTCCAAGTCATTTTCCACTATACTATGCAGACTAAGGCTTTGTTTGGTACCAAAAAGATGGTTTAAGAAGCAATAAGAAAGCCATCTCAAACGAAGCCTAAACTTCAGCATGCATTTTGGAGGCCGGTCAGAAATACCTTGTTGCAGTAGTTTTCTTAATAGATCTCTTATCAGGTTAATAACTTCTCATAATTCGAGAGATTGTGTGTGTTTTAGCTATTGAATTTATTAGATAATATTTCTTGGCTTACTTCATCTTATCCTTTTTATTCAGTTAGTCCTTAATTTCTCAGTTAGCTTATATAGATTCAGTTTCAGGAATGTTTTTATATTGTAGCTGTCTTGCATCACTTATAGAACTATATATATATATATATATATATATATATATATATATATATATATATATATATATATATATATATATATATATATATCCAGTCTTAATATCCTGCCGTGACTATGCTTGGGGCAAGGTTTTGATGATCGGCTAGATATTGAACCGGAAGATGAAGATGTTCAATATTCAAAGTTCAAATGGGGTTGAATTCAATAATATAATAAATATTAAAATTATTATAATACAACTTAAATGATATAATAATGATATTTCACCATTTCACTATACAATATTGGCACGTCAATTACAGCCAAAATTTGAGGAAGTTTCTCCAAATTCTCTTTATATATTTATTAGATATTTAACTTCAAAGAATTTGGGAGTTCACTCATTTAGGTATATAGATTAAAGTAGTTTTTTAATCTAAATATTTTATTTTTAGGGAATTGATCAAAAGCAAAAGGTTATAAATTTATCAATATTAGAATTAGGCGGTTCATAAAAAACCCAACTGGTTCACCAATTCCCCGATTCTTTGACTCCTAGTTTTGACTAATTTTGGTTGGTTATGTGTGAAAATAGTTTGTAGACTGAAATGAATCTGATGAACCTGCTGATTTGATTGGGAGGGAATTAACAAATTTCCTAATCAAAAGAGAGTTGTTGAGGAATTCTTAATCAAAGGGGATTAATTAGGAGATATTTTTTAACTAAAGATAGCATATTTGTGGCCTAATTTGTGGTTTGATTTAGAGGTGATTAATTAGAATATATTTTCTAATTGAAGAGGACATATTTGGGTTGATTTGGAGGGGATTAATTAGGAAATATTTCATAATTGAATAGGGCATATTTGGGGGCTGATTTGAAGGAGATTAATTAGGAAATATTTCCTAATTGAAAATGGCAGATTTGGGAGGGAAATAACTAAGGAAATAGGAGGAAATTGGGGTAGGGTTGTTGGGGTATTTGCTGTTATTGTTTGTTTTAATTAGGTGATTTTCCTAGGGTTAGGAGTATGTGTCGTTTGTTGGATTTAGATTGTTCTTTAGATGGTGTGTGGGCTCTAACCGGTGGCTAGAGTTTTGGGAGAGTTTGATCTTACTCTCCGATTGAATATCCATTTGTATATTATCTTTTCTTTCATAAAACTTTCAATAAAAAATATTTTTGTGTGTTCCATTCCTTTTTTTTGTCGTTGGTTTTCTGACATTGTTGAATTCAAAATTTAGTCAAGGCTTTTCCTAAATTTATGCAAACAGTTACTATCAAATTGGTATCAGAGCAATTCATAGACTGAAATAGAAGTCTTTATCGCTAATTTCTGTTGCGTTTTCCTATCTATCTTGTTGTGTTTTTGCTATTTAGAGGCCAGATTCGAATCAAAGTTGTTATTTTTTGCTGTTAGAGCTTAGATCCTAGTATTAATGGTAGGAAGAAAGGTAGAAATGTTGGAGGGGGAAATTAGACAATTGAAATCTGAAATTTCAAATCTCCAAACTTAATTTTCATATTTCAAAAGTCAAATTTGAAGATTGATTGAAAATTTTCCATCATGAAGAAGATGTTGCATAAGTTGCGTGAGGGCCAACCTAAGAGGGAGGATGGGGAGGTGAAAATTTTGGGGGAAGAAGAGGAGATGCCACCTGTGGAGCCACTTCCAAGGAGGGGAAAGGGGAAATGAGTGAGATTTTTGTTGGAGCTGCAAAGTTTAGAAGGGGAAGAAGATGAGGCGAAGATACCAAACATGCAGTATCGAGAGGTGTTCCAGCTAATATAGGGGTTGTCTCCTCTGCGGGAAAATGAGCATGCTATCATTTTTAAGGAATGAGTTTCATATATCAGTGTTTGTATCATTCTCCCCAACTTCAGAAGCATGAGATTGAGAGATTGATTAGGGATATGCTGGAGGCAGGAATCATTCGACCCAATGATAGTCCATTTTTCAGTCTAGTGTTATTAGTCCAGTGCTTTAGCAGCAATTTCCTTCGGTTCACCTTGAGGACAAGGTGGCACTTTGGGAGGGAGTGTTGAGGGACCGGCCAATTTGATTTGGAGGGAATTGTGAAGTTTCCTAATCAAGAGGGAGCTATTTGTGAAGGTTCTTAATCAAAGTGGATTAATTAGGATATATTTTTTAATTGAAGAGAGCATATTTGGAGACTTATTTGGGGGTTGGTTTAAAGGAATTAATTATGAAATATATCGTAATTAAAGAGTACAGATTTGGGGGTTGATTTGGAAGGGATTAATTAGAAAATATTTTTTTAATTAAAGAGGGCAGATTTGTGGATTAATTAGGAAATATTTCCTAATAAACCAAGGCTTTTCCTAAATTTCTGCAAGCACTTCCTATCAGAATCATTGCAAGATTGTTTCATAGTTGAACCAGTCATAACGGTCAGTTCAGTTGGATTTTTAAAACCTTGCTTGCAGCTAGGTTCATATTAACATTTTTTGTATTTTCTTAAGTCCAAACTATGATAAATTTTTTTTAGTTGTGTAAATAAAACACAATGGGCATTAAAAGAGACCTACAATACTTTATGGTGCAAAATGTTTGTCATTAAACAGAAGTATAAAATTAAGTTAATTGTTGCAGAAATGAGAATGCTCGGGTGGATGAGTGACTTTACACTTAGGGGCTATTTGGTTTGAATACTTTAGGGTGCACAATAGAGTAAATGCATGAGTTTTAACTTTTTGAGTGTTGTTTGTTTTGACACCCGAATAAAGTGAGAAATAAAATTGTAATATATTCATAACTCCCTGCTTTTAGTTCATTTTTTGCGTAAACCTGTGCAAAATCGAACGAAAAATGAATTCATGAAACGTAGGCTAGAGAAAGAAGTATGTTTCTTCCTCCATTGTCACGGGAACCATCTTCGTTTCTTCTCCATCATCGCGAGAACTCATCGTCGTTTTGTCCTCTAAGTTCAGAGCGTCATCAGTGACAATTGCAAACACTGCTGCCGATACTTGTGACCGGTTCACACTGTTGTCTCATCTGGACAGGTTGCCCTCTCTCCAGGCCATGTTCTCAATTCCAGACCAGGTTTCCTTCTCGTCTTCATGGACTTTCGTCCCGCGTTGCTTTGGTTATTTGTATATCTCATATTTTCCGCATTTTTATTTGCGTGGTGGTCACACAGATTGATTCCATTGGTAAATCTTATAGATTCTTGCGATAGTTGCTTGCTTTGTGTTGTTTTGCTCACTGGGAGGGCAATTAGTTTTTCTTCCGACTGAATCTTTTGTTGTGTTCCTGCTAGTTAGATAATTTTTCGGTTGAGAAATTTTCAATTTTTCGGTTTTGATGTTGAATCTTGAGGTTCGACCTTTGGTTGCATGTTGTTAATATATGTATCGGGACTTAAATTTGTAGTAGAGTTGATATTTGGGGTTCATTGGTGTTTGGTTCTTCTATGGAGATTGAATGTTATTAGTTATTTTCTTTTTCTGATGGACATCCCACTTATGATCTTGCTAATTGGATGAAATTTCCTTCAATTTTGGGTTTGTTTCTCAATCTTGAAGTTTTAGTTCTGATCGCACATTGTTAAAGATTGAATGGATCTATTTTTTGTTGGATATGTACTGATTTTACTTTATTTTGCATATAGCCAACCAAATAGAAAAAAAATATTTACCTTGCATTCACTTTACAAACAACCAAAAAACCTCAAAGTATTTACTTTACATTGCATTCACTTTATAATCAATCAAATAACCCCTGAGACAGAATGCGAAATGAGTATATATATGTATATAAAGGTTGGAGTAGCTCTAAGTGGCAGATAAAATCAGATATCGCCTTAGATAGTTTGATCACATAAAATGTCAGCCTTTGGATGCCCCTGTTATGAGAGTGTAGATTATTAGATTCAGCCTATTTTAAGAAAAATAGTAGTAGACATAAAAAGACTTGGTTAGAAATTATTAAACATGAGCTCTTTTTTATTAGATTTAAATGAAAATTCAACTCTTAATAGGACTTAATAGGGAAAAAAATTCATATAGCCGTCAACCGGATAAAAGCTTGTTGTTATTGTTACCGCTGCAATAAAAAAGCTGTCTCAAATGAAACTGAAATGGCCTAATTGAATTAGTTTTTTCTGAATTCTATGAGTACATGCTTTATTAATATTTTTATTTTTATCATGTTCAACTTAATAGAAATATATTTTTAAAACAATAATTTTATTTTATTTCTTAATTTCCAGATAAGATCATTATATTTAATCTCCTTTTTTGAAATTTATGAAGTTTGACGTTAATATTGATTTATAGTGAACATTTCAATTTATTAAAGTAATTTTTTATTAAATAATACCTTTTTAACTGATTCAAAGCTGATGATGACATTAAATTTTTATTACACTTTTTACAATAATTTTTTTTTGCATAAATATATTTTAAAAATAGTAAAAACCTAAGTTCGTATAATAAAGTAGAAAGTTTTCTATTTGAACCGGACCAAAATCAAACGCCAATAAATTTGAACCTTTGTGGGACGACCATTAATATTGTCTTTCTATTCAAACCGGCAATTCAACTGTTGAAATCAGGTTCAAATAAAGCACGAAATTTGTTCTGCACATCAATTCAAGCTCCTAAATGGGAAAATTATTCTGTGCAGAAGTCCAGATACGATCACAGCTCAATATCAGTACCGAGGCTCCGTATCGCTGACATGACTGATTCTAATTGGTATCTAAATATAGAGCTGCATTTGACATTCTCAAAGAATAATCTCTCACTAAATGGTTCATCGATTACCAATACTTAAATTTTAATCCAAAAAACATATTAATTAAATTAAATAAAAGGGTAAATTAAACCTCAGTTTGACGTTTATAAAATAAAAGTAATTAATTAACTCATTGAGACCATTTTTATCAAAAAGCTAATTAAAGCACTAAAAACTCAAAACATACAAAGCTAATTCCCAATAAGGGCATCTCCAACCCAAAATCTCATTTTTCACTTCATAATGTTGTGATTCATATCCAATTGAACGCCATTTTACCCCGTAATGGTCGTTCATGCGTTTCTTCGGCAAGTGCAACGCCAATATTGGCGTCGCATTGTTCATCTGCGATGAAATGGCGTAAGAATTGCCGCTCAGTTAGAATTACGGAAGAACGGCAAACAGTTGTTTGTCGTTCCATTGAAGATGCTCTAAGACCTCTACAGAAAACGAAAACTCATTACAAAACAAAATCTACTTCCTAAAGCCTAAACAAACTTCTCTCTCCATATATAGAACAAAGAGGAAGCAATACTAGCGTTTAACAATCAAAAACAAAAGATGGCAAAGAAAGCACGCACCTTTCCTAAGTCATAATAATCCTGTTCTCGTGATGTGAAATTTGTAAGATATAATGTTAGTTGCAAGTTGTCCAGGTAGAAGGGAGGCGAGTGGAGGTGACTGGAGGCAAGTTTCGGATATTTACATCTACAGGCAACAAGCGATACTCGATGTCAAGTTCCTTAAGCACTCTGATCAATTCCACTAGCACCATCTCTCGTCTTGTGAACTTCATTCCCATGTCCTGAAAGTTGATGCGGTGGCGCATCCAGATCGATATTTGTAACCTGTTCATATCGTCGACGTCCTTGAGGACCACTTGAGCACCAGGGTGCCAGTGCTCCTTCTTACTTTCCATGAATCTGTAAGACCAAAAAAAATAAAGAAAAAGCAGTTAGGCAGACGATGTTTCTAATGAAACTCGGGCTTTCATTTGAGGGAAAATTATTAGGTTCGGACACCGGACGTAGAGATACGTCCGGACTCCAATAAAATATTGACATGTGAATTTTAAAGCACAGTTAAAGCATAGTCAAAATGCAGTCCACGTGTCAAATTTTAATTGGATATCCAGACCTATTTCTAAGTCTGGTGTCTGGACCTAATAATGTTCCTCATTTGAGACGGTTTTTTTTGCTACTTCTTGAAGCAATTTTATAGTATAAGTTTTTTAATTTTTTAACTAAAAAGCTTATTTAAAAAACAGTAAAAAAGCTATACCAAACAAAACCTCATTCTATAAAATGGAGTGTGCTGCAAGCAAGTCGTCTTATATACAAAGTCGAAAATTTAAAAACTTGAGTATGTACATATGTGCTATATGCTTGATAATCAAAATAAATTTATATTCATGAGGTTAAAAATTGTTTTTAATAGATGGTTAGAAAAAGAAATATATTTCAGAAATTGGACACTATCATTAATAAACATATGTGAATCAATCCTACAAATAAATATATAAATATATTGCAGGATTACTATTAATAAATAGCCAGAGTACAAAAATCTTAAATGATCACAGAACAATAGCATATGACTGATATTCTAAAATCTTGTAAGATTATTTTCTAGCCATTGATCCACTTTTTAAGGTCTAAAGAGGGTTAGAATTATCTAATATAACTTACACGATATATAGCATGCTATGAAGTAAAGAAAATTAAGAAATTATGGATTCCAAGTCACCAGTACTAACAATTTACCAATTTGTAAATCTAAACATGCAATACTAGAGTTTAAAATCAACAGATAATAAACTTAAGATAATGTAATAATTTTAAATTGAAGCTATCATTAAGAGTTATGATAGAGATATTTATGTTTTCATGAAGGTGATCATGAAAAAACAATCTTAAGATTTTGTCTGTGTATGAGGAAGCTAATATTATGTGGAAAATTATAGCTTGTAATATTAAGTATGTTGCAAAGGATGTGCTTTGAGTATCAAAAGGAAAAACTTCTAATAATAAAAATAATTGGTGGTGGATTCAAAATGTGCAAGAAAAGATAAAAAATAAGCAGCTCTGTTATAAAAATTAGTTTAGATGCAAAAATTCTAAAAATTGTGAAAGATATAAGTTGCTCGTAAGGAGTCTAAGAAAACATTATGCGATGAAAAGACTTTAGCTTTTAATGATTTATATAATATATTAGAAACTAAAGAAGATGAAATAAATATGTATAAGCAAACCAAACAAAGAGATATTAGTAAGAATTTAGTTCAAGTGAAGTACATTAAGGATGAAGAACAAAATGTGTCGACTCCTATTGACCCGCATAGAACCGTGTATTTGTCTGATGGTTCGAACCCTGTCGACTCCTATTGACCCGTATAGAAGGATCAGGTTCGAACTTGAATTCACTTATTGACCCGCGTAGCATCCCTAAATGTCACGTGTGTACCAATAACACGCTCGCCGGGGCCCATGCGGGTTATGATTGTATTTACCCCTTTAGTGTACTTATGTGTATACAATCTACGATGCACGTGCAGGGGTATTTTGAAATATTTTAGTTGTGATGGTAATTGCCCTTTGAATACACAACATTTCATTTGAGAGCTTATATACTCCTTCTGTCCGCTAATACGAGTGTTGGGGATCCGGTGGCGGTGCGTAGCAGATTGTGGAAGCCTTCTGTCTGCTTGCATAAGTGTTGCAGATCCGGCAGCTGTGAGTAGCAGCTTCTAAATTGAGTTTTTTTCTGCTTTGCATAGGTAGACTGTCGTGCACTACTTTCTGCAGGTGGATTGTAGTGCACTAACGAATCTCCTACTTTTGGATACATGTGAATCGTAGCATTGTCACCTGATTGCAATATGATATTTCATTGTTTTGATACAAACTCCCTTTTCTCATTCATCAGGAAGGTTCTTTCTTGAAATCTGTGGCCACTGCCTTGAAGGGGACTCTTTTCAAGCTCTAGTGTAGTAGACTTATTATTTTTGGTGTTTGTGGAAACCAGAATTATTTTCTTCTTAAGTATAGAACTGAGAAATTTTGAAACACCAGAAAATTTAGTTCTAATTTGTTCAATCATCCCTTCCCTTCTGCCAGGGCGTGCCCTTTTTCGTACATCGAGTTGTCTTCATACCCGACATACATGTAGATCTTAATCATCTTTGTCGTAGGTGACATCTATACTCGTGTCCACAAGGGTGGTTCGTTGTACTTACGATATACCCATTGTTGTTACCCACAAGCAGCTCGTGTTCATTTGCAGGGACCCATTGTATCGACTACGATCTCCTTGGGGTGTTCGTAGAAGAGCCATTATTTTTACATCATATCCATCTTTTACCAATCTTAGGTGGATTTGATGATTGTACTTGCTTGTAGGGACGAATCTTCCACTATCGAAAGGGGTAGTATTGCCATCTCAATCTACAGGCAATCTTGTAAGGAGCATCATTTGTTGTGTATTATTGCTATGACTGTTGATAAGTCATTATGTTCATTCCTTTTTACTGATTTCAACACATGTAGGGAACCAATGAGTCTTCTTGCATATCACTTATGTTTGAAGATCTTCCACCGCGAGTTCCTCATGGTCCATTCAAGTTCGAGCTCAAATTCATCCTACCCATTTGAGTTTGAGTCCAAGAGTCCTTTGGGGTCTTATTGGGTTCAAGTTCTTATCACTCAATTTAAGTTTGAATTAAGTTCAAGATGAGTTTAGGTTCATTCATCCTTTTGAATTCAAAACACTTCTTGCTCAAGTTTGATTTTAAATTCAAATTCCACTTTCATTTTGTCTAAGTTCTTTGTGTCCCAAGTCTTGTTCAAGTTCAAATTCAAGTAGTTTCGTTCAGTTCAAGCTCTTTGTTGCTCAAGTCTTGTTCAGGTTCCTTGCTATTCGAGTTTGATTCATGTCCAAGTTCTTTTTTATCATTCAAATTAAGTTCCCTGTTGCCTTCTTGAGTTCAAATTCAAATCAAGTTCAAGTCTTCTAAAATCTTGTTCAATTCATGTTTGAGTTCACTTGTATATGATTTGAATTTAGTTCATTTAACTTTGTTCATTAGTCTCCAATTCGAACTCAAGTTCAAGTCTTAAAGTCTCTTGTATTTTGTTAGGTTCAAGTTCTAAGTCCACAAATAATCTTGTTAAGTTCAAGTGGCAAGTTGAAGCTCTATGTCCCTTAGTCCATGTTCATTTGAGTCCAAGTTTTTGCTCTTTTGAGTTCAAATCAGGGCCGAGTACAATCATATATTTACCCAAAATTTCGGCAGCCTTCCGGCGCCTCCTCCGTTTAGGGGAAAACTACGAAAAACAAGACCTCCCGCCACGCTAGAGAAAAGCGTGTACGGTAGGTGCCCTAGTATAAGGACACCACGGCCGTAAAATCTTTGTCCCCACCATGCTAGAGAAAGGCGTGTATGGGTCTTCGGTACAAGTTACAAGAGAGAAGCAGTTGTTTCCCTGCAAGCGGGTACTTATGAATATCCCGGTCTCGCCGTAGGCGCCGCACCGGATTCATGTCCCACCACGCTAGAGAAAAGCGTGTATGAGAGGTTTGTCGGCTCAACACGAACGCCGAGAGGTTGCTCACTTACCTCGTCGTAAGTGTCGCACTGGGTTCTCTTCCCACCATGGGCGGAACCATGTATTTCTTAGGGGGGGCAATTGCCCCCCCTCAAAAAAAAATTTTTTTGATTGGAGTAAAAATAATTTTTTTTTTTATATAGGAGAATAAAAAAAAAGTTTTGCCCCTCCTAAAAAATTATTTTTGCCCCCCCTAAAAAATTTTTTTGTCCTAACTTGCCCTAAAATATCTATATATTTCTTATCAATTAGCTCTAATTTTTTTTTCATGCTTTTCATGATAGTTTAATTACACATTTTTTTCTTTATTTTTCTTTTTTAAATTTTTTTTAAAAAACTTTTCGTAATATATAGATATATAATATTATTTTTTTAATATTTAATTATTTTTGTGCTGTATTTGCCCCCCCCCCTCAAAATTCAGGCTGGTTCCGCCCCTGCTTCCCACCATGCTAGAAAAAAGCGTGTATGGGAGGTTTGCCGGCCTGACACGAATACCAAGGCAAGAGAGGGATTTTATTATTATTATTATTTTATTTAATTAATTAATTATAATTTAAAATTAATTAACCATAATTACAATAATTAATTATATTTAGTTATAATTGATAATAATTAATTTAAATTAAAATAATTAATTATAATTCATTTTAATAAAAATAAAATTAATTATTAATGATAATAATTAACCATAATTATTAAAAATTAATTATAATTTATTTTAATTAAAACTAATTATTAATAATAATAATTAAATATAATTAAAATATTTAATTATAATAATTATAATTAACTATTATTAATAATAATTAATTACAATTAAATAATAATAATAATAATAATAATAATAAGATAAAACAACAGTACTTTTACCTACTGTCTACTAACTGTCTAGGTTGAACTGGATACAGAGCGTCGAGTTAGAGGTGAGATCGGACTTATGCTAGAATCAAATGGGGGCAGAGTGTAGTCGGCTGGAGTAGGCAGTGGATCGGGCTATGGGTTTTCGTACGGCTATATGAGGTGGAGATAGGACACGGTCTTGGCGTGAGATCGGATGGGAGAAGGTAGAGGCACTTGGAGGATTCGGCTCTGGGAGCTACTTGGGATCAAGGTAGGTAGTTCTCTCTCTCTCTCTCTCTCTCTCTCTCTCTCTCTCTCTCTCTCTCTCTCTCTCTCTCTCTCTCTCTCTCTCTCTGTTCGTGTGGGAAGTCAGCATAGACAGGAGGTCGACGGGCAAGGCTTCGGGCCTAGTATAGTCGGATAGAAGAGGAGATGGGAAGGACGGTCGGTCTTGGCTTGCTGTCATGGAGCTTTGGCTTCGAGTGTGAGGGCGACGGGTTCGGCAGAGGTGTGCGGAAGATTGTGAATAGGAGGAAGTGAGTGTTGAAGTGTCTGTGGAGATCGTGGGTCTAGATCGTGGAGGAAGAGCGAGAGACAGGGGTTTGTGAATTGGAAGAGAGGTATCGGGAGAGCAGCCGAAAGCCATGAGGTTGGTTTGGTATTTAACGACGACTTGGGCACTCGATCGAGGCGAGGTCGCAGATTTTGAGCAGGATTTCACGGGGAAGCGATGAGAACGGCGCCGAATCGACGCAATTTCGAAAGGAATCGTGGATCCAATGGGTATGAGGTATGATTTTGAGCTTCCTTTTTTTTTGTTTCCTTTGGATATAGCATGCAGGTCAACAGTTTCATTGCTGAAAAAGTAATTCAGAGTAAAAGGAATGCACTATAAGAGGATGTATTTGAAATGTTTGAAGTTATTTAGATGAGTATAAAAGAAATACATGAGATTACTTTTTTCTTATTTGGCTTGAAGTATACTGAAAACAGTGTAAAACCCAAAGTGGCGGTGACCAGTGAAGGTGGTGGCCGGCAATTGGTGGTGACAAGGTTACTTGGTTGAGGTGAAAAGGATTTTTGCTCAAAACTGGGCAAGTTTACTTTTCAAAAATATGAACTAGAATATTTTACATTGCATTCCTTTTTCATCCAGCCAAATGCCAATATTTTTAAAATCCATGCAAAACAATACTTTACACCTATTTTACTTCAAACCAAACAACCCCTAAATTAAAACATATACTTTAAAACATCTGAAAACAAGAAGTATTTATAACTAGCAATCACTTACGCCATTATTTTTTCTCTCATGACAGCAAGCTTTTCCAGCGGAGTTGCAACGTGAACACAAAAGTCAACATTATCTCCCATATCAGGACTTCGATAGAAATTGCCAATGGGTAATGTAGCAAGCACAGAATTTGGATATGTTATCTTCTGGTTGTCAGCTCTCAGAAAGATCGTTGTCAAGATATTCATCTCCTCCACAACCATCTGAAAGTTATGTCAGAATAGCTCAGTTACTCAAGTAAAAAATTTACAATATGCTTCCATTTAAAAAAAAAAAGAAGTCCAGTTTTTGTGGACAATTACCTGAACACCATTCACTTCACAACGATCACCAACATCAAAGGGATGCATAATAAATAAGAAAATCATAGCTTCAAATGTCGTCTTAAATGTGTTACCAAAAACAAATACCAAAAGAAGAAACTGAGAGCTAAGAAAAACAAAAAAGTGAGTTGTAGCAATGTTCAGAAAAAGAAGCCAGATTGCAATTATGATAATGGCAACAATGACATTTGCAATCTGATGAAGCTTGTTCACGGCTGTTTTGGTATCATTTAGTGTCAAAGAAAGGGCTCTACGCTCTCTAAACGCGTTAACCTGCAAAATCGTTATGCACAAGGATTCAAGAAATATAATTTATAAAAGCATGATATGCATAATAAGATCCTAAAACTGTACCACCCAATCCTTGAGAATCCTCTTGCTGACTCGGTCATCCTGTGTTCCATTAAGGAGACTCATAGTCTTTAATGCTTCATCTTCCCTCATGAATCGCATCAAATCCACCAAGTAAATATGCCTATTCAATTTGCAGTCATCCATAATTTTGCTTAGTCAACATAGTTATGAAAGAGAAAAGAAAGAAAAACATAGCAAAATTTCCAGTGAACTAACATAAAGGCTGTTATTGCCTTATTACCACACTTTCTACAAGTTTATGTCAAATAACAGTACGTGAAAAATAGTGAACTTATTAGTTTACACAAACTTGGGAGCAAACTGCTGCTTTATTATGTCTAATAGCGAAATATGCTTCACTTAATGATAATTTTCCCTCGTGGTTCATAATAATTATGATGTAGAACGGGAGACGGCTTTGCTAGGGAAGAAATGATGTAGAACGGGAGACGGCTTTGCTAGGTAGAGGATTTCTTTTCCAAAATCTGAGAACAATTTCTGCTTTTGTTTTCCAAAACCTGAAAGTGAGCTGAGGTTTTGCTCCAAAAATATGAGAGAATTCTCAGATTATTTGATGTAGGAATAGAGGCTTGGAAGAAGAGAACCCGTAACCCATAACCTGAAATAATTCTTCAGATTTTGTGACCAAAGGATAAGGAGTTTGGAGGGAAAACTAAATGAGAAACCTGAGAGAATTTGGCCAGCTGTGGTGGGTCTTGGGCAATCTTGCCAAAGGGACAAGTAGTAAATCTGGACAGATTTCACAAGCATTTAATAGGGGGATGGGGTCCGTGACAGATGGGGTGAGGCGGCTTCTATGGAGGGAGAGGTTGGAGAGAAACGGTGAGAGAAAAAAAAAAAGATTTTCTTCAGGTTTTCTTATTCAAAACCTGAGAGGAATACGGCCAAGGGTGTAAGCTGGAATTCTCTAGCTGCAGCGGGATCCAAGGGAGGCTGAGGGAAAAATCAAATCCTTGAGTCCGTGAATCTACAGGGAAGAGAGGGTTTAATGTTAGGAAAGATTTCCTAAATTAAGCCAAATGTGAGAGTTACAGGTGAGTGGAGTTGATTGAGGGAATTAATGTCTTAAATCTGAATTTAAATTCAGATTTGAGAATTAATGACGATTGGCTTAAATGGTGGGAGAGATTAATGATGTGAATAATGCTAATTCGAATTCAAATTTTGGAATTCAAATTTACATTAATGAAGAGATCTTCCCTAATTAGAAACTAATTGATTACAAGGGAAGGATTAAGGGAGGCTTGCGGGATTTTTTAATTCAAAATTATGAGATTTTATTTCAGAATTAATGACATCATTAAATGCCTAATTATTAAGAATGAATTAAGCAATAAATAAATTTGAATTCAAATTTGAATTTTGAATTCAAATCCTTCATTAACTTAATCCCTCCAATTTAGGAAAGGCAATTAATAATTGGAGCAAAGGTGGGGGTTCTAGGTTGGGGTGATGGAGGGGTTGTTAAAACTGGCGGTTCAATGGGAAGGAGCAAGGGGCCGGTGGCGGTGGAAGGAGGAGATGGGGTGGTCGGCTAGGAAAAATAAAGAGAAACACAAGATAAAAAGAAAAGCTAGAACCGCGAGCCTTGGACTCTTCCGAAGGCTGACGGGTGATGCGTTTGCCCTTCTCCAAGGGACTTCAAATCACGAGCCCGGACCCATCCTGCGGCTGGTGACATCTTCGATTCCTTCCCATAGGAATCTCACTCTCGTTCTCTCCCAAGAAGAACACAAAAGTGGAAAACACAAAATTTTTCATATCAAATTAATCATCCTATTACAATAGCTAAATGCCATATATATAGGTCACAATATGAGAAAATAAAAATTTACAAAATTGCCCCTCGGGCTACAACACTCAAATAAATTAGCCTAGGGGTAAAACAAGAAATAACATAAAATAGAAACTAAAATGCAGAAAATAATTCATAAATGACAACTTAAATCAGAGCCGTCGATTTATGATGCCTCCTGTGGTAGATGCGCCAGATTTTTGTGCCGATGTCCGCTTCAAATTACACATGACAATCATTATCCAAAGCAGTTCAGATCAATTAGTCAACTTTAAGATAAGGCTAACATTATCATAGTTAGCCTTTTTGGAATCTATTTTATGAAGCGTCCTATCTTCTCTTCCATTAATTCCTGTGGATGTAATATGAGATATCAACTATATTTTACACTTGAATTAAGAAAAGTGCACTATTGCTAATCTTCACTTTATGCTCTCCACCGATGAGGCTCTTGGCGCACCACCAGCCCCTTGTTAAACTGAGAAAGATCCTTTCCGACTTTGATGGCATTTGGATGGAGGAGCTGAGAATTACATCATATCCTTTGATTTCATATCATTTTATGGAGCATCGGTGATAAATATGAAGCTAGATAATGCATAAATCTTCAGCGTGGAAACCACATAACTTGAAAACCAAAACCAGATATAATCGAAAACTTACCTGCGACCTATTATTAGGTGCTTTTTTATTTCTTTTTTTAATTACTTTCTTTCATGTTTCTAATTTTTACTGTTAAGTACTCATTGCTCACATGATTTATAATTTTATTGTTAACATGAAATATGATTTCTTTGTTCATGTAAATAATGATTTTACTATCCATATTAACAGTAATTTTACAGATCATAAACCTTGGAGTGAAAGAGGATCCAGGACATAAAACTTGACTTTTGAGGAGTGTGAGGGAGTTTGATGTGGTGAAGGAAGCTTAAGTTTGAATTTGGAGCCTTTTTTAGCTTGAGGAGTTTGTGTTGCTGTTGAATAGTTTTAAGTAAATCGTTTTAAATTTAAGTTGGAACGGCTGACTGATTTTTTTTTCCATGGTTGGGGGGAGTTGGTCGAGAAATTTTTGAAACATTGTATGCAGTACACACTACAGGAAAACAGCTCATTTCCGACAGAATTTCTGGCGGAAAAAAATTCATCACAAATTCCGGCGAATTTTTCGGCGGATTTCCGACGGAAAATTGTTGACGATTTGCCGACATATTTTTTGACTGGTTTTCCGACGGATTTTTTTCGAAGGACTTTCCGGTGGATTTCTGAAGAAAATTAAAAAAATTAAGTTATAATTTAATAACTTATTGTCAAATTAAATATTTTATATTTTAAAAAATAACTTAAATTATAGGATTTAATAACTTAAATTATAATAAAATAAAATAAATTATCATTTAATAATTTAATAAAAAAATTAAATGATTTAAATTAGAACTTAAATTATAGTAAAATTTTATAATTAATTATTTTGTTAAATTAAGTTAAATAAATTAAAAAGTTTATAATTAAATTAAATTAACTAATATAATAATTCATTTTTAAATTAAATTATATTTTTTATCTTTAAGAATTCATTGTTAAAAAAATTACTTTAAAAAAATTTATTACTTTTAATATTTATCTGTTCTAAGTTAAATAAAAAATATATCAAATTCAGTAGTTTTTGTCTGATGGCTTGGATGGCAGATGGAGCGGATTGCTTAAGCGCACAGTGGTGAGGTGCAGGGTTCGAACCCCACTGAAGGCGCGGCCATGCGGGTTCGGGTGGGCGAAGCAGGCTCGGGCGGGGCTGGTTCCACGCGGACTCGAGTTGGTCTGAGCCGGAGCGGGTTCTGGCTGGACTGGCCTGTACCGGAGCGGGTGTTTTTTTTTTTTAATTTTTAATTTTTCTTGACATTCCGGCGAACAAAAATCCGCCAGAAATATTTATTCTGTGAAAAATCGGCCAGAAATACGCCGGAAATGTTTCCGGCGTATTATTTTGGGCCGGAAGGCCTTTTACGACACGCGTCAAACCGGCGAAAATATTTTCGCCGGAAATCCGCCGAAAATGTTAATTTCCGACGGATTTTGGCCAGTTTTCCGGCGAAAATGTCTGCCGGAAAATGACGTTTTTCCTGTAGTGACATGAGGTTAAGATTTGTTGGGAGTAATTGTGAATTCTACTTTGAACATAAGTGGATTGCTTCTCATTTAAATTTGAAATGATTAGGTGATTATTTTGCGTGGATTAATTATTGATTTGAATTCAAGCTTCTTTTTTTTAGAGAAAAAATATGGTCAATTTGACGGAAATCTCAAGAGGGAAGGATGGGTTACTATTCACGTGAACAATAATTTTATTGTTCATATGAGCAGTAATTTTATTGTAAAACCCGCAAAACGTCGTTTTAGATCTCGCACGCTTTTCAAAGCGTCGCGACGAGTTTTAAGTGGAAAATTTGAGGATGTCGGATTTCGATGGAAATAATTTTGAAAAATTCTAAGAAATTTGATGTAAAGGACTTATATTTAATTTTGCTTAATTTAGGAATTAAAATTAAGAGAAGTCTCATAATGCCAATTCTACCCTTAAGGTTTGTTCAAGCATGGGTTGTTTAAGTAAGGGCATGTATGTCTTTTGGCTTTCCCCCATCTCCCTATTATGAGCCAACCGAGCCCTCATTCTTCCCCATTCGCACGGTTTGAGCGGAAGAAACCGAGAGGGAGCGGCGGCATAGGCGAAGCGGAAAGTCGACGGGTTCCTCTCCGGCGGCGGTTTCCGGCGGCCATTCTTGGGAAAAATCGTAGGGGAGACTAAGGGAAGTGAAAGGTATGCAATAGAACTAGGTTTTTCCCTCTTATTCTCAAGATTTTTGGATGAGAAGATTTCTATGGTTTGAGAAAAACTTAAGTTTTCTTTGAGATTCTTTTGAGAAAAGTTTAGGGAAGGTTAGGGGGATGTTTCTAAACCCTAATGTGCATTTTCTTTCATCAAAATATGAGTTTTGGAAAATTAGGGTTTTGCTTAAAATTTGTTTCTTTGGAAATGTCTTCACAAATGAGGTTCCTATTAACCTAAGAAAGCTTCTAATTGAAAAATATTGAATGAACGACGAAATTGTTGAGCTTAGGGATTTAGGGTTTCTCCCTAATGAAGAAATTTTAATTCCTATAGTTCTAAAAAGGATTTTTAGAAAGATTTTTGACATTGATTTATGGCTTTTACTTGAAGGGCAAGTTTTCATTATTGTAGATTACTTTAATCCAAGAAAGTCAATGATGTTTTAATTAATGTTCGGTAGTAGGATGAATGTTTGCTTATATAAGATCATTGTTTTTGTTAACTAAACCCTAATTGAGAGTGAAGGGTAGTGAGAGATATCATGTTTTAGTATGGAGGGGTTTGAATTAAAAACTTATACAAGACATTAGATTGATCTCCATCTTACTTCCGATTAAGAATTTAGGGAATTGTAAGAGGAACTAGTTACTTATGCTTTTCTTATATGTTTCTTTTAGATATAAATCGTGTGGAGGAAAAGAATTGATTGGTCAAAGGAAAGGATTACACGGATTGAGGTAGGTGGAATGGATTTTCTTTTAAATGTTAGACAACTTTTATTTCATTGAATTACATAGAAATTGCCAAATCATTTATGCCTATTTGAACTCTTATGTCTCAACTTTTCTTTTGTAAGTTTATGGATACTTGAGGCAATTACAAATGTTTCCCTTATGAAATGCTCAACTTATGATTGGATTACATACTCATTCCCTACACTTGCTCTACATGACTTTCTCTACCTTACATGCAATGTACATATAAGCATAACAAGCATACGCATCTTTGAGGAAACATACACTTGCATAGCTTATGGATAATTCTACATGGAGCATCTTTATGATTATTTAAGTAATAGATGTATGTGCATGATTGACGCGGGAGTATCACATGGAAAAGGAGGCTCTTATGAGTCATGGAAAAGGAGGCTCTTATGAGCCATGGAAAAGGATGGTTCCTATGAACCAATGGAAAAGGAAATGGCCAATTTATATGTACCTGATCAGTACAAGTGATACTCCTGAGACGGGTGTTATAGTTATATGCATATTAAACTATTATGAATGTTTCATACATATGTTACATGCAAATGAGATTATCCCTTGAGGCATGGTTTTAAAAAGAATGAAAGGAAAGGTTATGGAAGGAATATGCATTTGAAAGTTGATGGTAAATGTATGCTTTTCTTTGAGCACAACTTGTTTTATGATTTATGATTCTTTTGTTAAAATTGTTCTCAAAGCATGTTATAGTTTTCTCTCTTGATTTTAAGTTTAATTGAATTTTCATTCTCACCTATTGAGTGTAAGACTCACCCTCGTTGTGGGAATACTTTTCAGGAGGAACTAGAAGGGGGTAGATGGACAACCAACCACCGCGCGCCTACCGTCGTAAGGAGACGACGGGCGGCAGGTTTTTTTGCGTTTTGGTGTTTTGTAGTGAAAGATTAGAATTAGAATGATAGAGAAAAATGTTATACTTATGGATCCTTTTTGTATCTTTTGTAATCTTAAAGCTAAACATTTTTGATTGGTGATCCTTGAAAGAAAGAAAAGAAAAAGTTTATGTTTGGAAATTTGTAGTGGCTCTTTCTTTATGTTGATGCTTCATTTTGGAGTTATATTATCTGTCTTGCAATGTTCCTTTCATCTTCTTTATGTCCGATCTCTGTTCCTGCCTCGCACTTGCGAGCTAACCGGGCCGGGTCGTAACAAGAGTGGTATCAGAGCAAAGGATTTGATGATATTGATTTTCATGAAAGAGCCAATAGGATGATCTTATAGGTTAGGGTAGGTGTAAGGTGCTTGTGTTATTTAATGCTTAGATTGTTTTGTTAACTTATGTTTCAGGGCTGAGGAACCTAAACCTGATGCCACTAATGGCAACAGTAGAGAGGTCAGGAGGGTGTTGCCAACAGTAGTAGAGCCTCAAGATAGTAGCATTAATGCTACCTTGGATTCCTTCACTCAGATGATGGCGGCTATGACACAAATGATTAGGAATACTCAAACTCAAGCTGGAGGTAGTGGAGGCGCTGTTATGGATAAGAACTTAAAATTATTCCAGGATATGAAGCCACCATCATTTGTGGGAGGTGGAGTTATAGAAGCAGAGGATTGGTTGATGAAAGTTGAGAAGATTTTGGAGGGAATGCTATGCCCTCAGGATAGAAGGGTTGCTTTAGTTGCATACGCTTTTAATGGAGAAGCAGAAAGATGGTGGAAAAGTCAGTTGAAAGGAACTTTTGGTGGGAGACCTAGCAACCAGATAACATGGGAGGAGTTTGTCAAAGTGTTTAGAGATTGGTATGTACCATTGACTGCCAGGAGATCAATGCAAGACAAATTCAATAGACTGGTGCAGGGAGATAAAACCATTACAGAGTATGAGGCTGAATTTACAAAGCTTTCTAGATATGCCTCCCATCTGATCCCTAATGCAGAAGAGAAATGCCACCGCTTCCTTAGTGGCTTGAGGGATAGCATAAGACAGCCATTGGTTCCTTTGGGTATTGAAGATTACCATACATTAGTTGATAGAGCACGGAAGATTGAGCTGGATTATCAAAGTACTCAGAGAAGGAGAGACTTCCAGAAGAGGAAGAATGAAGATAGATCAAGGTCTGCCCAATCTTTTCACTCTTGAAGGCCTAATTGGAAGAAGCCCAAGCTCAACACTTCAGAGAGTAGCACACCATCTGCTATGTGCAATAAGTGTGGAAGGGCTCATAGGGGAGAGTGCCTTTCTGACACCAATACCTATTTTTGGTGCCATCAACCAGGACATATGGCAAAGTCTTGCCCTACCTTGGGACAAAAGTCTACTCCAGAGGCCAGAACAGGTAGTGCTCCTCAGAGGACAGTTGGAAGGCCTAGGATGGTGGAGTCTACTGCATCAACTCCAAGTCAAGGCCAAGCTCGTCCACCGGTTCAACCAAGAGTTTATGGAATGTCACAACATGAAGCAAAAGACTCTCCTGATGTTATCACAGGTATGGACTTTATTTAATGTCATTGGATTCCTTTATGATTTATGAGTAAGATGAGCTTTATGTTATGTTACATGCATGATATTTAGGAACAATCTTGATATGTAACAAGCCTATTAAAGTGTTGTTTGATACGGGAGCATCGCATTCTTTCATTTCAGATGAGTTTATTAAGTCTGTTGGTTTATCTTCCTTATGTATGCTCAAACCCTTATCAGTTTTGATGCCCAATGGGAGTCAGTTGGAAACCAACAAGGGGTGTCATGTGGAATTGGTTATTGGTGATAGAAATTTGGGAGCAGATCTTATGGTATTGCCTTTAACGGAATTTGATGTGATTCTAGGTATGGATTGGTTGTCTAGTCACTTTGTGATCATAGACTGTAGTAAGAAGGAACTTAAATTTTGTATCCCGGGGAGAAAGAATTTAAATTCATAGGAAAGAGAGGCATAACTTCTATGATAATATCTTCTTTGGTGGCATACAAATTGTTGAGGAAGGGTAATGAAGGTTTTCTAGCTTATGTTAAAGAGGAGAAGAAAGAAGAGAGGAGATTAGAAGAGATATATGTTGTGCAAGAGTATCCAGAAGTGTTCGCAGATGATTTACCTGGAATGCCTCCCAGCAGAGAGATTGACTTTACCATTGAACTGGTTAGTGGAGCAAATCCTACTGCTAAAGCCCCTTATAGAATGGCCATAAAAGAGCTGAAGGAACTGAAAGAACAATTGGAAGAGTTGCTTAATAAAGGATTCATTAGGCCTAGCACTTCTCCTTGGGGTGCTCCTGTGCTCTTTGTGAAGAAGAAGGATGGAAGTTTAAGGCTTTGCATGGACTACAGAGAATTGAATAAGTTGACTATAAAGAATAAATACCCTCTTCAAAGAATTGATGACTTGTTTGATCAATTGGAGGGTGCCTCTGTGTTTTCCAAGATAGACTTGAGATCAGGATACTATCAGCTCAAGGTCAAAGAAGAGGACATAGCAAAGACAGCATTCAACACTAGATATGGGCATTTTGAGTTTACAGTGATGCCTTTTGGCCTAACAAATGCCCCTGCAGTGTTTATGGATCTCATGAATAGAATCTTTAAGGATTCTTTAGATCTATTCGTGATTGTATTCATAGATGACATACTTGTTTACTCCCCAGATGAAAGGATGCATGCAAATCATTTGAGGTCAGTATTGTATACCTTAAAAGATAATGATTTGTATGCTAAGTTCTCTAAATGTGAGTTTTGGTTGAAAAGTGTGAACTTTTTGGGTCATGTGATTGGCAATGGAGCGATCTCTGTGGATCAGCACAAGGTACAAGCTATAGCAGATTGGCCACGACCCACTACTGTGACGGAGATTATGAGCTTTTTGGGTTTAGCTGGTTACTATAGAAGATTTGTTGAGGGGTTTTCTCGAATAGCTATGCCATTATCTAGATTAACCTAAAAGGCAGTGAAATTTGTATGGACAGATCAATGTGAAGAGGCTTTTCAAAGATTGAAACAGTGTTTGATGACTGCTCCAGTGCTTACCATTCCTTCAGGGATGGATGGATTTCAGCTTTATAGTGATGCCTCTCACAAAGGGTTGGGTTGTGTTTTGATGCAGAATGGAAGGGTTGTTGCTTATGCTTCAAGGCAACTGAAGAACCATGAAAGAAACTATCCAACACATGATCTGGAGTTAGCTGCAGTGGTTTTTGCTTTAAAGATATGGAGACATTACTTGTATGGGGTGAGGTGTGAAGTATTTACGGATCATCAAAGTTTGAAATACATCTTCACACAGAAAGAGTTGAATTTGAGGCAGAGGAGATGGTTGGAGCTTATCAAGGACTATGATTTGGATATCCAATATCATCCAGGCAAGGCAAATGTTGTAGCAGATGCCTTAAGCAGGAAGACTTCTAGTAGTGCCAGTTGGATGATTACACAACAGTAGGAGTTGGTAAGAGATCTAGAGAAGCTACAGATTTCTGTAGTTCATCCCAATGATGCAGAGTTTGTTGATTTGAATCAGATGATCATTCAGTCAACATTGAAGGATAGGATAAGAGAAGCTTTGCCACAATATGCAGAATTTGAGAAAGTCATAAATTGGGTGAAGGTTGGTCATGTGGAGGAGTTTGAACTTGATGAGGATGAACTACTACGGTATAGAGGCAGAATTTGCATTTCAGATATTGGAGATTTGAGAAAGGACATTCTTCAAGAAGCTCACTATTCAAGCTATACCATTCACCCAGGTAGTAACAAGATGTATCAAGATTTGAAGGAATATTTTTGGTGGCCAGGGATGAAAAGAAGTGTAGCAGAATTTGTGGCTAAGTGTACAGTTTGTCAGATGGTTAAGGTAGAACATCAAAAGCCAGGAGATTTATTGCAACCTTTACCTATACCAGAATGGAAGTGGGAAGACATAGCCATGGATTTTGTGGTTGGATTGCCAAGATCTAGAACTGGTCATGATGCTTTATGGGTGATCATTGATAGGTTGACCAAGTCAGCACACTTTTTACCTATCAAACAATCTGATGCTGTTGAGAAGTTGGCAAGTGTCTATGTTAATGAGATTGTTAGACTTCATGGTGTACCAAGATTGATAGTATCAGATAGAGATGGGAGATTTACCTCTAGATTGTGGAGGAAGGTTCAAGAGGCAATGGGCACTAGACTTACTTTCAGTACAGCCTTTCACCCCCAAACAGATGGTCAATCAGAGAGGACTATTCAGACATTGGAGGATTTACTCATATTATGTGTACTAGATTTTGGGGGCAAATGGGAGACACACATTCCATTGATTGAATTTGCCTATAACAATAGCTTCCAAGCAAGTATAGGTATGACACCCTATGAAGCTTTGTATGGAAGGAGGTGTCGAACTCCTTTATGTTGGGCTGAGGCAGGAGAAAGAAAGATCATTGGAGCTGATTTAGTAGATGATGCTACTGAAAAGATAAGACTGATTCGTGATAGACTGAAGGCTGTGCAAGATAGACAAAAGAAGTATTATGATGTCAAACATAGATTTGTTGAATTTGAGGTTGGAGAGTTTGTATTTCTCAAGGTGAGTCCCATGAAAGGTGTGAAGAGGTTTGACAAAGTTGGAAAACTGAGTACAAGGTATGTTGGCCCATTTGAAATTTCAGAGAAAGTTGGCAGTGTGGCTTACAGATTGATTTTGCCATCTCACATGAGTGGAGTACATAATGTATTTCACATCTCTTCCTTGAGGAAATACATTTCAGATGAAGCCTAAAAGATAAGTACTGAAGCAATAGACATCCAACCAGATCTGACATTTGTAGAAGAACCTGAGAAGATCATAGATTATGATGTTAAGCAGCTTCGTAGTAGAGAGATTCCTTATGTCAAAGTTATGTGGAAGCATGGAACGGAGAAAGATGCTACATGGGAGAAGGAATCAGAGATGAGGGAGAGCTATCCTCACCTATTTGACTAAGGTATGGTTTCTTAAGCTTGTTTTAAAATTTCGAGGACGAAATTTTTATAAGTGAGGGAGAATTGTAAAACCCGCAAAACGTCGTTTTAGACCTCGCACGCTTTTCAAAGCGTCGCGACGAGTTTTAAGTGGAAAATTTGAGGATGTCGGATTTCGATGGAAATAATTTTGAAAAATTCTACGCAAAATTCTAAGAAATTTGATGTAAAGGACTTATATTTAATTTTGCTTAATTTAGGAATTAAAATTAAGAGAAGTCTCATAATGTCAATTCTACCCTTAAGGTTTGTTCAAGCATGGGTTGTTTAAGTAAGGGCATGTATGTCTTTTGGCTTTCCCCCATCTCCCTATTATGAGCCAACCGAGCCCTCATTCTTCCCCATTCGCACGGTTTGAGCGGAAGAAACCGAGAGGGAGCGGCGGCATAGGCGAAGCGGCAAGTCGACGGGTTCCTCTCCGGCGGCGGTTTCCGGCGGCCAATCTTGGGAAAAATCGTAGGGGAGACTAAGGGAAGTGAAAGGTATGCAATAGAACTAGGTTTTTCCCTCTTATTCTCAAGATTTTTGGATGAGAAGATTTCTAAGGTTTGAGAAAAACTTAAGTTTTCTTTGAGATTCTTTTGAGAAAAGTTTAGAGAAGATTAGGGGGATGTTTCTAAACCCTAATGTGCATTTTCTTTCATCAAAATATGAGTTTTGGAAAATTAGGGTTTTGCTTAAAATTTGTTTCTTTGGAAATGTCTTCACAAATGAGGTTCATATTAACCTAAGAAAGCTTCTAATTGAAAAATATTGAATGAACGACGAAATTGTTGAGTTTAGGGATTTAGGGTTTCTCCCTAATGAAGAAATTTTAATTCCTATAGTTCTAAAATGGATTTTTAGAAAGATTTTTGAAATTGATTTATGGCTTTTACTTGAAGGGCAAGTTTTCATTATTGTAGATTACTTTAATCCAAGAAAGTCAATGATGTTTTAATTAATGTTCGGTAGTAGGATGAATGTTTGCTTATATAAGATCCTTGTTTTTGTTAACTAAACCCTAATTGAGAGTGAAGGGTAGTGAGAGATATCATGTTTTAGTATGGAGGGGTTTGAATTAAAAACTTATACAAGACATTAGATTGAACTCCATCTTACTTCCGATTAAGAATTTAGGGAATTGTAAGAGGAACTAGTTACTTATGCTTTTATTATATGTTTCTTTTAGATATAAATCGTGTGGAGGAAAAGAATTGATTGGTCAAAGGAAAGTATTACACGGATTGAGGTAGGTGGAATGGATTTTCTTTTAAATGTTAGACAATTTTTATTTCATTGAATTACATAGAAATTGCCAAATCATTTATGCCTATTTGAACTCTTATGTCTCAACTTTTCTTTTGTAAGTTTATGGATACTTGAGGCAATTACAAATGTTTCCCTTATGAAATGCTCAACTTATGATTGGATTACATACTCATTCCCTACACTTGCTCTACATGACTTTCTCTACCTTACATGCAATGTACATATAAGCATAGCAAGCATACGCATCTTTGAGGAAACATACACTTGCATAGCTTATGGATAAATCTACATGGAGCATCTTTATGATTATTTAAGTAATAAATGTATGTGCATGATTGACGCGGGAGTATCACATGGAAAAGGAGGCTCTTATGAGCCATGGAAAAGGATGGTTCCTATGAACCAATGGAAAAGGAAATGGACAATTTATATGTACCTGATCAGTAAAAGTGATACTCCTGAGACGGGTGTTATAGTTATATGCATATTAAACTATTATGAATGTTTCATACATATGTTACATGCAAATGAGATTATCCCTTGAGGCATGGTTTTAAAAAGAATGAAAGGAAAGGCTATGGAAGGAATATGCATTTGAAAGTTGATGGTAAATGTATGATTTTCTTTGAGCACAACTTGTTTTATGATTTATGATTCTTTTGTTAAAATTGTTCTCAAAGCATGTTATAGTTTTCTCTCTTGATTTTAAGTTTAATTGAATTTCCATTCTCACCTATTGAGTGTAAGACTCACCCTCGTTGTGGGAATACTTTTCAGGAGGAACTAGAAGGGGGTAGATGGACAACCAACCACCGCACGCCTACCGTCGTAGGGAGACGACGGGCGGCAGGTTCTTTTGTGTTTTGGTGTTTTGTAGTGAAAGATTAGAATTAGAATGATAGAGAAAAATGTTATACTTATAGATCCTTTTTGTATCTTTTGTAATCTTAAAGCTAAACATTTTTTATTGGTGATCCTTGAAAGAAAGAAAAGAAAAAGTTTATGTTTGGAAATTTGTAGTGGCTCTTTCTTTATGTTGATGTTTCATTTTGGAGTTATATTATTTGTCTTGCAATGTTCCTTTCATCTTCTTTATGTCCGATCTCTGTTCCCGCCTCGCACTTGCGAGCTAACCGGGCCGGGTCGTGACATTTATAATGGTACGAGCAACAAATAACAGGAATTCTGATTGGTTGGAAAGAGAAAACATAGAAAATTAATTGAGAAAAACTGAAGTTAAAAGATGATGATGAAATGATTCGACATCTTAAATACTATTATTTTTTGCTTATTAATCAACAGACATTAATTTTAGAAATTACGCACTCATATTTCTTATTATTTTGTACAATATATTAGATTTATATGTAAACCTATCACATCTAGGTATTAATTGAACTTTTAAAAATATCGTCTTTCAATTATTAATTTTATATCCACTAAATTATGAATTATTTGCTTAATTTCATCCAATAATCCTAACCCTTTATCATCTAAAAACTCCAAAGCTCCAATTTTCTTCTCTCTCTCTCTCTCTGTGCTTACTTCAATAAAAAAATGTTCCAACCATCAAAATTACAACATCTACAAATATGAAATAACATATACAAAGATACCTCACTGTGCAATTCTATTTTGTTTGGAATTTTGTGTATTCAATTTTCTTGGTGTTTAATTTGAACGTAAGAAATACAAAATTGAACGTAAGAAATACAAAATAAAATTTTGAAGGATTTGAAATAACATAAAACATATATTTTCAAATGCCGCCACACACCCACTCACAATTCTCGCCAGCCATCGCCGCCCTCCACTCGCCCTTGTTTGGTTTTTGTCACCACCAACCGCTCACCCGCCAGCTTCCTCCACCAATTACCATTCACTGACCAACTTCACCTACCACCAACCCACACTTGCTCGCCACAATTGCCTTTGGTTATATCATCTCATTTACATTTCAATGCATTTGAAATGTATCATAACAAAAAAATTTAATATATTTGATTTTCATCCATCAAAATAACTCCAATATTTCTAAAATGCATGCATTCCAGTTACTTTATATTTTTAAAATACATATATTTTAAAAACATCCGACCAAACATCCCCTTAAATAACTTCAAAATGACCAAACATCCCCTTAAATAACTTCAAAATAACCACAAAATTAATTTATGTGAAACTCAATTATATGCCTCTACAGTATCAATAAAACATATGAAAATCCTGTCGTTGCTATTTGAACTTTTCATTATTTTCCCTAGAACAAAAATAGCCTCAATACTAGATCTTTCTGGCATAAAATCAAATTGATTCTCCATCTTCGCTCTTATCATGTGCATTTTGGTTTTAAGTATCCAGAACTTTTTTGCTTTAGCTACTTCATATAATTTTATATCACCTTCCAAAACAATTGAATGGTTCTTAAATCATAAAATATTATCCTTTGGCATTGCTTTCTATCCCTCTTTGCAGAACTATATGTTTTTATAATGCTCTTTTTATATCTCAATAGTATGTTCTTTTTTTTTCATTTTAAAATCAAATATTTTCTTCAAAATTGTTCATACCTCCTCATTGCATCATCAAATCTTTGAAGTCATGCACGATCCATTTTTAGACTCCAACAATTTCAAAGATAATATTTTGAACTCAAATGCATATTCCCATTGCTTTGAACTCATTTGCAGCAAATTTTAAAGTAAATTTGAATATATATATATATATATATATATATATATATATATATATATATATATATATATATACATAACAACAACAACATCAAGTCTTTGTCCCACTACGTGGGGTCGGCTACATGAATCCTTTTTTGTCATTGTGTCCGGTTAAAAGTCAAATTCTCATCTAAATCTAATAAAGAAAGATCATTTCTAATATTTTCTAACCAAGTCTTTTTAAGTCTACCCCTACCTTTCCTAACATAAGCCAAATCTAATACCTCAACTTTCCTAACCGGGTCATCGGAAGGCCTCCGTTTAATGTGACCAAACCATCTAAGATGACTCTCTCTAATCTTATCTTCCACTGGACCTACTCCAACCTTTTCACGTATTTGCTCATTTCATATCCTATCTCTAAGGGTCAAGCCACTCATCCACCTAAGCATCCTCATCTCTGCAACACTTAACTTAGTATTATGCTTCTCTTTCAATGGCCAACATTCAGCACCATAAAGCATTACAGGTCTCACCACCATCTTATAGAATTTTCCCTTAAGTTTGAGGGGGACTTTTCTATCGCACAATAAGCCCGATGCATTCCTCCACTTCAACCATCCAACTTTAATTATGCTGATAATATCCCCATCAATTTCACCATCACTCTGAACAATAGATCCAAGATATCTAAAACGTGTAATCTTATTAATGGTTTGATCGCCCAAAGTCACAATCCGCTCACTAGGTCTATTTCCACTAAAATTACACTCCATATATTCAGTTTTAGATCTACTCAAGCGAAAACCTTTAGACTCTAAAGTTGACCTCCATAATTCAAGTTTACCTTCAACTCCCTATCTAGTCTTATCAACAAGAAGAATATCATCAGCAAAAAGCATGCACCAAGGTACATCCTCTTGCAAATGTCTAGCGAGAACATCCAAAAAGATATGGACTTAAGGATGATCCTTGATGTAATCCAACCGAAATAGGAAAATACTTAGTCAACCCACCTTATATTTGAATATAAGCATTATTAACTCCTTTCTTTTCAAGAACTCTCCATAGCACTTCTCTTGGAACTTTATCATATGCTTTCTCTAAATCAATAAATATCATATGTAGATCCTCCTTATTCTCTCTATATTTCTCCATCAAACCGCTCAATAAATGTATGGCTTCCATAGTAGACCTACCCGACATGAATCCAAATTGATTTTGAGAAACATTAGTATCACGCCTCAACCTATGCTCCATAACTCACTCCCATAGTTTTAAAGTATGACACATTAACTTAATTTCTCTATAATTCGCACACTCATGTGCATCACCTTTATTCTTAAAAATATGAATTAACAGACTCATTCTCCACTGATCTGATATCTTTTTAGTCTTCAAAATAGTATTAAAAAATTTAGTAAGCCAAGAAATTCCTTCATCTCCTAAGCATTTCCACATCTCTACTGGAATATCATCAGGTCCAACAGCTTTTCCACACTTCATTTTCTTTAAAGCCTCTCTAACTTTGGTTTTACTTATACGCCGATAAAAACAAAAATCTTTATTTTCATTTAGCGTGATAAAGTCACTAAAGTCAATCATATTTTCACATTCTTCATTAAAAAGTTTAGCAAAATACTTCATCCACCTTTGTTAAATATCATCTTCTAAGAAAAATATTTTTTGATCTTCATCCTTATACACTTCACTTGAACTAAATCTTTACTATTATTTTTTTGTTTGACTAACTTATACATATATCTTTCTCTCTCCTTAGTATCTAATCTATTATATAAATCATTAAAAGCTAAACTCTTTGCATCGCAAATAGCTTTCTTAGATTCCTTATGAGCCTATTTATAGCTTTCCTAATTATCAGAATTTTTACATCTAAACCAATTTTTATAAGAAATCTTCTTATTTTTTATCTTTTCTTGCACATTTGGATTCCACTACCAACAAATTTTACTATCAGGAAATTTTCCCTTTGAAACTCCAAGCACATCTTTTGCAATATTCTGAATATCACAAGGCACTTTTTTCCCACATAATATTGGCATTCTCATGCACAGATAGAATCTTAAGATCTAAAATCTTACCTCAAAAATATTTTTATTAATATTCTTTAAATGCCCCCATCTAATTCTAGAAAATCGTTTTACTTTATTTTTTATTTTTTGCTCGTTTATCTTAAAGTCCAAAACTAATAATCGATGTTGGGTACATAAATTTACACTCGGAATAACTTTACAATCTTTGGAATCTAAACGATCTAATTTTCTTATAAGAAAATAATCAATCTGCATTTTACTATATCCATTTTTATAAGTGATAAGATTTTCATCTCTTTTTTTAAATAAGGTATTAGTTATTAAGAAATTATAAGCTAAAGAAAAATCTAATATAATCTTACCACCTTCATTTATCGTTCCAAATCCATGGCCACTATGGATGAATTTAAAATCATCTACCTCTCTACCAACATGTCCATTTAAATCTCCTCCAATAAAAACTTTTTCTTCAAGAGGTATATTTTGTAATAATTATTCTAAGTCATTTCAAAATTTTAATTTTGAAATCATATTCAAACCTACTTGAGGAGCATAAACACTTATAATATTAACAATCTTAGCATCAACAACAATCTTTAAAGCTATAATTCTATCTCCAATTCTATTAATTTTTATAACACTATCTTTCAAACTCTTATCTATAATCACACCTACATCATTTCTAGTACGACTCCTACCCGAATACCATAATTTATATCCTAAACTATTAATCTCCTTAGCTTTCTCTCCAACCTATTTAATTTCCTGAATGCACATAATATTTATCTTCCTATGAATCATAATATCTATTAATTTTATTTTCCAGTAAGGGAGCCTATATTCAAGTTCCTATCCTAATTTTAGTTTCATGGACTAGCTTCTTTGCCCACATCCATCCTTAATGTGGGAACCCTTGCCTATTTAACACTGCACCCGGGCACCGGTGCAGCAGCCCTTGCACACTTGTCATTGTATTCAGGTCATACAGCGCGTCGCTTCCGGGGGACGCCATAGAATTAACACAATTTTTTAAAGGATTCATGTCATGATTATTCAACAAGTTTTACGCTGGCTGTCGACTACCTAACGCAACCTCCACTTTTCTCATCCAGGACTTGGGACCTGGCAACGGTAGTGTTTATATATATATATATATATATATATATATATATATATATATATATATATATATATATATATATACATCTTCAAAAAATTATCTTGATCGGCACAAATCTCGAGGCAAAATGAAGTTGGAAACTTCCCAAATTAAAATTGGGACCATCCGAACTCCGATTTTAGCAAACTTATAGTATAATTGAACGTCTCGAAAATATGAACCCAACGACACCAAATTCGACTCAATCCGAGCTCAAATGAGTCCAAATCAAGAACCCGAAGCATTGTTGGAAGGTTCAAACCACAATTTGGATTACCAAACGGTTTCCAAATGTGACATGCTTATAGTTGAATCGAGCGCTCAACGAGACGAATCCAACGAGCCCAAGATCACGGAATTCTGATATCATTAAGACCTTCAAATGACTTGTGAATGGTCTACGATCAAGGGATTCAATATCGATCATCCATCCAAACCACTCCCCATTTGCCCTTGATCCTCATACTATTTACAGGCCATGCCACTCTAGAAAATCTATAAATAGACCCTCCTCACTCTTGAATTGAGACTCCAAGAAAGAGAGAAAGAGAGAGAGATCGGAGATCGCTCTTGCCTCCTCGCTCCTCCACGACCATCGTCTAGAGTTTCGCCGGACCACCATTTGAGGCCCTGAGTTCCGCCGGACCACCACTTGAGGCCCGGAGTTCTGCCGAACCTCCACTTTAGGCCCGGAGTTCCGCCATACCACCACTTGAGGCCCTGAGCTCCACTGGACCACCACTTGAGGCCCTGAGTTCCGTCGGACCACCACTTGATGCCCTATGTTTCGCCGGACCACCACTTGAGACTCGAAGTTCCACCGGACCACCACTTGACGCCCGGAGTTCTGTCGGACCACTACCTGAGGCCCGAACTTCTACCTAACCACCACAAGAGGCCCGAACTTCTGCTGGTCCACTACCCGAGGCTCATACTTCTACCTAGCCACCACCACTTGACGCTCAGAGTTATACCGAACCACCACCACTTGATGTCTGGAGTTCGGCTGGACCACCACCTAAGGCCCGGACTTTTGCCGGAACACCATCTGAGGCCCGGACTTTTGTCGGACCACCATCTGCCGCTCTACTACTACGGTCTTTCGGACCCCTGTCTCCTGCCAACTACAATCCTTTCGACCTCCGTCGCCTACTACGAATCCTTCTGACCTCCATCACCAGACAACAATCTTTTTGACCCCGGTCTCCTGCCAACTGCGATCTTTTGGACCCCTCTCCTGCCGACTACGGTCCTTCCGACCTCCATCACCAGACAACTATCTTTCTGACCCTGGTCTCCTGCCTACTACGATCTTTTCGACCTGTATCCTATCGACTATGGTCCTGCCAACCAAACAAACATACTTATGTTGATTATTGTAACTCCCAGCATGTTATGCGATCTATATGATGTATATTTGTGATATCAAGTCAAGGCCTTCTCCCAAGGAATGGCCTCATTTGTAATCGACTGCAAATAGGGCTGTCAATATTCGACACGACCCAAAACACGACCCGGAAACGACACGGAAAAATCCGTGTTCGGGTCGACACGGGTAGAAAACGGGTCGTGTTCGGGTCTAAGAAAATGACCCGTTTCTCGTTTCGGGTCGTGTCCGGGTCAACCCGGAAACACGAGTTTGACCCGGTTTCAACACGATATTAATTTACTCGCCGCCTCGCCGCGCCGGTAGACGGGTCGAGTTCGTCGCGGTTTGCGGCTTTGCGCCTTTGCGGGGTTGGGTCAAGCCGTCAAGCGTCAAGGACTTAATAAGTCTTCGAGTTACTTCGACAGTTCGACTTCAGGGTTTAGGTTTCTCCGATTTTGCTCTGCCTCTGCGTGCGGCGTGCCCTAGTTTTTCATCTTTCATCTTCCTTCTCCCATTCCATGTGCTTTAGCGGCTGTTGTTTGATCGATTTCGCAAGAATCGTAGGTGATGAATTCTGATTTTAAGTCTACTTTGAAGTCTCGTTCAGTCGTTCTCTTCTCTAGTTCTCTCCCCAGTCCCCATGTCGTAACTGTCGTTACATACCGTGAACCGGATTTTTCTTTTGATCATTTGGATATAATGTTTATATATGATGATTGCTTGGAAAATGGCAAGATTTTTTTTGTTTATTATTAGTTTAGGGTTTCTCAAGCCGAAACCCTAGGTGATGTCGTGATGCCGTGAACTGGCGTGAAGGTTTCGTGATTAGCTTATTAGCACTTATTTCCTTTTATTCTGTAACCTGTACTGGTTTTCAAGATTTTATTTATGTTTTATGTTAGATTTATGTTTAAATCTGTAAGTTGCGGTTTTGTGGAGTGTGGACTGAATTTTATTTGATCGTAGGCTTTTAGCTGTTGGCCTGTTGCCATTTCATGTTTGTTATGCTGTAGTGCTGAGGTCCTGGCCTCCTGGGTAGTCCGAGTGTGACTGTGTGGACTGAGGAAAACATGTTGTCGTTTTCTCCTGTAGGCAGCCTTGGCCGTTGGGCTTTTAGCCTTTTAGATTTAACATTAAAATGTTGAGGTTGTTATTTGAATATTTGTTAACTTGTTATTATATATTTTTCATAGTTTTTTATACATTGTTGTTGTTCAATACTTCAATAGATGGAAGATTCTAACACAGTGGCAGAAAGTACTCCATTCATTGAGAATGTTGAAGTAGGAAATGCTCCTATTTCAGTTGACAATGAAAAAGACGATGATGATTTCTGCAATATTATTGAAAAAGAAGGAGATGACCCGTCATCCACTAAGAAAAGACGAAGAATGTGTTCAACGGTTTGGGGTTATTATGAAATGTTGCCCCTTCTTAGTGATGGCAAGCAGAGATGTAAATGTAGAAGATGTGGGGCAATATATCAGTGTGATAGCAAGTATGGTACTGGAAATTTAAGATGTCATATACAAAATTGTAAAAAAAGAAACACTCGTGACATTGGGCAACTTATTCTACAGTCAAATGCTACTTCAACTATCTCTATGACTGAATCTACATTTGACATTCATGAGTTTCGTGAGTTATTCACTGCTTGCATAATCATGCATGATCTTCCTTTTCAGTGTGTTGAATGGCCTGGTCTTCATTCTTTGTTGCAATATCTCCGTCGTGATCTGCAAATAATATCTAGAAACACTACTAGAAGTGATTGCAAGAAAATGTTTACTAAAGAGAAATGCCTTATTCAAAAGGAGATTTTGAAAAGTAATAGTAGAGTTTCATTGACTTCTGACTTATGGACATCAATTAATACAGATGGGTTCATTTGCTTGACTGCACATTTCATAGATAACAACTGGTTATTGCAGAAAAAAATTATCAATTTTGGATTTATGCCACCACCACATGATGGTATTGCTTTGTGTGAGAAGCTTCACTTATTTTTAACTGAATGGAAAATTCAGAATAGAATATTCAGTATAACTCTTGACAATGCTTCAGCTAACAATGCTTCTGTTGAATTCTTAAGAAACCTATTGAATTTGTGTGGTGCATTGTTATGTAAAGGTGAGTTTTTTTACATAAGATGTTGTGCTCATGTTGTGAATCTTATTGTCCAAGAGGGGTTGAAGGAGGTTGATATCTCTATTTCTAATGTTAGAGAAAGTATAAAATATGTGAAAGGCTCACAAGCTAAAAAGCAAAAAATTTTGGAATGTGTCAAACAAAGTTATCTTGACTCAAAGAAAGGATTAAGACAAGATGTGCCTACGAGGTGGAATTCTACATTCATTATGCTTGATTCAGCTATTTATTACAAACGTGCCTTCCAACATTTGGAATTACTTGACTCTAACTTCAAAACTTGTCCTAGTAATGTTGAATGGGATAGGATAGATATTATTTGCAAATTTCTAGCACCTTTCTATGAGATTACTTGTGCATTCTTAGGTACTAAGTATCCTACTTCAAATCTATTCTTCCCTTGTGTATCTACGGCTTATGCATCACTTAAGCATGAACGATTACATGGTATTGAGTACATCCGAAATATTGCAACAAGGATGTTAGTAAAGTTTGAGAAATACTGGTTTGATTTCTGTGATATCTTGGCTATAGCAGTCATCTTGGACCCTAGGTACAAGTTCACATTTGTTGAATGATGTTATAAAAAATTATATGGAGGTGATTACATTTCTGAAACAAAGAAGGTAAAGGATAAGCTATTTGCCTTATTTTCAAACTATGAGAAGGTCTACAAGCCTCGGATGACATGTCATCATTACCTTCAGTTAGTTCTCAAGTTGATAGCTCAACGACTTTTCCTTCAATTACAAAATCACAATTTCTTCAGGTATTTCTTATTTAGTTATCAAGTTGTTTATTCATTACCTTTTCATTAACTTACTTTTTACATTTATGTTGGCATTAATAACTAGGATTATGACTCATTTGAAGAGGAAATAACTATGCCTAAGAAGTCACAACTTGAAATGTATCTTGAAGAACAAAAAATTGATAGGAAGGTTAAGTTAGATGTATTACATTTTTGGAAGGGTAACCAATACAGGTTTCCTGAAGTAGCAGCTATGGCTAGAGATGTTTTATGTATTCCCATCTCCACAGTTGCTTCAGAAAGTGCATTCAGTAACAGTGGTAGAATTTTGGATCAATATAGAAGTGCTTTAAAACCTGACATTGTTGAAGCCTTAGTGTGCAGTAAAGATTGGTTGTATGGAAATAATGGTAAATGCTCTATATGTTTGCATTAAATTCTCTCAGTTTTTTGGCTTCATGTTAAAAGTAAAATGCTTTTTTTGTAGTTATGACTGATCCGGAACTTGATGGTGTTACTAAGGACATCATGAACTTGGGTTTAACAGAAATAGACAGTGAGGATGCCAAATGTTCAGCTAACAGATTTGCCTAGTTGATTTTGATTATATTTCTTTTAAAATGAACTACTATATGGTTTCTAAAAACTCTACTAAGTCACTGGTAAGCTGGTAGCCCAGTTGGCCAATTTGAAATACTGGTTGTGGCTGCATGTCTTTGTTGTTTTTAAATTGCTGTATTACTGTGAATACTGGTTCTAATGCAGTACCTGATAAAATGTTGTATGAAACTATGGATTAGTGAGTGTTTGGACTTTGGACGATTGCTCTTTGTTGTTTTTAAATTGATGTATCACTGTATGGATTAGCCGATTAGGGGTTCACTGGTTCTATTGTTGGTCGTTGCTCTTTGTCTTTGTTGTTGCAGTGTTGCTGACTTGCTGGGCAGTGGGCACCTGGGCTGCTGGCTCTGGCTGCTTAATGCTTAATTGTTTATAATGTTATAACTTATAGCTTAGAATCTGAGTATTTGGTTGTTTCATATTTATGTGATTATGTCTGTGAATTCTGAAATCTGAACAGAAAAAGAAACGGTCTGGGGCCGCTGTGCACCTGGGCGCTGGGCTGAAGCTTAATGGCATTCTGATTTAGTGATTTCTGAATGCCTGAACTCTGAATATCTGAGTTTGTGTCTTTCAGTCTTTGTGACATTTAGTGATTTCTGAATATTCTGATGACAATGTGAGTTTTGTGACTTTGTGAGTTTCAGAGTTTGTGACATTCTGATTTCTGAATATCTCGTTGACTGATGCTTAATGAATTTTTTTTTTTTGAATATGTAATGCTTAATGTATAAGTGTATAACTATGAAAGTTTAAGCAATGATGAAAAACCTTCTAAACAGAAAGACAGAAAGTGATAGCCGTTGGCCCGTCGTGTGTTGGTTAATACTATTGCAACCAGGTGGCATTTGTGTTAGCTAAACGACTAAATACAAGAGCAGATACTTTATAAATTCATTGATATTTGATAAGTTTAGTTAATATTATGTGCCGCCTTGGATGGTAATAGTTAGAAAAATCAAGGGTTTACCTGAGCTAATCAAATGAAGCTTTCTAGTTATACTTATACAATTATGGCATTATGCAATCTCAATATCTTCTTATTGTTTTAATGTTTATTGTTTAACCATCTTCAATTTTTCATTTTGCTATTAATGCAAGTTGAAAATAGGTTCAAGAATCAAGAGACAAGAATTCAAGAATGAAGCTTAAGTGTTGGCACTTGCACTTGTGACTTGGCGACGTTGGCGTATCGGACATTCGGACTGTCGGTTTTGTAAATTGTAATTTATATAGTAATTTTGTAAATTTGTAATATGTAGAATTTATAAATTATATAGTTTGTAAATTGTAAATTTGTAATATGTAGAATTTATATAGTATTTTTGTAATTTATATAGTTTTGTTTTAGTAATTTATATAGTTTTGCACTTCTTCTAATATGCTCTAAGGCTCAAGGCTCAAGGCTCAAGGCTCTAATTATAAAATTTAATTAAAATTTTGAATTTTTCATGCATTTAAAAATTTCCGTGTCGGGTCGTGTTGACCCGAACCTGATTCGGGTCGGGTTCGGGTCGGGATAGGTGACCCGAATCCAGTTTCGGGTCGTGTTCGGGTCGTGTCAAGCACAGCCGGGTCAGTTTCGGGTCTGACCCGAACACGACCCGCCGACACGAATTGACAGCCCTAACTGCAAATACTAGTGGATTCATTCAAACTAAACCAGGCCGACCCGTGATTTTTCCCCCTTTTCAGGGGTTTCCAAGTAAGAATCTTGGTGTCTATTATAAATTATGCATCCGCTCTCTTTTATCTATGTGCGTGCTGGATCTCCGTACAACGCTGAAACGCTAAAATTTATATAAATTTATACATTCTTCTTTGGCACCCCTATTCTTAGACAAAATGTTGTTGTCAACACCAACCATGAAAACTCCAGGCAACTAGGGCTGCAAGCGAACCAAACGTTCGACGAACTACTCGTTGTTCGGTTCGATTAAAGCTCGTTCGTGATCGTTTAATTAACTAACAAACAAACTTGAACAATATTTTAAATACTCGATTCTTAGATAAACAAGCTTGAACACTAAGGCGTTCAGCTCGTTTATGTTCGCGAACAACATCAGTTGATGTTCATGAACAAGCTCGATAAAAAGCTTGATTCGGGTTCGATTAAAACCTCTCGATAAAAACTTAAATAATATGTTATTATAAAATTGATAAATATAAATAATATAAAAACTTTAATTATAACATAATAATATAATTATTTTTTATTAATAACAAGAAATATTTCATATTTGTCCATATTTGTTAGATTGTTTGTTTAGGATGTTCATGAATAAATTTAAGGTTTGCTTGTTCAATAGATTGTTTGTGAAATATGTTCACGAACATAGCTTGTTTAAAGCTCGATAAGCACTAAACAAACGAACATGAACCAAACATGAACACCCTTAAATTAAACGAACCAAACATGAACACAAATAATAAAGCTCGAATCAAACACGAACCAAACATGAACAAGCTAATGTTAAACAAACACAAACATGAACACTCATATACTCGGCTCGGCTCGGTTTGTTTGCAGCCCTACACGCAACATCTAACCCACCGCTGCTTGTCCGGGTCGTGAAGAACCGGCTGGACAAAGCCCAGGTCCCTGATTCGAATCTCTTGGCAAGCAGTGAAAGCCTTAAGTGTTGGCCCGTGTAAATTGGTGTGGGTTGCATGCTAGATCGACCGGGGTTTACACTGGCCTAAGGACAATGCTTCCTCATCACAAAAAAAAAAAAAAGACAAATCAACAGTGTTTTCAACCGAAACAAACCCGACATACGGCATGTACAGTCACGTTAGCACATAAGAACCATCCCATATCACAAAGTCCCACCAGAAAGTGCACTCAAATTACTAAACTAGCACATGACCGCAAAGAGAAACCGAGCATGTATTGGCAAGTAAATAAGTCGAATTTCCGCATATTTTTAAAGTAAATATGCACTTGTTATTAAAGTATAATTTGAATAAAAAATGGGCATGGCTCACTTGGCACCAGGCTTGGCAACATTACTGAAGATCTTCTTTGCCGCTATCTTTGCCTCGCGTTCACTCTTGATCTGCACAGTTGACTCGTCCTCCTCAATTCCCATTGTTAATTGCTCATCAAGCATCGTTAATGTGCCGAGCCTAACAATTCTCATCAGCCTCTTCATGTTCCACGCCGAGATATTTTTTTGATTAAGCTTATGCAGCAGGTCAATGGTGATCCCTCCCTCCTGCTGCGACTGCTGCCTGCTAAAATATCTCCTAGATGCGGAATCAGAAATCTTCGTACTCTTTCCAATTTGAGAACTCTTAAATCCTGTCCCTCCATGGCCAATTCCACCACTTCCTCCTATTACCCTTCCATTTTTAGATGAAAAGGCCGCCGCCCTGATGTCCTTGGGTATGGTAGCGCCAGCATTCTGCAGCTTCTGCATCTCAGCCATCACCCGTTCCTCCTCCTCCATGTTGTGCTTAATTTCAAGGAGAGGCGGACCTGAGAGAGTCTCGATAACATACTGATTGAACAAAGCTTCTTGAATCCGATCAAAATATGTGCTCACGTGGAAGGACGAAGCTAAAACCTTGACCAGAAGAATCTTGATGAGGCGTAAGACGGTGGCGATGATGAAGCAAAAGAGGATTTTAGTTATATACGAAAGCATCTTGTTCTCTCCCGCCACCTTTTTGTCGAAGAGGAAGTGCCAAGCGAGGAGAACCAGGCCAAACCAGATGCAGGTCTGAACTGCCTTGCGCACTCCGTACACGAAGTAGAGAAAGCGCTTGCGGAGGAAGAAATTGCGCTCAAGGAAGAAGACAATGATGCGGATTAACCATCCAGAGAGAAGGCGGCCTGATATAAGGACCAGGACGAGCACTTCCCATTTCCAGAGATGAAGCCCCCAAAGTGTTTGACGTGCAAGCTTAGGCATGGCGAGGCTGCAGATTAGGGCAGCGAGAGCAAGGACAAGACCGATTAGCTCCAAGATTGTCCAGTTGCCGATCGTGGTGCTCTTAAACTCCTCCGGTAGATCCTCAAAGGGATCATCCTCGTCCTCTTCGACGCGAGACTTGCCGAGCAAGCCAGACCGTTGAGGGATTTGCCCAGACCTGTTCGGCATACGCATAGATTTCTTCTCGCCTGAGCCGCCGCCTACGGGAGGATCCATAAGCCTAGACCTTGTCTTGGCCCGCAGCAATGGTCTGCTCCGGCAAAATGACGAGTTGGAGGTGCATCGCAGGACCTCGGTGACGGCGGCGCCGTCCTTCGAGTGGGGGCTCGCGGCCGCCGAATTCTGGCGAAGTTCCGGCCCTTCGACGTGGCCATCGGAGTCTTCATCGTCATCCGATTCCATACGCGAGTTATGGGATGGCGGATCATTGGAAACGTCATGGAAGGAGACGCGCTGCTCCTTGGATGAAGGGTAAGAGGAACTCGTCGTCGGCTTCCTGAGCTCCTCCATCTCGAGATCCATGTCCAGCGCCATCTCGGCGCCAGCTATTTTCTGCTTCTTCAGAAACGAACTTATCAACCGCGACGGAGGATCCTCGCTGATCTCTGGCATATCCTTCTTCTTCGGACTCTGAAATGAAAATCCCAACCCATTCCCACCTTCTCCGCCACCTCCATTGTCAACATGCCCTTCCTCCCAAAAATCATAACTAGATTCTCTCCACACCTTGCTATTCTTCACGCCAGCAGCAGCAGCAGCAGCAGAGGGATTCCCATTCTTCATTTCCATATCGTCGCTCTCGCCGTCGACCTTGATGACGACCTCCCGGCGACTGCCGGATTCTTCGATAGGATCGCGGGAGAGAATCGGCCGTTGGTCCTCAGACTCGTTCCAAGCAGAGGATATCTTGTAAGAGCTGTGCGATTTGAATGATTTTCGGAAAACGTTCATGATATCGTCAGCTCAATGGTGCTCGTTTCGATGATTTCGTAGAACGGTGAGTATCAGAAGTCAGAGAGATGGATGGTTTGCATTTCTCTTTCGAAAAGATTGGGGGATTGGGTCTCTCACTAGTTTTCTAGTGTGAGAAATTCTGCTATGATTTTTTCTTTTTCGCTCTCCCTCCACCCACGCACATGAGCAGCTTATACTTTTCGCACTACATAAATTGGTCATCCAAAAAAGAAATTTCTTCCTTTATATTTATCTATGAAATTATACAATACATATTTTTGCTATAACAATTCCTAAAAACAAACTGACATAAGGCAAGAAATACGTAAATGTAAGGACTGTAAAAAAAATAGAAATGGTACCTATACAACAATCATACTTAGAAAAGCAGTCTTATTTACTCAACCGACCTTTTACCCCTATCCTGTCCAAACAATTAAATGCAGAACACAACATGTGCTAACGCAGCTCATCATGTTATATTTTCCCTCAAATTAATTTTTAATAATTATAAAACCAATGACTTAGAGTAAAATAGTTGTTCCAATCCTAATAATGAATGTGCTTCAAAATTGAATAATATAAGATTTTGTAGATAACTAAATAAGTTAAAAAATTCAGAGCACAATGAACTAAACATAAAGTAAAGTATGCTAAACATAATATGAATAAATGCACTGTGCAGAATAGAAAGTAACAGAACTCCATCCCTTATATCTCCCATTCAAAACTTTAGATCATTATACATTTCTTTCAGAACTTCTGACCCTCAGAACTACTAGTGTTCTCACCACATTCAAAATTTTTGTAACATAACTCTACGGATATATAATAGAACTCCCTCAAACTCCTCATATACAACAGAATATCATTCAGATATGCACAAATGTATAGGTAGACATAAATTAAACTATTTACATAATTTAATAGATTTACCTAATGGACAATATTTTAGCAATCAAATCCAATATAATGTAGCAAAAATTTACTAACTCAAAGTTCTACCAAATTACCAAAGATCATGCAAAACTACATTTCAGAGGTTAATTGTTCCACATTACTATTTTTTCAGTGCCTGAATATTTTTTTTACAGTTTATAAAATCAATGTTTCAAAAATACTTAATAGAAATTTTAAATAAAAATACCTAAATATTTAGAACTACGCTCTCTACAACTTGACAAAAATTTAGAACTATGCTCTCTACAACTTGACCAACTTTACATAAAAATATCTAAATATTTAGAAATTTTATTATTAAAATCTAGTCAGCATCACGGTTCCCAACAACGCTAGCCACGATCAAGGAGCCCATAGGACTGCACTGCCACTCCTAGCACTGCTACGTTGATTTTTTTTTTCAAAATTCTAGAGAACTTAGTGTTGGAGCGCCACTTACCCTAATGTCATGGCTCCCCTAGAGAAAAAATTCTAGATTCTGGAACATGCAAATAGACCTCTGGGACCGACTTTTAAACACATGCACATAAAATATACTCAGACACATGCATAATAATTCTAAATTCATAAATTCAGTGGATTGCCTTTTTTAGATAAAGTCAGAATATGTTGAATTGTATACTGATCTTAGAAGTGTTATAGGGTAAAACCATATGGTCTAGCCCAATCTTAATAATATATTATATAATAGGAGATACAATAATCCTCCACTTCTCATAATTAAAGAATATGTGATTATTTATAGTTAAGATTACTTATTTATTTATTTATGTTGTAAATATTATAGAAATTGAGTGTATGCATGCATACAATTTATCATGACCCAACCCGACATAACCCTTATATTGAATAATTACGATGTATCGAATCACGAAAAGATGATTTCCAATATCTATTTGAAAATAATATATTTTCATTTCATTTATTAACAAAAATATAAAGCCACTAAATATCAATTTAAATGCAGAAAATAACTCATAAGTATTTTCAATCATCTCCAAAAAGCTATACAGTCAAAATATCTGCATATACAATAATCATGATACAAAATGATCATATAATCATCAAAATACAACATGATTATCAAAAAAATATAATTGTAAAAAAAAAAAAATACTTAACACTAGAAATCTTCAACCTCTTTCTACTCAATATGCCCCTTCCTTTTTCCCTAGCCTAAAATTAACACATGTGGAAAGAGCATTTAATTATGAGCAAACCATAACTCAATAAGCTAGATGAAACCTACCCAAATTCTTAATAACTGACACGGCATCGCAAAATCATCTTGATCGGGCACGAATCTCGAGGCAAAACCTAGTTGGAAACTTCAAAAATTAATTTCGGGAGCATACGAACTCCGATTTCAGCGAGCTTATAGTCAAACTGAGCGTCTCGGAAATACAAACCCAACGACACCAAGATCAACCCAATCCGAGTCCAAATGAGTCCGAATCAAAGGTTCGAAGCGCTGTTGGGAGGTTCAAACCGCAATTTGAGTTACCAAACGGTCTCCGATTTTGACGAGCTTATACTCGAATCGAACGGCTCGACGAGACGAATCCAACGAGCCCAAGATCATCAAATTCCGAAATCATTAAGGCCTTCAAATGTCCAACGAACGGTGCATGATCGAAAGGTTCGATATCGGCCGTCCATTCGGATCACTCCCAATTCGCCCTTGATCTCACGCCTATTTACGGGCTGTGCCACTCCAGAAAAACTATAAATAGGGCCCTCATTCTACACCAAGGGGCTCAAGTGAAGAGAGAGAAGAAGAAGAGAAGGAGAAGGAGAAAGGGGAATAGGAGATTCCTCACCTCCTCGACCACCGCCGCCGGAGCTTTTCCTGCCGCCTGAAGACGCCGGAACTCTGCCGGACTTTCAGGAAACGCCAGGAACTCGCAGAAGAGAGAAGAAGAAGAGGAGAAAGGGGAAAAGGAGATTCCTCACCTCCTCGACCACCGCCTAAACTCTTCCTGCCGCCTGAAGACGCCGGAACTCTGCCGGATTTTCGAGAAACGCCAGGAATTCGCAGGGATTTTGTAAACTCACTGGAAGAAACAAGTTGTATTTGGATTATCCCGACTTGTGGGACGAAATCCGCCATCTGTAATCTGCAAAATCACTAGTGGAACTTTGCAACTGGGCGAGGCCCCGTGGTTTTTCCCTTTTTGGGTTTTCCACGTAAAAACTCTTGGTGTTCACTCCTCTTTTCTGTTTGTGTGTTAAACTTACGTGCAACGCTCGGACGCAAATTCATAAAACTCTACCGCCGCGTATTTTCTAACACGCAACAGTTTGGCGCCGTCTGTGGGAAACACAATCCCACTACTTCGAGTACTGCTACGATGGTGAATAGGCGCAGCAGTCGTTTAGTTTGAGCTTCTCGCTCCAACTCTCATCAGTCCAGAAATCCGTCTATTAACCATAGACGACTAATGTCAGCATCTTTTCACCCTGGGGGGCAGAATGCTGCCGGAGAAGGGACTTTGGGACATTCTTTAGAAGAAAGAATCCGGAAGATGGAAGAATCGCAAAACGAGATCCTCCAACTCCTACGAGATGATCGACAGCCGACGTTGGAGGAGATCCTTCCCCCTCGGGATCCACCAAGGGTTGAAGATATTCAATTCGAGCGTCGACAAGAAGAAATTCGTCTTCCTCTACATCCTCAATCACAACATGAAGATGAACTTGCCGATACAGCGAGTTCAACACATCCTCGCATTTTTTCGGATCTCCCCGAAGGCTCTCCCCAACCACACATCGCGGGATTCCCTCACAATGTCCTGCGTCGCGAACTGCAAAAAATGGTACGGGAAGAGTTCCCCCGAGGAGATGTGAGGCATGCTCTCCGACAGAGGAATTTCCAGGAATCATCACCTCTAACGGAAGCCATTCTTCAGCACCCCATTCCAGTAGGATTCAAAGTGCCAAATGTTGAGTCCTACGACGGGACGACCGACCCATATGAGCATATCGACTACTACAGAACCATCATGCATATTCAACGAGCATCAGACGCACTCCTCTGCCAGGTCTTTCCCGCCACCCTTAAAGGACAGGCCCGAACATGGTTCTACTCGCTTCCATCAGGAATGATCCCCTCTTTTGTCAAATTGGCCAAAGTATTCGTCGAACAATTTGTGGCCAATCGAAGAATTGCAAAGGATTCTTCCCACCTTTCCGGGATTCGCCAAAATGAGGGAGAATCGTTGAAGGAGTATTTTCAACGATTTTCCACTGAAGCACGACAGATTCCAGGAGTAGACCCTGAATTACTCAGAGGGGTCTTTCTTGGAGGTCTTCGTCCTGGCCCCTTCTATTCGGCCCTTATGCGAGACACCGTCCATTCATACGCTGACTTGATCCATCGCGTGGAGGCACAAATCTCTGCGGATGAAGCTATAAATGCCCACAGGAAACAGTTTGAGCAAATCAGCGGGAAGCGCAAAGGTGCACCTGGGATGGATAATTCTTTCTCACAGCAGAAAAAGCATGGGAAGAATAATCTACCTCATAGGTCTCCGTCATCACGACGAGAACCCCGACAGGACAAGGAGTACACCCCACTCAATACATCCCAAGCAAATGTATTAATGGCCATCCGGGATCAGGAGAACGTGAAATGGCCACACCCCTTGAAGCCCAACGTCGGAAACCAGGAGCAATATTGCCACTTCCACCGTAGCCGTGGGCACACTACTGAAGCATGTTGGCAGCTCAAGGAAGAAGTTGAGAGACTGATCCGACAGGGATATCTCCGACAATTCATCAAGAATACACCAACCCGAGATGAAGTTGGTCCGACTGGGGGGCAGAATCAGCAACAAAGACAACCATTGAATAATATTCAAATGGTTGGAGAAATTGAATGATCACACACTTTGTGTATTTGTACTAGCAATATTACTTGTCTTGTTGTCGCTCTTATATTGAGTAGAGTGTTACTTTGATATCTCTAATGTCTTCTTCCATGTTTAATGTTGTGGTATTGTCACCATACGTAGATCTCATGTGTTGAGTGCTTTGTAATTTGTAAGTCGTACTAGGGAACTATTGTACTATCTTAAGTAATGCAGTAATAGAATGTTCATGTTGTTGTGATATGATTTTTCCTCTTATGAAGGATAAGAAAAAACTTCTCAAACTCTTTCTCCGTGATTCGAGAAATACACAATCCATATTGTATCTCAATCACCGGACAATCAATCCCAGGGGGATTTGATCCTGACCTCATCCACACAGGTTAACGTCGCCGAGCAGGGCTCCGACATACAACCTCGGATAGGTCTTTACATCCTTGGTGGATTCTCCTGACCTCATCCACACAGGTTAACGTCATCGAGCAGGGCTCTGACATACAACCTCGGATAGGTCTTACATCCTTGGTGGATTCTCTTGATCTCTTCCACACAGGTTAACGTCATCGAGCAGGGCTCTGACATACAACCTCGGATAGGTCTTACATCCTTGGTGGATTCTCTCGATCTCTTCCATACAGGTTAATGTCATCGAACAAATGTTCTGACATACAACCTCGGATAGGACCTCTACTCGTCGTCAGACTTCTGCTCGTCGACGAATCTTCGTCGGTCTTCTACCCGACGTTGAACTTCTACCCGACATCGGACTTCTGCTTGTCAGCGGTCTCCTACTCGCCGTCGGTCTTCTACGCGACGAAGGACTTCTCCTTTTCGTCAGATTTCTGCTCGTCAGCGGACTCCTACTCGTCACCAGACTTCTGCTCGTCAACGAATCTTCGTCGGTCTTCTACCCGACGTTGAACTCCTACCCGACATCGGACTTCTGCTCGTCAGCGGACTCCTACTCGTCGTCGGACTTCTGCTCGTCAGCGGACTCCTACTCGTCGTCGGACTTCTGCTCGTCAGCGGACCCCTAATCGTCGTCGGACTTCTGCTCGTCGACAAATCTTCGTCGGCTTCTACCCAACGTTGAACTTCTACCCGACGTCGGACTTCTGCTCGTCAGCGGACTCCTACTCGTCGTCGGACTTCTGCTCGTCAGCGGACTTCTACCCGACGTCGGACTTCTGCTCGTCAGCGGACTCCTACTCGTCGTCGGACTTCTGCTCATCGACGAATCTCCGTCGGTCTTCTACCCGACGCTGAACTTCAACCCGACATCAAACTTCTGCTCGTTAGCGGACTCCTACCCGACGTCGTACTTCTCCCTGTCGTCAGATTTCTGCTCGTCAGCGGAATCCTACTCGTCGTCGGACTTCTGCTCGTCAGCGGACTCCTACTCGTCGTCAGACTTCTGCTCGTCAGAAGACTCCTACGCATCGTCGGACTTCTGCTCGTTAGCGGACTCCTACCCGACGTCGTACTTCTCCCCGTCGTCAGACTTCTACTCGTTAGAAGACTCCTACGCATCATCGGACTTCTGCTCGTTAGCGGACTCCTACCCGACGTCGTACTTCTCCCTATCGTCGGATTTCTGCTCGTCAGCGGATTTCTACCCGACATCGGACTTCTGCTCGTCAGCGGACTTCTACTCGTCGTCAGACTTCTGCTCGTCAGAAGACTCCTATGCATCGTCGGACTTCTGCTCGTTAGCGGACTCCTACCCGACGTCGTACTTCTCCCCGTCGTCAGACTTCTGCTCGTCAGAAGACTCCTATGCATCGCCGGATTTCTGCTCATCAGCAGACTCCTACTCGTCATCGGACTTCTGCTCATCAGCAGACTTCTACCCGACGTCGGACTTCTGCTCGTCAGTGGACTTCTACCCGACGTCGGACTTCTGCTCGTCAGCAAACTTCTACTCGTCGCCAGACTCCTCCTCGTCGACGAATTTTCGTCGGTCTTCTACCCGAAGTCAGACTTCTTCCTGTCGTCGGACTTCTGCTCGTCGGCAGACTACTACGCGTCATCGGCTTCTCGCAACGCATTCTCGAACTCTCCCCTTTGACTCCACACTCGATCGTTGACTACTAACGGGCTTCAACTCGATCGTCCATCGCCAACAAACCTCCGCTCAGATGAAAAAGAGATCCCGTAGGCTTCTGCGCGCAAGGAGGGGCACTAAGTCGAGCAGGAAAGAATTCCAACTCGCAAATAGCGGAAGCCTCAACCGCCAATAAGCCGGAGGGGGAGGAAGAAATCCCGTAACTCCTGCACCAGAGAGGGAGCGCTAATTCGAGCGAGGGACATTTCCCACGCGCAAAACAGCGGTAGCCTCAATGTCACAGAGTCGGAGGGGGAGGAAGGAAATCCCGTAGGTTTCTATCGACAGAAAACCGGAGGGGGAGGAAGGAAATCCCGTAGGTTTCTATCGCCAGTAAACCGGAGGGGAAGGAAGGAAATCCCGTAGGTTTATATCGCCAGTAAACCGGAGGGGGAGGAAGGAAATCCCGTAGGTTTCTATCGCCAGTAAACCGGAGGGGAAGGAAGGAAATCCCGTAGGTTTCTATCGCCAGTAAACCGGAGGGGAAGGAAGGAAATCCCGTAGGTTTCTATCGCCAGTAAACCGGAGGGGGAGGAAGGAAATCCCGTAGGTTTCTATCGCCAGAAAACCGGAGGGGGAGGAAGGAAATCCCGTAGGTTTCTATCGCCAGAAAACCGGAGGGAGAAAGAAGGAGGAGTTGCAAGTTTCCTAAGGGCCTAGAAGGCCTATTTATAGGTTTTGGAGAGAAAGGAGGGAAGTTATTGATATTTTTTAATTTTCCTATTTTTCTAAATTTTTTCCGGATTTTTCGGAATTTTTTGGAATTTTTTGGGAATTTTTTGGGCCCAAAAATAGCAAAAAACCAATTTTTGGACGGATGTGGGGCCCACATTGGCGGTGCAGCCAACCGGCTGCACCTTTTCGCGCAGCCAGGCCAGCAATCCGCGGCCAGCACCCGCGGATCGCGGCTGGCCAGCCGTGGCACGCGCGGCTGCCACGCGCGGTGCAGCTAGCCCGGGCGCGGCTAGCCCGGGCGCGGGCGCGGGTGCGCCCCCAGCGCGGGCGCGGTGCGCCCAGGCGCGGGCGCGCGGTTCGCCCGCAGGCGCGCGGGCGCGCGGTTCGCCCGCAGGCGCGGGCGCGCGGTTCTCGCCGACGACTCGGCGGCCGGCCGGCCGGTCCGGCCAATTCGGCCGCCCGGTCCTTTCCGGGCCCAAATTTCGTCCCGGGAAGACCAAATCGGACGTTTTTGGGGTCCTCGGACCCGTTTGTCGACGTTCCGGACTCAATTTTGGCATTTTCAGAGCCGTTCGGGGCTTCTACAATCCCGATCAATCCTGGGTCACTCAGAAAAATTTTCCGAAATTTGTAACACATATTTTCGGACCTCTGAAGCTACGACATCCGAAAATAGGGGGGCAACTGACACGGCATCGCAAAATCATCTTGATCGGGCACGAATCTCGAGGCAAAACCTAGTTGGAAACTTCAAAAATTAATTTCGGGAGCATACGAACTCCGATTTCAGCGAGCTTATAGTCAAACTGAGCGTCTCGGAAATACAAACCCAACGACACCAAGATCAACCCAATCCGAGTCCAAATGAGTCCGAATCAAAGGTTCGAAGCGCTGTTGGGAGGTTCAAACCGCAATTTGAGTTACCAAACGGTCTCCGATTTTGACGAGCTTATACTCGAATCGAACGGCTCGACGAGACGAATCCAACGAGCCCAAGATCATCAAATTCCGAAATCATTAAGGCCTTCAAATGTCCAACGAACGGTGCATGATCGAAAGGTTCGATATCGGCCGTCCATTCGGATCACTCCCAATTCGCCCTTGATCTCACGCCTATTTACGGGCTGTGCCACTCCAGAAAAACTATAAATAGGGCCCTCATTCTACACCAAGGGGCTCAAGTGAAGAGAGAGAAGAAGAAGAGAAGGAGAAGGAGAAAGGGGAATAGGAGATTCCTCACCTCCTCGACCACCGCCGCCGGAGCTTTTCCTGCCGCCTGAAGACGCCGGAACTCTGCCGGACTTTCAGGAAACGCCAGGAACTCGCAGAAGAGAGAAGAAGAAGAGGAGAAAGGGGAAAAGGAGATTCCTCACCTCCTCGACCACCGCCTAAACTCTTCCTGCCGCCTGAAGACGCCGGAACTCTGCCGGATTTTCGAGAAACGCCAGGAATTCGCAGGGATTTTGTAAACTCACTGGAAGAAACAAGTTGTATTTGGATTATCCCGACTTGTGGGACGAAATCCGCCATCTGTAATCTGCAAAATCACTAGTGGAACTTTGCAACTGGGCGAGGCCCCGTGGTTTTTCCCTTTTTGGGTTTTCCACGTAAAAACTCTTGGTGTTCACTCCTCTTTTCTGTTTGTGTGTTAAACTTACGTGCAACGCTCGGACGCAAATTCATAAAACTCTACCGCCGCGTATTTTCTAACACGCAACAATAATAAATAAAATAATAAATAAATATATTATTATATCATCATATAAAAATTAAAACATACTATCCATACAAAAATTCTCAAAAATAGGTTCAAAATAATGTTACTATAATGTCTAATATATCAAATGCTTAGTTATTCTCAATTTAGTGTCAACATAACCAGTCAATCATACAACAAAAATAACACACATTTAAAGATAATAGAAAAGAACACATTTCATCAATCTTCAATCACATCATGCCAGTCTCCCCTCAGGCCTTTATATCTCCCAAGCATTTCACTGATACAAAAAGCAAATTTATGACTCTATGTGTCAGGTTATTAAGTATCAGGCCATTATAACACACTGCATGACACATATTATTTGTCCATTATGACTACCAGTGCATACCGCCACTCATTCGTATAATATCAAGCCCTTATCAACATTTTATTCTTTCACACGATTCAATCACGTAATCATAAAAATATAAGTACATTCAAATTATGTAAACAGAATCAAGCTTATTCATATTTATGACAAAAAGTAGTCAGAACTTCAAGGTAAATTTATACACACACTTTAATAATTATCAATCATAAAGCTATTCACATATAATATTCACATCAATATTTTAAAGCTTTTATCCTTCTATGATAACTTTTATTAGAATTTGTACACACATCAAAGTACTGAAAACTTCATATAATCATAAATACTTAATAAAAATTAAAAATAAATATGTTAAAATGTGCATAATAATGATAACAAAAACATATTAGAAGTTACACAGTGATTAATTCCTAGATATCAAGTTATCTCAATTTTGTGATGTTAATTCAAGTAAAAAGCCCAAAACTTTATATAAACTCATATTATTAAAAATAAAGATAGGATAAATCTAACATACCTCAATCCAATCAGCTTTCCCAAGTAGCCTGACCAATGAAAACAACATGAATACCTTCAAAATAGACTTTTTTTTTTCTCTAAAATCCTCCTCCTTCCCCTCTATCTTTCTCTCTTTCAAGCTATTTGATTCGATAGTGAAACTAATTTTAGATATTTTTGTTCTAGAGAAATTTGATATTTATATAAAAATTCAAAACATTGTGTTGTGGTGCTTGAAGGCCCAGTGCCGCAACGCTTACAAAATATCCTAAACTATGTTAAGAATATAAAGAATCTAGTGTCAAACACTCCCATAAACCCTTTATTCTACCAGAAAAAAGTGCCAACGTCATTGTGCCCATAATGTAGCTCGCAACACTCCAAAGGTTTTTTTTTTTTTTTTTCTGCGCACATACTCTTTATTCCAATCCAAACCCACTAAACCCTTGGGACCAATTTCAAACAAAAAATTATGCTGAAACATTCATCGAATTTAAGAAAATACATAATTTAAACTAGATCGGTTACGATCATTATAAGTAACTGATTACTACAATAGTGCTCCTTATATAGTTAAAGCCAATTGTAGTAATCAGCAACAATAATGGTGATCCCTGATGGTGGTCAAGGCGGTGATCACCTGCAAAATGCAATATAGTTTCATAGCTCTCTCATATCGCAAACCTATCTTCTTGTTAAAAATGAGACCATATTTATAGGCCCTTTAATAATGACATTTTGGTAAATTTGTCTAATATTCAAGATATTAGATCAAATAAACCATGTCGATTCTCTTGAATTCAGATCATTTATTAAGTATTTAAGTCCCTTGTTGGTTTTAGAATGAAATGATCTTGGGCTCATTGGAGTAGTCTCGTTAACTCGCTTGATTTAATTATATCATGTCATATTTGGAGAATATTTGGTCATAAATTTAATATCATGAAGCAACAAATATGTTTTAAGTGCTTGATTTGAGCTCATTTGGAGTCTTATTGGAACACTTGTGTTATCGATGTGCTTTTCTTATCGATCAACTATAAATTTGCTGAAACCAAAGTTATAATAAATTTGAATTTAATTACAAAAGTTTTTAATTTAAATATTATCTTGAGATTTAGGCTAATGAATTGAATTTTTTTTTTCAAAATGTATCATATCCAATGGTAAAAGCATTTAGACGTTGTTTTGCTTGAAAAAAAAAAATGAAAAAAAAAATGAAAATTTCAAATAGTTGAGATTTATATTTGTAAATATAAAATAAAATTTAATTTTAAATAAACTCTTAAATATAAAATAAAATTTAATTTTAAATAAACTCTTCTCTAATTTTTAGTAATAGTATAAATATAAATATATTTAATAGTTCTATTAAGTTAGCCCGTTTTATTAAGAAATAAAATATATTTTTATATGAGATTACTATACTTATTTAATATAATTCTATAGTATTATTATTTCATACAATATATCAAAAATAGAATTATGAAATTTGTATCACTTAAATATGTAAATATATTATGCGAGAATATTACGAGAAATTTAAAATTATTACATTTTAGATTTACAAACATGCCACTTTATATAATCTTATTTACATATCTAACACCTAAAACTTTAATATTACATGCATACCACTCTATACTATTTTAATATCAAATATACCACTCATATTTCTTTCCTACCACTCATATATTTCATTTCTACCACTCATATTTGATATGAAAATGAATTATGGGTGGTATATATATAATATTAAAGTTTTAAGTGTTAAATATGTAAATAGAGTAGTTTAAAGGGGTATGTATGTAAATCTCTCTAAATTTATTTTAAATTAAAATTATTAAAAATATTAATTATATTAATCTAACAATAAATTTAGTAACTTTTCAGTAATAATATCCTCACATATTTTTTTCCTTATTTATCATATCGTACCTATATCAACTCTGTGGATTGGCGTTTTGCTCTGCCGAGGGAAATAATGATCGGTGTGGAAGCTTGGAATCGTTTCCAGCGACTTCGAAGCTTCCTTTATTAGAGAAATCATTGAACATAGAGAGTCCCTTCATCCACGTCCTCGCAGTCGCCGTCGATCGATCTGACCTCATGCTTTGTCTCCAACAATCAAGCTGTGATCCAGATGACGAGGCTTCTGCTTGAGACTCCGTCGGGGTTAGTAGGTAGATTTCATTTGCCTCGGTATTTCTGCTTGGACAAATATTGTTGATCGTTTCACAGGTAGAGTGAAGCAAGATTTGAAGCATCGGCGGTGGCGTCGTCGATGTATTGGAGCGGGAACTCACATGGTGTCCGAGAAGCTTCGCTAATATGAGGATAATCCCGGACTTGCTTACGCTACTTAAGTTAGAGTTGCAGCTCTACAAACAGGTGGATTTATCAATATTAGGCCTGAATGATTCCCTGATTCCAAATCATGTATGAAATCTTTGATTTAATGATTAGAAATGCTAGAAGTTGTTGCCCTTGTACCGTGCCCTTTCACAGATGATTGTGGACAGCGTTTGATAAACATATGATAACTCTCTGTTTTTCTGATGGAAAGGGTGATAAGTGGTCTTCTTCAGATCTGTCCACCCATCACAGAAACAGAAGTTTTCTTTATTTCCTTCCACAAATCCTCTAGTAGGCTCGAGCGTTCTCATCATTGACCCTCTAGAGTTTGCAAACCATTACTTTACGGATTACATAATGACATTTATATCACTGGTGGCACGTATACCTGCAAGATTGTTATTAAGCATGCATATGTAAAGGCATTGATTTGTAATGTGGACCTTTCCTATTGACTGATGATTAAAACAGGAAAGTCTCAGCTGTAGTAAGACCACCCACCTTTTCATAGCTATTTCATGCGTCTGAAGTCTGAATCCTAGCTCTGTCATTTGTGAATGTAAATGGTGTCTCCAAAGCACTATCACTTACAACATGTTTCCTTGATTTTTTTGAACAACGATCACCACCATTCGACAGGTCCTTTGTTTACACTTAACTGTCATCACATCTAATTGCAAGAAGCATGATGACGGATAGGAAGCATGAGTGCTTGGCAAGTGAAATATGTTATGGAAGCTCTTTTTTATGCTCTGCTTTTGCCATCAGCTTCACTGAATTTTGTCTTTGTAAGTCATTCTTATGCCATATTGTTATGAGCTTATTGCTTCGGACAAACTTTGATTCCATTGTACCACTAATTACTTCAACAAAATGGAGGGCTTTCCCAATCCATTAAATATAAATATGATCAATGCTTGTATGGCATATGCTCATTACAATAAATTGCATTTGAAATGCATGCTAGTTCTGCCATCCCACCTTGCCATGAGTGTTTTACCAGTCATTCTTGTGTAACATAACCCCATAAAGGTTTATTTATTGCTTGCAATGACATCATTATATTGTCTGCAATGGACCATCATCAGAACCAATTCCATGCTTACCAGTAGGCATATGCTCATTATAAAACTACAAAGGATCTATACAAACTAAAGCACTATGCACATTTGCTAAGCATGAAGATAAATATTAAGTGAAAGTGTAGATCCAAGTTACGACTCTGTGAAGGTCCCAAGGATGTTGGCAGCTCCCTGCGATTTCCTAGAGGCTGTCTAGGGCCATACTTGTCAGTAGCAAATGGTGCACCATGGCGAAACAAAGATCCCCGTGTAAGAGTCAATTTTGAAGTGCATAGTATATGATGCGACACAGTCTGTTTTTATGGAAAGATAGCACGAGCATATTTAAAATAGCTTATCGGTGCCGCTTGGTACCATTCGGTACCCCTCCATACCTTAGCAATACCGAGCGGTACCAAGTAATACCAATAATAGGTTGACAGTTTACCGAGCGATTTATACTGAGTTCCAATACCGAGCAGTACCGAGTTCCTGAATACCGAGCAATACTGAGTTCCAATACCGAGTAGTTACCGAGCAATACCGAGTTCCAATACCGAGCAGTAGTAAGTTTCAATGCACCGCTATGGTTTACACTAGTAAAGTTCCGAGCAATACCGAGTTCCAATACCGAGTTCCAATACCGCTAATCACTTTGTATCTAAGTTTGAATACCGCTCAGTACCAAGAGTAGTACCGAGCAATACCGGAGTTCCAATGACCGAGCAGATCACCCAAGTTCTAATACTAGCATCGGTTACCGAGTACCGAGTCAATTATTGAGCATTCCAGTGAAAACTAGTTCGGTACCAAGCTTGGTACCAAGATTTCAATACCGAGCTCTAATGATTAAGAAAACGAAGAACGATGAAGAAAACGAACCTACACTGCTCTACGTCGCCTTCAATGTTCGGCGTTTGAGCTCAAGCCGCTTCGTCGACGAAGGATTGGATCTCCACTAATCGACTTTAATGCTCGAATGTCGTCAAGATCCTCTTGTGGTCGATCAATAGGTAGAGGATCCTGTTTGCTTCTTACATTTGCAATCAAGGGTCAGTCGAGCACGCTTCTTTCAACTATGTAGATAGCGAGAGGATATAAGTCATGCCAAGCATCATTCACGAGGACTCTGTCTAGCTTAATGTGAATAGGATTATTAGTCTTGTTTTTGAAAAATAGGTAAGACCCATCGAGCCAAGTCTTAACCTCAGCTTCAAAGATCATATTATTGAATTCCTAGTACGTGTTATTAGGAATAGGATTTCCTCCATTTTTAAACTTATATGCCTGCAACAATTTAAATCCATCATTAAAGCCCAATATGATTAGATTTTCTCTATTCCTGAGCCTGTAGACCAATGGTGATTTGAAGCATAAATCATAGAAAAGAAAAGGTAAATCGTGCTTTTGCTCAACAGTGACCATTTTTTTAATATAAACGGACACGCGTATCCGATACGCGTGTCCAGTCAAATTTTGTCTGGTTGAAAGACAAATAATATTTTACTTCCTTCATTGGACACGGCAAGGATTTGTAAAACCGTATCCGACACGTATCCGTGCCGTATCGGAGGCGTATCCATATCAAAATTATAAATATTTAAAGATTGAATCGTTCTTACACGTAAGCAATCCGATACAGCATGCCTCATAAGGTTGGATGTGTCAGGATTTTGTATCCGTGTTGGTTGCAACATAGGTTGAGAATGATTTGAATGTATTTTTTTCATGTCTGAGGTTGCTTGGGATGAAATTTCTAAATTTGTGTTGAGAATAAGTATATTGTTTCGCTCATAGTAGATGATTTGAGGGGATGTGGTGATGGGCAGGTCTTTTAAGGAGTATTAAGATAAGGTATTGATCGGCATGCTTTTCAGTTGTAGGTGATTTATTGTTTGTAGCATGATTAGATTTTGAAGGTGATGAGTTTGCTGCAGTGTTCTGGGAAGGGGCTGTAACTCCTGAAATTATTTACTCCCATAAGAGAGAAGTAGGAACCCTTGGATTCCTACTTCAACTCGGGAGGAGGTTTGGCTTGTTGTGCTGCTTTAGTAGGGCATAGATTCGGCGGATAAACAAACGATTCATAACCCAAACAAAGAGTGGGTTTATTTATAAAGTAGTCTCAGAATTTGCTCCTTGCCTCCTCCTACATAAATGGTTATCTCATATGGAAGGCTTGCTTGGCTTTCAAACTAGGCATAGAGTTTCGCAAAAATAAGCCTACTTTTTTAGTAGTCAGCGAATAGCCAATAGCACTAGCGATTTTATATATCGGTTCCAACAGCTAAAAGTTAAATTCATAATTTTTATCCAAAGAAAAATTGAAGTAAAATCCTCTCTTTTAGGCTTAAAATTCGAAGATCATTTTTTTAGAAAGAATGGCTTTCCAAAAAAGAACCAAGAGCCACTCAGCTAGGCCATTTCATTGTCATTAGATGAGTAAAACTTGAAAAAGGAAAAAAAATCCATCACTAAAAGATGAAAGATTGAGAGTACCTTTAAGCCTTCATGTCCTTTTAATGATTGTAAGAAGAGCTTCATAGAAGAGATGTTTATCGATTGAATAGCCGACTAAGGTGAGTTTCCACTCCTTTGAACGTCCTCAACTTCTTGATTCAAAAAATGAATGATTTTGTCTTGGGAAGGAACGAAACTTCCTGGAAAATCTTTTGTTGTAGGGCTTTTTTTAGGGCTTTCTTGGATAGAAGGTTTATCCAGTTTAGGTTTATGAAAATGTTAAGTTTTGTGTGTGGGGAGTTAGAGGTTGAAGGGTTATTAGTTCCATAGTTCCAAGAGGAACATTTGTGAGTTGTTGATTGAGTGGTAGAAAATCTTGGTGAGATGGCGTACCAGACATAAGGATTGTGACGCTGGAAGATGTTTATTGAAGGGGCTTTCCAATGCCGAAGATGGTGGTGGAGGTAATTTCATTAGGAGAAAAGGAGGAGATCCTCTGATAAAGCCGGAGGAAAGGGAATAGAGACTCTTGGAGAAGTAGGTGAAGGTTAGGGTTTCTCATGGAGTCCGTTGCTAGAGGAAGCATGAGTACTTTTTTGCAATTTTTATGTCTCTTCAAATTTCTTTTGCTTTTTGCTATTTCTTTGGTTGTTAAGGCATTCTTGCATTTGTTTGAGAACATTCTCAAATCAGAATCCATTGCTGCTCATGCAGAATTCTCATGCTACACTTATCGCCATGATCATTATTGCTGATGTTTACAGAGGTTTACCCATTGCATTACCTGGGAAAATTCTTGCGACATTGCATATTTCTCATTCATTGTTCTTATTGCTTCTTTTTTTTAATTAGTGTGTGCATTACAATATAATTGGATTTCTATGGATTCTGAGATTGTATTTGGGCTTTTCAAGTACCTCACTCTATATTGTAATCAATTCAAATGAAGTTGCTCATCTGAGTAGATGTTAAGTACTTTTAATTAATTTCGTAAGAGTTATTCTACAAATTATTGGCATACCTTACTTTTTTTGTGAAGAATCTAAGGATTTTAGGCTGAAATATTTTCCAACGAGATTTTTATTGTCATGAAAACTTGGCTCATGATGGTACAAACCATCACTCGGCTTAAACTAGTCCTTATCAATTGTGCTTAAATTAGCTTCATCAGTATATGGTGATAAAATAATGTTTTTTGATCGAAGTTTCTACTTCTAATATATTTTTTAGAAATAATTTCATTTGGATATTTTTGCTGCTAGTTTGGTTTGTTAAGAGGAATGTTATGTTGCTGATGTAAACCCTCAACATCAGGTTGTAATTGTTTAGTTAGTTAGAAATGGGCTAATAGATTTATGGGTTTGTCCCATTTGATATTCAGATTTTTCAGAATAATTTTTATCCATAGGACCTTACATATTCATAGGGCCGTAGCTCTATATTATGCTTCTGCATTGGATCTTGTCATCACGTTCTGCTTCTTGCTTCTCCATGTGACTAGGTTTCCTCCCAAGAATGTGCAATACCCAGAAGTAGATCTTCTGCCCACTTGTGATCTTACATAATCTGCATTGTTGTGTTCCTCTAGGGTTATTTCTTAGTTTCTTCTAAAGAGAATCCCTTTACCTTTAAGGTAGTGCAATATTTATCTACTGCTTGCATATGAACCAGTTTTGGATTTTGCATTAATTGTCTGACCATACTTACAACAAATACTATATCTGGTATGGTGTGAGAGAGGTAGATTAATTTTTCTACAAGTCTCTGGTAGGCCACTTTTTTAACATCTAGCTCTTCTCTTGCTTCCCCCAGTTTAAGATTAGGTTCTACTAGTGTCGGTGCTAGTCTACAAGCTAGTTTATCTGTTTCTTTTAAAAGATCTTTGATGTATTTTTATTGTGAAATGACGATTCCTTTACTGGAGTGGGCTACCTCAATTCCGAGAAAGTATTTTAGCCTACCAAATTCTTTGATATCAAATTTCTTGGTAAGATTTTTCCTTAGACTTTCTTTCTCTTTTTCATTATTCCAGTTAAGATAATATCATCCGCATAGACCAGTAGTATAGTAACTTCCCTTAAGTCTAAGTGTTTAATGAATAGTTTATGATCCCATTGACTTTGTTTATACCCATTAAGAAACCTGAATTTTGAGAATCTTCCGAACAAGACCCTTGGTGATTGTTTGAGCCCTTATAGAGCCTTTTTTAATCTACACACCTTATTGCCTCCAGATTTTTCTTTAAACCCTGTTTGTATTTCCATAAATATTTCTTCTTCCAGATCCCCATGCAGGAATGCATTTTTCACACCTAATTATTCTAAATGCTAGCTGTACTTGGCTGCCAGTGAGAGTAGTATTCTGACAGTGCTCATTTTAGCTACCGGTGCAAAGGTTTTTTGGTAGTCAATGTCATATGTCTGAGTGTACCCTTTTGCCACTAGTCTTGCCTTGTATCTTTTCAGTGTGCCTTCAACTTTGTATTTTATGGAGAACACCCATGTGCAATCGACCGGTTTTTTTCTTATTGGTAAATTGATGATCTCCCATGTATTGTGCTTTTCTAGGGCATGCATTTCATCTTTCATGTCATTTTTTCAATTTTTATCAGATAAGGCCTCATAAATATTCTTAGGAATATGGATATCTTCTAGTGTAACCAGAAAATTTTTGTGTGAGGAAGAAAAGTTGTTGAAGGATATAAAGTTGGTTATAGGGTATAAGAGAGATTGTGAGCTTACCTTACTTCTAGGAGATGGTTCAGATTCTTGGATCTGTGAGCACAACTCGAGTTTGTACGCTTGGAGTAAACATTCCCAAATTTAATGACAGCTTTGTCATTTGTTTCCTTATCCTAGGTTTCAGGTGGATTGGTTTGAGGTGGTGGAGGAAGGTCAAGAGGTGCTATTTCATTTTCCTCATCTTCCTCAAGTTTAGTCTCCCCTTGAGATAAGATTTTAAAAAATAGAAATTTTGCTCATCAAAGATAATATTAATAGAGACAAGGGTTTTTCTTGTGGGTGGATGATAACACTTATAACTTTTTTGGGTAGCTGAATAGCCGACAAAGATGCATTTGAGTGCTTTGGATCTAGTTTTCCTCTATCCTGGCTGTGAATATGAACATAGACAGTGCACCCAAAGATTCTGGGTGTATGATTATGATGGGTTTGAAACTCGGGGTAAAATGATGACAAAATTTTCATTAGAGTTTTGAGTCATAGGGTTGTTGAAGGTAGTCAGTTTATGAGATAAATTGCAGTTAGGAGGCCTTACTCTCTATAGGATTTGATTGTATTGTAGTGAAATAGAAAAGCTCGGGTGGAGGCTAGAAGGTGACAAATTTTTTTTCTCTGCAACTGCATTTTGCTGTGGGTGTGAACACAGGAGGACTCATGGATGATCCCTTCACTTTGGAAGTTAGAGGAAAGAGTTTGGTTGAAATAGTCTTTATGATTATCAGAGCAAAATCTCCTTATTTTTACTCCGAATTGATTTTTGATCATGATATGAAAATGGGAAGAATGATGCTGACATCAGATTTATTTTTGAGGAGATAGATACAACAGTATCTAGTGCAATCATCAATGAATAATACAAACATGTGTGCCCAAGAGACATTGAGGATTTTTTAAGGTCCCCATATATCACTATGAATAAGGTAGAAAGGAGTATCGCATCTCTCATTTTTATTTAGGACGAAAGTTCTTTTATGTTAAGCTAACTCACATGTTTCACAATGAAAATATTTATTTTCTAATTTTTGAAAACGTTGTTGATACGTATGTCTTAGAACATCAAAAGATGGGTGTCCTAACCTATAATGATGAAACCAAATAATAAAATTTTTATCAACTAGGGATAACATAGAACATCTATTTTTAGATTGGTTTAGTTTTTCCAAGTAGTACAGTCCTGCTTTCTCCTTAGCAAGTTCAATCTTCTTTCCCAATCTCTGGTCTTGAAATAAGCAATAAATAAGGTTAAATAAAGCTTGACAATTATGGTCATTAAGTAGGATTCCACTCCTTAAGTGGGGGTGGGGGTTCATGTATTTTTCAGCATGTTGCCTTTGTGTGTATTGACTTCTTGCAATAATTGCATCAAAGTGAGTCTTTGTTTTTGAATTTTGAGGAATCCTTATCTTTGTCCTTCCATGATGTTTCTTCGTTCATCACCATTGCTGAGCTTTCAACGACCTTTGGTTCTAACATCACTCCTCGTCGGCTTTCTTCCGCGCGGATGTGAGAAATGGTTTTGTTAAGTGGTGGTGTCTCCTCTTTGCCGAGGATCTGGACTCTAACCTGATTAAATTTTGCATTTAGTCATGCAAGAAAAATCATAAACTCTATCTTTTTCAATAAAGTTCTTCAGGATCGCAGCATCTTCCAGACATCTGGTTTCTATGCATTTGTAGTGATCATGTTATTGCCATAGATTTTGTAGAAGGGTGGCATACTCTGTCACGGTCTTACTTTCTTACTTTGTACTTCCAACTTTGACATTAATTTCAAAGATTTGAGCCGCATCACGAGCTTTGGAGAAGGTCTGTCTGACAGCATCCCATATGTCCTTTGCAGTGGAAAGGAACATAAATGTGTCGCTAATTTTCGGAGTCATGGAAATCCACAATCATGACATAATCATAGAGTATGCTTCATCCCATGTCCCAAAATTAGGATCTCCTCTTTTTGGTCCTCCAAGGAGGTGATATATTTTTCCTTTTTCTTTTAAGTAGGCCTTCACAAATTGAGACCATTTTAAGTAATTCTTTCCATTTAGTCGATAGGAATGTTGCATGCTTTTGAGGTCACCTCATCATTGGTGCACCATATTAGTCAGTGCTCTGGGAGGAATTATTATATGACATTTTTGTGTCAAATGATAGTAATGAAGACAATCTGTACGATCTTGGGTAACAATGAAGGCTTCCCGGGAAAAATCCTTATGATTTTTAGTTGTCGGCAATATATATATATATATATATATATTCTTAAAAAAAAAAAAAAAAGACCGAACCGAGCTGAGTTGAACCGGACCGATCAGAATCAAACTGAGTCTTTAAAAAAGGCTTGGATTGAGCAGCAACGAGTAGGGCTTCTGTCTCCTTCCGCACGCGGGTAGGGCTTCCACTCATTCCTCACGTGAGTAGGGAACTAGGGATTCTTCCGTCTCCTTCCATCTGTAGCGTAATCTTTTACGGAGAGTTGATGTCGTATGGTAGCTCCGGTGGAATCTGGCGGCGTCAGCGTACAAGCTTCAGTGGCAATGAATGGAGGGCAGAGTTTGGCTGCGTCGGCTTACAAGCTTCAGTGAAATTGAAGGTCGAATGGAACCTCTTCATCGGCGCTCTGATACCATGTTAAAACAAGAGGTTTGAGAAGAAAAGCTTGCTTTATTACATGATTTCTCCTCTATTTATAGATCTATACAAGATACCTTAATATGGAAACAAATAATTACAAAATAATTCTAATATAATCCTTCCTAAATCAGTAGCTCGAATATGGAAAGAGTTCTGGCATGAGTCCTGCGTCCCACGGATTGAACGTTGTAGCCGTTGGATTGGTTTGCTCTTAAATGGCTGGATTTTGACACCTTCTACACTTACGGGCATCAACTCCATTTTGTCTATGACAATTAGAACTCGGAACCTCACTCTTTCTCTAATCTCCCCCTCATCCAAGAACCAATATTGTTCTTCCCATCCCTCCGCAATCCGCAATAGCAAGATCTGCCGGCAGCAAAATGACCAAAGAACCTAATGTCCAACATCAAATCCACAATTTCGCATTGTCTGTGTATCTGTTGGGTGCTTTTGACCAAATGCTTGCTTTAAGAGTGCAATAGAAGTTTCATTTGGTAGATCTGCATTTCATGTATTTGGATGCTGTCAACTCTGGTACAACTCTGAAATTGATGTTTAATACATAAACTGGTTCATGTAGTAAGAAGAAATCTAATTTCCTATCTATAAAAAATTTTGGGCTCTTTACTGTTTTCGATTTCATGATTTTTAGAAGAGTATAGTAAGGAGGTACTTGCTTTTTTTTTTTTTTCAACTTTCGAGAGATTTCTTAAAATTATAAATATTTAGCAACGGAAATTTGCATGTTTCTGTTTATTTTTTCAGTAAGAAACATTCTAGCATCTGTGATTTAGCTTTTCAAATTGGATTTTATTCTGTTGTAATTTCAGCTTAGAGGTTATTTTGTCTTTTTTTTTAAATCCACAAACAATTGCCACGTTTGCTACTAAATTATACATATTTTAGTTGGCTACGCACTAGTAATTGGATGCTACCTAACTATTAATTATTCTTTGAGCTATCTAAAGTTCTTGTGTATTCATTGCTACGAGCTTGTCCTATCTTTTATTCCTACAGGGTCTTGTCCGCAGACTTACTATTTGCAAGAAGCTAGATAAACACCGGGGCTGTGTGAACACAATAAGTTTCAACAATTCTGGTGACCTTCTTGTCTCAGGTTCTGATGACAGAATGATAATGGTGTGGCATTGGGATTCTGGGACTGTTAAATTATCATTTCACTCAGGCCATGGTAACAATGTTTTTCAGGCAAAATTTATGCCCTACACCGATGATGGGATCATTGTCTCATGTGCCGCTGATGGGGAGGTATATATTTTTCCTTTTTTCACACAAATAATCCAAATGCACTGTCAAGGTGTTAATTTTCCTGATGATCTGCAGTTCGGATAGATAAGAAACACCCATTTTATTATTCCTCCAGGTGAGGCATACCCAGATCTTAGATGGTGGAAAGGTTGCCACTACATTGTTAGGGCAGCATGAAGGTAGGGCTCATAGACTGGCCATTGAGCCTGGAAGCTCACATATTTTTTATAGCTGCGGTGAAGATGGTCTTGTTCAGCATGTGAGTAATACAAAATGAAAGAAAAAAAAGCCATTTGCAGTTTATGTCTTTGCTATTTGATCCTGATTCAATCTCATTTTTGGCAGTTCGATTTGAGAACAAAATCTGCAACAAAGCTCTTCATTTGCAAATCTTTTGATGAAAAATCTGATTACATGCGCACTGTTAGTCTAAATGCCATTGCAATAGATCCACGGAATCCCAACCTTTTTGCGATTGCAGGATCTGATGAATTTGCTAGAATATATGACATTCGAAAGAACAAATGGGATGGCTCAAGTAATTATGAACACACCGACTGCTTCTGTCCTCCGCATCTGATTGGTGACTTGCGTGTTGGGATAACAGGTTTGGCTTTCTCAGACCAGAGTGAGCTGCTAGCATCATATAATAATGAGCTAATCTATCTCTTCTCAAAGTATGATGGACTTGGGTTCAATTCAATCAGCCAAGCCAGGGAATATGCTGTGAATAGGGATAGTGGAGGTGGGCTAAGTTCAGCTTCATCATCATCTACTTCAAATTCCAAAGAAATGCCTGGGCCACAGGCTTATAAGGGACACCGGAACTGTGATACAGTGAAAGGTGTGAGCTTTTTTGGTCCCCACTGCGAATATGTTATCAGTGGGTCAGATTGTGGTCGCATCTTTATTTGGAGGAAACGAGGTGGAGAACTCTTGCGAGTGATGGAAGGTGACAAAGATATTGTTAATTGTATCGAACCTCACCCTTGTGCTCCAATGTTTGCAAGTAGTGGAATTGAGAGTGACATTAAGATTTGGACACCTAGTGCTACGGAATTAGCACCTCCTGTGAACATTGATGAGGTATGATTTTCTATAAACCTCTCAATTTGTTTTGTGCTATCTAGCATAACTTATTAACATGATCTTCATATCAGTTTGATTTTTTTTTATTTGGCGGGTAGATTAAATGCTGACTTTGTTATTGCTTTAACATTTTGTGCCACTTTATGGGTTCTTCTTATCTTTTTGTTCATCTTTAAAACTATTTTGTAGTCTTAATATCTTTTTGTTTTTCGTGACTTTCTTTTTAGTATTGCATATCCTTGAGCACTTTACTTTGTATTTATTTCAATTGCGTTAAGGTGATACTTTTTGTAAGTAGTACCAAGCTTTATCAAGTGGGAAAGATAGGGAGGTTGTTTGGGGATTAGCCTAAAATTGGGATTAATTCTTTGTATTTTTGGGATTTTTTACATACTTCATACTTGCATGATATACTTATAATACATTCATAAAAGAAATTTATACTTTGCATTCTAACACTTGGAATTATGCCCGATGCTTAGAACTTAAATATGATGATTTAATTTTGATGAAAGTCAATAAATGGTAGGGATTATTTTCTAAAGTTAACCGGTAAGAATCATTGATTGAACACACCACTTTTTTTATAATAGTATGGATATAGATATAGATAATGAGACTTATGATCATACTCTTATTTGGAGGAGTTTGTTAACTCAAATAGCTTGGCTTATCATTCCAAAACTTTCTTATGGGAATATATAGGCTCTGCAGAGATTTCTAGATACAATGCAACTCTAAATGAAGAGTTATGACAATTATCCAAGGGGGTCACTATTTAAAATTAGGATTAACTCTTATTGTTTTTGTGATTTTTGGCATACTTCATACTTGCATAATCTACTTATATAATACATTCATAAAACAATTTATGCTTTGAATTCTAACACTTAGAATTCAAATATGAGGAATTAATTTTGATTAAAATCAATAAATGGTTGGGATTGTTTTCTAAAATTGATTGGTTAGGATCATAAATTGGTAGAATCACATATATATATATACTTTGATCATACTCACATATGATTTTGAGGTCTTTTGACACTGCAATTTGTGAATGAAGTGATTTCTTTATTTTCAAACATATCATTTCACGCCTAAATTATGTTAGAATTCTAAATGTTGTATATCATGTGATGTATTCATTTTCTTGTTGTCATGCGGTAGAAAAATGTCCCACATATGGAACACAATATTTTCTTTGATTATTGGTTGCAATATTTTAGGTAAGAGCAATGTTGCATTATTGGGGGGAAAAAGCCTATTTACATTGGTGGATAAATCAAGTTTGGAAGAGCGGCATCCACTTTTATTTCAGAATTATGGGAAGTGTTATGAGTTTTGTATAGAATTTTGTAAGGAATATGATATTTCTCTTTAGTTTAAGCACCAGTAAATAAAATCCTTCGATCTGCATGTATGGGTTCGCTTTGAAGGGCTTTGATAAATAGAGATGTTTGTGTTAGACTGATCCTTCCTGAACCGGCTCTAGCTTTTTGGAGGTGGAATAGTCTGCCTGTTTGAGGCAGAACAGAGCCGCCTTGGCTGCTCCTTGGGGTGGGGCCCAAGGACAATTTTGAATAGGAGAAGGGGACTGGCTAGGAGGGAAAGATAGGGAGGCTGTTTGGGGATTAGGAAAATTATTGTATGCTTTATTATTAATATTTTTTATTTTTATCGTATGGTTTCTTTTATTCTATGCTTTTATTTTAGGGGATTCACGGAGGGGCTTACACGTTAATTAAGAAAAAATTACATAGTCCTTTAAAGGGCTACAAAAACAAGCAAAAGAAAACCTAAAAGCCTAAGGTCCCTATTAAGCACAATTACAAAAAAACCTAAGAACAATCTAGGATGGAAAGAAGCCAAATTCCAAAAAACACGAAGATCAAAAGAATGGCTGTCAGCACAAACTTCCCAAAAAAGGTCCACTGCAAATCCAAACTGAAGCTCACATTGCATGAAAAGGCAGACCTGGAAAAAATGCTTAAGAGAAAAGAAATATATAATCCAAACCTTAACTTGCAGAAACTTAAGATATTCATGCAGGCCAAGCCACCTGCATCAGTAAGATATTCATGAAAAAAAATCAGAATGAGGAAGTTAAAATCCAAAAATACATCAGTAATGACCTTTAAATAAGCAGTAAACAAAAAACTCACGAAGTGATTACCTCCGCACAATGGAAGAGCCAAGCCACAAGTAATAACAGAACTACAGCCCGGCCAAAAAGCAACCCAAGCATAAACAATCGGGCCAACCAGAACCAAGGAAAGCAAAACCACAAGCCTCAAAATATTATAGGTATTGCACAGAGATAAAAATAGCATCATAGTAAAAGAAGAACAGAAGCATAAGCAGCCCTTTGTCACACAAAAAATAAACCCAGCCGGTCGGAAATTGCAGCCTTGAAACCCAACAAACTCAAACACACCGACAACTAGGGATTTAGGAGAGCTGGATTTTCCTCTCCAATTGAAGATCCATTATATCTTATTTATTTTCTTCCTAATATCATCAATTAAAAATGTTTTTCTCTGATTATTCCTATTAATTCTTCTTGTGGTTTGTGTTTGGGGCTGCTGAAATTAAATTTCAGCCATGGACTATTGGATTTCTAGGAGCCCTTCCTATCAGTTTGATGGGGCTTTTTCCCCCCTCGTTTATGAAAACAAGTAGTGATGTCTACAACAACAACAACAACAACAACAACAAGCCTTTATCCCACTACGTGGGGTCGGCTACATGAATCCTTTTTCTCCATTGTGTCCTATTAAAAGTCAAATTCTCGTTTAAATCTAATAAAGAAAGGTCATTCCTAATATTTTCTAACCAAGTCTTTTTAGGTCTACCCCTACCTTTCTTAACATAAGTCAAATCTAATACCTCTACTCTCCTAACCGGGTCATCGGAAGGCCGTCGTTTAATATGACCAAACCATCTAAGGCGACTCTCTCTAATCTTATCTTCTACTGGAGCTACTCCAACCTTTTCACGTATATGCTCATTTCGTATCCTATCTCTAAGGGTAAAGCCACTCATCCACCTGAGCATCCTCATCTCTGCCATACTTAACTTAGTATTATGCTTCTCTTTTAATGGCCAACATTCAGCACCATAAAGCATTGCAGGCCTCACTACCATCTTATAGAATTTTCCCTTAAGTTTGAGGGGTACATTTCTATCACATAACAAGCCCGATGCATTCCTCCACTTCAACCATCCAACTTGAATTCTGCTGATAATATCCCCATCTATTTCACCATCACTCTGAACAATAGATCCAAGATATCTAAAACGTGTACTCTTATTAATGACTTGATCGCCCAAAGTCACAATCCCCTCACTAGGTCTATTACTACTAAAATTACACTCCATATATTCCGTTTTAGATCTACTCAAGCGAAAACCTTTAGACTCTAAGGTTGACCTCCATAATTCAAGTTTACCTTCAACTCCCTCTCTAGTCTTATCAACAAGAAGAATATCATCAGCAAAAAGCATACACCAAGGTATATCCTCTTGCAAATGTCTAGTGAGAACATCCATGACTAAAGCAAAAAGATATGGGCTTAAGGCTGATCCTTGATGTAACCCAACCGAAATAGGGAAATACTTGGTCAATCCACCTTGTGTTTGAACACAAGTAATAGCTCCTGCATACATATCTTTAATGATTTGAATATAAGCATTATTAACTCCTTTCTTTTCAAGAACTCTCCATAGCACTTCTCTTGGAACTTTATCATATGCTTTTTCTAAATCAATAAATATCATATGTAGATCCTCCTTATTTTCTCTATATTTCTCCATCAAACCTCTTAATAAATGTATGGCTTCCATAGTCGACCTACCCGGCATGAAACCAAATTGATTTTGAGAAACATTAGTATCACGCCGCAACCTATGCTCCATAACTCGCTCCCAAAGTTTTAAAGTATGACACATTAACTTAATACCTCTATAATTCGCACAATCTTGTGCATCACCTTTATTCTTAAAAATAGGAATTAACACGCTCATTCTCCACTCATCTGGCATCTTTTTAGTCTTTGAAAAAAAAAATAGTGATATCTACCGAATTTATAAAAACATCTTAATATTTATCTTAAAATGTTTTCCGAACAACTACTCTTCTAATCAAGAAACATATACAGAAATGAAACACTTTCAATCCAAACTAAAACTGAAAAACTATAACAAGCATACCAAAAAAATAGAGAAAAGAAAGAAAATATCAACAAAGCAGTTCCAGACTTTTTATTCTGATAGTATTACATGATTTTGCTGCAGATTAAACAGCCCAAGAGGAGGAACAGGCTCTGCCGCTTAGGTCTCCCTATAGATCTTATGTCACAGATCATAACGTTTCAGCATTCTGCCTCAGCTGATGGCGGCGAAAGCTTGGTCGTTAATGGTGATTTGTTGGACCTTTTGATGAGAATAAGGGGTGTTGATGATTCAACAGATGATGACGGCGGCGGCGGCGGCGAGCCAGTTGAGAATCCTGGTGATTGCTCAGTCAGCTGAGATGGTTAGTTCTGATCATAATTCCGAAATTTTCACCTACCTGAAATGATTTTCTCTGTGTATATATGTTTTAGTTCTGCTGGGTGACACTTAAAATACTTGATATTCGTGTGATTTCTTTACTCCCACTATATACATATATTTATCATAATTAACATCTTGCTGCTGAAAATGATATTTTCATCTATTTTTAGTATTTATCATATAGGTTTTTTAGGGTTTGTTTGGGTTATGATTTTCTTATGTTATTTTATAAGATTTTAATAATTAGAAGAAAATTTTGATTTGGTGTGTTAATCAGTTATTTTGAGATTGGGGTGATTTAGATGTTCATTGTCATAATTTAGACTAAGCTTGATGGTTACATAAATTATAACTATTGTTGATTGATTTAAATCTATTATATTAAGAACTTGATAAATCAAATAAGTATATGATATATTTGAATAGTAGTTAGGTTATACTCTTTTCTATATCTTACTAAAAGAACACTAAAATGTAACATTTTATTATTTGCAAATTAACTTAACAATGTATATATAGATGTTCATTGTCATTATTTTGCTTCGTTTGGGACGACTTTTTTATTGCTTCTTAAAATGGAGGTTTAGGCAGTTGGTGCGGGATGCGGGGTCCAACGTAGGCGAGGCAGACGCAGGTGTGTCGTGCGCGGTGTAGGACACGGGAACGAATTGAGTGACCAGGTGTTGGCGGGATTCAGGTCAATTTTGGGTTTGTGAGTCAATTCGAAACCGACCAAAATTTTAGAAGGGGTAAGAAATTCGAACCCAAACCCGACCTATTTGCTGGCGGGATCCGAGTCGGGTCAAATATTGACACCTTTAAATGCTAGAATGAGGACTTTTGTTCTTGCTCACTCAGATATTTGGGAAAGTTTAGAATTGCATTTGAATGCTCGTGCTATTGGGGTTGTGGATTGTTCTAGAAGGTGGTTAGGAATAGAACTGTCATCTGGTCTTGGTTTTGGCTTTACAGAAATTTATTATTTTTTTGGACATTTCAATTAAAGTAAACTCACACATATCTCATATACTAAAGCTTCGAACATAATCTCTCTTATTTGATAATCAAAGTTTTCAATCAACAAACTAAAATAAGCTGGGTCCTATACAGAAAATTATTAGGTCCGGACACCAGACATAGAGATATGTCGGGTGTCTAATAAAATATTGACATGTGGAATGTACTCATGTCAGCGGAATTTTAAACCAAGGGTGCCAAAAGCGCAGGTAAAGCACAGTCAAAAAGAGCAGTCAAAGGCAGGCAAATCGTAGCCAAAGCGCAACACACTTGCTAAATTTTAATTGGATATCCAGACCTAGATATGCCTATATCTAGGTCCGATATCCAGACCTAATAATTTTCCGTCCCTACAGATGTATATTGCCAACTTTGATCGTGACTTTTTGGGTGCCTGTTTTCTTTCCGTCACCTTGGACGTCAACGACCGCACAAATTACTATTTTAGTATTTTATCAAATATTTTGCTGTTTTTATTTTTGATGTCTTGAATTTGTGATTCTTTCCTGTTTGAATTTTATTAATGAGGCGGCCGTTAATTTTCCAAAATAAAAAATAAAAAATGCAAAGCCCCAGCTGGAAGCTATTACTTTGGGAAAGTGGGCTTCCAATTGTTATAAGATGGCAAGTGTGCTTTTGCTTTGAGATGCTAGAAAGTCCAGATTTTATTTTATGCAGAGTTCGGACATGAAGAATAGTCTGAATTATGAGGGTATACATTATGTGCAAAAATTTGACACATTGCGTACAAATTGGTGCACAACATGTACACTCATATGTTCGGACGGTTCTTCTCATCCGGACTCCGCACAAAATAATTCTGTAGAAAGTCAGCTTATCTTGATGTGTTAATTGTCCATATATATATATATATATATATATATATATATATATATATATATATATATATATATATTTGTTATTTATATTAAAATTAATTTAATATAAATTTTTTTTCCTCTTTTAAATATTCTTTTTCCTAATTTTATCAATCCTAAGCATCTTTGCCCATCATCCCCTGCCACCAAAAAAAAAAAAGTTGGATCCAACCCTGCATATGAACAAATATAAATATTATCATAAAATATGTGCCACACAATATTTAAATCAAATATAAATGGATTGACTATATATTATAGTTTTAATGATTATTTTGATGATCAATTATATTTAAAACAATGTGAATTTTATAATCATAATAATTATCTTGATTTGAAGATTTTAAACATATCAAAAAATTAGTCTAATTCAAGTCTAATGGAGCCCGAATGGGTGAGCCCAATTAAGCACGATGGCTCAAGCCATACAAATGGACCATGACAAATAGTTTGGCTGCCAACAATAGCAAAAGAACAATATAATAAAGCTATGTAACCCATATTTTTGTTAAATTTTTATTTATTTTATAAAATAATCTCAAGTAGGTCACATCACATGCAACCTTCGTTTGGAATAACTTTCTTACTAATTTCTAAAATGAATTTGTAGTATAAAAATTTCTAATTCAAAAAAATCAAAAATAGCAACCACTAATCTAGTCAATAAGAGAAAAGGAGGAACACAATAGTAATAAGAAGAGGATATAACCACCCATGAAGGCTATGATGAAAAGGTGTAGATGCACATGTAAGCTTTTGAGAAAAGGAGACAACGTTAACAAGGGCTATAAAAATTTCAATGTGGAGGGCTAAAACATTTTTTTTTTTTATCAGGGTAATCAAAAGGGGATTCATGGTAAATTAGGGTTATGGTGTTGACTAAAAGAAGTTGTATCAATTGAAGATGTAGACAGTGAATGATCAGAGACAAGACACACATAGATGAAGACTGGCAACATTATGGCAATGATCATCTAGCCAATGGAGTCATGGATGTCTTGATCCATTGTCAGTAATGTACGAAGGCAATACATTGTAGATGACAATGATCAGAGAGAGATTAGCAGCTAATTGGAAGAAATAGGAGTTGTTCTTATGATGGGTTCGATGCAGATAATAAAGGGAAATGTATGAAACTATCAATGTAGTGAAAAAAGAATAGGTTCATAGTTATATGTAGAGGATTGAAGGTGAATGCTATTGAAGAGAAGCATTAAATAGATGTTCAAAGTTTATATATATCCTATGAAAATGAGTAAAAAATTATATAGTATTCTTATTGAATATATTATTACAAATTTGACTATATACAAACAAGAGAAGATAGTAACAATAAAAATTATCATATTAATTTTAGATTAAATATATAAATATATAATAATTATATAGTATCTAAATAATGAAAACAATGAAGATATATTTACATTAAAAATAATAAAAAATAAATTAATAATTTTAATATTTAGCACACAGTAAATAGTAAATAGTAGAGAATAATAAGTTGCCTGAACTTCATTGCGAGCGATTTTCCTCTGTCAATTGAAAGCTCCTTAGCTTCTCTCCCTTCCGTCGGCATCGTCGATCTCACAAGCCATCTATGGAGTCAATTGTTACTTCGGCAAGAATCTCCTGCTCTTCATCCTCGTTCGCTCCTCTCTCCGTCTTCACCCCAAAGAGAACGAGCTTATCCATACGCGTTCCCCCTCTCCGAATCTCATCCAAGAGTACCTTCTATTCTGTCTCTCCTTTTTTTTCTCACTTGATCACAAGATTTAACTGATTATTCTGCCAAACTCTGTCCAGATGGAGAAGATGGACATGATTTCCACGCCGACAACGAGGATACGGCTCTCGTCCCTTTGCCCAAGAACCACGGTTCTCTTTTTCGTCTTCCGAAGGTATTATATACATAAACCAATCAGTTTTCGTTAGATCTGATGATTTTTTAGAGGAATATATGGATTCATTTCAGGATGAAGCGATGGGTCTGGTTCTGAGCGCGGCGGTTGGGAGAGGTTGGACTACGGGCTCCGGAATGGAAGGTCCGGCTGCACCTGAGCCGGATTTCGGCGCTCGGACTGTCTCGACGTTTCCGTGGTCTCTCTTTACGAAATCTCCTCGGCGGCGGATGCGCGTCGCCTTTACGTGTAACGTTTGTGGTCAGAGAACTACGCGCGCCATCAATCCTCATGCGTACACCGACGGAACTGTCTTCGTCCAGGTATCAAATGGGATGGATAATTGTTTGATGGAAAAATTTGATCGGTTTTGCAGTTAATCTTTTTCTTTCTAACTTTTTGGTTGTGTGACTGAGGATAGTGTTGCGGCTGCAATATCTTCCACAAGCTGGTGGATAATCTGAATCTGTTCCATGAGATGAAGTGCTATGTGAACCCAACTTTCCGTTACAAAGGGGATGTGAGCTTCAATTTCCTTGATGGAGACGATGATGACTGGAATATCTTCCCCATTATGTGAGTGGAATGGATTCGCTTTGGGGGATCTCTAGGCTGGTCAGTAACAAGAAGCCTATGTAAATGCGAATACTATAGTTAGTATAATCTTAGATTTATCAGTTAACATTTGTATATAGCTGTTCTGTTTCAAAGATGTGAATTTTCAGTATGACACTAGTTTTTCTATGTCTAAGCCTTAATTTACCTTTTCTGGAAATTAAATTCTATAGTGTTCTGTGTGCTTTCTAAGCTCTGCCGCACTTGGTTGATTGTTTTATATGTCTTCACCGATCCATCTATGAATTGCTGAACTAGCGGGGTGCTCTAGTTCCTGTAGTTCCTGTTTTAAATAATGTTTATGGATATAGATATCCTCAAATTCTGTTTAAAGTGCTGATGATTTCCTTGGTGAGTCAGCCAACTCTTTGTCTTCTATTTTGATTGGAAATGATTTGTTCACCTTGGAAATACAAGGGTAAAAAAAAAAGAATTTAGCAAGTTACTTAAAGCCTGTTGGTTGTCTTCTATTGTAGCTTGTTCGCATGGAAAATTAGGTGCTTTACTAAGATGAAGGTGCAATCATTTGTTAATCTTAATTTTATATCAATCTATATTTTGCTAATACTCTTCGATATACAAACTATTAAGTGAGAATCAATGCAATAAGAAAAATAGTAATGCTATTTAAGAAACTATTGAGTGTTTTAATGAAGAAATCTCATAGAAGAGCATCATGAACATAATCATGAAGTACATTATAGATGGATCCAGTGAATTAAGCTAGTTTAGCATTTAGGAAGATGAATAAAGGCAAATGCTTCAGGCCTAGAAGATATTCCTAATTAGATTTGAAGAGTATTTGAGAATCAAAGAGATGCTCAGGTTTGGAGTGATTAAATGGGAATTAATTTTTTTATTTACACAATGAAATTATTAGGAAACTCATTTCTTTTTAATATTATTTTGAAGACAAAAAATGCCAGATGAGTGGAGAATGAGTGTGTTGATTCCTATTTTTAAGAATAAAGATGATGCATAAGATTGTGCGAATTATAGAGGAATTAAGGTGTCATACTTTAAAACTATGGGAGAGAGTTATGAAGCATAGGTTGCGGCGTGATACTAATGTTTCTCAAAATCAATTTGTATTCATGTCGGGTAGGTCTACTATGGAAGCTATATATTTATTGAGAGGTTTGATGGAGAAGTATAGAGAGAATAAGGAGGATTTACATATGATATTTATTTATTTAGAGAAAGGATATGATAAAGTTTCAAGAGAAGTGCTATGGAGAGTTCTAGAAAAGAAAAGGTTGATAATTCTTATGTTCAAGTCATTAAGGATATGCATGTAGGAGGTGTTACTTGTGTTTAGACGTAAGGTGGTTTGACCAAGTATTTTTCCTATTTCAGTTGGATTACATCTAGGATTAGCCTTAAGTTCATATCTTTTTTGCTTTAGTCATGGAGGTTCTCACTAGACATTTGCAAGAGGTTGTATCATGGTGTATACTTTTTGCTGAGGATATTCTTCTTGTTGATAAGATTAGAGAGAGAGTTGAAGGTAAACTTGAATTATGGAGTTCAACCTTAGAGTCTAAAGGCTTTCATTTGAGTAGATCTAAAACTGAATATATGGAGTGTAATTTTAGTAATAATAGTTCTAGTGGGGGATTGTGACTTTGGATGATTAAGTCATTAATAAGTATACATGTTTTAGACATATTGGGTCTATTATTCAGAGTGATGGTGAAATAGATGGGGATATTATCAGCAAAATTCAAGTTGGATTGTTGAAGTGGAGGAATGCATTGGGCTTGTTGTGTGATAGAAAAGTCCCCCTCAAACTTAAGGGAAAATTCTCTAAGATGGTGGTGGACCTGCAATGCTTTATGGTACCGAATGTTGGCCATTAAAAGAGAAGCATAACACTAAGTTAAGTGTTGCAGAGATGAGGATGCTCAAGTGGATGAGTGGCTTTACCCTTAGAGATAGGATACGAAATGAGCATATACATGAAAAGGTTGGAGTAGTGCCAGTGGAATATAAGATTAGAGAGAGTCGCCTTAGATGGTTTGTTCACATAAAATGGTGGCCTTCCGATGTCTCGGTTAGGAACGTAGATGTATTAGGTTTGACTTATATTAAGAAAGGGAGAGATAGACCTAAAAAGAATTTGTTAGAAAATATTAGAAATGATCTTTGTTTATTAGATTTAAATGAGAATTTAACTTTTAATAGGGCACAATGGAGAAAAAAGATTCATGTAGATAACCCCACATAGTTGGATAAAGGTTTGATGATGATGATGTTTGATACGGCATCACAAAATTAGCTTGATCGGGCACGAATCTCGAGGCGAAAGCTAGTTGGAAACTTCAAAAATTAATTCCGAGAGCACCCCAACTCCGATTTCAGCAAGCTTATAGTCGAACTGAGCGTCTCGGAAATACGAACTCAACGACACCAAGATCAACCCAATCCGAGCCCAAATGGGTCCAAATCATGGATCCAAAGTGCTGTTGGAAGGTTCAAACCGCAATTTGAGTTACCAAACGGACTCCGATTTTGACGAGCTTATACTCGAATCGAAGGGCTCAACGAGACAAATCCAACGAGCCCAAGATCACAAAATTCCGACATCACTAAGGCCTTCAAATGTCCAATGAACGGTGCATGATTGTAGGATTCAATATCGGCCGTCCATTGGACCACTCCCTATTCGCCCCTGATCTCATGCCTATTTACGGGCCATGCCACTCCAGAAAATCTATAAATAGAGCCCTCATTTCTCATAAGAGGGGGACTCAAGCAAGAAGAGAAGGAAGAGGAGAAGGAAGGAGCTCCTCCTCAGCAGCTGCCAGACCACCGCCGGACCACCGCAGGACCTCGCCGGACCACCGCAGGAACCTCGTCGGACCACCGCCAGACCACCGCAGGAACCTCGCCGGACCACCGCAGAACCTCGCCGGACCACCACCTTAAGGCCTGACGTTCAGCCCCTACGTCCTACTGAAGACCCGACGTCCTGCCAAAGACCCGACGTCTCATTCAAGGCCCGACACTCAATCCCTACGTCCTGCCAAAGATTTGACGTCTTGTTCAAGGCCCGACGTTAAGTCCCGACGTCCTACTGAAGACCCGACGTCCTGCTGAAGACCTGACGTCTTACTCAAGGCCAGACCATTAACATCCGATCTTCCAAGTGACACTGGGACTAACACCTGACTCCTTATCTCCTACCGCCTACGGTCCTTCTGACCACTGTCGCCTAATACGGTCCGTCCTACCTCCATCACCAGACAACGGTCTCCGGCCGACTACGGTCTCCTGCCGACTACGGTCTCCTGCCGACTACGGTCTCCGGCCGACTACGGTCTCTGGCTGACTACGGTCTCCGGCCGACTAAGGTCTCCTGCCGACTACGGTCTCCGGCCGACTACGGTCTCCGGCCGACTACGGTCTCCGGCCGACTAAGGTCTCCTGCCGACTACGGTCTCCTGCCGACTACGGTCTCCGGCCGACTACGGTCTCCGGCCGACTACGGTCTCCTGCCGACTACGGTCTCCGGCCGACTACGGTCTCCTGCTGACTACGGTCTCCTGCCGACTACGATCCTTCAGGCCAAACAAACCTGTATATGTAACTCTTACCATGTAATGCAATCTATATGATGTACATTTGCTACATCAATCCAAGACCTTCTCCTAAGGAAGGGCCTCATTTGTAATCGACTACAAATACTAGTGCATTCATTCAAACTGGGCCAGGCCCCGTGGTTTTTCCCCCTTTTTCAGGGGTTTTCCACGTAAAAACTCTGGTGTCACTTATGAATGCTACATCCTCTCACTTATCTGATTGTGTGCTGGATCTTCGTACAACGCTAAGACGTTAAACTATATATTTCTCTACCGCCGCGAATATTCCAGGACGCAACAATGTTGTTGTTGTTGTAATGAAATTATTAGGAAAGAGTAATGAAGCATAGGCTTGAAAAAATAAAGTCACTTTTAATGAATCAATTTGATTTTCTGTCGAGGTTTATTTTATAGAAGATTGCAGCACCAAGGCAATTGTTAAAAAAAAGATAGGAAAGTAATGTCTTTATATGATTTATTGATCTTAAGAAACAATTTGATCAAGTATTACAAGAATTGATTTGATGTGCAATAAGGAGAAAAAGTTTTAGTCAAATGAGCATTCAAGTTATCAAAGATATCTATGACCGATCATTGACTTGATTTTTTTATAGTGACTAAATAACTTGCCATCATAATATAAATTCAATATTTAGTCTTTATCCTTTGGTATTGGTTATGGGAACACTTACCTAGGATATTTGAGTGATAGTTATAATAGTGAGGCATTTATTTTAATAACTAAAAATTTGAACAACTGAGAAAAAAGTTGTCACAGTTGAGAAAAAGGTTTAAAAGACAATTGGCTAATTATGTAAATATAAATTGTGTTATGACATTCAGTTTTAGTGGAAGTGAAATTTGTTATTTAGTTAATATTGTGACAACTTTTAAGAGGCATGAATTTTAGTCAATCAAGTTGATAATTCTTTGAAGGGACTGAGATTTACATGAGATCAGAGGCATGAATTTTTTTTATCCCGCCAAAAGAAAAAAAAAAAATTTTTTTTCTAGATTTGCCAATCCACTCTCTGTTCTGCCTCGATCCTGATACACCGTCTGGATTAGAATTAACTCTAGGCCTGTTATTTCCTATGATAAGTTGGGATTGGCCTAATCTCAATTTAATCCTTTAAAATTGCCAAATCATTTGAATTTCCACTTAAAGTTAATCTGATGTTAAAGCAAGTGCCTTAAGGAATGGATCATTTTTCCATTTCACTTGAGTATTAGGAGTGGACTATAGCAATATTCGTGTTGAGCAGAAAAAAAAAGGCTTTTGTGAGTCATGAAAAGATGAACATCCATTGCTTTTTACATTGGCAACCAAACTTAATAATCGGCCAAAACAACTTCTCCTTCTCTCTTCATCTGTTATTTGTTGGTAGTTCTTCGTCCTCTTCCATCGAGCCATCTTCTCCAATCCCAATGATGAAAGTTCTGAGAATATGATAACTTTTATTTTTCACATTGTTTTTGTTTAGTATTTTTAGGGCATGTTTTTGAACATTTAAGATTGACAGGGTATCAAAGTGATATATTAATTTTTAGCATTATTATAGATTTTCATTGGATTTTAGGTTGAATTGATCATTTTTTTTCTTTTGCTTTTATGTTGTGAAAATTATGAAAGCTATTCTCTAGTTATATAATCTGTCATAATATAGTTCTCTAACAAAATATATTCCATTGTTATGTCATTTAAGTTATACTAAAATAATTTTAATATTTATCATGTCATTCGAATCAATCTCAGATTCAAATCTGTTTGAACTTTTGAACTTTAAATCTAATTTCTAAAATCTTGCCTGGAATTGTAATTGTGGCCACCATGTCATTTTGTTCGAGGTATATTTTATCTTCCCATATCTCCTTTGCTTGATCCCGTTGTTTTCTGCTTATTGTGTCTGGAAGATAAAGCTAAAAAAAAAAGAAGAAGAAGATTATAATCGTTAAAGGATGAGATGGCAGGATGTATTTGAATCTGATGAGGTGACCTGGAGCAAATGCAAGACGTATATGTTAATTTTCGTTTTATTTCTCTGTAGTGAACTAATCTGTGAATTTATTGATACAACTGCTACGGGTGTTTGACTTGCGGGGGATTAGAAGTTGTAATCTTTGCAAAGTTTTTCTTTTTGAATTCGCCAGTATTGGACCTGCTATGCAGGATTTGAGTTTGAGTTGTATAATCCTTGCCTATTGTGAAAACATGAAATTATGGCTTCATTTGGCACAGCTTTCTTCCTGCTTTTTAAAGCAGCTTTTCAGTACAAAAATTAAAATTTTTGCACTAAAAAACTGTTTTAAGAAGCAATAAGAAAGTCATCTCAAACGAAACCTATATTGCAGTTCTGTTTAAATTCAAATATGATTTAGCAAATCTAATGCATCAACACTGTTGGATAAATGTTGTGGTGTGGTTGTGCTGTATATAATCTGTGCTACACTAATAAATAAGATTTTTTTTTTTTGAAGTATTTGTGCTTCATAGCTTGGTAAATTTCTTTGAGGAGGTTTTGTGAGTTATAAATGTCCTGCCTGTTCGGTTTCTTGTTCTTAGACTTTTCTTGATTCTCCCTATTTTCTGGTCAAATGATAATTGTAGAAGGAAGAAGAAGGGTGGTGGCGTAGTTGATTTTTAGATAGTATATATCCACTTATTCAGATAACGTAAATCCTGTTATTTCTTGCCCCACTTGATGTTCTTCATATATTTTAGTAGGAATATGAGCAGCTAATAGCCTATCCTGTTTTCAGCGTGTTACCTGACCATGCTTAAAGATTGATTGGAAGAGCTTAGGCTTCAACTAAGGAAAATTATTACGTCCTCTGACCGGACGTAGAGCTACGTTCGGCCGCCAATAACATGTCGCCACGTGCTCTTACTCTTTACCGCGCGGCCCGACGACTTGACCCGGAGCGGAACCCGGGAATGCTATGTTCGCGATTTTCTCGGTATTGCTCGGTATTTTCTCGGTATTTGCTAGGTATTGCTTTGCAAAAATGAGAAATACCGCTCTGCGAAGACCAATACCATGCAAATACGGAGTTGTACCGAGTTTTTTTACAACTCGGTACAACTCAGTATTTGCTCAGGATTTGTTCGGTATTGCTAGGGATTTGCTCGGTATTGCTAGGTATTTGCTCGGTATTGCTAGAAAAAACTCGGTACAACTCAGTATTTGCTCAAGATTTGCTCGGTATTGCTAGAAAAAACTAGGTACAACTCGGTATTGCTAGGTATTTGAAATATATCCAAAAGGTGATGGGATGTTGTTCGGCTCGTCAAGGATTTAAAAAAACGCACGTGCGAGAACCCAAAAAACAACAGGTCGGGTCGGTGACTTTTCTTCATGCTACGTGGCGCTAAAACATTGGTGACCGAACGTAGAGGAGCGTACATTGACCGGACCGAATAAAAGTTCTTAACTAAGACTTCTACTTTTTTTATTGCTTTCTAAAGCAACTTTTTAGTACAAAAAAAATTTAATTCTAAAAATTTTTGTATTAGAAAAATGCTTTAGAAATCAGTAAGAAAGTTATCCCAAATGAAGCCTAAGGCGTCACTAATTTATTTAAGATTTTAAATACATATTTATGTGTGAGTTTATTATTAAATTCGCTTAAAGTCTTAAAATTATATATATATATGAATATTATTATATTGAAATAGAAATTTATTCTCAAATCATAAACACTTGAGTTAATTATATTTATATATCTGGTAGATATTTAATAGTATATATATTAATATAAAATTTTCAATATAGAAATTTTCTGAAATAGTCATCTAATAATCCCAATTTAATATCTTGACTATATAAAATTAATTTAAAATAATATCTCCTATTTTAATTGTGATATAAAATTGATTACAATTTGTTCTTTTATTATAAAAAATTAATTTTAATTTAATCTCAAATAGATTATTTAAAATTAATTTTGCATAGTCGAATGATTAAATTGAAGTACCATTGTGTTTTGATATTAAAATTGTCATATATGAATAGTCAGATGATTATTTTGAAATTTAACCCTTTTTAATAGTATTTTTACCTTTTAATATTGGAAGTCAAGATATGTAACTAATTGGAGTTAAATATGTAATTAAATATCTAACAACTGAGGTAAATGTAATTAAAAAAAAGCATAGAGAAATTACAAGTAATATTAATTACTTATAAGAGATAAGTATAATCAATTCTAACTATTAATTAATCTCACATGATGCACAAGAAATAAGCATATAATGCCCATAATTAGTCTTAGTTAATTTTTAATCATATTATATTTATTTAATAATATTAGTTAGGGTTTATCTTCAATTGTATTTATGCAAATTATTGACATATGATATTTTTAAGATCTTTTGTGCATTTGTTTATTAATAGAATATTGAAAATTTCAAAAGTCCTGATGTTATGTTCTGCAACATTTGATTAAGTAAAAAAATATTAGTGTACGCTAATCTCAAGGGATGAATGAATTAGATATTGAATTTAATGTATTGTTTTTTCTCACAAAATTATGGAAGAAATACACAAAAAAATAGAAGTGACTTCTGAAGTTAAAATTGTATTTGTAAATGATATGACTCTAAAAAATCATATGATCTGCATGAATCTCGAGATAATATTTGAATTAAATCTGTTAAAATCAAAATAATAATAATCTGAACATCAAATTTGACGTGCATATGGTCAAATCGAGTGACTTGGTGAAACGAATCCAACGAGCCCAAGATCACTCAATTCCGACATTATTAAGACAGTTAAATGTTCAAAAAATATTTTATGATCAAGAGAATTGATATGAATAGTACAATGGAGTGTTTGAGATTCTTATTCAAATTATTAAAATGCTTATCTTAAAAATCCTATACATAAAGCCTCATTCTCCACATGAAATGAAGGAAAGTTGGTGAGAATTGAAGAACTCTCTTGCTTTTCTTATTTCAGCTATTGCCACCGACTACCATAACTTGCTATTGCCAAAAATAACCACCATTGGCATCAGCGATCACTGTCAGCAATAGCCGCCATCTTTAGAACTCCTCTCAATATTTAACCATATTGTTGGGTATTAATTACCTGTTTGTGGACACCATACTTCTATAATCCCTATAAAGGAAATTAAACTATTTTGTTATGTGTTAATTGTTCATCTATGAGCACTTGATTTCTATAATCCCCTTTTAAAAAAGATTTATATTTGTTTTCAAATAATCCCCTAACTAGTGAGAAATGAAAGATTCTTGTATCACCTATTCTAAAGAGATTTTTTTCCAACTTGACTAGGCCCATGATTTTTTCCTTTTTGAACTTTCTATGTAAAATTTTTTATTCATATACTTTTTATATTTATTAAATTTCAACTGATTTGCTTATAATACATAAGAATATGTAAATTTAATACTTTATTTGATCTATTATTACATTACCAATCATCTTTATTCATTTCACAATTTTAAACATTTAAAACTTATGATACATGAAAGATGTTACAAAGATAAGCAGATCAGAGCATCTAAAAACCAGATCCCTATGAGCATTGGACAATTAGCTAAAACATTGGATGACAGATTTGCAAATATCATAATTCCACTAAAATAAGTTCCAGCAAACAACACTATCAAGAGGTAGAAATTCTCACCAGGCCATTTCCACATGGAACCTACCTCTTGCTTATAAAGAAAACATATATAGATAATTTGATCAACTCACAGCTTTTTTCTCTTCTGGTTGATCGAGTACTCTAAGATTGGCAAGTAAAGCATCCCTACCATTCATCAAAATCTGGAAGAAATCGTCAACTCGACTGGACAGAATATCTACACCTTCAAACAGCTTCTCTGCTCTTTCAGCCAAGTCTGCAACAGATTCCTGTAATCTTTTTCTTTCCTCCTGTTCAGACAGTTTCTGTGACAGTATCACTTCCTCTTCTCTCTTCCCATTCTCCGCTGATTTCTCCATTGCTGCAAACTCTTGAGAATCAACAACATTACATTGACATAGTAATTTCTCTTGTTTTTTGCATATAAGGTTATGCAACCTGCCTGCAGAGACCTCCAGAGCTTCCAGCTCTTTCAAAAGTGACACCTTTCCACTTGAAAGATGGGCCCTGACCTCCGGGAGTATGGTAACTTGCAACTCATTAAAGGCCTTAGACCAGAAGTATTTCTCAGGAACGTTCAATTCTATTAAAGGCTTGGAAGAACCTGATAATACTGCTATAATAATACTGCAAACAAATATGGTTACAACCTTTACTCCATAAAGAGCTCTCATTAGCACCTTCCCTTTGGATGAGTTCCTCACCTTACCAATGTACAGCTTTTCTGCAAGTTTCTGTAAGATGTCATGGGAGTGTTCAAGCTTGGGATTCCTCGACTTGAACCTCCACATCAATTCATGATGAGATTCAGCTGCTCTTTTTAGTTGCTCTGATGATGGAAAATTGATTGAAGGATCTAATATGTGCAGAACATATTGTAATAAGAGCTGTCCTTGATCGAACCGAGAAAGCTCGGAGCTTAAAGCAATGCAAATATCAAGTAATTTTATGCTGTCGTCCAAGTACACATTCATCCAACTATTATCCCAATCAGAGAGGGGAAATTGAAGATCAGTAATTAAACCTTTGATGTTTGTGTGAATCAGTGATAAGGACTCGAGAGCCTTTCTCATCCAAGAAAGGCTAAAGATTTCTGATGAATCCTTTGGTTCAAGACTTCTCAAGCTTCTAGCTAACATTAGCTCAAAATCATTCAGCAAGGCTAGGAATTTGGGGGAAATGTGAGATTTCCTTGAAAATATTAGCCTGAAAGAATTTCCAAAAGGGAAGTAGGAATTATGGCCATCATCTGTGCTGCTCATTTTGATTCAACTGTTGCAGAATAAAGCAGACATTTTATTAGTTTCAACATTTAAAAGTTAATATTTTCATACCACATTACAAATGCAAAGCAACTAGCATGGCCATTTTTGTAAGCTTAGTGCTATTACTTACACAAATAAATTGATTGCAAACAGCCAAAACGAGATCAAGAAACCTTAGCATGTTGAATGTATGATAATTATGCTTCATGTGAATCTTAGACTTCATTTGGGACGCCTTTCTTCTTGCTTTCTAAAACAGCTTTCTAGTACAAAATTTCTTGAATTTGAAACTTTTGTACTAGAAAGTTGTTTTAGAAAGCAATACGAAAGTTGTCTCAAAGGAAGCCTTAATTACAAATTTGAAAATATAACTTGTTCCAGAATCAATACAATCCTAAGCACAATGAGATCACAACAAATTAATAAGCTCTTACTATGATAAATGCATGAAATATGAATAGCTTCTACGCATCCCCGTAAGCCTAAAAGAATATCGTATGAGCATGCACTGCATTTAATAACTCTTCCTCAGCAAATGGCAATATCTGTTTACAAGGGCAGTTCAACAATGTCCAAATGTAGTGATTAGAAGTCTAAAAAAAATTTTCTTAAACAGCAAGCTAGCATTGAGCTTTGGCTGAGAAACCTTTATTTGATTCAATCATTAAATAAATCAAACTGAAATACTGAATAAATATTTTGAGCTCATTTTCTTAATGAGCCTGACATTGATAGGACTACTTTTTATCGTGTTTGAGTCATTAACAGCTCTATGCATTATACAAATGATTTTAATTTGTTTTAATATTTATTTTCTTATGATTTTTTAAAACTTTAATCATTTAAATCTAACATATATTGAGCCAAACAAGAGACAAATAAGCCTAATGAACTAGCTAGCAATCTTGAGATCCTTTTAGGGTTCCAACAACACGGGGTGGAGCCTAAGAAGTTTAATACAAAGAAATTGTCAAAAAGCCGTCCTTCTTAGGATTAGAGTCAATAGACCTTTTGTTTAAGATGAATGATCTATCAAAGAAAAATCATGGCCCTCCCATCTAAATTGAGTTGAAATATTCCCAACAAGAGAAATTTAGATAGAAAAAACAACTTCATTTAAGATAAGTATTTCTAAGTTAGCTGAGAGCTTCCAAGTTTTTTTTATTGCAACAAGAACACCATAGAATGAACTTTTTTTTCAATGCATAGCCCACAGAGCGCTAGATCCCAAGCTTTCACACCATCATTTAGTTCATTGAAGGTAAAAGAAACTTCTCCACCTCGATTCTCCACAAAGCTAATTTAAAAGTTGGTCGAGGAAGGATATTGGTACATACCCCTTGCTAGTTTAGATCCTTAACATTCAAGGGAGGAAGAGGTTGGGGGTTGTTTGAGGAGCTCGAGGAGAAGGGGCCACAATGAATTACAAAGGATCCAAAGCAAAAGATAAGTTCAATGGGAGGTGAGGAAGTTACTAGTGCATAGGATGGGGAAAGTGGTGACTAAAAGGGGATGGTGATTAGTGAAATAGAGGAAGCATCTGATATCCAAAGGAGAGCTAGATGAGAGCTTTGCAAAGGGGATGGTCATTAAGTTTAATTTAATTTCTGCATTATAAAAATTTAGGTATTGTTGAAATTTTTAGATTTATTCATCATGGACACAAAAGTATGCTACACCACATTAATAATCCAAGAAAAAACTACTAGACAAGCAAAATGATTAACATATTGATTGAATATGATAATAATGTCTCCTTACTGCTCTAATTCCTCAAAAATTTGTTCAAAGTTGGTTCTTGATAAAACAATTTACACCATTTCAAGCATCATAGCATAGATCAAGCAATAGAAGAGGTGGAGAAAATTAAAAAGATACCAGGAACCACATTAAAGCAAGGTAAATACCCTAGATCTTTATTTAATACCTCCACAAAGGACATTGGACGTTCCAAAATATCCAAGAGACCTCAGATCTAAAACAGGAAACAAATTTCCCAAGCACAAAAAATTGAAAATCATAACTCAAACCATAATCTAACAATCCAAAGGGTAGCAATCTATAATACAAAATATAAACAAGGCCAAATTCCGTTTCTGCACATTTACAAGCACGCGAACAACAAAAACCAAGTGACCTATAATACATATCATGGAATAAGGAACTTTAACACTATAAACCATTAATCCAGAACTTCAAATCTGGAACTGATATGTTCAAGCTGATAAGAACAGGAGCAGAAAGCAAAGAAATTTACGCATTGCCTCGCATCAAAATACACCGCCACAGAGAGGTGAAAACGTGGATAGCAAAAAAAAACACAAAATCCCCGGCTTTGACAAAGTAGGATGAGGAAGAAAGGTTTCGTACCAGTTTGCACCAAGAGGAAAGAAGTCGCTCTGCCGCTGCTAATGAGAAACACGCTTGCCCAAACTCCGAAGAACACACCAAACCCTCGCGATTATGCTCACCGAACTTTACTCTTGGATGAGAAGTGCGGAATAATTGTAGATAAAAATGCCGGATAATTATCTGGAAGGGACCAGAGAGACGTTGGCGCCGTACAAAAATCTTGTGCAATGCTTGTGCACGCAAATACATATGATGGAGATGAGAATCATTCAATTTGCTTTAATGATTGTGCCCTTGATTATTCAATTATAGGGTGTCTGATTCAGAATTTTCTCCATAAATTTTCTCATTGACAAAACTTTTAAATTTTTAAAAACAATTGATATTATTCTTGTTGCGTGTTAGAAAATATGCGGCGGTAGAGTTTGTAAATTTGCGTCCGAGCGTTGCACGTAAGTTTAACACACAAACAGAAAGGAGAAGTGAACACCAAGAGTTTTTACATGGAAAACCCAAAAAGGGAAAAAACCACGGGGACTTGCCCAGTTGCAAAATTCCACTAGTGTTTTCGTAGATTACAAATGGGGGATTTCGTCCCACAAGTTGGGATAATCCAAGTACAATTTGTTTCTTCCACGAAATTTACAAATTCTGCGAATTCCTGGCGTTTCCTGAAAATCCGGCAGAGTTCCGGCGTCTTCAGGCGGCAGGAAGAGTTCCGGCTGCGGTGGTCGAGGAGGTGAGGAATCTCCTTTTCCCCTTTCTCCTTCTCCTTCTCTTCTTCTTCTCTCTCTTCACTTGAGTCCCTTTGGTGTAGAATGAGGGCTATATTTATAGATTTTCTGGAGTGGCATAGCCCGTAAATAGGCATGAGATCATGGGCGAATTGGGAGTGTTTTGAATGGACGACCGATATTGAATCCTTTGATCATGCACCGTTTGTTGGGCATTTGAAGGCCTTAATGATGTCGGATTTCGGCGATCTTGGGCTCGTTGGATTTTTCTCGTCGAGCCATTCAATTTGAGTATAAGCTCGTGAAAATCGGAGACCATTTGGTAACTCAAATTGTGGGTTGAACCTTCCAACAGTGCTTTGAGCCTTTGATTCGGACTCATTTGGGCTCGGATTGGGTTGATCTTAGTGTCGTTGGGTTCGTATTTCCGAGATGCTCAGTTTGACTATAAGCTCGCTGAGATCGGAGTTCATATGCTCCCGAAATTAATTTTTGAAGTTTCTAACTAGCTTTGGCCTCGAGATTCGTGCCCGACCAAGATAATTTTGAGATAACGTATCAGTTGCTCCCCTATTTTTGGATGTTGAAGCTCCAGAAGTCCGAAAATATGCGTTACCAATTTTTAAGGAATTTTCCCGAGCGAGTCGGAATTATTCTTGCGTGTGGGGGCCTCGAATGGTCCTGAAAGTGTCGAAATTGAGTCCGGGACGTCAAAAAACGTGTCTGGGGATCCCAAAAATGTCGAATTTGGACTTGTCGGGCGAGAAAACGGACCCGAAACGGGCTAGGCGGCTGAACCGGACGGACCGGCCGGCCGGCCACCGCCGCCGCCGCCGCCAGCGACCGTGCGCGCCTGCGGCCAAACCGCGCACCCGCGCTGGGACCGCGCCCGCACTGGGACCGCGCCCGCGCTGGGACCGCGCCCGGGCTAGCCTCGCATGCGTCCGCGCGCGTGTCGCGCGCGCCTGCTTCGCGTGGCCAGCCGTGATCCGCGGCTTCCGACCGCGGATCAGTAAGCTGGCCGCGCCGTTTCGCGCGACTGGTTGGCTGCACCGCCATTGTGGTCCCCACAGGTGCTGAAAAAGGTCGTTTTTTGCTATTTTTGGGTTAAAAAAATCCCAAAAAATTCTAAAAAATTGGAAATTTTTTCTAAAAATAGGAGATTTCGAAAATGGTTGTAACTTCTCTCATTTCTATCCAAAACCTATAAATAGGCCTCCCAGGCCTTTAGAAAATTTGCAACTCTTCTTTCTTTCTCCCTCTGGCTCTCTGGCGGCTGAGGCCTCCGCTATTTACGAGCGGGAAACTTCCCCTGCTCGAATTAGCGTCCTCTTCGTGCGCAGGAGTTACGAGATTTCCCTTCCTTCCCCCAGAGCTTTCTGACGGTTGAGGCTTTCGCTATTTGCGAGCGGGAAACTTCCCCTGCTCCAATTAGCGCCCCTCCTCGCGTGCAGGAGTTACGAGATTTTTCTTCTTTCCCCCACGGCTTTCTGACGGTTGAGGCTTCCGCTATTTGTGAGCGGGAAACTTCCCCTGCTCGAATTAGCGCCCCTCCTCGCGTGCAGGAGTTACGGGATTTTTCTTCTTTCCCCCACGGCTTTCTGACGGTTGAGGCTTCCGCTATTTGCGAGCGGGAAACTTCCCCTGCTCGAATTAGCGCCCCTCCTCGCGTGCAGGAGTTACGGGATTTTTCTTTCTGGTGGATTCTTGTGAGGCAATAAAAAATGGGTGATCACACTTCTACCAAGGATGTTTCCATCGTAGAAGATCGTCCTACTGCCCCCAGCCAAGAATCTTTTCCCACAAATGGTGCTAAATTATTACGTGTTAGAAAATTTGAGTCGATTGAGTGTGTATTTTACATCTCAACATTGTACAAAATTCATCACACATAGATAAAGGTAGTAAGTCCCAAAAAAATTGTATGTTGAAAATCCGAAAAGAAAAAAAATCATGGGGCCTAACCGAATTGTAAAATTCAATGTATAATAATTGATACTATAATTCTTCTTTTTCATTGTTGAAGAAAGGGAGATTAGATAGACTTTTGAATTTTTTTAGGGAGATTATAGAAACAAAGTGTTCGCAGAGGGACAGTTAGCGCCAACCAATATGGACTATTTCCCCTAATAGAGAGAATAAAAAGTAGGTGTTCACAGGTGGACAACTACACACAATAACAAGGTTAAATCTTGTTAGTATTATGGAGATGGTAACAAATTCTAATTTTGACCATAAGTGGTGATAATAGTTGCTAGAGATAATAGTTGGTGGTGGTCGTCACTTATAATGGCTGAAAAACGAAAGAGAGCTCTCTCTATTCTTCCTCCCCCCTCATGTGAAGAATGACACTCTATTTATAGGCCTTTTGGAAAGAACATTTTGATAATATGAACAAAAATATAAAACGCTTCATCGTACGGCTCATATTGACTCTCTCGATCATAAAACATTTATTCAACATCTGAGTGTTTTGATGATATCAGAATTGGATGATCTCAGGCTTATTGGATTTGTCTCATTGAGACGATTCAACTATAAGCAGATCAAATTTGGAGTTTAATTGATCATTATTTTAATGTCAAAAGTTTTTGATTCAATGATTGTCTCGATGTTCATGCTGATCACATGATTTTTTTGGAGTCAGAGTTTTCGATAATTTTTTAAACTTTTCTTTTATTAATGAGTATTTGGAGAATTTCTACTAAGTTCTCTCGCTTGATTGAAATCTCCAAGTGACACTTCAATATAGTGCAAGGATGGTTTCATAAAGGAGACTCAAAGGAGGCATAGCTAAGAGGTTCTTCAAAGAGCCTAGGTATGGTCAACGAGTAGTCTACATTTGATGTCAATGAGTAGCCCCTTTATTTTTATTTTATAAAGTGTTATGTCGACTTTATCAAATAGGAGTTTACATAAAATTTGGAGCAATAAATAACATATTATAGTTAGTTGAAGAAAATAACAAAACTAATATATATGAGGTGCATATCATTAATTGCTTCTTTTGCTTGCTCGATCGCCTATTTCTTAGTCACTTCGTTTACTCCTGCTTAGTTTCTTGCTCTCTCACTCTCTTTCTCTCTCAATCTCGATCCCTTTCTTGCCTCTTAAGGAGATGTCATTAACGGCCTTATGCTCGATTCAGTTGAACAGATCTAATAGTTTTGACTCCCACATTTTTGTCATTAACACTTTCCATATAAAATAAACAATTTGCAAATAAATAAAAAAACAACTTATTTACTTTGTGAAATTACTCTATTTTAAATTTGACCTTAATGATCTAATTAAGCATTAAATCATTATTGTAATAACTATACTTTTAAAATAATTTTATTAGATAAATAATCAATGTTTTAGGATCTTTTTACATAAACATTAATGTTCTTCGGTCATATTTAAAATTCTTTTTGCTTGAATGTTTGTAGATTAAAGCTTTAGTATTTTTTTCATGTATGTGAGTTTACCTCATGTATGTACCAAAAGTTCTTGAATGGCTTCAAGACATTTTTATGGGCTCGAATAGGCCTCAAAAGTGTTAGAATTCTCCCATCGAGTTGTGTGTATATCTTTAATCTTCTTAGATATTCGATATAAGAATGTAGGAGTTTAGGTGACTAAATGAGAAGTTTTTCCTTTCCACCTCTAGTTTAGTGTTTAAAGTATGGCTTTATGGTACCAGGTCATGATAATTCATTGCTAAAATTATAGTCTTTATCTAAGTAGTCACATAAGCCTAAATTTAAGATAAGGATCACTTTTAAAAAAGCTCATAAGATCTAAAAATTATACTACTTACATAGTTGTCTACTAAGAGTAGAACATTTTCATTTCTTTCAACCAAATCTATGAAAGTTTGTAATTTTTATTACTTTTCTAATTTGGGTAACCATCAAATGTTTTGAGAAAAGGCTGATCGGCTACATCAAATAAATCATATTTCACTTCTTGTTTGTTGATTTGCAGTTGAAAGACTATCTAAATGACTATTAATGTTTCTCGCGTGCTACTTTTATTGATAGTTATAAGACTTGTTATTTACGAGAACCACATACTTGTTATGGTCACACAATTTTTTATCAGAGTTCTAAAATATTACTCTTAATCAATTTTTTTATTAACTCCTAATTTACTATAGATTTCATGCAAGGTTCAAAACTATCAAATTTGTCACAGTATATGAGAGAGTTTTGAATGAGATAAATGGAGTTGTAAGGGCATAAACCATTGAGCATGCTCATGTGAAAATTGGGCACACTGTGACCAAATTAGATTTTGGTTGAACGCTATTAATTTTGAGTTCAACTATTAGACATGTGGGCTAATATTACGAGAGTGTTTGATCTATACATTATCCTCACACTTTTGGTGCGATAGAAAGATGATTCTTGTTGTTTGTGTACGTGTTGATAATCATACAAACAATGTGATCACTACAAAGTACAAGTACACTATAACTAGATTCTATGAAATTCATAACATCATATCCTATTTATTGTATCATATGTAGCCAAACTCCTCTTTTAGAGAGAGAGTCAAATTATAAGGGTTGCTTAAGATCATCATACATGATAGAGATATCAAGTTTCTTCTTCTTCTTCTTCTTTGAGAATCTTATTAAAAAATATTAGGTAATACTCTTAAGTTTTCATCATCCTTTTACCAGCAATTTGAAGGTAAAATATAAGATTAAGAAATTTATTGAAATGTCTAAATGAAAAATTACATGCAATTGAAATATATATATTTTCCTATTATTGATTAGTACACAACAACAACAACATATGTAAGTCTACAGGCAGTGTAACATTTGAGATTGTTTAAGGACTAAATATTAGAATGCTTATAATCTTACGTCATTACCATTACCTGTATATTCTAATTATGTTACATCATTTGTACAATATAAATATAATTTATATGATATAGTTAAAAAATATATTGAATTACAAAAAAAAAAAAAAAAATAGTGTTTAAAAAATGCTTAAAGTTGGAGATTTTTAAATTTATAGTCCCAATTTATGTCTCATTAAGAAGGATGTATCACCTAACCACATGTAATTATAGCACAAGAAACAATAAAATTAACTCTTTTTTAAAGCAAAAAATAAAGAAATTTGGAGTTATTTGAGAAAAAGATTGATATCTATACTACTACATAAGTGTGTGGCTTGAGATTCTTCCCAAATACAATCTTAGCATTATCAAAGATGATTCCCAATCATTCATTTTATTTTCACATTAAATTTATTTTTTTAACTTTATTTGTTTAATTAAATGCCTGACGTTTTAATTGCATTTAAGTAAGAACTAATTGTTAGAATGCCAAAGATTTAATTGTATTTATTTATATATTTAAATATAATTAATTATATTTTTAATTTATATCTATCGGAGCAATTAATAACATAATTCATTAACTAATATTCATTCAATAATAATTGTTCAAAATTCATAATAATTAATTAATACTTCTTAGTCTTCATTTAATTAAATGTCCCTTTGTATTCCATTATATCCCCTAAATAAATGAATAAATCATTTAAATTCTCTAATACTTCTTAGTATTCCTTCATATTAATTAAATACCTATTTATACACCGCTATTTGTATTCCCCACTCTTCCTAAACTAAATCTTGACCGTAAAAATAAAAATGACAAAATCTTGTCCATGTATTCCATCACGACCTTTGTGTTTTCTACGTGCACCCTTCCGATTTAAACTCCTTCGTCTCACTTACGAAGTCCCTCGTGAGAGACAAATCCAACAATTTGCTCCCGACAATTGTTCTCCATCAGCCTTCACGTTGCAATTATCTAGCCGTCACTCCACCGTCTCATATCTCCTCTTATAAACTCTCCACACAACATTATCATTACTGTTTCAATTATTTCCTAATGCTGTATTATTATTTAGCATAAAAGTTTAGATCATTTCCTAACACTGGATTATGCAACTGGCATGTTTATGCTCTTTTGCCTATTCTTTTTATTTTTATTTTTCCGTTTCTTCTATTTTCTGATAAGATTTCTCTCTGAAATTGTTAGCAGTTGCTCCTCCTGCTAGTTCCTCTGTTCACCCTTACAGAGATTGGCAAGTAATCACGATTTCAATAAAAAAATATTTTATTTCTTCTACTCCTGATTTCATTTGGAGAAAGTTTCTAACAACTCACAAAAAAAGTATTTCTCTTTATTTTTGATCTTCACATAGGAATCTAGATTATGACTTATGAGCTAGAGTTAATGCGCATTTCTCCAATTGAGAAGACTGAACAAATGCTAATTTTTGTTTTATTGAGGTTTACCCTTTCTTAAAAGGAAGCTAATGCTCTTTTTCTAACGTTTACTAAAATTGAGGGAGACATCATCCATGAATATTTTGATGGCCGTGAGGGCATAATCAAGTTTGAAGATGTTCATGTTTGTCATATAACTATTAGAAAAACTAAAGTAATAAAATAAAATAATTATAATAATAATAAAGCTTTGAATTTACCCCAATTAAATGTGAGATTATTGATATATTCTTCTCTATTATTTCAATATTTCATCTTCAGTGGATGATCATAGAAAGATGAATCATTCGTGCTGGAAAACTAATCAACAACAACGCCAACAAAAAATTCTAACTTATCAAAATTTTTTAGATATCTTACATCTGAATTTTGATATTTAATTATACAATACCTATATAATAAAATAATTTTAAATTTTTTTGTTAAACCTAACTTTTGAATTTGCCTCTTGATATAAAATAAATAAATGAGATACAATTATCACTCAAGCTCATAATTATTATTATTAATTATTTAATTATAAATATTTATTATTTGGCTAATACAATTCCATAACTCTTAATTTTATATGAATTAATAATATGGTTATAAAAAATAAATGAATACTTTTCACAAAATTCTCACATTTTAATTATGTTGGTAGATGGCTATCTTCCATGAGATTTGCCCTCCAATATCACACAAAGAGCTCCTCGTCTACCCGCACTCCAACGCCGTCATTCAGTGTAGAGAGTCATTTGTATTTGTATATATTATAGAATCGAGACAACGTTGCCCCTACGCTTCTTCTTCTTCTTCTTCTTTGTTCTCGATCGGAAGTAAGAAAAAGTAGGAGAAGACTGACGCTTTTTCTATTTCCAGTGATTTGATCTCCGGAGTCAGCCACGCTCCGGCGATCCTACTTCCTCGTAACGCAGGATGGTCTCAGCTAACCAAGAAATGGTGGTTTACTGCTTTGACACTCTTGTCACCCACTACAATGGTGAGCAGGCTCCGCTCCCGGCCTTCGAGGATGGGCAGCAGTAAGATTCGACTAATGCTTCTTTTGTTGTTGATTTTTTTTTGTGGATCCCTTCTGTATGGTGTTTTCGTTTGTGATAATTTGGTGTTCAGGAGTTCCAATTACCGATTTTGAGAAATGCTGTTCGATGACGATGAGATGTTCATGATTCTTATTACTGCTGCTGATGACTTTGTAATTCCGCCATAGAGTATTTTTCGAAGGATAGTCACCACCGCATCTTTATTTGAGGATTAAGGGGAAAAGTTTACCCTTTTTTCTTGTCAGTGGCTAGTACCGTGATATACTGCATGTATCAATTCCGTTGTTGAGGCTTTGATTTCTTCATTTATGGTTTCATTATGCGGTGGAGTTTTATTTGAACTTATATTAAGGCTTTACTTTGTGGTGTGTACCATGGATTTCCTAAGTTTCTTTCCTCCTTTTATCATTTTAGCTGTGGTCACAAAGAAGTGTATCTGTTGGCTGGTCTCCACTGCTTGATTTTTAGCGTATTTTTCTTGTTGAGAAATAGGGGCCACGCTGGTATCTTTTGGCTGCTGAATTTGTTTAACCAATTGAAACCTGAGGCATGAAATCCTACAGTGGTTTGTGGTTCCAAGTTACCTTTCAAGATGAGATGGGGGGTGGGGGGGTGATGATGTTGAGAACTTGAGGATAGAATAAGAAGCAAATTGGGAGTGTTTTGGTGTAGTTTGGGGAGATGCAACAGTGGAATAAAGTCTGTGAAACTGTATAATTGTTGAGTTATAGCAGAATTTTTTTCCAACTTGGATTGATAGAAGATGGTCGTAGACTGTAGAATTAGACTGAAGCAGGTGATGATGCTATTATGTGAACACAGCGTTTGCAATTTGTGCTGCCATTTGTAGCAGGAATTAATGTTCCTTGAATGTATGTCCAAATTTTGAAGATCTGAGTCCATTGAAGAACTTGCTTTCTGAGTTTAGCCCAGCAAGGATTGAATTCTGTTTTTGTTAAGGGCACATGTAAAATTAGTTTTTTTTTTCTTATCATTATGAAATGAGTTCATTGAATGGCTTGTTATCTAAGTTGATTAACTCTACTAGGATTGAAATCTATTTTTTTCAAGAAGGGAAGTTGAAATTTTTTTCCTTCTTATGGTTGCAACTAATTTTGCTATGCAATTTCTATCATAACTGCTTCGACTTCTTTCTTTTCAACTAATAACAGTTGCGACATTATTAAACTACAACATTGGTGAGAGGGGTTGGCTGTCCTATTACTGGCCTCGTTTCATTCTGTTATTCATTATGTGCACTGATAAGAATCAGAGAATAGTTCAGTGTGCTTTTATTCCAATATGTACATAATTTATACAATCTTAAGATAGTATCTAATAGGAGACATATAATATCAAAGAATATACATAACTACAAATAATTCTAGTAGTCTCACGGATTGGGCTGGCATCAAAGATACTATAGATATACAAGTTGGCAATGTCAAGGAAGGAAGAGGGTGGAAGTTAGGGTGAAAGACTAGTGGGTTGTTTCCACATTCTCCCTTAAGCGAATGAATTGATGTCATACATTCCATACTTGCCTAATGATTTTGAAAACTGCCTCTGATGATCCTTTTGTGAGTATGTATGCAAGTTGCTCACTTGTTGTTATGAATGGAGTATAGATTCGACCGAAATTAAGCTTCTTATTTATATAATATATATCAACTTCAGTATGCTTTATATGGTCATATTGTATGAGATTATGTGCAATATTGATGGATGATCTTGTATCATAATAGAGCCTTATAGGACATTTTCATTCAATTTTTAAATATTCAAGAATAATTTTCTGCCATAACAACTTATAGTTTCCCAATGTCATAGATATAACTTTGACTTCTGTGTTAGATCTTGATACTATATTTTATTTTTTTCTCATCCAAGTCATGAGATTTCATGCTAAGAATGTGTAATATCCTCTTGTTTATCTCCTATCAACTATAGAAACCACATAATATGCATATGTACCTGCTTCAAGGGTTTGATTCTCCCCCTTTTTGAATAGAATTTCCTTTTTAGGAGTTTCTTTCAATCATTGTAAAATTTTATTCATTGCCTTAAGATATGATTCTTTAAAATTTTGCATGAATGGACTTTACAGGGTTGATGACTTAGGCAATGTTGAGAATAATATGTGATAAGTAGATGAGTTTTTCCGCAAGTCTTTGATAAGATGTTTTTCTATTACTGTGTCTTATGGGCCCATCTCCAAGTCTATAAGTGAATTTCATAGGAATGTTGAGAGGCTTGCATCCTAGCTTTCTTGTTTCTTTCATCATGTTAGTTATGTATTTTTGTTGTTTTATAAAGATTTTATATGAGCGTGTCAACCTTAATATTGAGGAAATATTTTAGCTTGTCTAATTCTTTGACTTTAAATTCTTGGAGCAATCTTTTTTTTTTTTTTTAAGGTTCTCTATTCTTTCTAAATCATTATTTGTCATGATGATGTCGTTAACCTAAACTAGTTGTGCTGAAATCCCTAAAATTGCATATTTTACAAATAATGTATGATCTCTTTGATTTTATTTGTATCTTATATTTAGTATCACCTTGGTGAACCTTCTGAACTAAGCCCTTGAAGTTTGTTTCTGCTTAGATAATATCCTTTTTTATTTGCACATCTTTTGTTCTGTATTTATGCCAAATCATGATGGTATCTCCATATACACTTCCTCCTATAAGTCAAGATGTAATAAGGTTTTCTTAACATTAAATCGCTATATTTTCCAGTTTATATGAGTTGCTAATGATAAAAAAACTAGGACAACGTTCATTTTAACAACACGAGCAAAGACCTCAAGTTAATCAATCCCTTATGTTTGAGTGTAGCTTTTGGCAACCAATCTAGCTTTATACTTTTTTTAATGAACAGTCTTATTTGTACTTTACATTAAGGGCTCATTTACGTCCCATTGTTTTTTTAACTTTTAGGTAATTCTACCAAATCCAATGTTTTTTTTTTTTTTTTGAAGAGCTATCATTTTCTTCTTCATAATATTATTCCAGTTCTCATTATTTAATAGCTTAGAGACTAACTTGGGGATAGAAATAGTATGTAGGCTACTAAGGAAGGTTTGATTAATATGATAGAGATGTTTATATGATAAAAATATATGTAAAGGTGTCAGCCTGTCAAGTGTAAGTTCTTATACCTTTCTTACTAAGACTCATTTCGGTTGCAAGTTTAATAGTTCCTTTCATGGATTCAATGGTTGTGAGTGATGCAGTTGATTGGATTTGTATATATTAAAGGATTGATGCATTGCTTCTTCAGTAAACCTATGGCGACTTAGTAGAAAGTAGTTCAATTATATGCTTGGTTTGGGTAGGAATAACTAGTTTTAGGATAGAGTTGCTTGGTTGGATGAGTGGTAAGGAAGGGAAATTTAGGAGTAAAAATCAATTGTGAATGATATTTCAACTTTTGGATAAGTTATAATAAAGAGGTGTTCTGCTTCATTAAAATTGACATCAATGGATGCATATACTGTTTTAGTGGGGGGATGGTAGCATTTGTATCATTTTTTTTGGAGTTAGTCAATGAAGATACATTTAATTATTTGTGGATCAAAATTTTCTCTATTTTAGGAATGTATTTTAACAAAGGCAACATGTTCAAATATTTTGGGAATGACATTTTTTAAGGTGTGAAGTGAGAAAAGAATTTGTTTATGGCTTGCATAGGACTGTTGAACCTAATGATTTTTGTAGATAATTAGTTTATGATGTTTTCAACTGTTAAAACAATACCCTCTGATTTTTTTTTTTCCCTAAAAATGAGTGCTCTTATCATGGCAAGTAGCTATTCAACTACTCTATTTTGCTGGGTTATATACATACAACATAACTCATATTTTATTCTTTTTTTCTTGCAAGTATGAGGAGAGATAATGGTTAAAATAGTCTCTAATATAGTCATCTACCACTCTTTTAATTTTTTACTTTGAATTATGATGCTCACATCATTTTTAATTTTTTGTAGAAAAATTCAAGATATATGGGTGCAAATATTGATAAAAGATACAAACTACCGAACCACATAGATGATAGCTGTAGAGGATGGTCTTCAAAAGTTTCTATTAATGAGAGAAAAATCTGATACATTTGTGTTTAGCTAGTTAACAAACATCAGTATGAAATTATTCAATACTGATTGCTTTTAACAACGTAGGAAACATAGTTTTGAGAACAACAAATAATTAGGTGTTGGAGTTAGATCATATATTTATTGAATTTAAGTAATTTTGAAGGAAGATATAATAGTGAAGGTTGTATGAAGCTTTCTTGATCATGAGTTCCTCATGGTGGGGGAGACCATCCTCTTTCTTTAGCAAGTCCAGTCATCCTACTTATATCATTTTCAAGAATAACACAAAATAAAGGATAAAAACACAACGTAGTGGTTACACTCTCAAGTAAGTTAGTTTTTAGATGGATCGGAAGTTGGTAAATAATTTATGTATATAATGAATATTTCAGAATGTGAGGATCTGCTTATAATAATATCTCATTATCGACCACAGTCGTCAAGGATCCATTGAGAATGATTATTTTTTGTTGCTAGGAAAATGAGCATATGAAATAAATTTGTGTGAGGAGCTGGTCCATATGGTCTATAGCTCCTAAATCAATGATCCATGAGCTAGAAATGAGCATCCATGAGGCTTTAAATGCATGAAAAGAGCATGTCATAAGTACTAGTTGTAGATGTTTTTTTAAAGGGATCCTAATATTTTTTTTTTCAGTTTTTCCATTTATTCTTTGAGGATCTCAATGGGCGAGTATTTGACATTAACTTCTCCTATATGTGTTATGTATGCATGTATTTATTTTTTTGCCTGCCCTCCTTGCATTGTCTAATTTTGGTTTGTGATTTTTCATGAATTTTCCAATATCTCTCCCTTGTATATCAAGCTTTTTTACAATATGAACACCATAAAATATTTTTATTGTCCATTTTTTGTTAGAGTTGGTTGCTTGTGGCCCTCAATAGGAGTTTGAATTATTCTGTGCGGAGTGCGGAGGGCGTCCGGAGACCAATAAAAATGCGCCACATCACCTCATTGTGGGTACCCAGCTCGGTACCCGCACTCGGTACTGCTGGGTACCCTGTGCTTAACCGGACGGTTCTCCCGTCTGGTCTCCGTACGGAATAAACGCTCCAATAGGAGAGGGCTTTGAGTCGAAATTTTTTTATGTCGGTAACCTTTGATGTGAAGGCTGCCCCTTTTTGGGTTTATTGCGTAATTAACTCCCCTACTGAAAATGGCGATGGCTTTATCTATTGATGGTAGATTTTACTTTCTGAGAAAGTTTTACCCATAAGACATCAAAATTAACATTTAATTCAACAAGGAAATCATATATTCTGTCTTTTTCAACAAACATTTTAAGAAGTCACATCTTTGTTGCGCTCCATTTAGATGCATTGATGATTCATCTCTTACCACTAGCTTTGTAATAGGTTGGAATACTCCATGATGGATCACCTTTATGTTTTGTGGATGAATCTTGATCTTGACTTCATGGATTTATGCACTACTTTATTATAGGTTTAATGTACCATATCTCATATTTCCTTTGTTGAATGGAGGAACATGCATGCATCACTTATCCATGGAATCATAGAGTTCCGAAAACAAGACATCACCAAAGAATCTTGTTCACTCCAAACCTTAAACATAGATCACTTTGTTCAAATATAGTGCCAAGTAAATGATATAATTTTTCTCTTCACTTCCAGTACATGCGAACTGATTTTGTCCACTTTAGATAGCTTTTTCTTTCATTCATTTAGTATGTTGAGTGAATGTTTTTTAACTCTGTCGGATTTGAATTGCACCCCTCAATCCCAAAGGAACACGGGACAAATATGAGCATTTTTGTTGTTGTCCATGCAGAGGGAAATTGTCATAGTATGCGTTTACTGGAGTAGAAAAAAGAACATAAACTAGAAATGAAAGAACAAGCATATGAAAAATTATAGAGAGCTTCGATGCTATGACAAAGATTGAATATAGTTGAGTATTCATTCATTCAAATATGTACATAATTTATACACTCTTAGAGAGCTTCTAACAAGAAACATGCAAAATTAGGAAATATAAATAATTACAAATAATTATAATAGTCTCTTAGATTGATGAGCTAGCAACTAGGATCCCATGGATCCATGTGGTGAATAGCATAAAGGAAGGAAGAAGGCGGAAGTTAGGGAGGAAGACGAGTGGGCTATTACCACTGACGCCATACTTAATATTTAGGAAATATAACCGCTTCAAGGTTAAGAACTTTGACTTAGGGGTGCTTTATTTTTTATTAAAAACTTTGACCAAGCTGGTTTCAACGTGACTCATGAAAATATTTAATCACTGAAGAAGGTACATTTTGAATTATAGCGGATTTAAAGTATTTTTTAATGAAATCGTGCTATGTAGCTTATTTGAATTAATTAAATGTTTTTTCCATAATTTATGTATTAATTTCCTTTTTTTTTTTAAATTTAGTGCAGTATCTTTCATTTGAGCTTGTTGCAATAGTTAGCTAGTGTTAAACCTTATTTATATAAGGCTGACAGCAACTAAATCAGTGTTTTTATTGCTCTTATCTTCATAATATAGTTTTTACAGAACATCCATCAAATCAAATAATTCTTTTCTTTTTTCATTAATTCTGAAGCACCATGCTTGTTCATTTTCTTTCACGAAATCTATCAGTTGATTGCATATTCATGTATTTTGATCTACCCATTATCCCATATGTTGAGCTGCCAAGGTAACAGAGTGATGGACCTTTTAGTTAAAATCTGCTGCTATATGTACTAGATGGTGACCCTGGGAATTTTACTTATTTATTATTTAAATGGTTATAAAAATTCATATTGAAATCCTTATAACAAACAAATGTCATTTCAGCCCATTGTTTGTGACATGGAAGAAAGCAATTAATGGTGGCGAACCTCGTTTGCGAGGATGCATTGGAACTTTAGAAGCTCGAGGATTGATCAGTGGTTTAAAGGATTATGCATTAACTAGGTATATAAGAACTTATATAACTTGTTAACATCCCTGCAGCTTGTAAAATGATGCTCAATATATGCACTTTGCCATATCATTGTGAAAATAGATGCTTGCTGTCCAATGTTATTTGGTGCATAATACTGCCATACATATTGAAAATATGTTTTGTTTCGTATTTGACTGTTTTTTATTGCAAGTTACCATTCTGCTTGCTTTGTTGGATGCTGATATCCTTTACAACTTTCCTTGTGCATAAAATTTAGTAGCTCTGGTTGTGTATACCATGGATTTATAATCTTATCTTTTGAGTCTAGGTGCGCATATTGACGCATTAAAAAGTTGAACTTATGAATTATGATGAAAGGAGTGAATAGTTAGTTTGAATCTTTAAAGAATTAGGGCTTGAATTGTTAAAAGCTGTGGGCTCCGAAAATTCGGCCCCGGCCTCCGCATCGCTTTTCTTTTATTCGGCGAGGGAGTTTTAACGAATTAAGTTCCAGGGTAAATTTCGGAAGGCAGATGGGTTTGTAGATAAGACACTACCCAGAGATTTCGCCCTCATTTTGTGAGGACTTTATGATCTGAGTTCTGGTTTCCTATAGGCGCAAGCCCCTATAGTTAATTACCTCTCTCGATCACGAGAGAAAACTTTCGATTAAGGCTAGTCGTCAATCAGATACGTATAGAATACGTGTTATCTGGCATATAGTAGCAGCAATGGATTTGGATTTGGAAATTTGAGAATTGTGTTTGAAAATAGATGGAGAATTTGGGAATTTTGAGGATTGATATTTGGGAATTTGAAGGTTTTTTTTTTATATTTAAAATAGAAATTTTCACCATCTCGTACTTAAAGTGGATGGTGGGGGAATGGATGATGGACCCGATCAAGATCCCATGGTTCCGTCGTCCCGGGCCATCGTGGTCCCTGGTCTACTTAGTCAGAGGAGGTAGTCGACCCAACCTGACAGAAGGATCCTTGTCGGCAGCCATGGGTTGCTTCGTCCAAGGGGACCTTGTAGACCGGGGTTGGATGTTTGTCTAAGGGGATAAATTTGAATCCACCTTAGCTAACAGAGGGCTTTGTGCCCTATCGATCATATCCTATTGATTCATATCCCAAGGATTTGATGCCAATAAGGAGCGTATTGGCTCTGGCCATAACCGGTATTTCGTGGTGCCATTTGGCGGCAAAACCACTCGGTTCAGAGGGCCCCGGGTCGTCGTAACCGTTTATCCTGCGGTGCCATTTAGCGGCAGACCGCCGGTTAGAGGACACGTACCACGTCCTTACTGGCAAGAGATTGTTTGAGAATGGATCCTAGTGATATTTTCGACTAAACATTTCGCTCTTTGTGAGCTAGAGTTTATTTGAATTTATCCACCTCGACAGACTGTTGCGGAGGGTGGATAGATTTTTCTTTAAGCCTTTGATGGTTGGATTTCAAATTTTAAATATATGGAATTTGGGCTTTTTGTGGAGCTTTGGATTTTAGGGATTTTTAGATTTTTGTGAATATTTGGGTGGAGCTTTGGAATATTTGGGAACCCCTCCGGTTGAGATCTTCAATCAACGCGGCCATCATCGGGGTGTTTAGGGGTCATTTCCATTTGATTGAACCTTGTCGACCCTATCAACTTATCGATAGGGGATCGGGTTTCTCGTAGGCTTTGTGCCTTTTGTTTAGTGAATTCTCTTGATTTTAGGCTTTGAAGGCCTAAAAAGAATGTATTTAAACATATACACCGTTCGCTACAACCGTGTATTTTGTTAGATAGTTTGAATCTTGTCGACTTCTATTGATTCGTATAGAAGGATCGGATTCGAACTTGAATTCACTTGTCAACCCGCGTAGCATCCATAGGCGTGAGTGTGTACCAATAACACGCTCGCCAGGGCCCATGCGGGTTGAGATTGTATTTACCCCTTGTGTACCTATGTGTATACAAACTAAGGTGCACGTGTAGGGGTACTTTGAAATAATTATAGACGCCTTCTGTCTGCTTGTACGAATGTTGCAGATCCGGTGGCTTCTAGTCTTGATATTGACTCCCCCCTTTCTCAATCACCGGGGAAGGATTTTCTGGATTCTGGAGTCAAAGACTGCTAATTTGGGGAGAACTCCCTTCAGGATCTTTGGCGTAGTAAACTTGTTATTTTCAGTATTTATGGGTATCATAACTGTTTTCCTCTTGGATTTAGGGATTTTGGATCACCGGGAAGTTTAGCTCGGATTTGTCCAAACATCTCTTCCATTCTACAAGAGGTGTTCTTTTCGTACATCGGGCTGCCTTTGTACCCGGCGTGCTGGAAGATCTTGACCACCAATGTCGTAGGTGATATATGTACTTGTGTCCACAGTGATTCGTTGTGCCTATGAGGTACTCACTGTTGTTATCCATAAGCTGGTTGTATCTATTTACGAGGATCCGTTGCGTCCGCCACGAGCTCCTGGAACTGTTCTTAGGAGACCCATTGTTTCCTACATCATGCCCACCTGTCACCAATCTCAGGTGGTTTATGATTTCATTTGCTGCAGGGATAGATTTTTATTGTTCGTATGCTTTGCAACTATCTGTTGTTGCTTGCAAGCATATAATTTTGACCTTGTAGGGATTGTTGTAGGAGTTCGTGCATCAATGTCTTGTAATGAACTTTGAGTCACTATTAACCATACACATGTTCTTGTTTGAACTCCCTTGCATAGGATTCAAGCCTTGTCCTTGTATGTGTTTGAATCCAAGTCTGAGTTCCAATGTACAAGTTCAAATCTTTGCTCAAAGTTTTGTTCATCTCATTTGATATCGAAATCAAATGTGAAACTGAGTTCCTTGTTATTCTTAGAAGTTTGGATTCTTCATTGTTCATATTGAGCTTGAATCCAGCTTGAGTTCAGAGTACAAGATTGAATGGTCTTTTATTCATCCCATTTTCAAATTGAGTTCAAGTCTGAGTTCACTCGAGTTTGAGTTCTATATTCGGATCCCCTGATGTTACACAGTTCAAGTTCCAAGAACAATTTCAAGTGCTTGTTCAAAGTCTTCTGGGATCTTTTGAAGTTCTTGCAAGTTCAGTTTCATGTTCAAGTTGATTTGATTTTGATTTCAGTTTGATTTTATTTCATTTGAATTTGGTCTTTAGAAATCATTTGAATTTTGGTTCTGATTTAGGTCCACAAGTCTTTTGTTCTTCGTACAGGTCCTCTGCTCATTTTAGTTCAATTTATGTGCTCTTCTGTTCAAGTACAGATCTTCTATATTGTTGCCCAAGAAGATTTTCAAATTGTTCAAGTCTTTGTACATTTCAGTGAAAATTTCGGCAGCACCCCGGCATATCCCCCGTTTGGGGGAAAATTGGGGAGCTGGGCCTTCCCACCACGCTACTAGAGCGTGTATGGTAGGTGTCCTAAGACACCGCGGCCGTACAAAATTTCATCCCACCATGCTACAAGAGCGTGTATGGGGCCTTCAGCAGTACCCGTACAGTAGAACAGCAGTAGCGTACCAGAACAGCAGTGACTCCCCACCACGCTACAAGAGCGTGTAAAGGGCTCTCCCACCTCGTCGTATGCTTCGCATCGGGCTCCCTCCTACCGTGCTACAAGAGCGCGTATAGGTGGTTCCCCGGTCCGCTGCAAACGTCGAGGATGGGATTTGGAACATCATACCTTTGCGTAGCAGTCGTCGGCGGTGTCGGTGTCGAGGTCGAGGTCGAGAGCCGTCCCCACCACGCTACAAGAGCGTGTATAGGGCTTACCCGCCTCGTCGTATGCTTCGCACCGGGCTCCCTCCCACCGTGCTACAAGAGCGCGTATAGGTGGTTCCCCGGTCCGCCGCAAACGTCGAAAACGGGATTGGAGTTAGAAATTTATACCTTGAAGTCCGGCGAGGATTGTCGGCTCGATCGGGTACACGACGATCGAGGTAAGAGGACTGGATCATTTTTTTTTCTTTGAATTAACTATAATTAATGTTAATTAATTATAATTAATTCAAAAAAATTATTTTTAATTAATTAATTATAATTAATTGAAATAATTAATTAATGTTTATTAAAATTAATTAAAGATCATTAGTTATAATTAATTTATAATTAATTATAACTAATTAATATTAATTAATTTTAATAAATTATAATTAATTAATAACAATTAATAATAATTAATTTTGTAAATCATAATTAATTAAAATTAATTTTAATTAAGTAATTATAATTAAATAGATTAATTATAATACTTTAATTAAAAATTAACTATAATTAATTATAATAATTAATTAAAAATAATAATTAAATTAATTATATTAATTATATTATATATATATATATATATATATTTTAATCCCTTAATCCTGCGGGTTTATGGGATTTGGCCGAGCGGCGTGAGCCAAGGGAGAAAGTTACCTTCACCGTCGGCGTGCTCCCGTTGATGCTTCCGATCAAAATGTCCTAACTCCCGATCCTACACAGCAAGCGAGCTCCTCCTCTTGACTCCGATCAAAATGTCGTAACTTTCGATTCAACAGGAAGGTCGTCGAAGGAGCGACGTCGAACAGCCCTGGAGGGACCGGAGAAGAAGAAGCACGCGTAAGGGAGAAAGTCTCCTTCACACCGAGCGGGCTCCCGTTCTTTGCTTCCGATCAAGCTGTCGCCACTTCCGATCTTACAGGCAGGGAACGTCGTTGGAGAGGCGAAGTCGAGCGTCCACAAAGGGGCTGGAGACGCGTCGAGAGGGAGAAAGTTGTCTTCAAAGCCGAGCGAGCTCCCCAGTTACTTCCAATCAAACTGTCGCAGCTTCCAATCTGTCCAGGAAGAAGACAAAGAGGAAGATGTCGGAGAAGGTGCGAAGTCGAACGGCGTCGGATGGGGGAGAAGCACGCAAAGGAAGAAAGTTATCTTCACAGCGAATGAGCTCTCGTTCTTGCTTCCAATCCTAATGTCGTAACTTCCGATTCGACAGAGAAAGGACGTCGTCGTGCGAGCCTTATGCGGAGATCGTGGGAAAATAAGCGACGTCGTGCTGAATTCGGCGCCGGACAGGTACGTTAACTTTCTCTTTTTTTTTGTTTTATACGGCGGCAGGTCAACAAATGCCCCCCAACAAATGTGGTAGGCGTCTGGAGCGGGCCACGTTTGTTGCATGCTGATTGACCCTGTGGATCTCTAGATATCTATTCTAGATGTCACACAAGGATTTTCATTTAGTGGTCTCCAAAAGTTTATTTGGATGTCACACTACTTTCTTTTAGTGGATCTCCAAAATCTTGTTTGGATGTCACACTAAAATTTTTATTTAGTGGATCTCCAAAATTTGTTTGGATGTCACACTACTCTCTTTTAGTGGATCTCCAAGATTTTATTTGGATGTCACACTAATCTTCTTTCTCCATAGCGCTTCTAGATGTATCCATAGATGGTTGATATATTGTCGAAATTTTAAATATTTATTTGGGGATCTCGGCATATAGCACGATGTCAATCCAAATAAATATTTAAAATGCCCCCAGTCTTTAGGGACATTTGTAGATATCATCTAGGGTGCTCATTCTGCAGCTTTTTGCTAGAGTTCTGAGATTTTGATTCTTCTGTCCTGTGCTTTGTGCTGCGGACTTGATGAAGGATTGTCTGATTTGTCTTTGCTGACTTGTCAGAATTTTTATTTTCCTTCTGCCCTATGCTTCTAGCTTTGGCGGGCTTGATGAAGGAGTAGATGCCAATGACCTAAATCCTTAGGCTTGTATTAGGTCGATGGCGAAAAGTCATCAGTCTAGAGCTTTATGCATAGCGGACTTGTTGATGACGAATCCATTTAGTTCAGCCTAAGGCTTTGTGTGAACTTTAGGATAGTTTTCTTCTGTCCTTTGCTTTGTGCTTTGACGGACTTGTTAAAGGATTTGTAGGCTTTAGATTCAGTTGATAGTACCGAATGCAAGTAGTATCTTGATCCTTAACCACTTGAGAAGACTCTAATCTGAATCACTTGAGTTCATCAGATCGGGAGAGCTGGGATTTGACAGCTCTTCGTCCTCTGGTTGCTGAGATGGGGGTTCCTCTACTGCGGCCTTTCTTATGGCTTGTTGAATAGATGGAGCTGCCAGCGATCCGGCCATATTTGAGCTTATTGGATCCGACCTTTTACACCCATTCAGTCTTCAGACTTGAGCTATGGGAATTGCGCTTCCCAATGCTGATTTTGCTGAAGTTGACAGATTTGGAGTCATCCTTCATGGTTTTGGATTTTGGAGCCTACGAACATTCAGTAGATGTTCAAGACTCATCTTCCACTGGAACTTTGATTCTCCAGTCATTTTGGAGAACTTTGCAGACTACGATCACTTGGACTTGTCGAGTCAAATTGGCCTTCGTTCTTCCTACAGTCTCTACTGGCGGATTGACGAAGTGGGGGTTCCGCTACTACGGCCGTTCTTATGGCTTGTTGAGTAGACGGAGCTGCCAGTGATCCGGCCATATTTGGACTTGTTGGATCCGACCTCTTACACCCATTCGAACCTTAAGCTTCAGGCTGTTGAAAGACTTCAAGCTTTTCCGGCTCAATTTGTAGGAGTGTGTAGCCACAAAAGTCTCTTTCTTGACCTTTGAGTCTTGGTTTTGTTGGAGAAGGTGTTGTCTCGATCTTTGAGAGATCACCTGCATAGGCTTTAAAAGAGAAACATCTGTGTTCTTTAGCACAAAGTAACGTTTGAGTTGATAATTTTAAATATTTATTCGGGGATCTCGGCATGCAGCGCGATGTCGACCCGAATAAATATTTAAAATGCCCCCTGTCTTGCAGGGACATTTTAGGGCAGAATAGAGTTGGAGTCTTGAGATTTTAAATATTTGTTTGGGGATCTCGGCACGCAGCGCGATGTCGATCCAAATAAATATTTAAAATGCCCCCTGTCTTTCAGGGACATTTTAGAGCAGAATAGAATTGGAATTTTTGATATTTTAAATATTTATTCGGGGATCTCGACGCAGCGCGATGTCGACCCGAATAAATATTTAAAATGCCCCCAGTCTAACAGGGGAATTTTGAAATGCGTTCTTATGACATAAGAAAACTTCAAAATATGAAATGTATATGTTAACAATAATGCATGAAAACATAACACATTAAGCACAATATTTCATGCGTAGTATTTCTTCAAGTATCGGCCATTGATCGGCGGCATGGGCCTTTGACCATTTAGATCGATCAGTTGATAAGCTCCTCCTTGAAATACCTTCTCGATGACGAAAGGTCCTTCCCAGTTGGATACGAATTTGCCACCGATTTTTCTGTGTGGGATGATTGATCTTCTCTGCACCAGGACCAATTCTCCTTCTTGGAATGATCGAGGACGCACCATTCGATCAAAGGACTTTGTCATTCTTGCTCGGTAGATCTCCAGGTTCTGCTGAGCTTGTAACCTGATTTCATCGAGTGCATCGAGCTCCATTCTTAGACGAGCATTTTGTTCTTGGGTTAGCTCATTCTGGACAGCAACTCGAAGAGATGGAAGTTCAACTTCTAGTGGCAGTACTGCTTCAACTCCGAACACCAGAGAGTAAGGAGTGGCTTTGGTTGGCGTTTTGTAAGTTGTACGATACGCCCATAGCGCTTCTGCCATCTTTGTATGCCACTCTCTTTTATTCTTGGAGAGAATCTTTTTTAGCAATTTCACTAGTGTTTTGTTGAAGGCTTCAGCTAAGCCATTTGCTCTTGGATAGTATATAGAAGAATACCGCCAATCGATTTTATGCCGATCAACGAACTTGTAAATTTTTGTACTTTTGAATGCAGTACCATTGTCTGAGATTATTCGGCGTGGCACACCGAATCTGTAGACGATATTGTGGGTAAAGAAGTTGATCACGTGCTCAGACGTAACTTCTTTGAATGGAGCTGCTTCTGCCCACTTTGAGAAGTAGTCGGTTGCTGCCAAGATAAAGCGGTGTCCTGCTGATGAGGGCGGATCTATCGGCCCAATAATATCAGTACCCCAACATTCAAATGGCCAGGATGCTATTGTTGGATGCAGTGGATTTGGCGGTTGATGTATAACATCACCGTGAATCTGGCACTCATGGCACCTCTTAGCATGATTGATACAATCTCTGACCATGGTCGGCCAATAGTAGCCCATTCTTTTAATTTTGATTGCCATCTTGGGACCTGATTGGTGTGCTCCACATAGGCCTTCATGAACTTCTGCTACCACCTTATCAGCTTCTCGAGTCCCTAAGCATCTTAGCCACATTTGATCGAAAGCACGCCGATACAATGTGTTGTTGACGAATGCATATCGTAGCGCTCTCTTCCTGATTTGAGCAGCTAGTGATTTGTTTGTTGGCAATTTACTTTCTTTAAAATAATCAATAAAAGGCAGTCTCCAGTCATCTTCTTCCTCGACATCTAGACAATGCCACCATGATTCTGAAGCTTGACTGGCCTTGCGCCTTTTCTTAGGAACTTGTTGTTCTTCAGACTGATCTTCAACATCAACTGGTTGGGGAGGTTGAGGATCAACCGGAGTTGCATCCTGCTGGCTTGAACTTGGTATTCCCTCTGCCTGCGGGAATTGTAATAATGCTGGCTCTAGGATCCGACGATTGTGCACCATAATTATTATAGGCCATTCGTCGTCCATATTCGCCATTTCTTTAGCCAATTTAGCAAGAGAATCAGCTTTGCCATTTTGACCTCGGGGAACTTGAGTTAACTTGACGATTGAAATTTGCTTCATAAGCTCAAGAACTCGCCGATGATAACAGGCCAATTCGAATTTGGTAATTTTGTAAATTCCTAATACTTGATTCACAACCAGTTGAGAATCACCGAAAATTTGGAGATTTTGAATTCGGACATCGATTGCAATCTCCAATCCAGCTATTAGGGCTTCATATTCGGCTTCATTGTTTGTCCGAGGTTCAGTCAGACTGAATGAGAATCTCATTATGCCTCCCTCGGGCGCCACGAAAATGAGTCCGATTCCGGCTTGAGCTTTCTCTAGATTTGGAGGCCGAGCACGCTTGACTGACGATGCTCCATCAAAATACATTTCCCATACTCGTAGCATCTCCTCTTTTTCAACATTCATGATCTGCTCGTCAGGTAAATCGTCGTTGAGCGGAGAATCTGCAGGGATAGGATGTGCAGCGAGAAAATCTGCCAACACTTGCCCTTTCACTGCCTTTTGAGGGACATATGTGATATCAAACTGCAGCAGTATCACTGCCCACCTTGCCAAACGACCTGTCAACGCCGGTCTTGTCATCAAGAACTTCAACGGATCGATCTTTGATATCAAGGTGATTTTGTGAGACAACATATAATGGCGGAGCTTCTGAACTGCGAAGATCAGGGCCAAGCAATGCTTCTCGATTGGAGAGTAGCGGATTTCTGCTCCTATCAACCTCCGACTGATGTAGTAGAGTGCATTCTCCTTGCCTTTTTCATTATGCTGGGCCAATAGTGCTCCGAGGGACTCTTCTAGTGCTGCCGTATACAGTATAAGAGGCTTCCCCGGGATTGGCGCCGCGAGAATAGGAGGATTCAACAGATATCTTTTGATGCTGTCAAATGCCTCTTGGCACTCTGCGTCCCATTTGAAACGGACATCTTTCTTCATTAGCTTTGAAAATGGCTGGCACCTACCCGATAGATTTGATATAAATCTCCGAATGAAAGCCAGTTGTCCTTGTAAGGAGCGGAGTTGCCGAAGGTTCTTTGGAGGTGGCATCTCCACGATCGCCTTGATCTTGTTGGGGTCGACTTCGATGCCTCGATGTCGAACAACGTACCCTAGGAATTTCCCTGAGGATACCCCGAATGCACATTTGAGAGGGTTCATCTTCAGATCATATTTTCTGATTCTTTCGAACACGATCCTCAAGTCATCAATGTGATCTTTTCGGCCTATGCTTTTAATGACCAAGTCATCTACATAGCATTCGACCTTCTGATGAATCAAATCATCAAATATACGAGTCATCGCCCGCTGGTAGGTGGCACCAGCATTCTTCAGGCCGAAAGGCATGACTGTATAGCAGAATATGCCTATAGGCGTTCTGAATGATGTATGTCTTTCGTCTTTATGCGCCATTTTAATCTAATTGTAGCCTGACGATCCGTCCATAAAGGAGAACATATCATAGTTGGAAGTGTTGTCAACTAGAAGTTCTGATACTGGGAGCGGAAAGTCATCTTTTGGGCATGCCTTATTGAGGTCCCTGAAGTCGATGCAGATACGAATCTGGCCATTTTTCTTCTTTACAGGGACGATATTTGCAATCCAGTCAGCATACTTCTCTTCTCGGATGAAACCTGCTTCTATGAGTTTCTTTGTTTCTGCAATCACATGTTCTTCAATCTCCAATCTCATTCTCCTTGGAGCTTGCTTGACAGGTACTGCATCAAGCTTGATTGCTAATCTGTGAACTGCCACATCAGGGGATAAGCCAGGCATCTCAGCATATGTCCAAGCAAAACAGTCCCTGAATTCACATAGGAGCTCTTTTATTTCTTCTATTTGATCTTCTGGTAGAAGAGAGCTAATGAAGGTTGGACGAGGGTCCTCCTCAGTTCCCAAGTTGACTTCTTTGAGCTCGTCCATAGTGGCTGCCTGTCCACCATCTTCAAGCTCTTCTGGTGCAGGCTCGGCTTCTACGGGTTTATCATCATAATCATCAGCTTCGCATATTTCATCATAATCATCATCAGATTTGATTTCTCCGCATGTGATTGCTTGACAAGTCTCTTTCTGGAGGAATTTTTGTTTGATGAACCCGATGCCTTTATATGCATCTATATCCTTTCGTCGTAATGGACGCGGACTTCTCCCATACCAGAGGCCCAAGCTTGTACGGAGCTGTCGTTTGGTAGTAGGAATATTGATTTGCTTTCGTAGCATTCTTTGAATATTTTTGGTATTGAATTTGGGTAGCCTCGTAGAAAATAATTCCTCGGAGTCGATGAGCATGCAATCCCAGTCATGATTGTCCTCTTCATGAACTCCCGTGGAATATAACACATTCTTTGGCACAGTCCCATTTTTACGGGGAGGCAGATAAAGAGTGGAGAGTTCTTCAATTTTATGAACCTCGCGCGAAATGATTTCCTTGAAATGCAAGGGAACACGTGTGACTACGAGTACGCTGTCTGAAATCAACAGACTGTCTATTCTTCTGGAGAACACACTTTGCACTGAGTTCATGTAGATTGAGTCGTAGTCATAATCATCATTTGAAAATTCAATCTGCCTACTCCATTCATCCGTGGACTGGCATATTTTTCGAGATTTGGTAGGAGTAACATCATCTTCATCTGTGTCACTCCCAAGGTGAGGTACATGTTTCTTTTCTTTAGGAATGATTGATGCTTTAGGAAGAGTTGGCGTCGCTTTCTTTCTTCCTACACGCTTCTTCTCATCTTCTTGCTTGGGTTTCTTTGCAGCCTTAGAATTTGATGCCCTAGCCTCAAGAGAACTTGACGACTTTTGCTTCTTTGGCATGAAGTACTTAGCATCTTCATAAACTGTTACTTCATGTACTGCAAAGGGCTGAATATCGCCAGAGATCCTGAATTCTTCTCCTTCTCTGAGATACTTCATGCACTGGTGTAATGTTGAAGGGACAACGCCGTATTCATGCAGCCAGGGGCGACCCAATAACGCCTTGAAAGAAGTGTCCGCATCAATTACATGAAATTTGGCTTCCGTATGGAGTTCCCCAAATACAAGAGGAAGCATAAACGAACCAAGAGTTTTCTGCCCTTTCTCGTTGAAGCCGTGCACCATCAGTTTATCTTGGCCAAGATGTTCCACATCGAGGCAGAGGGATCTTAGTGCCTTAAGGCTCATAAGATTTACAGAAGATCCGGGATCAATCAAAATTCGACTGATCATCATACCGTCGCTCTCTGCCGTAACATACAGAGGGCGGTTGTGATCTGCCGTTCCAAGCATCATATCATCATTAGCAAAAGTGATGAGGGGCTCATTTTGAGCTTGCAAGACTTCAGTCAAATTGCGTTCAGCAAAATATGCTTCATATCTTTCGGGGTCTCTGAGAGCTTGGATCAAAGTTTCTCGAAGGTCTTTAGACATCAAGAGGGCATCGTATATGCTGAGTTGCGCTGGGATCTTCCGTAAGTGAGATAAAATATTGTAATCTATCCCCTTAGATGAAGTCTCTTTCTTCTTGGAGTCATTTAAGATAATATCTTCATTGACAATTATCTCTTTTCCTTTATCTTTGTTAGGAATCCCCTTCTTTGGTGGAGGCGGCAGTACCTTGCCATTTCTCAACTGTACTTGGGCCACCTCATCTGATTCAGATTTGTTTGATGAAGCATTATCTTCAGAGTCAGCCATTGTTGTGTCTGCAGATTCATCTGTAGACTCGGAATCGTCTCCCAACTTCACTTGTTTCATTTGTGATTCTATGCTTGGGTCTGAATCTTCATCATCTGGAAAACATAGATCTTCTGAACTGAATTCTATTGATGATACCATTAGACAGAATTCAGGGGCCGCTTCTTCAGCGTATTTCTCCCTTTCTGCTATTTTTAATGTTGCTGAGATGACTCGGCATATCTCCGTAGGAAGAGATTCATCTTCAGCTTCTTTCTTTTCATCTATTTTAAGCTCTTTCATAAAATCACTGAGCTTAATAGGCCTCCTGACAGTCTGGTAATATTCACCTAAACTATCAATAGCCTTTTGAGTTGCAGTCTTCTTCGCCACAGGCTTCTTCAACTTGGCTTTCTTCTTAGAAGACTTCGTCTTTGCTTTGCCGGATTTTGACGAGCTAGCTTGGCCAGGTTGCTGTTTAGAGGTGGATGCTTGTGACACAGGCAACCATTTTAAGTTCAATACTGGCTCAGTAGGGGACTTCCACTTGACACCTGGAACTCCTAGCTGTTTCAACATTTTTGTTGTCTTCTTGGAGACCACAGTCTCCCATTGTTCACCTTGAATAGGTTCTTTCATTTTTTCTTTAAGCGGGAGTACGGAAGAGGACGTGACTACCCGGGTGGATTCTTTTCTGGGACGAACCAACACATTATCTGATAATGTCAGTTCTCCTCTCTTGTACATCTTTTCTAACCAATCTTTGAAGACATAACAATCTTCAATCGGATGGCTAACCACCCGATGATACGGGCAATAGTTTGGGTCGCCACTGTGTTTGGACTCTTGAGGTCTTTTGCATTCCGGCAATTCTAGACCAGCTTTGAGCGCTTGTCGGAATAGCTTGGCGACACTTTCCCTTTTAAATGAATATTCTTTATTCATTTTCTCCTTAAGAGAAGGAAACGTTCTATCACCAGTTCCCGTGGGTTGCCTCTGGCGCTCTCCTCCACCAGGAAAGACTCGAGGTTTGTCATTTCCTCCAAGAACCAACTTTGGTTGAGGGTTTGGATTGTAAGCTTGCTTTGATTTTTCTTCATATTGTATCGGCTGCTTTCCTTTATCCACATTATATACTACCTTTTTACTTTTATCAGGTCTAGGAGGGAATGCGGAGTAAACATCATTTCTTTTAGCATCAGGAGCTTTAGCCTTTTTGGATTTATCAGGGTAGCTTTCAGACTTTGATAAGTTTAACTTCTCAAATTTTGCCACCCTATCCAACAGATCTTGGAAAGTAGTAATTGAAGCCATGCATAAGAAGGGTTGCATTTTATCATCAATGCTTCCCATCAGTAATTGAACTGCATGTTCTTCTTCTAGTTGCTGCTCGCACTTCATGATGAGATTGCGCCAGCGTGTTATGTATCTCGTTACTGATTCATCCTTTCTCCTTTTATCAAGGGCAAGATCAGCAATGGTAGTCTTCTCTATTGCACTGGCAAATCTTTTCACGAACAAGGCCTCTAATTCTGCGAAGGTCTTCAGAGAATCATTTGGCAGCTCGGCATACCATTCGAAAGCAGTTCCACTCAAGCTGCTCACGAATTGCCTGAATAACAGAGCATCATTGCCTCCTGTATTTCCACAGGTTGCTTTGAACTGCGCCAGGTGTTGTCTGGGATTTTTATTTCCATCGAAGATATTGAACTTCGGTACAGAATATCCCTTTGGATATGACACCTGATCGTACTCTGCTGGGTACGGGCGACCTTTGCCTACCAGCTTCTCTGCCTGTTCAGCCGCTATAATGGCCTTAATCTTTTCGCTAATTAAGCCATCAAGCTGTGCTGTAGTTACAGGCTCAGAGGCATTCGCCACATTTTGGGGAGTGCGTTGGCGGGTAGGATCATCGTTCTTATCGCCACCTTCAGGTATACCTTTCACTCCTGAAGCTTGGTGTGCTTGAGAATTTTGAGGATTAGCAGATTGGTTGATGGGTTGAGCCGGTGCAGGGCCCACAGAAGTGGTTTTCTGCATCATCTCCATCATGGCCGTCATCTGAGTCATCATCTCAGTCATTTTATCATTCAACTGAGAGATTTCTTTATCTTTCCTTCGCATCTGTCGCCTCATTTGATTTCTCATTTCAGCGATTGTGATGTCTTCGCCAGCAAAGGGATTTTCTCCAACCTCTTCTTCTTCCTCATCTCCTTCTTCTGAGGAGCGAGCACTTCGGCTGGCAATAGATCTAGCCCTGTGGCGACGTCGATAAACACGTACGCACGGCTGTGATTGTTGGTCTTCTTCATCACCATCATCATCTTCAACATCAATGTGGCTGACCATACGAACCATTTCGATCTCCATAGTATCATCATCGTCATATTCTTTTTCATCTTCTCGTACCTGAATTTCTGAGCGGCGTCGCCACTGAATTTCAGGCTCTTGACTTGGAATGATTACTTCTTCGATCTGCGGACTACGATCGAAATGAACTTCCTCTTTGGCTGAAGTAGGAGAATGACGGGATCTCCTGGAAGACTCTCCAGGATGTCGACTGTCATTATAATTGTCGTAATTATGGGCCTTCCTTTGGACCCATTTCTGACGAGTTTTGTTGGCAGGGGCGGATCTCCGGGAGACAGCTTCGGATGTCACGCCTGGTCTATCTTTTTCTTCAAAAATCTTTTCCTTTCGAGGCTTCGGCCTCCAAACTTGTTTGCCTTTCCGCTGGGCCCTTTCGGCGACGGATTCTTGGACATGTGGTCCAAGTGTCACGCCCCGATGTGCTTCCCGCGGAACTTGGCGTTGGTAATTTCTTTGTTTGACTATCACAACAGACGATAGCCTCTCTCTTGGAGGAGTTCTTCGGGCCTCAACAATCAGTGGCCTCTGGAACTTCTTTTTCATTAAGCCCTTCTCCTTGACTGTCTTCAGTACACGGTGTACCCGGGCAGACAGACGTTCAGGCTCTCTTATCTTCTGAGGGGCTGGAACTTCAGGTCGACACTCCCAGAAGGATTGCTTAAGCTCACAAGATGAGCTATTTCTCTTTACCCACTTCAGGTTAGAAAACTTATTTTGAGTGGGAATATTGATTTCTGATTCTGGTGCTGGCAGATTGGAGGGATGGACTGGTACAGGTAATTGCTGAGCTCGCAACTCTGCATTTCTCTTCCTCCTTTGCCTTCTAATAAGCCTTCCTCCAGATGAAGAAGCTTCATTATCATACCTCCAAGGTTCAACAGTCTCTCTGGGCAGGGTGGTGGTGTTTGCAGTCACCATAGAGATCTTTCTTCCAGTGAAAACCCTCTTTGCAGTAAGGGTCTCAGGTTGGGACAGTCTTTCAAAGACAGAAGTTCTTCCTTGAGCAGTACCTCTGGCAGCAGTCCTTGCAGAATAGGATCTTCCAGAAAGTTCTTCAGAGTTTACGCCGTACACAGGAACGGCTGCAGCCTTTGCAGTAGCTGCTGAGAATTCGAGCCCACCAAAGTGGATGGTGGCTCCAGTATTTCCAGTTTCAATGACAGCATTCGCCAGTTGAATTCTGGCTCCTCGTCCCAATTGGACGGTCATTGGGGTGTCCTGCATTTCCATTCTACAAAAATGAAAGATAGGAGTTAGTGATCAGAATTGATACATCACCCCACGCTTTCATATCAAAGAAATAACGCAGAACCAACAGTAGAAGGAGGAAAGTTAGCATGGAATTAAAAATCCTGCTAAACAAATTTCCATTGATCTTATTTAAAAGATTCATTTTCAGGAACTTTCAGTAATGGATCTTTGGACATAAGAACCAAATGTCACATCCTGATGTTCACCATATAGAGCATAGCATTTTGGCTGCTACTATAACATTTATATGACTAGCCAAAGATGGAAAGAGAAACCATTCCCCAGCGGAGTCGCTTGAAATCTGTGGGCTCCGAAAATTCGGCCCCGGCCTCCGCATCGCTTTTCTTTTATTCGGCGAGGGAGTTTTAACGAATTAAGTTCCAGGGTAAATTTTGGAAGGCAGATGGGTTTGTAGATAAGACACTACCCAGAGATTTCGCCCTCATTTTGTGAGGACTTTATGATCTGAGTTCTGGTTTCCTATAGGCGCAAGCCCCTATAGTTAATTACCTCTCTCGATCACGAGAGAGAACTTTCGATTAAGGCTGGTCGTCAATCAGATACGTATAGAATACATGTTATCTGGCATATAGTAGCAGCAATGGATTTGGATTTGGAAATTTGAGAATTGTGTTTGAAAATAGATGGAGAATTTGGGAATTTTGAGGATTGATATTTGGGAATTTGAAGGTTTTTTTTTTATATTTAAAATAGAAATTTTCACCATCTCGTACTTAAAGTGGATGGTGGGGGAATGGATGATGGACCCGATCAAGATCCCATGGTTCCGTCATCCCGGGCCATCGTGGTCCCTGATCTACTTAGTCAGAGGAGGTAGTCGACCCAACCTGACAGAAGGATCCTTGTCGGCAGCCATGGGTTGCTTCGTCCAAGGGGACCTTGTAGACCGGGGTTGGATGTTTGTCTAAGGGGATAAATTTGAATCCACCTTAGCTAACAGAGGGCTTTGTGCCCTATCGATCATATCCTATTGATTCATATCCCAAGGATTTGATGCCAATAAGGAGCGTATTGGCTCTGGCCATAACCGGTATTTCGTGGTGCCATTTGGCGGCAAAACCACTCGGTTCAGAGGTCCCCGGGTCGTCGTAACCGTTTATCCTGCGGTGCCATTTAGCGACAGACCGCCGGTTAGAGGACACGTACCACGTCCTTACTGGCAAGAGATTGTTTGGGAATGGATCCTAGTGATATTTTCGACTAAACATTTCGCTCTTTGTGAGCTAGAGTTTATTTGAATTTATCCACCTCGACAGACTGTTGCGGAGGGTGGATAGATTTTTCTTTAAGCCTTTGATGGTTGGATTTCAAATTTTAAATATATGGAATTTGGGCTTTTTGTGGAGCTTTGGATTTTAGGGATTTTTAGATTTTTGTGAATATTTGGGTGGAGCTTTGGAATATTTGGGAACCCCTCCGGTTGAGATCTTCAATCAACGCGGCCATCATCGGGGTGTTTAGGGGTCATTTCCATTTGATTGAACCTTGTCGACCCTATCAACTTATCGATAGGGGATCGGGTTTCTCGTAGGCTTTGTGCCTTTTGTTTAGTGAATTCTCTTGATTTTAGGCTTTGAAGGTATAAAAAGAATGTATTTAAACATATACACCGTTCGCTACAACCGTGTATTTTGTTAGATAGTTTGAATCTTGTCGACTTCTATTGATTCGTATAGAAGGATCGGATTCGAACTTGAATTCACTTGTCAACCCGCGTAGCATCCATAGGCGTCACGTGTGTACCAATAACACGCTCGCCAGGGCCCATGCGGGTTGAGATTGTATTTACCCCTTGTGTACCTATGTGTATACAAACTAAGGTGCACGTGTAGGGGTACTTTGAAATAATTATAGACGCCTTCTGTCTGCTTGTACGAATGTTGCAGATCCGGTGGCTTCTAGTCTTGATATTGACTCCCCCCTTTCTCAATCACCGGGGAAGGATTTTCTGGATTCTAGAGTCAAAGACTGCTAATTTGGGGAGAACTCCCTTCAGGATCTTTGGCGTAGTAGACTTGTTATTTTCAGTATTTATGGGTATCATAACTGTTTTCCTCTTGGATTTAGGGATTTTGGATCACCGGGAAGTTTAGCTCGGATTTGTCCAAACATCTCTTCCATTCTACAAGAGGTGTTCTTTTCGTACATCGGGCTGCCTTTGTACCCGGCGTGCTGGAAGATCTTGACCACCAATGTCGTAGGTGATATATGTACTTGTGTCCACAGTGATTCGTTGTGCCTATGAGGTACTCACTGTTGTTATCCATAAGCTGGTTGTATCTATTTACGAGGATCCGTTGCGTCCGCCACGAGCTCCTGGAACTGTTCTTAGGAGACCCATTGTTTCCTACATCATGCCCACCTGTCACCAATCTCAGGTGGTTTATGATTTCATTTGCTGCAGGGATAGATTTTTATTGTTCGTATGCTTTGCAACTATCTGTTGTTGCTTGCAAGCATATAATTTTGACCTTGTAGGGATTGTTGTAGGAGTTCGTGCATCAATGTCTTGTAATGAACTTTGAGTCACTATTAACCATACACATGTTCTTGTTTGAACTCCCTTGCATAGGATTCAAGCCTTGTCCTTGTATGTGTTTGAATCCAAGTCTGAGTTCCAATGTACAAGTTCAAATCTTTGCTCAAAGTTTTGTTCATCTCATTTGATATCCAAATCAAATGTGAAACTGAGTTCCTTGTTATTCTTAGAAGTTTGGATTCTTCATTGTTCATATTGAGCTTGAATCCAGCTTGAGTTCAGAGTACAAGATTGAATGGTCTTTTATTCATCCCATTTTCAAATTGAGTTCAAGTCTGAGTTCACTCGAGTTTGAGTTCTATATTCGGATCCCCTGATGTTACACAGTTCAAGTTCCAAGAACAATTTCAAGTGCTTGTTCAAAGTCTTCTGGGATCTTTTGAAGTTCTTGCAAGTTCAGTTTCATGTTCAAGTTGATTTGATTTTGATTTCAGTTTGATTTTATTTCATTTGAATTTGGTCTTTAGAAATCATTTGAATTTTGGTTCTGATTTAGGTCCACAAGTCTTTTGTTCTTCGTACAGGTCCTCTGCTCATTTTAGTTCAATTTATGTGCTCTTCTGTTCAAGTACAGATCTTCTATATTGTTGCCCAAGAAGATTTTCAAATTGTTCAAGTCTTTGTACATTTCAGTGAAAATTTCGGCAGCACCCCGGCATATCCCCCGTTTGGGGGAAAATTGGGGAGCTGGGCCTTCCCACCACGCTACTAGAGCGTGTATGGTAGGTGTCCTAAGACACCGCGGCCGTACAAAATTTCATCCCACCACGCTACAAGAGCGTGTATGGGGCCTTCAGCAGTACCCGTACAGTAGAACAGCAGTAGCGTACCAGAACAGCAGTGACTCCCCACCACGCTACAAGAGCGTGTATAGGGCTCTCCCACCTCGTCGTATGCTTCGCACCGGGCTCCCTCCTACCGTGCTACAAGAGCGCGTATAGGTGGTTCCCCGGTCCGCTGCAAACGTCGAGGATGGGATTTGGAACATCATACCTTTGCGTAGCAGTCGTCGGCGGTGTCGGTGTCGAGGTCGAGGTCGAGAGCCGTCCCCACCACGCTACAAGAGCGTGTATAGGGCTTACCCGCCTCGTCGTATGCTTCGCACCGGGCTCCCTCCCACCGTGCTACAAGAGCGCGTATAGGTGGTTCCCCGGTCCGCCGCAAACGTCGAAAACGGGATTGGAGTTAGAAATTTATACCTTGAAGTCCGGCGAGGATTGTCGGCTCGATCGGGTACACGACGATCGAGGTAAGAGGACTGGATCATTTTTTTTTCTTTGAATTAACTATAATTAATGTTAATTAATTATAATTAATTCAAAAAAATTATTTTTAATTAATTAATTATAATTAATTGAAATAATTAATTAATGTTTATTAAAATTAATTAAAGATCATTAGTTATAATTAATTTATAATTAATTATAACTAATTAATATTAATTAATTTTAATAAATTATAATTAATTAATAACAATAATAATAATTAATTTTGTAAATCATAATTAATTAAAATTAATTTTAATTAAGTAATTATAATTAAATAGATTAATTATAATACTTTAATTAAAAATTAACTATAATTAATTATAATAATTAATTAAAAATAATAATTAAATTAATTAAAATTAATTATATTAATTATATTATATATATATATATATATATATATATATATATATATATATATATATATATATATATATATATATATATATATATATATATATATATATATATATATATATATATATATATATATATATATATTTTAATCCCTTAATCCTGCGGGTTTATGGGATTTGGCCGAGCGGCGTGAGCCAAGGGAGAAAGTTACCTTCACCGTCGGCGTGCTCCCGTTGATGCTTCCGATCAAAATGTCCTAACTCCCGATCCTACACAGCAAGCGAGCTCCTCCTCTTGACTCCGATCAAAATGTCGTAACTTTCGATTCAACAGGAAGGTCGTCGAAGGAGCGACGTCGAACAGCCCTGGAGGGACCGGAGAAGAAGAAGCACGCGTAAGGGAGAAAGTCTCCTTCACACCGAGCGGGCTCCCGTTCTTTGCTTCCGATCAAGCTGTCGCCACTTCCGATCTTACAGGCAGGGAACGTCGTTGGAGAGGCGAAGTCGAGCGTCCACGAAGGGGCTGGAGACGCGTCGAGAGGGAGAAAGTTGTCTTCAAAGCCGAGCGAGCTCCCCAGTTACTTCCGATCAAACTGTCGCAGCTTCCAATCTGTCCAGGAAGAAGACAAAGAGGAAGATGTCGGAGAAGGTGCGAAGTCGAACGGCGTCGGATGGGGGAGAAGCACGCAAAGGAAGAAAGTTATCTTCACAGCGAATGAGCTCTCGTTCTTGCTTCCAATCCTAATGTCGTAACTTCCGATTCGACAGAGAAAGGACGTCGTCGTGCGAGCCTTATGCGGAGATCGTGGGAAAATAAGTGACGTCGTGCTGAATTCGGCGCCGGACAGGTACGTTAACTTTCTCTTTTTTTTTTTTTTGTTTTATACGGCGGCAGGTCAACAAAAGCATAATGAGCTAGTAGTACATTTTGAATTCTTCAAAGCATAATGAGCTAATAGTATATTAGATATTTCCTTGTTGTGTATACACATTGTATATGGTAACTGGATAGCTTTTATGATCTTGTTCACTGGCAGTGCATGCTGCTGTATTAATGGTTGACCAACAACTACTTTCCTTGAGGGATCAAGTCTCAAGACCTGGCTTGAGTGCTTGAGCACCAAGTCGAGAGCAGCATTTGATGGTAGTAAAATTTCTTTCAACATTATTTAAAACGATCTAATAAAATATTATCCAATAATTTTGGAAAGGGACGCAAATTATTCATTATAAATTTAAATATATATGACACAATTCTTATATATTCTCATTTGATTCTCTTCTTCTGTGCATAACTTTCTCTATTAGCCATCTCATTTATAAGAATTATACCTAAAATATTTAATTTAATCGGTTGAGTTTTCATTATCAAATTCAATAGTTAATTATAATTCTATAATATAATAATTAATAATAAATAAAAGTAATATTCATATTAGTTATGCTAATTAATTATTGAACCTTCCATTTAAGAGAAATTAAACTTGAGCATTGATAAGATAAAACATCATTTTACATGAAATATTCTTAGATACTATATTTTTCATATTATAATTTTTAATATGTTATTTCTTTCTGGAGCACCGTCTAATATTGTATCAATTAAGGCACAAATATTTCCTTTTCCATTTCCTTTTTCAATCTTTTCCATTTTTTTTGTGCATGGATATATTGTTTCTCCAGCCAACACTATAAGAGGGTGAATTCCTGTATTTGTATGCATATACTTTTTCTTTTTAGTACATTCATTTCATCATCATTTTTTATTTTTTTTATTTTAATTCTACATAGATTAGTTTTAGTGCTGGAATTCTGCAGAATATGAGTCCTACTTGCTTCTCTTTCATGCGTGTGGGATGAAACCGAGATAAAATCTCCTGCATGCATCTGGAAAGAGCCGAGAGTTTCCTCTCGTGCGGGTCTAGGGCTGGGATAGCAACAATGCAAGATCTGCACTCCTTCAGATCAGACCAGAGGGATTAGAGGCCTTGTGTGCTCCTGTACGGGTCCTATCAAATAGGGGTCTGTTCGGGTGGAGTCGGACAACTGATTTGCATTGGGCCGAAGGCTGACTCAATTGAACGAGAGGAGATATATGTGCCGAGTGCCGAGCTGCTTGAGACATGTTTTTTTGTTGTTGTACTTGAAGCTTGCTGTAACCCTAAAAACATTTATATTTTTCCAAATTTCAGCCACCTCTCTTAGCCGACTTTGAATAAATTGATTGCTTAATTGATTCCCAAAGAAAGCCCACTCAATTTGGAATTAATTTGAAGACCTCCTCTCCCCTTGCCGAAATTAATGCCAACTCCTGATCAACGTCCCTCCTCAAATATGAGATTATTCCAGATTTTGTTACGGGATTCTCTCCAATCCCTTATCCCTCTTCAATCTTTCAAGAGAATTGATATCTGGATTTCCTTCTCCAATTCCCCAATTCTTATTCATAAAAATTTAAAATTTCTCTCAGATTTTTGGATCAAAAGCTGAGATTGTTTTCAGTTTTTTTTAAGAGAAAAAAGCTTGGAGTTTGCTTCCCCTCCCCTCTCAAGAGAAAATCTGAGATTCTTCTCAGGTTTTGGGCAAAGAAGTCAGAATTTCCTTCAGATTTTGGAGAAGATATCCTCTCCCTAGCAAAGCCGTTTTATTGTTCTACATCAGTTTTGTATCAGAGCATGGATTCGGATCAACTTGGAAGGACTTTAGACTGGTTGGTAGGTCAAATGAGCGTCATTAGTCAACATCTCAAGGAGAATCAAACGGACTTAGCTGACCTCCACCGTCAAACAACCGAACGATTCGATAACCTAGAGCGAGGTAGGACTGACCCACCATTTTACACAAAACTCCTTTCATCAAAGGATAGAAAAAAGGCACTAAGAGACAGATAGATAGTGGATAGAGTGGACAAAGGGTTAGAGACCAATGAAGCTTTCAATTTCCCACTCACTGTCCAAATCAAAGAGAAATATAAGGTGATTAAGGAAGAACATGAAGAAGAAGATGAATTGGTTGGCAAGGAGAAATGCGTGACTGCAAATAATGCAGAGAGAGATGTGGTTGATTCAATTACAACTCTTACAGAAGTAAATGTTTCTTCTGACCCAGTTAAAACTCCTATAATGGAGAATGTTGATGAAGCTCTGGAAGTGACATCCATAGAACTCAATATTGCTCTTATTGCTAGTGAAGCCATCTATGAGAGTGAATAAGTTCCTGCAGGCGAAAAGAAGTGCGACAGTTTGGAAGGTGATCCCTTGACTATGGTTAAGGAAATTGGCGAGCTAAAGTGCAACAAGCAAGTGGACCTTATGGGCAACCGGGGTTGTTTGAAAATCTTTGCAAAAAGGCCATCGGGTTTATTGTCCCTTTCGGATGAAAAAACTATGTTTCCAAATAACAATCCAGAGTTGTACATGAGCAGTTGTGATGCTAACTCGACGGAGTCGAGTATTCTCCCACCTGGGGAGAATGATGCGTACATCGGTACGAAGATTTGGCGCATCTATCACAGGAGGCGTCGTAAATCGACGACTATAATTTAAATATTCAATTATGAGTTATTTTTCTGAATTTTAGTTCTTATTTGATGTATTTCCTGTTTTACCCCTATATTGGTTTATGTGGGTGTGTGGCCCAAGGGGCAATTTTGTATTTTGAGTTTTCTTATGTTGTGGCCTATATATAGGGTCTTAAGCTATTGTAATAGGGATGGATTATTGATATTAAAAATTTGTGTTCAACACTTGTGTTCTTTTGAGAGGACGATAGTGAGATTCTTATGGGAAAGAATTGGAGTTCTCACTAGCCGCAGGATGGGTCCGGGCTCGTGACTTGAAGTCCCTTGGAGAAGGGAAAATCATCACCCGTCAGTCTTCAGAAGAGTCCAAGGCTCGCGGTTTTTATCTTCTATCTTTGTTTTTGTTTTGTTACTTATTGTTCCTAGCCGTCGTCGTCATCCTCTATCTACGTCCTCCATCGTCGTCTCCATTTCCGCCATAAGCCGCCAGCCACCTCACCAGAAAATCCTCCAAACCGCCGGCCATGGCTCCCTAGCCGCCGGCCTCATCCCCACTTCTCCGTCTCCTTGAAATTTCCTAATTAGGTTGATGATTTAATTGAGATGATCAAAGATTTCAAATCCGTTTGAATTTGAATTCGAAATCCTTCCTAATTTGATTGTTCTATTTTAGGAAAGTATTCGAATGACATCGAATATTTTATTTATTGGGATTTAAATTGAAACTTTCATAATCCCAAAACCTAAATTAGGAAGGCCAATTGACTCCACAATTTGCTCCCCCATCCTATGCTAGCCGCCGGCCCCTACAGAGAAGGTTTTGGATTTATTTCCTAATTCCTATTTAGCTTCACTTGGAAATTTTTCCAAATTTCAGCCACCTCTCTTAGCCGACTTTGAATAAATTGATTGCTTAATTGATTCCCAAAGAAAGCCCACTCAATTTGGAATTAATTTGAGGACCTCCTCTCCCCTTGCCGAAATTAATGCCAACTCCTGATCAATGTCCCTCCTCAAATCTGGATTATTCCAGATTTTGTTACGGGATTCTCTCCAATCCCTTATCCCTCTTCAATCTTTCAAGAGAATTGATATCTGGATTTCCTTCTCCAATTCCCCAATTCTTATTCATAAAAATCTAAAATTTCTCTCAGATTTTTGGATCAAAAGCTGTGATTGTTTTCAGTTTGTTTTAAGAGAAAGAAGTTTGGAGTTTGCTTCCCCTCCCCTCTCAAGAGAAAATCTGAGATTCTTCTCAGGTTTTGGGCAAAGAAGTCAGAATTTCCTTTAGATTTTGGAGAAGAGATCCTCTCCTTAGCAAAGCCGTTTTCTCGTTCTACATCAAGTCCTAAAGACATTAATGAGCTAAATTTAGTAGAGGTCATAAAAACTCATCAAAATGTTAACCTAAAATATTTTGACCCCCCCTTTGCCTACATCATGCACCAAGGGACTTGATAACTCTATCTTTCTGGTATTGATTACCAAGCTGGGAATGACAAATCTGTATTCCCCAGCTTGAGGGGGAGTCTCAAATAGCCGTCCCAGCCATTCTAGTCATCCCTTGGCTCTTGATCCTATTGCTAGGATGGGGATCCGTGGGAGGCTCACCTGGATTACACTGATCTCCTTCCATATTCAGGCGGTTGCTTTAGGAAGGATTATATTAGGGAAATTATGCATGATTCTATAGTTATTTGTTTATTTATTAAGATAGCTTGTATAGATCTATAAATAGGGATAATTTTGTATAATAAAATTAAGCCTTTTGCCTCTCAAATTCTCTAAATTTTATATGGTGATGTACGGCATTTTAGGGTCTAGTCTTTACTATTATAATTCTATAATGATGTGGACAAAAGTATACAAATATATACAAAATTTTGCAGATCATGTCTTATATGAAAATAAAAAATATTGAGAAATTTACATAAATAATAGTTATTGTCTTCTACTATAAATAATGTGAAGAAATTTGGAAACTTGAATTATACATAATCATCTGTGTATAAAAATCCACATTGTATTAAACTTAACAAAAAAACAATCACACATGCAAATTAAATCAATAATTTAGAGAAGAAAAAGAAGTTGCAAATCAAATGTCCCATCTTTCTTTTTTTGAAGAGAAAAGAAGAAGAAGAAAGATATATGCCTTATGCCTCTTTCTAAAATGACAAAGTCCTCTGGGATTTCCCAATCAAAAAGTATAGTGAAAAGAAATCTGCGAGGTGTAGCTGAAATTTGCAACTCAATCGCTATTCGAAGGACTTCAGACTTGGTGTTAAGATAAATCCCACTGAACTTAGTTTTATACAGGATAACAATCCATTATAACTAATCTACTGCTTTGCTCCTGGCTTTACCTGGGCTACAATCTTTCCAGCAGAGCGGCCATAAAATACTCGAGATATTCAACCATAACCTCCAATCTACTAAAGCATAAGAGGCTGAGAATCATAGGAAAAGTTGAGACAAGGGTTAAGGTGGAGAAAGTTGGATTTGGGAGTGAAGTTGGAGAAGGGGAGCTAAGCTGGAGATGCAAATCGAGGTCAATGTAGCTAGAGATCTGGAAGGAGGGGAAGGAGGACAAAATCACAATTGCTGAAATTGGTGTTGCTGGAATTGAGATGGATCGTTGTTGGAACCTAGATGGAGATGCTAGAGAATACCAAAGTGATCAAATGAGATGATGGAGTGAGGTGGGGAGTCCATTTCCACATCATGCAAGATCCATTTTGGAGGAATTCAACTTCGACAAATTATTTTAGGACATCAATACATAGTCAGCTTTCAAAATAGTTAATATCATATGCGTGTACATGAAAGCTGTCACTAAAGTAGAATTCCTGAGTAGAAATTGTTAACCTGCCGTATAAAACAAAAGAGAGAAAAAAAAAAAAAATCAACGTACCTGCCATCCCACGCAGTCGCACGTCGTCGCCGCATTTCGCACGTCGACGTCGCCTCACTCAGTTCGCACGACCCTGTGTCGTTAAAATGAAAAAGAAAAAAGAAACTTCTCCCGCTCTCTTCCTCTCATTCCCCACGATCCCTCTCTCTCTCGATTTCCCTCTCTCGCTCTCTCCTTCTGAACGACTTTGCTCCTCCTTCGACGACTTTCCCTTCCAGTTGGAGCGGAAGCTAGACATTTTAATCGGAAGCAAGCAGAGGAGCTCGCTAGCTGGGACGGCAACTTTCTCCCTTCCAGCGCGCTTCTTCGGCCCCTGGTAGCTGTCGGACTTCGCTTCTTCCACGACTTTCCCTTGCTCTCGGATCGGAAGTTACTACATTTTGATCGGAAGCAAGATCGGGAGCTTGTCGGCTGTGAAGTTAACTTTCTTCCTTTCGCTGCTTCTTCGGCTCACCCGTGGCTGAACGACTTTGCTCCTCCGACGTCTTCCCTTCCTGTTAGATCAGAAGCAAAACGGGAGCTCCTCGCCGTGAAGGTGACTTTCTACCTTCCGAGCTCTTGTCCGGCCAAATCCCATAAAACAGCCGAACTATGGTAATGGCAGAGAGATTAATTATGATTAATTTTAGTTAATTAATTATAATTAATTGTAATTATAAAAAAAATAATTATAATTATTCTAATTGATTATAATCAATCTTAATTAATTAACTTTAATTAATTTTAATTAGTTTTATTTAAAAATAATTTTAAATAATTATATTTAATTTTAATTAACTATAGTTATTTAATTAATCATAATTATTATAATTAATCATAATTAATTTTAAGTAATTAATTATGATTAGTCTTAATCAATTATGATTAATTTCAATTAAAGTTAATTTAAATTAATTATAATTGATTATTATTTTTAAATAGAAATAATTAATATTAATTATTTATAGTTAATTAAAATTATTTATAACTAATTAAGGATAATAATAATTATATTTTTTAAATTAATTATAATTAATTATGATAAGTTGTAATTAATTATAGTTAATTATAATTGAAAAAAAAAATAGAAAAGAAAAAGAAGGTCGCTTCTCTTGCCTCCTCCCGCCTCGATCAACGAGCCTACACTGCCAGTCCGCCGGGTCTTCAAGGTATAAATTCTAACTTAAACCCCGTTCTCGACGTTTGCAGCGGACCGGGGAACCACCTATACGCGCTCTTGTAGCACGGTAGGAGGGAGCCCGGTGCGAAGCATACGACGAGGCGTGTAAGCCCTATACACGCTCTTGTAGCGTGGTGGGGACGGCTCTCGACCTCGACCTCGACACCGACACCGCCGATGACTGCTACGCAAAGGTATGATGTTCCAAATCCCATTCTCGACGTTTGCAGCGGACCGGGGAACCACCTATACGCGCTCTTGTAGCACGGTAGGAGGGAGCCCGGTGCGAAGCATACGACGAGGCGGGAGAGCCCTATACACGCTCTTGTAGCGCGGTGGGGAGAGTCACTGCTGTTCTGGTACGGATACTGCTGAAGGCCCCATACACGCTCTTGTAGCGTGGTGGGATGAAATTTTGTACGGCCGCGGTGTCCAAGGACACCTACCATACACGCTCTAGTAGCGTAGTGGGAAGGCCCAGCTCCCCAATTTTTCCCCCAAACGGGGGATATGCCAGGGTGCTGCCGAAATTTTCACTGAAATGTACAAAGAACTTGAACAATATAAAGACCTTCTTGAGCAACAATGTAGAAGACATGTACTTGAACAGAAATGTACAGAACTTGAACTAAATGAGCAGAGGACCTGTACGAAGAGCAGATGAATTGTGGAATTGCACTTGAACAAAAATCTAAATGATTAATCAAGGCTTAAATCCAAATGAAATGAAATCAAACTCAAATCAATACGAACATACATTTGAACTTGCAAGGACTTCAGAAGATCCTGAACAAAGACTTGAACTTGTACAATGAGTTCAAAACTAGAATAAGATGTGGACAACAAGAACTTATGCATTTGAGCTGAACTGTACGACACCAAGTGATATTCGCATTTGCGAGCATTGGGTTCAAATCCGGATGAACTCAATATAGGAGTATAAAGCTTGAATGAATGTGGAAGACTCATACTGAGTTCGAACTCAAGTCTGAATGAAACTGAACTTGGAATCATATACAAGAAACTCAAAGCCTGAATCATATACAAGGGAACTCAAGCTACAAGAACATTTGACTCAATGTTAGATGAAATACCTTGATCCTTGTAAACAAATGTGACTAAGATGCAACAAATACAAACACACACGAACTTTTGTATGAGAAATATAGCAATATCCTCGTAATCAAAATCAAGATATAAGCAAGTATGATGCAAGACTTCGATGCATGTAAATGAAGAATATGCACGAACTCCTATAACAATCCCTACAAATGCCTGTTGATTGAGAAGGCAACATTGGAGATCGGCAATCAAAGACCTGTCCCTACAAACAAATACAATCAACAAAACCACACCTGAGATTGGTGAAAGGGTGGGTATGATACAAGGACAATGGCTTTCCTACGAATACTTCTAGGAGGTCGTAGCGGATACAACTGATCTCCAGCAAATGGATACTTGTGGATAACAACAGTGTATTGAAAGTACAATGAATCACTGTGGACACAAGTATGAATATCACCTACGACAGTGGTGATCAAGAACTTCAAGTATGTCGAGTACAAAGGCAGCCCGATGTACGAAAAGGACACCCACTGGCAGAAATGAGGGAAATGTTTGGACAAATCCGAGCTAAACTTCCCGGTGATCCAAAATCCCTAAATCCAAGAGGAAAACAGTTCTGATACCCACAAATACTGAAAATAACAAGACTACTACGCCAAAGATCCTGAAGGGAGTTCTCCCCAAATCAGCAGTCTTTGACTCCCGAATCCAGAAAATCCTTCCCCGGTGATTGAGAAAGGGGGAGTCAACATCAAAATCAAACGCCACCGGATCTGCAACACTGATACAAGCAGACAGAAGGCGTCCACAAAATACAACGCCACGCCACCGGATCTGCAACATTCGTACAAGCAGACAGAAGACGTCTATAATTATTTCAAAGTACCCCTGCACGTGCACCTTAGTTTGTATACACATAGATACACAAGGGGTAAATACATTCTCAACCCGCATGGGCCCTGACGAGCGTGTTATTGGTACACACGTGACGCCTATGGATGCTACGCGGGTTGACAAGTGAATTCAAGTTCGAATCCGATCCTTCTATACGAATCAATAGAAGTCGACAAGATTCGAACTACCTAACAAAATACACGGTTGTAGCGAACGGTGTATTTGTTTAAATACATTCTTTTTAGGCCTTCAAGGCTTAAAATCAAGAAAATTCATGAACAAAAGGCACAAAGCCTATGAAACCCGATCCTCTATCGACCAGTAGATAGAGTCGACAAGGTTCAATCAACAAAAAGAAATGACCCCAAATACCCCGATAATGGCCGCGTTGATTGAAGATCTCAACCAGAGGGATTCTCAAATATTTCAAATGTCTCCCAAATACCCAAAGTCCACACAAAATCCATACTCCAAAAATCCAAAATCAATACCAAAATTCCAAATATTTAAAATTGAAACTATCCATCTCAACGCTTAAAGCAAAATCCATCCACCATCCGTAACAGTTTGCCGAGGTGGATAAATCTGAAAATTACTTCAGCTCATAGAGAGCTAATGCCTGGTCGTGAATATCACTAGGATCCATTCTCAAATAATCTCCTGCTAGTAAGGACGTGGTACGTGTCCTCTAACCGGCGGTCTGCCGCCAAATGGCACCGCAGGATAAACGATTACGACGACCCGGGGCCCTCTGAACCGAGTGGTTTTGCCGCCAAATGGCACCACGATATATCGGTTTTGGCCAGAGCCAATACGCTCCTTATTGGCATCAAATCCTTGAGATATGAATCAATAGGATATGATTGATAGGGCACAAAGCCCTCTGTCAGCTAAGGTGGATTCAAATTTGTCCCCTTAGACAAACATTCAACCCCGGTCTACAAGGTCCCCTTGGACGAAGCAACCCATGGCTGCCGACAAGGATCCTTCTGTCAGGTTGGGTCGACTACCTCCTCTGACTAAGTAGACCAGGGACCACGATGGCCCGGGACGACGGAACCATGGGATCTTGATCGGGCTCATTATCCATTCCCCCACCATCTGCTTTAAGTGTAGGATGGTGCAATTTCTATTTAAATATCAAATCTTCCAATCCAAATACCCAAATCCAAACTCAATTCTCATATCCAAACCTATGCTGCTACTATATGCCAGATATACGTATTTCTATACGAATCTGATTGACGACTAGCCTTAATCGAAAGTTCTCTCTCGTGATCGGGAGGGGTAATTAATTATAGGGGCTTGCGCCTATAGGAAACCAGAACTCAGATCATAAAGTCCTCACAAAATGAGGGCGAAATCTCTGGGTAGTGTCTTATCTACAAACTCATCTGCCTTCCAAAATTTACCCCGGAACTTAGTTCGTTAAAACTCTCTCGCCGAATAAGAAAAGCGAGCGGAGGCCGAGGCCGAATTTTCGGAGCCCACAGAAACACCTAAAACATTAAAATATATATAAAAGTTCACCTCTAGATTGTTTTTCTTACCTTATATAATTTGTATTTTCTATGATTATAAACTTTGAGATTTACATCAATTCTTAACACATATAAACTTTGAGATTTCCACTTAGCTTGGAAAATTTTTACTCCAATGAATCATTCAATTGATACTTATTAGGCAGGCTTGTGAATATTTAATGTGCTTTATTTAGAGATATCCATGAGTCTTCACATGTAGATCTATCTTGCCAATGAGTAATACCTTTGAAATCCACAATCAGTAGTGTAAAGAATTTCATCTTTATCATAGTTTCTTGCATAAGATTGATGTCGTTGTTTGAAAATTATGCAAATGATTGTTGGATATGAATTCTATGGGATCTGAAAAGAGAGAAAAAGTCAAAATTTTGATGGATGGTTCATAATAGAAAGTCAATTCATATACGTTAAAAGTTGGTCTAATACCAAAAGTTTTTGTGGTTTCTAATTTATTAACATTTGTTTTAATTCGTTGTATGACATTATGTTATCATATTTTTCTAGCAGTTAATTTCTTAAAGATTATAATAGTAAGCTTCATAGGATTTTGACAAATATCACCTTATCAGCGGGCTTGAACTTCATATGTCATTAATTCACATCATAAGTAGACTTATAATTATCAATATTAATAATAAGCTTCCTGTGAGCACATAACTAATTGATAATGCATTACTGATATGATGCAAGTAAATAAAATGCCAAACCGATTCAATGTTTCTAATGATGACACTTAAACAAACTCTTGAGATGTTGAAAAAAATTTAAATTGACATTTATTAAGTTTTATAAAGTTTTTTTTTTTAATAATCGGCAAATCACATAAATATGAAACTTTTATCATATGAATGGACAACTTCTTTCAAGAAAATTAATCCAAATAATTTAAAGATTAATCATGGTGAATTGTGCACTTTAGTTTCAAATTGATGGACTAAAGATTAGATTTAGTATTTTTTTGAAAGACGTCATCATAAATAATAGTCTTTGTCATCTGGACATAACTTTGATTTCTTTATGAGATTTTTTTTCTTTTTGATAAATTTGTAGATTAATTTCTGTATAATTCATAATGATAGTTTAGATTTGATCAGGAGTTAGATTATTCGATTCTTCAATTATTTTATCCACTCCAACAAACATGATTTGTTTTGTTTTACAATAAAGAATAGATTCAGAATTTAATTAAGATTTAAGTTAAAAAATGATCTCATGCTCAAATTGAATTTCAATTTCAGATTTTTACTCTGGTATTAGTTTTAAATTTATGTTCATGAATACATTTTAGCACAATCTCCAATGCATGTACATATTTAGGGGTGGTTAAAAGTAAAGTGAGTGTAAAGTAAAGTAAATGTAGGGGATTTTCAAAGTTTATTGTTTGGTTGGATGAAAAATGAATCCAAGATAAAGTAAAGTAAAAGCAGTGTATTCCATTCAAGTTCATTTTTGTGGTAAATCGTTCTCATCTAATTTTGAGTAAGAACCGTTTACTCCGCTCCAATGTTTGAGCACTGCCGACGACCACCATTTCCACCACCATTCTGCTGCCGGCTGCAACCCACCAATGTCCATTGCTGCCACCGCCTCACACCCACCACCAGCGGCCATTGCCCGCCGCTGCCTACCACTGCCACCCATAGCCCGCCGCCACAACCCACCACCATCCACCTCCACCACCAGCTGACCACTGCCACCCGCCACCCACCACAAGCTACCGCCACCCACCATCGACTGCCGTCAACGCCACCATCGTCGGCCGCCCACCACGAGCTAAGAAGCACAAAAAAAATGTGTGTGTGTGTGGGGGGGGGGGGGGGGGGTGCTCAAGATTTTTTATATGAAATTTTTTCCAACTCAAATGCCACACAGTCAAGCACATTGCAATGCATAAGCTAAATCACACTATGGTAGCAAGAAATCTGATAAACAAAGTAACGTTAAGAAGCTAAAAATATGTTAATAAGTTTGACCAACTTAATGCGCAATACTATGTTCATATATGTAGGTAACAAACAATACAAAATGTGTATGTTATAAATTATCTATCATATGCACAAGATGTATAATTCAAAATTAAGTATGATGAATGCAAAGTTAAACTATAGAACAAGATGAGTATGATTGATATCTATATCGTTCAACATACCGAATGGCTTGTGTCCATGCCAAGCATCCTTCGTACTTAGGATTTTACTCTACATGAGTATTTACTCCTTCGCTCCTCGTGGATGGAATAACTCTCACAACCTCTTCCTTTAAGGGGAAGCATACCATTATATTAGATATGGGGAAGGTTAGTGTACCTCCATGCCTTTGCTTAGTAAACTCTGTAGGATAACTTCTTTGAAAGTGATCCAACACTTTGGAGGTGACTAAACTATACCCAACTATTAAAAAGCTGAATTTAGTTTTAACTTTTAACACAAATGATTACAAGAGAACAACAAGGCAAAGGCAAAAAAAATAATATTATAAGATTGAGGGAGCTTTTACTTTAAAATTTGAACTCAAGGGATTGAGAGGATGAACACTTGTTTGCTTTTTCCTGAAAAGATATATCTTTAAGGCTGAAAATACTTTCACTTTGGTATAAGAAAGTATGAGTGGCATTATCAATATATTAAAGTAGAAGTAAATTGGTATATACAAAGTAGTTTAAGATTCAATATGCAGCCCGAAAATAAATACTCGAGTGATCATATTTGACTATAATTAATCACTGAACAATTATATTCAAGTAGCAGTTACTTGCCAAAAATAGATTTATGAGCACTTGTTAGGAGTTATTGGTGACCTTTAATGACTTTTATGGAAGATATGATGTCAACTTGTTAGTAAATTGATTCATGGCCAAAATTTCTGTCATTTAGGGGAACAAGCACCAAGGTTTGTAGAGACTTGCTAACTTTGCAAAAATTTATTAATGTTAACAGAGGTCCATAAAGTGCCAAAACAACCAATGAAAAATATTGATTAGCCAATGGAGTTTTGCAACATAACTTATACATATGATTTAATTCTATTTAAGCTTTAATATTTTATAATAATTTAGCAAATATTTATTTAATTAAAATAGCTTTGTTATATTTTGATTAATGTATTAATTATCCGTGAGATATTTGTAGGCTGAAAAAAAATTTAGTCGTGAAATGAATTATTAAAACACACACAGATTAAGGTATTTCTTGAACTCTTTTACTTTTATCTTCTTAAAAAATTTAGATTCACCATTAAAGCTTATCTTCAAGCTTGTAAAGCCTTAAAGTGCCTAATAGAATCTGTCATCATCCCCATGGTTTAAATTTTTTGTATAAATAATAGAAACTCTTAACAAACTATTTTATGATGTCATCAAGAGATTTATTATCATCAAATCTTTAACGAGTAAAACATGAGTGACATGAGATGTAGTCAATAATCTCTCTCTATTTAATGATGATAAATTGATATTGCTGTGAATACAACAACAACATCAAGCCTTTATCCCACTTCGTGGGGTCAGCTTCATGAATCTTTTTTCTTCATTGTGTCCTATTGAAAGTCAAATTCTCATTCAAATCTAATAAAGAAAGGTCATTCCTAATATTTTTTAACCAAGTCTTTTTAGGTCTGCCTCTACCTTTTTAACATAAGTCAAATCTAATACCTCTACTCTCCTAACCGGGTCATCGGAAGGCTGCCATTTTATGTGACCAAACCATCTAAGGCGACTCTCTCTAATCTTATCACCTTTTCACGTATATGCTCATTTTGTATCCTATCTCTAAGGGTAAAGCCACTCATCCACCTGAACATCCTCATATCTGCCACACTTAACTTAGTATTATGCTTCTCTTTTAATGACCAACATTCGGCACCATAAAGCATTGCAGGCCTCACCACCATTTTATAGAATTTTCCTTTAAGTTTGAGGGTACTTTTCTATCACACAACAAGCCCGATGCATTCCTCCACTTCAACCATCCAACTTGAATTCTGCTGATAATATCTCCATCTATATCACCATCACTCTGAATAATAGATCCAAGATATCTAAAACATGTACTCTTATTAATGACTTGATCGCCCAAAGTCACAATCCCCTCACTAGGTCTATTACTACTAAAATTACACTCTATATATTCCGTTTTAGATCTACTAAAGCAAAAACCTTTAGACTCTAAGGTTGACCTCCATCAAGTTTACCTTCAACTCCCTCTCTAGTCTTATAAACAAAAAGAATATAATCAGCAAAAAGCATACACCAAGGTACATCCTCTTGCAAATGTCTAGTGAGAACATCCATGACTAAAGCAAAAAGATATGGGCTTAAGGCTGATCCTTGATGTAACCCAACCGAAATAGGGAAATACTTGGTCAAACCACCTTGTGTTTGAACACAATTAATAGCTCATGTATACATATCTTTAATGATTTGAATATAAGCGTTATTAACTCATTTCTTTTCAAGAACTCCTCGTAGCACTTCTCTTGAAACTTTAATCATATGTTTTTTTCTAAATCAATAAATATCATATGTAGATCCTCCTTATTTTCTCTATATTTCTCCATCAAACCTCTTAATAAATGTATGGCTTCCATAGTCGACCTACCCGACATGAATCTAAATTGATTTTGAGAAACATTAGTATCACGCCGCAACCTATGCTCCATAACTCGCTCCCAAAGTTTTAAAGTATGACACATTAACTTAATTCATCTATTATTGGCACAATCTTGTGCATCACCTTTATTCTTAAAAATATGAATTAACACACTCATTCTCCACTCATCTAACATCTTTTTAGTTTTTAAAATAATATTAAAAAGTTTAGTAAGCTAAGAAATTCCTTCATCTCCTAAGCATTTCCACACCTCTATTGGAATATCATCAGGTCCAACAGTTTTTCCACCCTTCGTTTTGTTTAAAGCCTCTCTAACTTCTATTTTACTAATACGCCGATAAAAATCAAAATTTTTATTTTCATTTAGGGTGCTAAGGTCACTGCAGTCAATCTTATTTTCACAATATTCATTAAAAAGTTTAGCAAAATATCTCATTCACCTTTGTTAAATGATAATCTTCTAAATTTTTTTTTTTTGATCTTCATCCTTAATACACTTCATTTGAACTAAATCCTTACTACTATCTCTTTGTTTGGCTAACTTATACATATTTCTTTTTTCCTCCTTAGTATCTAATCTATTATATAAATCACTAAAAGCTAAGGTCTTTACATCGCATATTGCTTTCTTAGATTCCTTACGAGCCTCTTTATATCTTTCCCAATTATCAGAGTTTTTAAAATTAAACCAATTTTTATAACAAATCTTCTTATTTTTAATCTTTTCTTGCACATTTGGATTTCACCACCAACTATTTTTACTATTATGAGTTTTTCCCTTTGATACTCCAAGCACATCTTTGCAATATTCTTAATATCACTAGCCATTTTTTCCCATATAACATTAGCATTCTCATGCACAGATAAAATTTTAAGATCTAAAATCTTGCTCTTAAAAATATTTTTGTTAAGATTCTTTAAAAGCCCCAATCTAATCCTAGAATATCGTTTTACTTTATTTTTTATTTTTTGCCCATTTATCTTAAAGTCCAAAACTAATAATTGATATTGGGTACATAAATTTTCACTCAGAATAACTTTACAATCTTTGCAATCTAAACGATCTAATTTTCTTATAAGAAAATAATCAATCTGAGTTGTACTATATCCATTTTTATAAGTGATGAGATGCTCATTCCTTCATTTGTCGTTCAAAACCCATGACCACCATGAATACCTTTAAAATCATCTACCTCTCTACCAACATGTCCATTTAAATCTCATCCAATAAAAACTCTTTCTTCAAAAAGTATCTTTTGTATTAATTCTTAATGAATAAAAATAAACTTTTCCTCTTTGATGCATAAATGAAATATAAATTCTCCTCTTATATATATATATATATATATATATATATATATATATATATATATATATATATATATATATATACATATACCTAGAAGTAGTTGTGATATACATTCTCACCATGAATTCTAGTTTGTAGTCGCTAATGATATTTTCTCTCTAAATATAAGATTCTAACCAGAGAATTTGTATCTAAATAAGAAATCAATTAAAAAGTAATTTGCTTGATATAAGATGAAAAATATATCTTTAATACTAAAAATATAAAAACTAAATAGCTATTATTTATGGCTGGATTTAAAAAATAAACTGAATATTTAAACAATTTGCATTAATTTTCTTTAAAAGAGGCTGACTGTCCATATAATATACTTTCCCTTATTATTTGTTGTTTGTTTGTTATTAGGACAAGGCTTAATAAACCATAATAAATATTAAATTAATTTTATTCATCATCCCTTCATCTTAGTATTAGTTATATCGTATAAATTATGAAGCATATTATCATCTTAGCATTATCATTACATGCATCATATTATATTTAATCATCTATTGTTCATATGCTTAATTTGCATGAGAATATTCACAGGAAACTTACTTTTAGGCTTTTAGCTCTGTCAATTATGTCTATTGCATATATATATATATATATATATATATATATATATATGTGTGTGTGTGTGTGTGTGTGTGTGTGAAATTCAAATTAGATGTTAAGGTAATGATTCTTTTAGATCATGAAAGTTTTCTTACAGAAAGCATTGAGAAATCATTTACTAGAAAAATGAGATTATAGCAAGTCATATAACAATTTGGGATAAAGCTTGCAAGTTAGAAATATTAAAAATTCTCATATTAGTTCAGTCTTTAATATTCTTATTTTTTTTATGAACCATCTACTAATATCTTAGATTTTTCTCTCTTCCCATCTCCTACGTGATTCACATCCAACTTTTTTTATTTCAAGTAGTTACATAAAACTTGTTCCATAAGCAATAATAAATGATGAAATTGTGTTTATTACTAACCGTGCATATCAAAGTTATCTGGTGCATTGGTGGGACAGGCCTTTAGGTGATTACTCGTGGATTTTCTAACAGAAAGTACAATAATTATGCTTAAATCTATTGTTCGAAGAAGCCAAACTTTTCCATGACAAATAAAATTGATGCATATATCAAATTACAGTTGTCAGTAATACAAATTGTACATGTTAAGATGAATTTTCGTAAAGATGAACTATTATTTAATTGTTTTAGAGACTTAGGCTTCGTTTGGGATGACTTTTTTGTTGTTTCTTAAAACAGCTTCCTAGCATAAAATTTTTTATTTTTGTACTAAAAATCTGTTTTAAGAAGCAACAAAAAAGTCGTCCCAAAGGAAGCCTTAGTTTAATGAAATGTTGATGTACATGCCTAAAATGTTGCCATGGATTGAGCATTCGTTTCTTCGTGGACATTGCTAAACATGTATTCTTAAATTTTTTTGTTTTACACCTATTGTTGTACTCTTTAAAGATTGTATCGATGACTTCAAGTCAGTCTGCTAATTACTATATGTTGATTTGACAATCAATTTCATTAGTATCATCATTACTCGTTAAATATCTTGGTTCTCTAATTCCTAACGTTGTTTGATCTGTTAGGAAGTTTGACTTGAGCTTTTTGGAATTGAAATGGATGTTGTTTATGGTGACCTGGTACCTAGCTAATTTATTTCATATGCTTTCCTGTAGTGCTCTGAGAGATCGACGCTTCCCTCCGGTCCAAGCCAAAGAATTGCCGTATTTGGAATGCACAGTGTCTATTCTTACTGAATATGAAACTGCTCTGAACTACCTTGATTGGGAGGTATGCTCTTCTCTCTTCCTTTTAAAAATCTGTTAGAAGATCATGGGGCAACAATTTACCTTGATGCAAACTACGAACTACTGTATATTATTGCATCTTTCAATAACAGGAAAAATTATTACATGCGGCGTTCGGATCCGGATCGGAGTTCGGTTTCGTCCGGAGACCAATAAAAATGCGTCAGGTTGCCCCAAAAATATACCGTGCTCGGTACCGAGCGCTTGGTTTTGCTCGGTACCGTGCGCGTAATCGGACTGTAGAACCGTCCGGTGTCCGCACAGAATAATAGCTCCAATAACAGTCCCTGCAACTGAAACATGATTGTTGTCCTTTATATCATTCTTCTTTGACATGTCTCTTTATACATTTGATTAAAATCAACAATTTTATCCAAGGGCTCGTTTGGTTGCTCTCAGAAAAAAAAATCTGTTTTAAAAAATAATATTTCATTCACTTATGTTTTGTGTTTCTGGAAAAGAAATCATTACATTTGAGGGGAGCATCGAAATGGTTTGTATAATGACAATGTTGATTTCTGACTACTCCACCCAACTAAATGAAGCATATTTTCTAACTTCATTTAATCAAATGGCGTTCGAAGATACAACTGCAGAACTATTGTCAACCCTCTTTCTTTTATGATATTTATTATAAAATAAAAGGTATATATCTTATGGCCCTATGTACCTTCAAACCTCTGAATTATCCAGCTTTAAGGAGTGAGTATTGCTCTCATAAGAGTAGGAACGCTGATTAAAAAATAAATTTGATATCTGGACTTTATGAATTTGAACCAGTAACATGCACTGATGTGGAAAGTTGATTTTCTGAAGATTTTTCCGTTTTTCATAACAAACAGGAATTTTTGGACAGGCTTTTTTGTTAAATATTCTATTTCACAGGATGTGGCATTGATGCAATTTCTTATTTTAGTACCAGCATTGTTATCACCTAGCTAATTATTTGGTTTTAGTGATCATGGAAAGCTAAAATGTAGTGACTGTTGGAAACCAAGTATTTATCTTGCAGATTGGAAAGCATGGCTTGATTATTGAATTCACTGACCCTGATTATAATACAAGGCGCAGTGCAACTTACTTGCCTGAGGTGGCTGCCCATGAAGGTAAGTTTACTTGTTTTTCAAAATTTTTGCAAATAATGATCCTCATTGACTTTGAAAAGCTAATTGAATCAAAATTAATTATAAATTGGATAGCTTTTAACACTCCTCACTGACAGTACCACTATTTACTATCTTTGAAATCAAAGCAATCAAAATTATTCTAGCCGTTGAAGTATTCATTTGATTTGAGTATTCTTATTCATAAAACTAAGGAATCATTTATCTCAACATTTAGGATTCGTTTGAGACTGCTTTCTTAATATTTCTTAAAGCAGCTTTTTAGTATAAAAAGTTTTATTTTTTACTAGAAAATTGTTTTAAACAGCAATAAAAAAACCGTCCCAAATGGAACCTTAGATTACCCGTTAGGGTGCTAATTTTGCTTTCTTGATGCATAACAAAAACATCTACATTATGAATTCAGACATCCTTTTTCATGATTTGCGTTGGTCCAACTATGTTAGAAGAAGCAAATCACCAAACTAGTTCATAGTTAGTTTAACTGCATCTAATGAACATTTGCTTCCCTACTTACAGGTTGGACCAAGATTGAAGCCATCGACTCTCTAATGAGGAAAGCAGGCTATAATAATGTAATCACCGAGTCCCTTCGCAAGAGACTTCGTATCACCAAGTACCAAAGCACCTTATGTACTATGCATTACACAGAATATATTACTTATGTGAAAACCAGCCGAGCTCAGTACCCTCCAATTAATGGGGTAAAGCCTATCCACTGATATGTGGGATTGGAGAAATTATTAAGTTCGGACACCGGACAGAGAGAAATCATTCGGATTTTTTTCTATCTACAGTAAAAGCACAGTCAAAGCGCAGTACTGTAGCAGTTGTGCTTTGACTGCACTTTTATTATAGACAGAGAGAAATCCGAATGATTCTCTTTGTCCGGTGTCCGGACCTAATAATTTGCCTTGGGGGTTGCAAGATACATACCCATAGTTCAATTTGATGCAGCTGGGTAAAAATTGTAATTTGATTTTTGTCCCACCTGCTATTCAACTGGCCATCATTCTTATGGCTTTTGATGGACTTTATTTAAAACATTCCAGCAAGTTTGTTGTTAACTATTTATATCAGTCCGTTAAGTATGCTGAAACCTATATTTACTGAAGGTTTTAATGATATATGGGATCAAGAAAGTCCTTTAATACTCTTTGATGCATTTGATACTCTTTGATGGTTTGTTGAAATGATAACGCAGTTCATAAGGGCTTTTTTACTGGACACTGAACGTCAAGAGTTAGAGTCTGTTTGAGATGGCTGTAGTGTTTTATAACGCTGGTTGTGAAGTTGATGTGGTGAAGATAATTTAGCTATTATGATTACACAGTATTTTTTTCATTGCAAAATTTTTTGAAAACCAGTAAGAAAGTATAAGTTAAATAAAATTATGATTGTTGTTTGAAAAGCAAAGAGAAAAAAGGAAGCTGTTACAAATAGATCTTTAATGGGGTTCTTCAAGTAAGAATGGAGATGATTTTTTCTTTTGGTTTCTAAAGGTTTTTTAGGCTTTGTTTGGGATGATTTTTTTCGTACTTCTTAAAATGACTTTTTATTACAAATTTTTAAATTTTTAACTAAAAAATCGCTTTTAAAAAGCAGTAGAAAGTTGTCCCAAACGTAACCTTAGTTGATCATTATATCTTATGTTTGTAGTTTTAATTTAGCATAATTATATATATATTTAATATTAATAATTTACTTGTATATGTATTAAGTATATAATTTATTAAGTATTATTTATATTATACGTAATTTGAATATTTATGAAAAATGATTTATGTATATTAAATATTTATTTAATATTTACATCATGCATATGCTTTTTTGGAAAATAAACAAAATTTAAAGTATATGGTTTATAAAATAAAATTAATGTAATAATATATAATGATTCATCAAATAATTAATTAAATTATTATTAAATAAGCATTTTATATAGCTCTAAGTGAACTATGCATTAATTCGTTTATATGAATCCTAATTACATGAAAATACATCAATGGTCCTCTTCAAAAGAGGCGCACTTTAGTCAGTCATAGCTTCGTAACATTGAGAAATTATTGTGTGCGGAATCCGAATGCATTCGGATTCCGCACACAATAATTTCTCCTGAACATTCAAGGTTTGAAGAGGTAGTCGCTATATATTAAGAGGATGTTTGATTTGACGAAAAACTAATGAGAAGTATTTTAAATGCAGGAGTTCTAAAAATTTTGATATTTGATTTGATGAAAAAAGAATGTAAAGTAAAATTGTGAATTTTAAATTAGCTTTTAATTCACATTTATTGTATTCAAAACTTATAAATTTTTAGTTGAATTTTAAATACACTATAAATTGATTTTGCATTCTGCCATCGTCATCGGTCACCCAACACCAACGCGAGACTATTGCTTGCCTCCATTGAATGTTGCCTCCTTTGTTGCTCTAATATATATAAGGGTATCTCATAATTGATCAGTCATAAGAAATTGTCCGGATCGATCATAAATCTCAATACAAATTTGATTTAGCAATTTTCGAAGAAAATTTTTTTTTTTTGGGTAAATTGGGGCATAGCCCATTTTATTAAAATCAGGAAGAATACAAACAATACACAGTCACAGGGACACTGGAAAACAAAAAAACACAAAAAGAAAGACATTGGAGAACAAAGAGCTAAAACAACAGAAATCCCAACATAAACAACTAGAACAATTAGAAGGCCGAAACCTACAAAAGCAAGTATCCAGCCAAAAAAAAATTAAAACTGACACGACTCGTAGAACTCAGGAACCAAAATAATCAAAACTGGAATTTCTCTTTCAACTGGTTAAATTGCTTCCAGCTGCTGGCCTTAACTCTGATAGCATTTCTAATAATGCTAATAACGGTGTCAGGAGAATTTCTTTTGTTAGCAAATTTGCGATTGTTCCTTTCCCTCCAGATTTGGTAAACCGTGCAGCAAACAGTGAGATAGCAGAACATCTTTTCTCTCTTGTTCAGTCGCATCAAATTGTCCAAACAGTCAAAAATCTGTAACAAATTCGGTCTAAGTAAGAAAAAATTTAAATCCAGAATGAGTTTAATAATCACATGAAACGTAAAATCACAACAGAAGAATAAATGATTGTGATCTTCCGGGGCATTATGACAAAGGCAGCATTCAGGATTAAAATGTATAGATCTCTTAATCAACAAGTCCGCCACTTTAAGCTTCTGCAAAATAGCCATCTAGGTGAAAATCGAGTACCTAAGAGAATAAGACTTATGCCACACATATTTATGCCAGGTAACATCCTCCAAATGAGCATAGTAGGATTCCATAAAATTCAAAGACTTTGGATTATAGGAGCCATCCCAAGCCAACGCCGGTTGCTCCATAATCTGAACAGCATGAATTTTATGAACCATATTATCAGGTATAGAGTCCGGAAGATGCCAGGTCTTATTCCTGATACAATCTTGAATAGTCAACCCAGAATAATGGTTAGCCGCAGGAAAAAATTCAGACAAAGCTTTACCACCACACCAAGGGTCCCAATATAAAGAGAAATTAGAAGTAGGGTTTATCTGGAAAGATAAATGCTCCTTGATTTTATGCGCAGTGGCACATATGTTTTTCCAGAATTTAGTAGCTCTAGCAGGCGGAGGTTTCCAGGGGGATATGTATTTATTTTTAAACCAGAAGTAAATTAAAGAATCTTGAGTCAACATTCTCCAGATAAAAGAGCTATAAAAACTGAAATAAAGGGAATCAAAAGAGGCAATACTTAAACCGCCCTTATGCTTAGGAATAACAGTGTTTTCCCAGGCAATTAGATGAACTTTCTTACCATTAATATTACCATGATAAAGGAAATTAGAGCACAGCTTAGATATCGACTTACTGATGGCCTTTGGTAGGATGGATCCTTTTATCCAATAGGCAAGAGTGTTAGAGATTGTAAATTTCAAAAATTGCACTCTACCGGCTAAAGAGAGGAGCCTAACCTTCCACCCATCAAGCAAAGTAGAAATTTTACCTAAGAGCTGCTGGAAATGAGAAGCTTTAAGTCTTTCAGGAGATATGGGAATCCCAAGGTAAGTAAGGAAGTGGCTCCTTTGAGTGATACCCATAATACTACAAAATTGATCAGCATCAGTAGCATGATGAGAGAAAATAATAGAACTTTTAGAAGAGTTAATTCTAAGACCAGATGCTTCAGCAAAATCAGTGAGGATTTTAATCAAACCCGTAGCATTCTGAGGTCTGGCAGAGCCAAAAACAAGTAAATCATCAACATACATTAAATGGTTAAAAGTGTTACCTTTATAGTTAAAACCATTCGAATTATACCCTAAGTATTCGGATGAAAGACTACAAGATAAGGCATCCATCACTAAGCAGAAGAGAAGGGGAGATAAAGGACACCCCTGTCTAAGCCCCGAAGAAGAGTTAAAAAACCCTTCCAAATATCCATTTAAGCAAATGGAAAAATGAACATTTGTAATACAGCCTTTAACCCAATTGATAAATTTCTCAGGGAACCCCTTCTGTCTCATTCTATTTAACAAAAAGCTATGTGAAACAGAATCAAAGGCCTTACTAATATCCAGTTTGGCACAAAACAGATTACTAGTAAAATTAAATTCTCTAAGCACTTCAGAGGCCAACAAAACATTATCAGTAGTACTTCTATTATGGATAAAGCCAGCTTGACTCTCGTGAATGATGAAAGGGAGAATATTAATCATCCTATTAGCCAGAAGCTTAGCAATGATTTTATAAAACACATTACATAATGAAATAGGCCTGAAATCATTAATATTAGAAGCATGCGGTTTTTTGGGAATGAGAGTAATAGCAGAAGCTTTCACCCCTTTTGGGAGATGATTAGTAGAGAAAAAGCAGTTAATAGCTTTACACAAATAATGCCCAATGATATGCCAGGTCTTCTTATAAAACTCAAACGTAAAACCATCCGGACCCGGGGCAGAGCAGGAAGAACCATCAAAAACTACTATTTTAATATCATTATCAGAAAAAGGAGCAGTTAAGGAGCTAATCAAATTATCAGGAATTCTATTACCAACAGGGAAATTGAAATTGTTTTCCTTACTCGGCTTAGGAGAATTAAAAATATCTTTAAAATGCTTAATAACCTCCTCAGCAATATCCTCATGCTTATCAAAATTACCATTAGGAGTGGAAATCTCTTTAATAGCATTGATGTTGTTCCTAGATCTAATCTGAGCAAATAAGAAACCAAGATCATTTTCACCATTCCTAAGCCACTTGGTTTTGGCTCTTTGGAAGAGCCAGGAAGACCAAGCTTTGCTTAAAATGTTAATGTTGTCACAAGCTTGCTTATAAAGAAAATTTAAATTGGGATTCAACGGCTCCAGTTGTAAATCAGAAATGTACCGTTGCTGCCTAGCTTTAAGATCCTGAAGAGAATTAAGGATGTAGCAAGAAGAAGACCAATTCTTATCTTTAAGAGACTTCTTCAGAATCTGCAAAGATCTATTGAAAGCAGCAATAGGACTGCAATTAAATTGTCTATCAAAAGCGTTTAAAACCTCCTCATAAAACCCATTCATATTAATCCAGAAATTTTTAAACATGAATCTAGAAGGTTTCTTATCCCGGATGGAGGTAAATAAAATTAACGGAGAATGGTCAGAACAATGCGTAGGCAAAACTTTATAGAAAGCCGAAGGAAATCTATCCAGCATCTCAATGTTAGTAAGAATTCTGTCTAACTTAATATGAATGGGGGAATCGATCCTATGATTGTACCAAGTGTAATAAAGACCTACTGAGGCTAAGTCATGCATACCACAATCAAAAATAATTTTGTTAAGCTCACCCATCTGGCTACTAGGGGACTGGTTGCCACCGGATTTTTCCTCTTCAGACCTGTAACAGTTAAAAACCCCCATGATAACCCAAGCCATGGAAGGGTCCGGCACCAAACTCCGCAATTGCTCCCATAAAATATTTCTGTCGTTAAAATTGTTAGCAGCATAAATAACAGAAAGTAAAACAGGAGATTGCGATCCCACAATAATAGTGCCATGAATAATTTGCGAAGAAATAAAAAGGGGAAAAAAAGAGATAAGCTGCGGGTTCCAGTTAATCCAAATCCGACCTGGATTAGAATGACAGAAATTATTACTACTGCCCTCATTATTAAAAATCGTGTGGGAATTAACAAACCAAGGATCAGCAAGGGCCTCGATATTGACTTTAGCTTCTAAAATACATAACATGCTAAGATTAAAATTACTAACAAGCTCTCTACAGGCTTTAACCTTGTTAGGGCTATTAAAACCCCTAATATTCTAGCTAGCAATATTAGGAAAAACCATTAGTTCTTGGCATTTTTTGCCTTCCTGACAGCTTTTGCTCTTGTTTGCACAGAGATTGGGGACTTAATGTTATTGATCCCAGATGAATTAGGAGAAAAAGAAACCTCCTCTGAGCTAGAATTATTCTCAGAAATAGCTTCCGAGACGTTACCTTCCACCTCTTGATCCGGGGGTTCTTCCGATTGAAGAGCTGCAAACTTATTAGAAAGCATAACTTTAGGAGAAGGAATAACCATCGGAAGAGAAGGCTGGCCAGATGAGGAAACTTCCTCAATAGGAGAGTTAAGATTAGGAATAATTGCATCGTTAGGAGAGCTTTTATTCGGAATCAAGGAAGAAATTTCCTTTTCCACCGGGAGAGTTATATTTGGAAGGGGAATAACGGACGAGTTATTTCTTTCCAAATTTACCATCTCCGGGGAAGGGGGCTTCGCCGGCTCTTGATTTTGCGGTCTAGGATTTCGGCTAACACTTCTTCCCCTGGTCCGGGGTTTAGGGTAGGAAAAACTGTAGGCGTTGGATTAGGATTGGTTTTGCATGAAGAATAAAAATGAACCAAGGATCCACATCCTTCGCAACGACTAGGCTTCCAGTCGTAGATAACTTTAAGCTGGATATCTTCTCCCTCAATATTAATCGGGATTTCATCATGTAATATCGAATCTTTAGAGATGGAAGCACAAACCCTAGCAAAAGTTAAACGAGCTCTTTTGGCTGTAAGAGAGTCAACAGATATCGGAATACCAATATAACTGGCTATCGTGGAAATTCCTTTCGGAGTCCAAAGAGCCAGGGGAAGATCCACAATTTTAATCCAGAGGGGAATATCAGAAAGTTCGTCCCTCTTCGGCTGGAATTTGGGTGACCATTTTTGTAAAATGAAGGGTTTCCCCAACAAAAACCATGGTCCCCCTGACCAAACCAGATCAAAATCTTCTTGATTAGAAAATTTAATCAAGAAGAAACCATCCGCCATAGATAATAGAGAAAACGAACCTTTAAGAGTCCAAACCTTTTTCATGGCTGTGAGAAGACGTTCATAATACGGCCTAGGCCCAAGAGAATAACCGACTAAAGAGAAAGACCATACCGAGAGACCTTCAGTTAGATCTTCTCCTTTAAAGGTGAGTTTTTGACTTGGACGAACGTATGAGACCGGAAAAACTTCATGTGTTGCAGAAGGGTTTGCCAGGTTTTGAGCGAAAGAAACATTCGGAGAAGCAGGGATCGGCCCTAGAATCGAAGGATTCTGAAGCGGAGGGAAATCGCTGGTCTCCATCTGGGAGAGGAATCAACCTCTCCCGAGCGGAGGAGGCCTGACGGCGACGAGAACAGCAGAAACCCTAGAAGACTCCCAAAATATCTCAGAGCCTCTCTCTCCTCCGAAAATTATTTCCGCAGCCCAACATATATTATTTTCATCGAAGAAAATTAAATTTAAGATCATTTGAACTCCAATTTAAGCAAATTTGTAATCAAGTTAATTTTTTTTACAAGGTGAACCTAACAATGTCAAAACGGGGCTTGAAGCATAATTGAAATTTCAGAATAATAATCAAATCAAGCGTCTTAATAAGACTAATCTAACAAGCTTAAAATCACTTAATTTTGACATCATTAAAGAACTTAAAAGCTAAACAAATATTCTATGATCAAGAGTCTCGATATGAGTTGTCCGATAAAGTGTTATGGATTTTCACCATATTTAATTATGTCACTCTTAAAAAATCTATAAATAGGCCCCACTCTTTGCATGAATGAGGAGCTGGGAGTTGAAGCCTAAACTCTCTCTCTCTCTCTCTCTCTCTCTCTCTCTCTCTTCAAGAGAGCAAAAAAGCTCTAAACATCTCGGAGCACCATTAATGGGTTATCAACTAACAATCGTAATCGGGCCTTTACCAAGAGACCACCATGGTCGTTCGACCACCATCACCCAACTACAGTCCTTCCCACCTCGTCGCCTATCAACTATAGTCATCGAACCACCGTTGCCTGACTACTATCCTCCAATCTCTATCGCTCACTGACTACAGTCCTTTGAGCTCCGTCATCTGCCAACTATGGTCCTTGGACAACGGCCGCCTGACTTAGGTTCTCAAACCACCGTCGCTCAACTACTATCCTATGACCATCGTCGCTTGACTAAAGTTCTTTCAATATCAATTGCCCATTGATTATGACCCTCCGATCATCATCGTCTGACTATTGCCTTCTGATCTCTAACACCCTCTAACTATATATGATCCTAAAACCAACTTCGCCCTGCTATTATCTTCGAACCACTATCACTCAATTATAGTCATTCGACCACCATTTAATTGACTACAATCATCCGAGCTTCATCGTTCGTTTAATATGGTCCTTTAACCTCTGTTTCTATCCTACTACAACCCTCCTACCTCAATCACCCGAATATGGTTCTTAGACCATCATTGTCCAATTATGATCCTACAATCATTGTCTCCTTAATGCAGTCTCTCCAACCTTTATTGCCAACCAATTGTGATACTTTGACCTTCAACGCTCGTCGATTATAATCCTCTGACCTATAAGTTTTTTGCTATTATCACTTGGATACTCTAACTCCTATATATTTTCTTTATCACCTACCATCATTAATATTGCTAAAACACATCATCACTTACATAGTTGGTGCACGCCTTCGACATCAACTATGACTCCCATCTTTATTTATGTTGGATTCCTGTTGAAGGACTTTTCCAACTTCAATCATATAATATGTTATTTACATTATATCAATATATTCCTTCACGAAAGAACATCATATGTAATCAATGATAATTACTAATGAAGTCATTTCAGTTGCGCCTAAACCTGACGGTTTTTCTATTTTTCTTATTTTCCACGTAAAAAATACGATGTCTCTTATGACTCTTTATCTATGTTTGTGTTGAATTTTTTTTTTTAATTATAAATTTTAACTCTTTATATATCTGCCGGCGTGAATATATACTAGAAAATAAAAATAATATACTAAGCTAACAAAAAAATTACTATAAACACGGTAGTTATGCGGTTTTGCACGAATTAAAAAAAATTAATAATTTTTTTAATAATAATAATAATAATAATAATCTGATAAATATAGAGGGACCAACAAATGAAAAAAAAAAAATTTATTAATAAAATAAAGTCAAATAAAATATAGAGGGAAGATATTCTAATCATGTCATTGGGAGAGTTACATACATACCATCCTATACTATTCTATTTACATATTTAATATCTAAGACTGTAATATTACATACATGCAACCAATAGTTCCTTTTCATGTCTAATATGAGTGGTAGAAATGAAATATTTGAGTGGTATGAAGAAAATATGAGTGGCATATTTGATATTAAAATAATATAGGGTGGTATGTACGTAATATTAAAATTTTGGGTTTTAGATATGTAAATAGGATGATGTAAAGTGGTATATATGTAATTTCCCTAAAACATTAAACATAGCTCTCCGTGGCTTATAGGTTGAGAGCTTAGGCTTCCAACTAAGAGGTCTAAGGTTCGAGTCTATGTGTATGTATTGTGTGTGTGAGTTTGTCTTAAATGACCTAAATATCCAAAAAAAAAAAAAAAGATTAAACATTAATATTATTTTCTTGAAATTCGTGCAAACACCGTTACTCTTAAACACCTCCAAAGATGTTTATTATAAGGCTGTTTGATTGGAATACAAAGTGATGTAAAAAAGGCTTAAAGTGTAAATCATTTTAATTTATTTTTGAAGTAAATCAAACTCATCTAAAAAGCAAGAACCGTTTACACCACAAACAAAACTCCCATCGTCACCGCCACCCCCACTGGCCATGAAAGCCCGCAGGCCACCATTGCCCACCGATTGCCATTGCTAGCCAATGCCGCGACCCCCATAGGCCACAACCCCGCTGATTGATGCGGCCACTGCCCATCAGCCACCAATCACCATCATTTTTTGAACTTAAAAAGCAATTTATTATTTCAATTAAAAAAAATTCTTTCATCAACATATATTTTACACTTATCAAAATAACTTCAAAATATTTTTTTACACTATTTCTTTTTCTTTTTTTAATTTTTAAGCAACCAAACAGCCCAATATAATAATAATAACATTACCGACATACAAGGCCATAGCTGCATGATTAAATAAAGTTAAAAAGAAAAAAAAACCCCCGAGAGAAAAATGGGGTGAGAGAGGCTCGAACTCTCGACCTCAGGATAACTCAGAAGCTATGAGACCTACGCGCTAGCCAACTGCGCCACCACCCCATTAATGCTTCTTTAAATTATCTTTTATATTTAAAATAAATTTTACTATATATATATATATATATATATATATATATATATATATATATATATATATATATATATATATATATATATATTTTTTTTTTTTTTTTTAATATTGAGAATGTAGTTGGTTCATCATTTTTTATCAATTTTTTTCACTTGGTAGAGATTAATAATTCTATCAGTAGTGATTTGTGATTAGACACTTCATATTAGATCAACATAAATGCGAATCGTCTCTCATAAATGTCTGATTAAATGATCATGAGAAGGCCTCTTAGAAAAATTCAACAAAGGAACCCATATTGTCTCTGAAGCATTTTCTTATCTCGAGTAAACTCTCAAAATTAAATTTTGAGGGAATTTTAATCCCTTTAGTGTACTTTAAGATTCTTGCAAAGCAAAGAACTGGTGGTAGGGAGGATCAACACATTTGCCGTACAACTATATTGATCATGTAGAACCTCACCGTTATCTTGTTACAATAAGTACTTGTATGATAAGTAGAGAAATTATTCATGTCCAATATCACATCAAATTCAATATTATGTAGAAGTTTAGTGCTAAACTTTTGATATCGATGACATATTATGATTGGTTGGTTCTTGAATGGTGGTCAGACTCATATACCCATACCATATGAGTATGTGATATTAAATCAAGCTAATGTGTAGATTTTATGGTTGCGTTCAACCAAACATAAGGTTTTAAGGTTGTACAAAGAGAGACACATATACAAATAAGTGAAGAACTTGCTAAAGAATTTCAAAAAGAGGAAGAAGCTACCAAGTCACTTCAAATCAAATTCTTAAAAAAAATTCTTAATTAATTCTTCAATACTATTAGGGTTGCATGACTCTTATATATAGAATATTACATAGCATTACATAGAAAAAACATTACATAGCATTTTGAAGAATTTTGAATGGAATTTCTTCAAATTTGTCTTAAATGATGTGATAACTTACTTCACAAAACGCAAACCAATATCCACATTGAAGTCCAAGGAGCAATTGCAACTTATAAATTTCTCAAAATTAAGATTTACATCTTAAACTTTTCAAAATATGAAGTATTAGAGTTTCATATATAAAAGCACCCAATATGAAAACAAAAAACTTTGCCAATAGATTATCATTCAATGACATCCAACTTTAATGTATTTCAGCTAATAATGTTAGACATCTACATTCTTAGTTGCCCATCTCGCTTCCTATAAGAATATTCGAGCAAATCATCAATTGTCATTCTACGTTACGTTCTTAGTTGATTGCAGTTAGACATTTGCTAGTAATTAATGTAAAAAAAAAAACAAACTTCAAGTTGGTAATCTATCTAACATACGACATTACTAATAGACCATTATCCATGATTTGCTAATGTTTAACGTTTGCAATAATCAACATCCAACATATTTTTCCATGATCTACAATCTCTCATCGTATATGGAGAACATTCACATAAACTTGATCATTGCCCAATCAACAATCATATAACGCTCGACAACCACCCCGTCTTTATGGTTGTTAATCTTCTCTCCTATAAAAAAAATAGCCTAACTTTCCATCAATCATCATCCAATACTCATAGTCGATTGTATCCCAACAACTTCTAATGATTAACATCTAATATCCATCAACTATCAACATTTAATGATGTTTTTTCGCTTCCTCCTATTAATAAAGGGATTGAGATGATTGTCCAACATCACTTAGGGTTTAGTGATGTTGATAATAACACCTTTAAATTCCTCTTCCTAACACTACAAGAGAGGTCTTATTTAGCTCATATTTATATTATAAAATATATTTTTTTTGGGACATTTAGGCCATTTAAGGCAAACTCACACACACAACGCATACACAAAGACTCGAACTCAAGACCTCTTAGTTGGAAGCACAAGCTTTCAACCAACAAGCCAATGTGAGCTGTAACACTACATTAGACCTTGTGATTTTCTCTTTTCAAAATTTTTATATAATAAAATATCATTCCGCTTATAAGTTACTAATATTTGTACATGATTTTTATTCAATGTTAGGACAATAAATTATCTTCACATAACAAATACTAAAAATAAAAAATCATAAAAATTACTTTTAAAACCGTTATTGTATCAGCTGAAATTTTCTGTCCACATATTTTGCAAGGCTCTAAAAAAATAAAAAATTAAAAAAAAATAATAATAATAAAAAAATTGCAAGGCATGCAATAAAATGGAAGAAAGAAAGTTTATGATTTAGGTTTTATTTAGATGGCTGTTTTACTGCTTCTTAAAGCAGCTTTGACAGCTTTTTTTCCTGATTCTAAAAACAACTTTTTAGTATACAAATTCAACTTTAAGAAGTTTTTTAGTTAAAAATTTTCTTGAATTATTATTTTTTTTAACTAAAAAATAGTTCTAAAAAGCAATGAAAAAACTGTCCCAAACGAAGTCTTAGTTTGAGACAGTTTTTTTACTGCTTTCTAAGGTAATTTTAATTCTAAATTTTTATGCTAAAGAGTAATTTTAAAAAGCAGTAAAAAAAATTATCCCAAATGAGACTTAACTTGAACATTAGGATAGAGATTAAAAAAATAGGCAAATACTGCTCGCTAAAAAACTTCGGCTTTCCTCTTATATATATATATACACAAGTAGCCGTTACTAACCACTCTAAAAACAAGAACAAACAGTAAAAAAACAGCCGGCAAAAAAGTTGAAAAAAAAAAACAAGAATTTTTGTAGGTGTAGCTATGAACAAATGGGAAGCGCTCTAAAATCATCCCTCAGAACTCAGAGATCAACAATACCTTGAACAATAGCATATCAAGCATGTATTGCCTCCCAGAAGTTCCATTTCAATAGCTTCTGAATCTACCAAATTGAACTGTGTTGTTGCAAGGTTGCCCAGTATTAAGATATATTCTGTCATCTAAAATCATTTAAGCTATGCTCTCCTCTGATGCAGGAAGACTAAAGAGACAGAGAGAGAGACGCTGATGCATCATCACCATCCCCTGGAGAACCAGGTTGCCAGTTTTGCTTGCCTCCATCAACTGAATGGAAAAGCGATGGAAATGAAAAGAGTTTTGTTGGTTTGCTCTTCCCCCCAAGAGCTAATTCAAGATCAGGACTGCTTGATTCAATCGAATTTTCTTCTTCTTTTGAAGGGATTTGTATGATGTTGGTGCAGTTACCGTTCTGCACAGGGCCTAAGTCTATTTGGAAAAAACACCTCTCTGTGTTTCTAACATTCTGAGGCTTCAAAGTTTCTTTGCAGAGGCTTTCTACTGGTTGCTCCTGCCTTATAATGGTAGAATACAAGGGGTGTACCTTAGAGGACAACCGAGCGCTCGTTGTAGTATCGTTGATGTCACTACTACCACTGTTATAACAAGTCTTCTTCTGCTCACTTTCATCCTCAACAAGAAACCAACTTGGTCCATCTCTCAGTAGCACTGTTTCAATGGTATTCTTTGATATCTCACCGGAAGGTTCTGAAATTCTCTCCATAGAACACGAGCGTTCCCGTTTTCTGTTGGCTGTCGACGACTCACAACCAACGAGGTCTTCCCCAAGCACATTTCCTCTTTGATCGTCATCTATAATGGCCCGAACAGACAGTGAGGCCTCTTTCTCTCCACTGTTTTCTTCGATGTTGATGCAGTCAGCACCTGTTAGTTTGCATGGAGATAAATAAGTAAAATCATGAAAAGTATTGGGCTGATGAACTTATTGACACTTATGTTAAACATAATTTCACCTTCATTGCAATTTGGAGAAACTGAGGGCACAGATGGTGCTTTTCTGAGGCTAGATTCAACACCAGTCTCATAGGTAAGAACATATGAGTTACCAGCCTTTCTGTTTGTGCAATCACCGACGAATTTTTCCTGCATGAAAAAAAGGATAAATTCAGCTAAGAGTATGATACACAATCATATTAAATCGCCTATGAACACGCTATATGCCAAATCAGTACTATATAATAACACATAAACACAAGCATTCAAGCACAAACATGGATGCCTTGAGTTTGAAAGTGCTAAAAACCACAAGCTTCAGGCAAAAAATGATGAACGCAGAAACATTCAGAAGGTAGCTCTGTGGCTGACCATGAAGCACAGATCATTATGCTAATGACAGTAATATAACTACGAGAAGGAATGAAACTTATCTAAAGATGAAGCAATGTCACCTTATGAGCTAATCTTCTAGAAATTAATAAATCAAGTATAGCCATATCTCAATCATTTGGGGTTCATTAATTTTGATATGCATGAGATGCTAGACATATTCTTTGCAATTCTTTTTAAACTTTTGTTCATGTTACCTGCCTTTATCTATTTTTCTTCTTAATCCTTCAATAATTATTTTATCTATCTAGCCAGTAGAGCATTTTTTATCCTTCATTAAGTACAAACCACCTAACTCTATTTTCAACTGCCTTGTCTTGAATAGATGCTATTTCAACCATCCCTTCTATATAGCCATTCTTTAATAAATCCTTCTTACATTTTCCATGCATCCATGTTAACATTTTTATTTCCACCTCACTCAACTTAACCATGAAAATTTGAATGCTCAACTCTAGAATCCATAAAACAAATTCAACTTAGTTGTTTGATAAAATTAACCTTTTAAGTCTTCATACCCCTATAAAAATATTTTTTAATTTATACTTGTATGCAGGAGCTATTACTTATATTCAAATCATTAAAGATATGTATGCATGAGCTATTACTTGTGTTCAAACACAGGGTGGTTTGACCAAGTATTTTCCTATTTCGGTTGGATTACATCAAGGATCAGCCTTAAGTCCGTATCTTTTTGCTTTAGTCATGGATGTTCTCACTAGACATTTGCAAGAGAATGTACCTTGGTGCATGCTTTTTGCTGATGATATTCTTCTTATTGATAAGACTAGAGAGGGAGTTGAATGCAAACTTGAATTATGGAGATCAACTTTAGAGTCTAAAGGTTTTCGCTTGAGTAGAACTAAAACTAAATATATGGAGTGTAATTTTAGTGGAAATAGACCTAGTGAGGGGATTGTGACTTTGGGCGATCAAGTCATTAATAAGAGTACACGTTTTAGATATCTTGGATCTATTGTTCAGAGTGATGGTGAAATTAATGGGGATATTATCAGCAGAATTCAAGTTGGATGGTTGAAGTGGAGGAATGCATCGGGCTTATTGTGCGATAGAAAAGTCCCCCTCAAATTTAAGGGGAAATTCTATAAGATGGTGGTGAGACCTGCAATGCTTTATGGTGCCAAATGTTGGCCATTAAAAGAGAAGCATAATACTAAGTTAAGTGTTGCAGAGATGAGGATGCTTAGGTGGATGAGTGGCTTGGCCCTTAGAGATAGGATACGAAATGAGCATATACGTGAAAAGGTTGGAGTAGCTCCAGTGGAAGATAAGATTAGAGAGAGTCACCTTAGATGGTTTGGTCACATTAAATGGAGGCCTTTCGATGACCCGGTTAGGAAAGTTGAGGTATTAGATTTGGCTTATGTTAAGAAAGGTAGAGGTAGACCTAAAAAGACTTGGTTAGAAAATATTACAAATGATCTTTCTTTATTAGATTTAGATGAGAATTTGACTTTTAACCGGACACAATGGCGAAAAAGGATTCATGTAGGTGGGATAAAGGCTTGATGTTGTTGTTGTTGTTATACTTGTTAGTTTTTCCACTCATCCATCTTAATATTCTTATTTATCATGCTAAATTTAACCATCAATGACTTTTTGAATGTCTAACACTCAAATTCATTAACTTATTTGGCTTATAAAATTCACCTTTCAAGTTACCATGCTATCACTCATCAAATAATGCTCTTGACATGTTTCTCCATTGAAATCATCCAACCTACCTCTAGAAATTATATTTTCATATATATATAATCAAAGATACTTAAATCTATTATGCCTAGATATAACTTTATCTTCTAATAATATTGGCTAATAATTATTAATATCATATACTAAAATTGCTTATCACATGATCTATTTTTATTCTCCTAATTTTAGGCCATCTATTCTCTAAATCTCTTTGTTGTTTTAACTTTTCACTTATTTTAATGTCTCACTGATCAAAACTATATCAACTTGAAAAACATAAACCGAGACATCTCAATTTGATTATCCTTTATAAGTTCCACAATAAGTCAATAACCCATATATATAGGTCTTTAATGTAATTATAGTACAACTGAAATTTTTTTTATCACTCACAACTTTTTCTAATACTAACGAATTCTCTATCAAAAATAACTTTTGCATACCTTTGACAGAACAATCTTCTTCCACAATGCACGCTAAATCAACTCTAATAGTATTCAATCATATAATTTTGCATGAACAATAAAAATTATAAGATTACCATTCCATTGCACTCTACACTTTTACACTAATCGTCTTAATACAAAAAGTCTTAACACAAAAAATCACTCCGTAGTGGATCTTCCCTAAAACCAAATTGACCGTTTAAAATTAACAAAAAATTTCTATATCTTTGTTCCATTACTATTTCTCGTAACTTCATTGCATGATTCGTAAGTTTGAATACAATATTATTATCAAAATCTTGAATGTTATCTAGTTGTTAAAAATATGTACTAAGATACTTTTCTCTACCAATTTACATATTTTTAGTCTTCAAAATTATATTGATAGATTTGTCAATCAAATAACTATGATATCTCCTATAACTTTTTAAATCTCAATATCTCACTCATATAAACCTAAAGCTTTACATTTATGTATTTTCTTTGGAGTTAACTTAACTTTACTTTGTTTAGGCTATAATATGTCTCATTCTTTTTTTTAGTATGCTTTTCTAAATGATGTCTTCAAGACACCTATTTAATAGTTTCTCTCAATCGAATTATTCTATCTTTCCTTTGTCTCAAGTTTAATAAGATTTTCTTATTTTCATTTCTACTGCATCACATTTGAGCAAAGTTTTTAGTTTTAACTGTTTTACATCTCTTTTTCTTTACTAAGAGTAAACCTATTAAATAAATCATCAAAAGTCGTGCTTTACTCGTGTTCACATTCTTCTTTTAAGACTACTGACTTTTTATAATCATCATAAATATTATTTGTATTTATATTTTGCCACTCTTTAAACATACGTTTCTTTTTTTAAAAATCATTAGTAACTTCTCAATCCACCATTTCAGTATACTAATGTACGATGCGTTTCTATACTCTAAAACTTCAATGACAAATTTCTTAAAGAAACCTGCCATTATCCCATATCAAATTTTGTTTAAACTAAACAATTCTAATTTGTCTACCTTAGCAACCTACTTTGTACTTTGAATGATTAACAATATCTTAAATTTCAAATTCCATAATCCTCTACTAGGACAATAATATCTTTTGATTGTTTCCTATATAGCCTTAGGATGCTTATTCATAAAGTACCGCTCCATGATGTATGGTCAAACATTGAATTAAAAAAAAAAAAATTGAAGTATATATATATATATATATATATATATATATTTGTGATTTGGAGGCTCCAAGACAACATATGCAATCAGCAACGGTGCAAGAGAGGAACAAACACTATTCTTTACATCATTCAAGCCGTAGTTAGAAAGACTTGGCTTTTAGATTTCCAGCAAGTTTCAAAGCCCTTAACTATTCTGCCGAGTGCATAGGCTTGCTATCCTCTTTTCACATTCGTTCCATTCTTCACAAAAAAAAACATATATACATATATATATCATGGTTTAAAATTGTGCAATATCAGACTCTCCTTGAGGCCCGCCTTTGCGCAATTCCAATAAAAAACACCTCGATGCTTACGCCTCGAGTTTTTTTATGAGGCTTGCGCCTCAACTTGGTTGAGGCCCGCCTCGCATCACTGGCATGAGGCTTACGCCTCATGCTATATATATTAAAACTTACATAAATCTTGAAGTAAATGCCCGACATTAGACTCTATAGGAGAGGAGGAAGGGGAGGGGGAGAGAGCAGTTCACCATAATGATATTCAAATGAAGAACCCTCTAGTGATGACAGTGCTGATGACTTATGAGTTTTTATGTGATATGTCATTGCTATTTATTTTTGGAAATTGGAATTATATGTTAATGAAAAGAATACTGGGATTTGGGAAAGATAGATTTTTGAGTTGAACTATATTTCATGTTGTCTTATTATTGAGATATTTTGATTTCACTTCATATCTTATGCTTTTTTATGTTTTATATTATTCACTCATTAGTATATAAAAAATTTATCATTTTATGTTTACACAATCTTTTGATTTTGAGGCTTACGCCTCAAAACGCCTTGAGGCTTACGCCTCGCCTCACGAATGAAAAACGCCTCAATACCCGAATACGCAATTTTAAACATTGATATATATATATATATATATATATATATATATATATATATATATATATATATATATATATATAGAGAGAGAGAGAGAGAGAGAGAGAGAGAGAGAGAGAGAGAGAGAGGATGACCCAAATTACACAGCTATGATGCCTATCCCATGCAACTATAAATTTAGGTGTTGATGACATACTTTTTAGTTTTGCTAGATCGATAATGATAAATGTAGGCTAAAATAAGATTAATTATTGAAGCAGTTTTCAATGTTCATTATCAGCTAGTATCCTTGATAAAATGGTTAAAGCTGGATGCAAGCAAATTGATGGACTAGCGGCTGAGCCAATGGGCCCCACTAGGGTGGGCGGTAGTAAGAAGAGAGAAAGAAAATTGTTTAGGAAAGTTATAATTACAATTGGGAGGGAATTGATTAGAGAAAAATTTTAATTTGAGTTCAAATCTGAGAGGGGATTATTTAAGGAAAGATGGTTGATTTGAGAGGGAATTAGAGGAGTCTATTTAAGGCTAACTATGAGATGATTTCAAATTATACTTGATTTTGTTGGAACTAGTTTTGCTTAGGTTGAGTGGGCTCTAACCGACCGCTACGAATTTGGGAGAGGAGAACCTGATCTTCCTCTCCAATTGAAGATCCAGCTATATCTTATGTTTTTTTTCTTAATTCAATAAAAAAGAGTTCTTGTGTGTTCTTCTTCCTAAATTTCTTGTATCATTCTCTGTTTTTGCTAAAATTGCATCCATTTCTGATGTAGACAAGGGGGGGTCAACACTTGTCCAAAATAAATCATATTTTGGCTTCCCTTGAGTCTAGTAGTTCATCATATTTGAGCTAAACTTTTAGTTCATTTATGAGCTAGACTTTAGTTCATTTATTGAACTAAGGGTTAGCTCATTATGAGCTAATATTTTAGTTCATTTATTATCTTTTAATTAATGTCTTTTATGTTTTTTATGTTTGTTTTAAAGTTTGTCTCTTGGAATTCCAAACCGGCCTTTGGAATTCCAAGATTTCTTTTTCCCATTGTGGCTCCTTGTATTCCACCATGGCTTTATTTGTTTGCCTCTTGGGATCTCACGGCTGGGCTCCTTCTTCCGTGACCGTCCCTCATTTCCCGTGGTCGTGGCTCTCGGTCCGTGCGGTTCCCCTCGTCTCTCGTGGCTGTCTCCTTGGTTCCTGGTTTGGGTGTTTAACTGTGAGCTTGGGGGGGAGATTTCTATGTTTTAATGCTTAGTTTATTGTGTCAAAATTAATGTAATGTGTCTCTTTGTATTCCCTTTCATACCTATAAATATGGGGGATTGTTTATGTTTGAAGTGAATGTGATATTTGATTTTTGGAAAAAAAATATGTTAACCTACGGGTTGCTTGGAAATCCTGCGGGCTCTTTCCACCCTTCTTTCTCATCCCCTCCGGAAATCCTGCGGGCTCTTTCCACCCTTTCTTCTCGGGCTTCTAATTTCTTTCGTCTCTCCGCAAGTGCCACTCCATTTGTATCCCTCTTCTCTAAGTGCAGCAACTTTAGGGTGTCGTCTTTAATTTTTGTTTGCAAGAGTCGTTTGTACTGTTGTAAGTTTTCTTTTGTTTAGTATAATTTGAAATGTAAGAGTTTGTTCGTCCCTTTTCTCATCTTTAGTCGTTTTCGTCCGTAGAAGTCTGTCGTGTCTTTTGCGATCGAGAGATATAGAGCCCCCTATATTTTTTGATCTGCATCATTCCTATCAAATTGGTATTAGAGCATAAATCTGAGTACCTATGGTAGAAAGAAAGGTAGAAGTGTTGGAAGGGGAGAATAGACAATTGAAATCTAAAATTTCATATTTCCAAGTCAAATTTCAACCTTCCATGAGAGGATCAGCGGAAAGTTTGCCATCATGGAGGAGATGATGAAGAAGATGCTCGAGGTCCAAACCAAAATGACGTCATCAGAGGCGGGGGGAGCCCTCGGCGGCCAAGGGAATAGAGGAAACCCTAATAATCTGATAAGAAGAGGAGAGAATCTGGAGGTGGAAATGTGGGGGAAGAAGGGGAGATGCCACCTTTGGAGCCACTTCCAAGGAGGAAAAAGGGTAAAAGAGCGGGATTTTTGGTGGAGCTGCAGAGATTGGAAGGAGAAAAAGATGAAGAGAAGATAGAAGTACCAAAAAAGGTTCAGGTACCCCTACAACAATATCGAGGGGTGTTCCAGCCAGTCTAGGAGTTGCCTCCTGTGGACCTCCGAAAGAGCACCGCGCGAACGAGTTAATTGGAAAGGCAGATTGGATCGTGCATACGACTAACCATTGAGGATAGAGGCTCTCGCCAACACACCCCGATGGGTAGTAATATACACGACCTAATCACGGGTTTCCCCCACCCGATGCAATAGCTCGAGTGGGGTTTAGTAGATGTAGAGCCAAGTTTCCCACGTGCGCAAGCCCCTGTGGTTAATTACATCTCAGGCCGGAGCCCGAGAAAACCCTCGATTAAGGATCATACATTATCCTTCTCAAAATGGGATCGGCACGAGGGTGTAGACTAATAAGTCCTACTCAAAAGGGAGGAAATGTTCGAAGGGATGAATCAACATGCGTGGTTCACACCAGCATTCGGAGGCTCTATGGTACTAAAGAGAAACTAAAGAAAGAAAGACAGACAATCAATCACATGCATGAGAGAAGAGATGGAGGTGGCGTCATCCTGTGACGCGGATAAGTAGGATTTATAGTCCCTGAAAGAAAGGGACCTACCTACTATTTAAGGCATACTACGAGACCGAATGTAGTAGCCTCGAATCCTAAATCTAAATTGGGTTTAGTGTTCTACAAAACACTAAGACCAGTGTCCTAGCTAATGCAGTGCAAAATCTGAACTTACCCCGGCCTGGATTGAAGAGCCAGCTAACCACCTAGTCGCTTTAAAACCATGCTATCAAATTAGTTATGAAAGATGGGTGGGTGGTATAGTTATTTGAAAATATGACCGACATCTAGAGAGTTTCCTAATTGGTCATGAACTCATGTGGGGTGAATGCTCCTAGCTAATGTAATTAAATTTTAATTAAGTTAGTTTCTAATGCAATGCATGCTAGTTGAAAAGGTAAATCATGAATGCTATAGAGTTTTAAAAACAGGCTTATAGAAAATAATTTTTTGAAAAGACTGAGTCTCCCTAGGTCCGTTACTTCATCCTCATAGGCCAGATTATCCGGACTCTACCCGCGGGCAGGGAGATGTCTTATAAGAAGGAGAAGAAGAAATGCAATAATATGCATGCGACCCTGAAAGATTCCTGCATTTCCCTAGGTTCGTTATATTTCTAGATTATTTAAAACTTAAATATTAAATTTTGGTTATGAGTAGAAAAATTTTTATAGTCCTTAAAGAGCTTAACGATATCCAGGCGAAAACAAAATCGGCATACAAAAAAGAAACCTAGAAAAAGCAAGTAATTTCTACTGCACAATCAGGTAAACACATCAATATAAATCCAACCAATCAATTAAATGTCCATAGACAAACTGCCCTTATTACAACCCGATATGCAGAAAATAAAGTGGTCGGGCACCACTGCCAATAACCCGGATTTCTAAGCCTATGACAGACGCAAATGACTTTGAGTGGGATATTGATCTTCAAGTCTTCAGCTCTTTGGTCTTCTTCTCCTTGGACTCCTTGGAATCCTCCTCCTTGGACTCCTTGGAACTTTCCTCCTTGAACTCCTTAGATCCGTCGTGACTTGAATATCCAAACGAAGAGATAATTTCCCTTTGGTAGGGGGTATTGTCTTTTCTCTTTGGATATCTAAAGCCATCCAGCTCGATCTTCCAAATGGAAGAAGGCTCTCCCCTATGAGGATGTCTTCTTCTTTTGGAACTCGAATTGGATAAGAATATCCCAACTCAAAATTACATTTTCATAACTCTTTACAAATATTACATCAATTTGAAATAGAAAATTCTAGACTCCCTGCATAGTTATCCTAATAAAAATCCCAAGCAGTTATAGTCTCAAGCAGTTATATAAAAAAAATATCCCATTGAAGCTATGTCAAGCCATGCTCTTAATTATGAGGGCTAAGCAGTTCACATGTAGCAGTTATAATCATTTTATTTAGCCCTCATTTATTTAAGAGGGCTGAATGAGCACCTGCATAAGACAATGTTAGAAATCATGACAGTGCCCCCCCTTTTTATTAGCTTGAGCATGACCACCTATACGGAAGAATAATATATATGTCGTTCCTAACTTAGGGGTACATCTAACACTCATCACATCATATCCACATAGTACAGGAAAAGTAAGCACACATACCAACAATTTCAAACAGCATGCAATGAAAACCACGGAAAGCTCCGACACATAGCAGAAAATGAAATAAACACCGGCCTAGCCTAAGTTTAGAAGTGGTGCCCTAGCAAACAATTCTACGTGTGTGTATGGCTGGTGTGGCTTGGATATGTCCTAATCTGGATATTTAGTTAAAGTTGACTAAAATTCAGGTTTGTTATAGTCCAGAAGAGAAAATTTTGGTTCAAGTCAAAGTTTTAATGGATTAGTGTCCATTTTAAGTAATTTAGTTTGTTGATCAGTTTTAACTGCTTAGGGTAATGATGCTTGAAATTTAAATTATATTAGCAAATTTTGGAAAGTCCCGAGTCCTCCTAGGTACTAGGCTAAGGGGATTCAAAAAGTCACTATGGGAAATAGGCTTGGTTTGTGCCTCTTAATTCTTTAAGTAAATATCAAAACTTAAGATGAGTAGTTAGCCAGGTAGTACGCTGGATTTGGTGTTTTCTAGGCAAAGTTATGGATTTTCTCAATTTTGGGCCCTAGACTATAAGGTGAGATTGACCAAAAAGTTGACATTCTAATTTAGGTGGGTTCTGGAATCCTAATATTTTTAATAAATACTAGACCCTAATAGGAGTCTAACGCAAGTGAGTTTGCCTAATTTGGAATTTTTTACAATTAGTTATGAATTTTCTAAGTTCAGGGCATTTATGGAATTATCTAAATTATCTCTTAAAGGGCTGATTTTGTGGTTTTGGCCCAAATCAACTCCAAACTGATTGGAATCACTCCCAAAGGTCAGGAATGACCTGAGAAAGTGTTCCCAAGTGTTTGGGAAGAATTTGGGATTTTTTATAATTTTTAATAATTTATTAGTGTCAAAACGATAATTTTCACCTGAGGTTAAATTAAGGGTTAACCTAAGGTCAAACTAGGGAGCCCTATTCATCTAAGGTTGGGGATCAGATTCTGAGCAAATCAAGGTATAGTAGGTAATTTTCTGACCTAAAATGGATTTACAGTAATTTTTAGAAGGTCTCGGGTCTTATTTAACAAGTTAGTTAGGGTTGGTTAATTAAGGGGTCTAACAAGCCCTAAAAAATCCTAGAAAATTCTGGAAGGTTTAATATGTCTTTAAGTTTAAGTGTTGAAGTTTTTATGTCAATCCGAGATCTATCATAGCCCCAAGAAAATTTTTAAGTTCGTTAGACGGGTCCTTAATTGTTGTCCTTATGGTGTCACTACGTTATAAATGTTTAAATTGTGTTTCACACTAACCCTCAAGGTAACAAATGCATGGTAACACTCAAAAGCAGTAAACACACCATGTCCTTAGATCTAGGAGAGCCTAAACTAAGTGCTCGTGATGCATCCTACACATGCAAGCTACGACAAAGGAAAAGTAAGTACAACTAACGAAGGAATTAGTGGATGATTGGAACTCAATCACCCACTAATCCATCTCCCCCATGATTGCTCTTCACATGAAGGATCTATATTTAAAATTTCAAGAATAGTAGATCTTCCCAAAATTATGATTTAATTATTAATAATTTAAAATTAATTTAAAATACTTATTAATATATATATATTTTCTAAAAATAATATGTTTGAAAGATAGATCGATTCATAGTATATATGAGTATAGAAAAGATCTACTGCTCACTCTAACGGGGTTTCAAAAAAAAGATTTTTGAAAATAATCTTTAATTTTAAAATAATTATAAATATAAATAATACTAAAAATACTCAAAATAATAGCATAAAGCAGAAATCTGTCCAAACAGTCAGAATCAGTCTATGCAAGTAATTTTAAAATAAAGTTTATAATTTTCTGAAAAGATCGAGAGGTCGCACGTCGAAATCCGATTTAAAACGAATTAGTTATGATATTTACAAGGTTTAAAGCCATTAAAAATAATTTTAAAAAATTTTGAAAATACTTAATACTTAAAAATAATTAACAAATAAAATTAAGTCAAAAATATTGAAGTTTTCTGAAATATAACAATAATTTAAAGTATACTAATAATATTTTAATTATTAATAATGTTTTAAGCAATTTAAATAATTAAAATAACTATAATAATATTCCCTCATTAAAAATACTTTTTTCTATTTAAATAATAAGAATAATAACAATAATAGTGATAATAAAATTAAAATAATGCTAAAACAGTAAAATAGTATAATGGTAATATTTAGTAATATAATAATAGTAATAATAGTAATAATAATAATAATAATAACAATTAAAATATTAATAAAATAATGATTATTCACTGTTTTTAAAATATTTAAATAAATATAAACTATTTTTAAATAAGATTAATTTTTAAAATAACGAGGATGAAAATACGAACAAAACGATATATTATACATCGAAAACGGAGCGAAAATGGATTTTTTATGAATTTTGGAAGAAATCTGATTTAAAAAGAATTTAAAAACTAATTTTTAATTAAAAATCGGCGGTGGGTGACACTTGGCGGCCCGGGACTGGCTCCACGATCCCGGGCAATGATTGCGGCGACGGTCAGGTGACGTGGCGTCACTTAAACGCCGCGGCGAAAGACTCCCGCCGTCTGATCTCCCGTGGACGCGATCAACGGCTTGGATTGAGCCGGACGAGAATACTGACCGCGGGATCAGATCTGCGGTCGAACCAGAGCGGCGGAACGGCGTAGCCTCCGCCGTTGATCACAAAATCAACGACTGAGATCCCGCATAACTGAGTCTAGGGCGAAACCAAGAACCAAAGCGATATTTTGCTTCGTTCTCTCTCTACACGCAACTAAATCCAACGAAATTTTAAACCTAATATCTACGTATGAAGAGCATCAATGGGGGATGTTTTTCTCAATCTAAAACGCACTTAACAAGGAGCTATTTAGATCTAAGTGTACTAGACTAGGGTTTGCGATATACCTTAATCCAAACGATGGATCCAGGAGATCTTGGGCTTGTTGAACTCGTAGACTCCCCACGAACAAGTTCCTAGTTGACCTCAAGCCTTGATTCGCCTTGGATCAAACGAAAATCGTCTAGAAAGGAGAAACACTTCAGGTCGTCCGAATCCGACCGCCGGCGAGCTTTGACTGATCGGGTTTTGCTTGGGAATAGTGGAGAGAGGTCGTGGGAGCACTCTAACAAAATATCCAAGCCTGAGAAGGTCTAGGGATCGAGTAAGAGTAAAAAGGTCCAAATCTTGACCTGAATTTCCCTATTTAAAGCCCTAGGCTCTAGGTGAACGGCTGGGATTTAATCCATGGCTAATTAGGAGGGAAAATATCATGGATTAGCCATGGTTTGCAATTCAAAATCAATGGAATTCATTAGGGCATTAAATGGGGCTTAAATAAGGATTTAAATGAGTTTTATTGGGTCAATTTGACCCATTATGACTTGGATTGACCAAGTTATGTGTTGACTTGGTCAACTCAGTCAAATAGGTCCAATGGATATGAGGTTTGAGCCATGAATAAGTTTAGATTTGATTTGGCTCAAAAATAACCTATTAAGGTTAATTGGGTCAACCTGGGTTGACCTAGTCAACCAGGTTGACCCAGGGCATGGGTCTGAGCTCAAAGAACTTGGTTTGACCCATGGGACCCAGGGGCTTGACAAAATCAAGGTCAACACCTCCTTCACGGAAACGCAAGCATGCTATCATCTTGAAGGAATGAGTCTCACCTATCAGTGTTTGTATGTACCATCATACCCAAATTCATAACAAAGGGATTGAGAAATTGATTAGGGAGATGCTTGAGGCAGAGATCGTTTGACCCATTGTCAATCAATTTTCTATTCCACTATTATTAGTCCAGTGCTTCAACAATAATTTCCTTTATTCCACCTTAAGAACAAAGTGGCTCATTGGGAGGGGAGTATTGATGGACCGGCGGCTGCGCCAATGAGCCCCACTAGGGTGAGTGACGGACAAGAAGAGAGAGAGGGAATTGTTTAGGAAAATTTTAATTACAATTGGGAGGGAATTAATTAGGGAAATAAATCTAATTTGAATTCAAATATGAGAGAAATTTATTTAGGGAAAGGCCAAGGGAGTTAATTTTCATTACATAAGGAGGAATCAAGGGAGAATTATTTAGCAAAGTTTTAATTACAATTGGAAGGAAATTAATTAGGGAAAGATATATAGTTTGAATTCAAATATGAGGGAGAATTATATAGGGAAAGGGAACTGATTTGGAAGGGAATTAGGGGAGCCTATTTAAGGCTAACTATGAGGTTATTTTAGATTCTTCTTGATCTTGTTGGAATTAGTTTTGCTTAGGTTAAGTGAGCTCTAGCCGAGGGTTAGGGATTTGGGAGATCGGATCTTTCTCTCCGATTGAAGATCCAATTGTATCTTGTGTTTTTTCTTCTTAGTTCTTTCATAAAAAAGAATTCTTATGTGTTTTTCTTCTTAAATTTCTTGTGTCGTTCTCTCATTTTACTAAAATTGAATCCACTTCCTATCACAAATGCAAAATTTGCCTAAACAACTGAGGTGTAAAGAACGTTTAATAAGTATGCTATTAGAAGTCATATAACCTGCCAATGACCACTCCTTGATACCATGAACTGGAACAAGAAAATCCGGATGTTTCTTCATTTGAGAAGTATTTCCTTTATTAAGAAATAATGAAATTACCTGATAAGTACCATTGTTTTTCTCTTCAGAGCATGAATTAGTTGTAGTCATTTGAAGCCTTGAGTTAGGATAATCAGAAGTAACTCTCAATGGCTCAGCTTTGGTCCCAGATGAACTACTAACCGAAAATGAAGGCTTTTCTTGAGTTACGTTAGGAACAGCATGCACTTCATTCAACAGATTCTGAACTGGAGAAACTTCCGGTGTCTTGCGTGTCTTATCCTCAATAATGGAAGAAATAGGAGGCAAATCCACACCATTAGTATGCTCCCCATACACCATTTTGGATGATATGAAATCGGATAATTTCTTCAATTTTGAACTGGTTTCTAAGCTCTGCACATTTGAAACATCCGCAATGGGTGGTACAAAAAAATCTTGATTGGACAACAAAGACTTCTTCTGGTCACCCATCACAGGTAAGTAATATCTCCTCTTGCCTCTAAACATGCCCCAAAGGTAATGCATCCTGTTCCAACCTAAAAATAATGCAGTTCTTCAATATTTTCCCACAAATTTACAATTATGCCAAAGATGCAGGTGCCGACATTATTACTTACGTTGGGAGTTCATTGGCAACTTATTTGAAGTGAATATAAGAAGTTCAGTTCCCTCAATGTTTCCTCTGAGGGCCAAATCATTTCTGTGCATCTTATCCATTAGTTTTCTATAGCTTCTGTCGTAACTGAACAAAATCCAAGAGGATACATCAGATACCAACAATCATATAAAAATGCAAATAAAAACAAAAGAAATATTTCCATGAACAAACCTCTCAACATCTTTAGCGAAGAAAAATAGAGCAATATTTTCATCTTGAGGACCAGTTCGTAGAAGCTGCAAAGGCCATGAGCTAATGTGAGAAACCTCCTCTAATTGGACATTACCAGGGACCTTGGTTGCTAATTTATACACTCTAGGGGAAGCAAAAGTTGATAGGTGAGCCTGAATCCCAAAGAACATTTTGGAGTGGTTTCCGGTTCCAATAACATTAAAACTACCTCTGCAAATTAGAACAAAAAACAGTATTACATATGGGACCAAGAGAATATTCTAACTACATTCAAAATAAATAAAAATCTAGCAAAATAAGCATATCATACTGCCAGATGCATTCAAGCTTTGGAACTGCTGATCCTGGTTTTGTTAAAAGAGAAGCCTCGCCTTGCAATGTCTTTGCAACTGACTTCACACTCAACTCAGTAGCATTAGGAGCGTCCCTTGTGCCATCAGCTTTGCCAGAAGCCTTAACAGGAAGGACAGCCAGTTGAGCCAAACCTATGGAAGCTACTGTTTTAGTGGAAACATCAGCTGAATCCTTTGAGCTGACTTTACCAATGTTGTTTTCTACAACCAAAGACCTTTGATTAAAAGCACTTGAAGTGTGTTTTGAAGCTCCTTCACAAATCATATCTGCACTGATTGCTGGAAGCCCCACAAGCGTATCAGATTTTCCACCCTTTAGTATTCCACTCTTTGTCATAGCCGCATTTACCACTTCTCTCCATTTATTACCCTTTTTCTCCACCTCCCTTGAATTCTGATCAGCTGAAGTCCTACGAGCAGATCCTCCACGTTTGTACTGAATTGTACGCCCGTTATCACCCAAGGTAGAAAGTTTTGAGCCAATAAAAATGGTAGAATCCCTTGTTCTCCGGTCTTTATGGCCAGACTCTAATGGCTGGACAACTCTACGTGGTGATACGATTTCGACTTTTCTATATGATCCATCCACAGAACTGATACTCCTCCGCAAAGCTTCTGTGGTGACTTTGAACCCCTTGGGATTGTCAGCATCAAAGTTGCCACTGGAAGATTCAATATTCTTAGACGAATATGAGACCTGTTTCTTCCCTTCATTGGAACCTAGAAGATCCAGAACAAACGTTACCTAAAGCAAAACATTATTAAATAGAATACAAGGCAAATTTGATGAGCAAACTTTTACCTAAGCTGTCCGCATTAAGTCCTTCACTTAAGCTACAAATACTTGCGTCAGATACATTATTCCTAATTCCATCACTCTGTACAGACTTAGCATCAACCTTAAGAGGATAATTGCTGGTAATAGCTGCAGAAGGCCTGATAAAAGAGTTTCCTTTTACAGAAAAATTCTTTTTTTCTACTGTATTTCGATCTTTAACTTCTTTGAGGGCTCTTAAATCTTCAGCACGAGACGGCTGAAGCAGTGGATTTTTACTTGCTAAATCAGTATTTGAACATTCTGAGGTTATGTTTTTAAACATAGGTTTGGTCGATGTTTTGAACAAACCTTCTTTCCTAAATTCATTGGGATCCCTTGTAATTTTTTGCTTAGGAGGTGCATTTTCAATTAGAGTTTTGACTTTTGGATTCACGTTAGAGTTATTAAAAGAAACTGACCTTGAAAGTCTCCCTGAGAAAAATAAAAGAAACAAGCTTCATAAACAACCAGCTTAAGAATGAACAGTATTTTATTTAGAATCTAAATGAGAAAAAAACTAGATGCAGACCTACCACGAGGTGAATAAAGGGGTGGTAGTCCCTTAAATGAGCTAGACTTTAAATAAGTTTTTGAGCAAGAAAAAGCCTCAGAACCCTTTGCAAGCTGAGCTTCAGATGATGGTTCCATTCTAGCCGTTTTCATCTTTCCCATATCCAGTTTTTTTGATGAAATTTGGCGAGACAATACAGGTTTTTCCCCTGGGCTGGCTTTCTCTATGGAAGCACCACTAAGTTCAGAAGCTTTTCCTTCCACCAACGGGTCAACCGGCCTCCTAATTAAAATATGGGGGCCTTGCAATCCCTTGGTTGATCCACGGGCATCCAAATCAGTTGGTGTAGCATCCAATTTGTTTGTTTGCATGGGGATCAAAGGACTCATAAAGTCTTGATTGATATCATTAGGACATATTGATTTTAACCTTCCATAAGCTGCCTCACATTCATTCGCATTCTGACTCTCAGTTTCCTTGATTTTGCATTCTTCACATAGCCACTCGCCCTCAGGAACTTTATCCAACATTTCTCGCATGCAGTATCTATGCAAAGAGGGAAAATGTAATCAGAGAAGGAAATGGAGAAAAAGGGTGCACTTAATAAGCACTTTGAAGTTTCACAAACTTACGTATGCTCTGCACCATCACTACACTTGCTGCATGTAGCAAGATAATCCTCCCTTCCAGCATCTCCACAAATATCACACACTTTTACCTACAAAATTCAAGGTGATTTGATCATGCATCAAGTTTACAAAAAAATCATCCTAGTAGACAATCTAGATGGTGAAATAAATAATTCATTAATTTTATTTTGAACTGCTCAAATCAAACAAAAAAAATTTTAGTGCATATAAAAAGACATCTAGATCAGTTTTAATGAAATTGATTTCAAAATATATTATGTAGAACTAGTACTTTTAGTGCGGGCATTACAAGCTTTTTATTTCTTCAGTAAGTTTAATCAATAATAACTTTTAACCGGACACAATGGCGAAAAAAGGATTAATGTAGCCAACCCCGCATAGTGGGACAAAGGCTTGTTGTTGTTGTTGTTGTTGTTGTTGTTGTTGTTGTTGTAAGTTTAATCAATAATCAGATCTTCATAAGTGATCAAATTAGAAAACCAAATTCTTCTTAGGTTGCTAATCAACATCAATAATCATGATCTTGCAACTGAAGAAAGAAATATAGAAAACTAGTTGTGCGGAGAAAGATTCCACCTAACACATACAAAAGGGAATGGCTAAACACGAAGGCCAAATCAAAACCAATGCATAAGTATCAAGCAATATGCCAATTTGCACTCCAAAAATTCTTCTCTCAATTCCTTCTTGAGCAACAACTTCATAAGAGGACATTCCAAGTAAAAGTTCTTTATTCTATTTTGATAGACAATATTTATGTTATCTTTTCCTATGCTTGGGATGGAATTGGTGTAATTTCCTTATTACCTTTCTTATGTATTAGTTAGATTTAAATATAGCTTGCATCAAAATTTTGAAAAAAAAAAAAACCAATTAAATTTATCGATAATAGACCCTTTCTTATATTTGTCATCTCTCTTACTCTCATTCAAATATTCGACAACTTTTAAGTCTAAAAAAATCTAAGGGGGCTTCCCTTAAGTAATAGGGGTATCAATTCGGGTCAGCGGGTCGGGTTTGGGTCGAACCCGGAACTGTTCGGGTCAACTCGAACCCGACCCGATTCGAGTCCGGGTCAACCCGACCCGACACGAATGACCCGAAGTTGACCTAAAATTGCTAATTTTTGAGTCAAAATCGGGTCAATATTCGATTTTCGGGTCAAAATCGGGCCAAAATCGGGTCAAAACGGGTCAATCTCGGGTTTTCGGGTCAAATATGAGTTTCCGTGTCACTTTCGGGTCAATTTCGGGTCATTTCGGGTTGTTGGGTCAACCCGAACCCGACCCGATTTTTAAAACGGGTTGATTTGTTCAACCCGAACCCAACCCGTTTCGGGTTCGAGTTGACCCGAACCCGGATTTTTCCGGGTCGGGTTTAGGTCGTGTTTCTGGTCGTGTCAAAAATTGACACCCCTATTAAGTAAAAGAAGTTAAGCTCTTAAACATCGAGACGCCTTTTGGTGTAATGACTGGAATTTCATTAAGAAACTCCGTTGTTAAGCGTGCTTATCCCAAAGAAATCCTTTAATGGATAACCTCCTTTATCCCATCAATAAAGAGGAACAAAATTCTTCACAACATGTTGAAGATTTAGTTTATGTGCATACAAACCCTCAGCTTCTATCAAGAAAGACTCCAACTTATATGGAAGGAGATAACAAGATGGGTAAGATATTGTTGGAGATGGATTTGAGTTCCTTGATGATATGAGAATATTGGAGATGGTTAGAAGCAATGATATTTATTGAAGATGATATTGAAGTCCAAAAACAAATCCCTGAAGTTGAAACATCATGTACTAGATAGTTTATGTTTAAGTTTTTAATGTTATACTAAACATTTCATGCTAAATTTCATTTTAATATTATAAGCTACAACACTAATTATAATATTGCTTTATTATTTTTTTATCATTTTAAATATTATGCTTTGATTGCCTTCTTAATTTTAATACATGAATTATAAATTACAATGTGGTGTCTACGTCGTAACCGTGTCCTGTACTTTTAATAATTGATGTGTCCCGTATCGGTGTCGTATCGCAGTGTCCGTATCAGTGCAACATTGTTTACCAAGTACCTCAAATATATACCACCACAATTTGTTCCAATGTAAACAAAATTAGTCATTTTGATTTGATATATTTGACAGAACCAATAATTTGGTCGACTGTTTAACAAGCATAAACTACTTGTTAAATGGATAAGTTGTCCAAAATAATCAAGAAAAAATAGGTTTCAAACCACAAAAAGCACTCAATAAGAAACGAAAAGAAAATAAGGATTCATAACACTAACCTAAAATGAATAGGAAAAGGCAAATGATGATGATGATGATCGTCTTCTAGATGAAGTATGAAGGTCAATAAATTTTTTTAGAAAATATTAAGCAGAACCTGAGGAGAATACCTAAACAAACCATCCAAAGTTACTAGTTTGGCATGCCTTCTTTTGCATCTATGAAAATACCTTGCATTGTAATTGAGCGCCCAATGTCCCACCTCAATAACCTATAAGGCTATAACTAGCACAACCACCTACCACAACCAGACTAACCAACAGTGAAAAATAAAGGAACATTATTTCTTCTCTTACCAAGCTTTCTCCACTTAACTGTTGATCTGAAGGTATTTAAATTGATTTTGAACAATATGGTTAGAGAAATGCAAGGATCAAAGGTTTCATACAACTCAAGTACTCAACAATACTTGAACCATTGATACTCCATGCACCTTCCAATATTAACAATGAAACCTGCTTGATATGAGAAAGGAGACTAAAATGATCAAGTACACAAGTGCGATGAGAACGAGACAGGGTTTAGTATAGGTGACAGTTTTTTCCCCTTTATTGATATTCCTTATCCACAGCCTATGATGCACCGACACTTCTCCTCAAAGAGGCGTGCAGTGTCTGACACGTATCCGACAAGACACGCATATGACACGCCTCCGACACGTGTCGGACATGCCAAAAACATATCCAATTAAAAAAATATTAAATACAAATTGGACACGCGTGCCTTAAATATTTTATGAAAATTTCTAAATATAATTTTTAAAGTTTAATTTTTTATTTATTTAAAATATAAAAAAAATAAATTTATCATTTCATATCCACAACACCAAATCAATCGTCTGTGCTCAATACCTCATTCATCGAAAATTCTCATTTTCAATTCTCATTGGCGGGCGCCACTTTGGTTTCACAATAATGTCCAATGTCATCTCAACATCGAAGTTTGACATCGTTATAACATCAACATTTTAAAATCATCTCAACATCAAAATCTAACATTGTCTTGACATTGATGCTCACACTAGCAATTTCTACACCCACAACTTGATAGTTCATCTCTGTTCGACGTCATCTTAACATCGATGACCAACGCCCTCTCAACTTCGACGACAAACACCCTCTTGACACTGATGCCCGATACTTACTACCTATAATCGATGCTCGACTCTAAACAGCATTGTTGTCTCCTCTCTCGATGTCTGATACACAACATTGATGTCTGACTCTCGACAACCTAATATTAATCATTTTAATTACAAATTATAGTTACATGACTTATTATTTCTACGTCATTTTTAAAACTATACTTAGTTTTTATATTATTTTAAAATATAAAAATTATAATATCGTGTCTTTCATTTTCGATAATTGACGTGTCCCGTGTCCGTGTTGTGTCGTATCCGTGTCACCTTGTCCGTGTATATGCATCATAGTCTAAATGTTCTTCCCTCATGTATGACAAATTAGCACTGAAAAATGCTACAAACTCAAAATAAGGCAAAATTAAATAATTCTGAAAGTCAAAATTGAATTCATGATTCTGATTTATGGCTAATTTTTAATTTATTATAATTCATTCAGAGAGACATGAGGGATGGACAATAATGAAAAAGTGATTTAATTAAGAGAACAAATTATGACAAACTTTATAAATAATAATCAATTATGCAGCTTCTGCTACCCAACGACGACTTCTGAGCAGAATAAATCATGTTTGAGGGGAAAAAAAAACTGCACTAAAGAAAAATGAATGCTTTACATCAATACATGGAAACCATCATAAAACATAGAGTGAATAAAGCTGAATGATGTGCACTGATAAGGTAACATAAGAAAATAAGCATCCCAAGACCTGATATCTGATATAATAATCATCAAATAAATAGGCCCTCCAAGAAAAAAAGTTGATAGAATTTAAGATCTTTTAAATCAATGTCAGAAATATTTAGTATAGATGTCTTATTCGCTTACTTCATCAATCTAATACGCAATTAAGATTGGCTACCAACTACAACAAATTCAGCAACAATCATTACTAATAACTGAAAAAAGCTTGTTTCACCTTTTTAAAAAGACATCCAACAAGTGAATGCCAACACACGGCACCTTATTGGTCTATTCTTAATTTTAGCAAAATACAGAAATCAAATCACAATCAAAACCATGGCACAACCTACCAAAATGAAGATACAGGAATAAGCGTTTGATCATTTGAACAGCACACGTTTAAATTCTTCAAAAAATAGAGATGCAAATAAAAGGCTGCAGCATATGAACTAATAAATGTAGTTGAAATTTAAGTGAAGGATATCAATGAAATAGACTTTTCTGAAGTTATCTAAGCATAAACTAATAAAATGCATTTTTTTTTTTAAATTTCATTGAACCCCACACACAACATTAAAGAAATTAAAACCAGTTACTTTCTGTTAGCCATTTTGCATTCAAAAACATAAACTAAAAATTTACCTATCAGGGTTCTAGTTTTCACAATTTGTCCTATTTGTACCCTTAACAACCCATAAAATCTATAAAGTTTAAAACAAAAAATCGTGAACGGGTTAAAGAACTCACATCATCCAACGCAATATCTGATTCATAGTTTTCACCCACAGTGGAAGCTTGAGGTTGCATTTGCAGGTTCTGACCTTTGACTGTATCCAACACAGAATCATCCCTTTCAAGATCATTTACATGACAATCTTCAGAACAATTATCAGATAGTTTTTTACAATCTGTACCCGATCTGGTATCTTGACACAAACCATTAATATTTGAGATCCCAGAAGAAAATCCACTTTTTGTCCAAGTTGTAGAAACTTCATGGTTTAAAATGAGACCAGATTTGGTTTCAGGAGAATTTCCACCAGACGAAGAAGCCAATGAATAGTTAACATTATCTATTTCTGCCTGTGGTTGCAAATTCAAGTTCCCTTCCATAACTAATGAACATTCAACATTATCTATTTCTGCACATCTTCTGGCTTCAACAGAAAACACTTGAGGCATGTCAATATCATCAGAAGCATCATATCCTGCACAGGCCCTCAAACTAGTTTTGCTTTCGGAATTCTCACCATATGAATCGTGACTTGAAGTAGAACTTAATAAGTTACTAGCTTCACTAGCTGACGGCTGCAAATCATCACAGATTCTGCCCTTGTAAATTGGTATCACATCCACGTTACTAATAGAAGAACTATCAGCATCTGTCCTAACAGAGAGGTTACAAGAAACGCCACTCTCTCCGTTATGGTGCATGCATAAGGAACATGGAGCCGAACATACAGTGCATGTTCCAGATTCAATCCTCATTGAACTAAGGTCTTTTGGAAACATAAATTTCTTATCATCCTGGAAGGCTCCCAAATATGAGAGAATAATAACAGCAGTAAAATCCTGAATACAAACAATTATTGCAGCAAACCAAGCCAAAACGCAGGATTGCACTTCAACCAAAAGGACAGAGCTGAAGCCATGAGTAGATTCAAAGAAAATTGCATGCTTAAAATATAGACTTATCATGAACTACTTCTAACTAGTGTTCTAAATAGAAAGAATGCAGTTATTTAACTTTAACAAGAGCAACAAAAGAAGCAAGTCCATAGATCCCCACAACAAAAACTTATAAAGAATTATCAATAAGAAAAAAGAACTAATCACAATGAGTTTTTTTATGATATTAAAAGGCATAAATTCAAGCTAATTAAAAGTTTATGCGTTAATACATAAAAAATCCACTTGAAATTCATGCATTTTTAAATAGAAAAACATGAAGAGAAAAGAAGAATGGTCATTTTCGATAATTATAAATTTATAACCATTTCTTATCCAAACTATTTGGCCTTAGAAACCTCTTTTTTCATCCATTCATTCCTACTGAAATAAATGCAACACTGTGCCAGGAACATGGGTGAGGCGCATGCCCCACTAGCTCTAACCCGCCCACTAAGTTGTTCAATTGGGTGACTAAGCCTTCCCCTTAACCCCTCTTTATTTTATCTCTTGGAATCAAAACATTTGCAAAAAATAAAAGTTGAACAAAAAGCAATAATATAGATAGAGAAATTGCGAACACATTATTACCATAATCTAAGAGATACTCTCACAGACATTTTCAACTCACAACCGATGTTTCATGGGTTTGCAACCAAAGTAATTTAGAATGATGTTTAACATACAATAATGATGGGGACATCAGATTTCACCACGTGTACCATCGCCGACGGCGCAGATCGACGGCTGCGATCCAGAGCCTCTACTTTTGAGCTTATTACTTATGTCATTTTTTTTTATTATTAGTTTTCCGAGTTTGCCCCTGAGGGCATTGTCTGACTTATGTAGCCCCAAGGGCATTGTTGTCTTTTCTTTTTATTTTATTTGGAGCCTCCATATATGAGGCAAGATGGATTGTATTTTTTCTTAGTTTTTGATGAAATGAAATTTGATCATTGTTCTCTTTGTGAGTTCCCCTCCCCTCCCCGATCTCTTAGTGAGTTCGCCGGAGGATACTAGATCTCTTTGTGAGTTCTAATTTTCATGCTCTTCAATCTCGTGGAATGTCAAATTGATTAGAGCTGAGGTTAGTAATTTCATGATCGTTGGAATCCCGTGATTTTCCCCTCTCTTCCTCCCCTTGCATTGGCCGCCGCCTAGCCCTGAACTGCTCAGGCCGCCAGCCACCTTAGCGTCCTCATCCCGCCGGCCAATCCCTCCCCTGGCCTTTGGCCGCCAACCCCCCAATCCCCACCTTGCTGTTTTTCCACTCCCACTACTCCCCAATCCAGCCGAGAGTCCAGCATAAGGAAGGAATTTTCCATGCAGGCACCTCCCGCCGATCCTCACAGCAGTGCACATCCCATGGAATTGCAAACCAGAACGCCTAAATTAATTGCTTAATTAATTGCTGTGTTATGACAGGCAATTAATGCCAATTGATTGTGTTTAAAATTCAAATCCCGTTTCTCCTCTTTCAAATTCACTTTGGGAAATTACCTTACCTAAATTAAATCTGAAATATCAATTTCAGAATTAATTAAGGACTAATTCCTGCAAACGTGGACCCCACCTCCAATTCCCAAATCCCCTGCTGCATGGCCGGCCAACTGGCCCGTTAATCCTTCCTTCCATTATGTTTAATTGTTTCCTATTAACTCTAATCCATCATTAATTGACAGCACACCTTTGGAAACTGTTTTTTATTTTATTTGTTATTTTCAAATCAGCCTTTCCAAAACTCCTTCACGCCTCCTCCCTAAGCCAATTTCGGAATTCCTGAAACAGCCGTGGCCTAAGGTGTGTTTCCAGTACCCAAATTCCCTTTGGCTTTGGCTGGAGCTCTCCCGCCCAAACTTTTCCTCCCACCACAGTAATCAGGCACCCTTTCATAACTTGGTGGCCTCTTGTTTCTCCTCTCAGCATGTTCCATCGGCTCCCGGCTAGAACACATGGAGGTACCCGAATGGAATTTCGGGTTTGAGTACGACCGCAACGGAAGAGTCAACATTCTCCGTTCACCCTTCTTTGACGTGGGATTCGACTTCGACGACACCCCGGAAGAGTACTTGGACCGGATCTTGCCAACTCTTGTGGACTCGATAGACGATCACTTCTCCGTCTATACGTGGATCATCGAAGGCCGTCCATCCGCTCCTTCGAACCCGACTTCCAACCCGGCGACAAGTCCTCTCAAAATCACTTGTGTACTAGTGGCGTCGCTAAGCTTGCTCACGATTCTCTTCCGCTAACCTCCACCTCAAATAGAGTGACGGATCCTAAGGTGAAGGGTCTAAATTTTAAATTTGGGGCTTTGGTATTTTAGCTATTTGCAACACTTGATATTTTAGATAATGTTTTGAAAAGCTTTCCAATCTTGTACGGTAATTTCTTGTTGTTACTTAAACATTCATATTTTAATTCTTGAACCTTAATTGAATACGCATAAAAGTTTTAGGAGCAAGCTTGGTTCAAGATTTTATTTAATTTCAAGTGCAATTCTCATATCATTACATGATAGTTTCACATCAAATAACCTCGATTTTATTATAATGGTCCCACTGCTAATAATAATTCGTAGATTTGCACATGGCCAAGAACATATGAATAACAACAACATTGTGCAAGTAAAGTTCCTTTTTTTTTTCTTTTCCAGTTTAAAAAAGGCAATTTGGTAAACTGGACCTTCAAAAGTGTCCAAAGAATACAATCTTAGAACAGCCAAGCCCTCAAAAGTACCATTTGCAGCACATAGACACGGATACAATATTTCAAAGCACATGAACCAATACACTAATAAATAATATATATTAAAGTACTAGTATCATGGAAGGTAAGATCTTTAGAGGAGCAGCACGATGTAAAGGGCTTAACGAGTTAGAAGATAGCATACAAGTAGAGGCAATACATGAATTAGGGTTCCTTGGAATCATAACATTAAAAATAAGATGTGATCGAGAATGAAAAAAGATTGAGCCCATTGAGAACTGAAATTGAGTTTTAACTAAGAATACTAAACCAAACCAAGATATATGAATCAAACAAATTTTACTAAACAAGAGAAATTTTTTAGAAGTTGTCTTGTTTGTCTTATTTTTGTGTCAGGTCTTGTCTAGTCCGACTTCAATTTTGGGAAGAAATATCTTAGATATGACTTTAGGTAAATAAACATGAAAAGTTTTCTGAAGTGTGCTTTCTTCATATATTTGTTGAAGAGAAGTCTTATCTAAATGAACCGATTTTATAAGGGATTTCTTTTAATCATGTTTTAATGTTTGATGGGCCTTTACAAAAACATAAGGTCCCTCTAAAACATTTAAGAAAATGTCGATAAGAAATCTAATTCAATTATTTCTTTATCCAAGTTTTATGCATTTGCTAGTGAAGTTTTTGATTGAATATGCTGAATGAACATTTTTCAGATCTAAAGACTTATGAGGACTTGTTGATGAAATAGACTAAATGTATAAGAATAAAGTATGGAGACTTGTTGATGCACCTGAATCAATTTGACGTGTTAAGAGGTAAAGGATGTTTACTATAATAAAATTTCTAAAAGAAATATTGAGAGGTTCAACGCTAGATTGGAAGAAATGGATTTTACTTAAAAGCATGGGGTGGATTCTAATGAAACATTATCTCCAATTACATGTATTCAATCTATTGGAGCAACTATATTATCTAAGGAGTTTATCAAAACTATGAGCTTTTCCAAATGGAAGTAAAAATAACTTTTTTTAATGCAACCATCTTATAAATGTTGTAAAAGGAACGTAATGCATTTTGATTTTAGGATGATGTTTGGTTGGATGCAAATTAAATACAATGAAACAATCTTTTCATTTGTTACTATGCATTTTAAAATCTCTCTATTATCTGTAATGGTTCAATAGAGTTGGGGTCGACAACAATGGTAACAATGACAGAGGTGCGGCGGGGTTGGGGATGATAGCAGCATGATTTTGGATTGCGGGAGAAGGGCAGTGAAGCTGAATATGAAGCCAATGGGAGGTGGGGTCCAAGATGTCAAGGGATCTCGTCAATTTGCAGCAAGGAATAAATCCATTGACACCGACACCAATGACGACCTCACCACCTTCCACGGCTTCTAAAACATCATTGATTAAATAGAAAATGATTGTCCTTCCTATATTTGTCTAACTGCTAGCCAAGATATAGCGCCTAATAAGAGAAATTGTGATGGAATGTCACTGCATAGGAGTGGGCTTTACAAACTTGCAACTCCTTATGTTCTCTTTCGCAAAACCTCCAAATATATCTCAATGAATGCATTCACTGGTGCTGGCACATTTTTGCCACTCCTCAAGATATCTTCATAAGAATCAAAATCGATGCAAAAGCATTGGCACAATTTTTTGAGCTCAAGACTACTTGTGATAACACGTTTATAAAAAGATGAGACATAGAATAAAATGTGTAGTGATAGATTGATCATTTTTACCTTAAAATAGTTATGACTGAGTCTTGAGCTTGCTGGAGATTTTAGCTTAAGCATATTCCTTCATGTATAAACTTGAAAAGATATAAACTAGATGTTTTGGAGTTCATGTTGTAAGGATATCAAGATGAAAGATATTTCATCAAATCCATCTTCTAGCTAAAAGTTCTTCCCCTCAAGATGAGTTCGATTGTAAAAACTTTTCTTCTCATCAAAGGTGGCATCTTCTCAAGTAATTTTTTGATAATGGGACGAAAATACTTATACCATTTTTGAGTGAAGAAATACTGATGGGGACATCAGATCGTCATGGAGAGTTTATCAGAGACGCGGCCATCGATCTACGGCCACGATCGAGTCTTTATATTTTTGAGTCGTTGATGTATTTTATTTTCATGTAGCTTGTTATTTGCTTATGTGGCATTTATGAGTCGTTGTATTTTTATTTTATTTTATTTCGTTGCTTATGTGTTGTCTTTCCCGTTGTACCCCTCTTATGGGAGTTTTCGTATGTGAGCCCAAAGGGCGTTTGTGTCTTTTGTTTCGAGTCATGTTGTAGGAGGCTATTTAAAGCCCCATTTTATTCTATTATGGGTAATGAATGATTGATGATAAAAAATTTCCTTCTTGCATGAGCATTGAGAGCTATAGAGTTCTAATGGAGAGAGCTTCCTAGGAGAGGAAGAGGATTCGCGCAATACCCATCAACCTAGATAAGTCGGGTTCGTGGTTTCTTTGTTTAACTCGTTTTCTTCTCTCCCTTTTGTTTCTTCTTTCTTTGTCTTTCTTTTACAACTACTTAGCCACCGGATTTCCTCCTCGTTTGAAACCCCATCCTTTTCTCCCTACCCTCACGGCCAAGCACCCAACCCGAACCCCCATCCCGCCGGCTCCAACCTTCCCACCACCGACCGCCCCACTCCCTCTTCTCCTTTCACCTCCATTGCCTATTTGGGATTGAGTATTTTGTGGACAGATTTTGAATTCAAAATTATCTATTTGAAATTTCAAAATCCTGCCTAAAATAACTCATCTATTTTAGGAAAGCTTCTATTTTGATCTAATTTGAATTTCAAAATTCAATTGGATTTTAATTAAATCTTTCCTAATTCTAAAATCTGAGTTAATACACTTTATTGGCTCTCATTAATCTCCCTTTGATCATAAATCCCGCCGGCTCCCCCTATGGAGACTAATTAACTTTTCTTTCCTAATTCCAGTTTACGTTTTTGGAAATTAATTTCAATTCCTATACTCATACTTGGACCGAAATTATCTGTTATGGCATTGCTCTAAATTAATTCCTAATACAAGAAATTGGATTTAGGAAATACAGGCCACCTCTCCCTCAGTTCCGCCGATCCCTTCTCTCTGCCCCGCTTCCTCCTCTCCCCTAATTGCACTAGTGGAACACCCTCTCCCAAAGTCCAGGAAGGAATTTGCTCCCTGTTTACTACTCACAACCAAGGCCTTATTTCACCTCACGGTTTTCTACATCCTAGCCCAGGTAAATTGGAGAAATCCTATCAGATTTTCTGGTTAAAATCTGAGACTGTTCTCAGATTATAGGAGGAAGGGTTTGAGAGCGTGCATCTTCTCCTCGACCACGAGAAACTTCTTCGCTTTGTGATTATTCAAGAGATGTACCTTATTTGCTTTGACGGAAGCCATGGAATAAGACATTGAAGGCACCGAATGGAAGATCTCCACGTCTCCTTAAGCAAAGGTTCTCCTTTTCGCTTGCATTTTATTTCTTCCAAATCTAAATTCTCATTGGATGATTGTAATCACGAAAGCGCCTTAAATTGCTCTTGCCAAGTCTAGTCACTTGTAGGAATTGAGTGTAATCTTCTATGCATCCTACGTCTCATTGTTAGATTAGGGATTTAATTTGAAAGCTATTATTCGGTATTGTTTTTATTTTCTCAATTATCTTGATAGTTCAAATTCGGAGCATGTGATTTCGCCTACGCAATTGATCGCTTCATTTGTCTTAATCGTCGTTTGAAGAGTGCTTATAATTTGTTCTGAAATTATTCTAATTTAATAGTTGTGCAATGCTCAAATGAAGTCATAACCATAGCATCTAAGTAGTCCTGCATCAAATACCCAATAAAGATGTATTTGAAAGCTCTAAGATGAAGTTTACCTTTATGTTGTTTGTGAGCGTGGATATAAACAATGCATTTAAAGATTTTTGGAGTAATTTTTTATAGGAAGCTATTTATGGGAAAGAAATCAACCAAATAATTTCTAGGACTTTCAAAGCCAATCACTCTTGAAGGTATTCTATTAATTAGGTACGTGCTAGTAAGGACAACTTCTCCACATTATCTTTTTTGGCATTTGATTATGAAAAAGAAGAGTCATGGTGACTTCCATATGATGACAGTCTTTTCTTTCTAACACTTTAATTTGTTGGGGGTGTCAGGAGAGAATTGGTGTATGGTACCTTCTCTCTGGAAGAAAGAAGATAATGTGTTAAGAAAGTAATCACGAGCATTATTAGTCTAAAATATCTTGATATTAGTATGTAATTATTTTTGTATCATGATAGTAAAGATGAGGAGAATAATGTTGATAACTAATTTTTATTTGATAAGAGATATACATGTCATATGAGTTAAATAATTAATAAATGTGACAAATTTTGTAGCTCCATAAATGTTGGTAATTATAGAAGATCCTCAAATGTCAACATAAAGAATTGGAAAAGGAGTTGACGATCTAAAATCACTTTTAGGGAAAATATCATAATAATATTGGCAATTTCACAAGCCTCATAATAAAAAACTTTCAGGTTTACGTTCAAAAAAAGAAAAAGAAATATACAAAATTAAATTTATGAAAGAGGAATTCCCTAGCCTATAATGATGTTCCTTAGTGGCTTCTAAATTGAGAGTGAAAATGAAAGAATATGATAAGTGATTTTCATCTTCAAGAACTAGTACATATTTCTCTTTGACTTGCTCAATCATCTTTCCCGTAATGAGGTCCTTAAAAACATATTGATTAGCAAAAAATGCAACCTTATAGTTATATATTTTAGATATTTTATTAATTGATAGAAAATTTATTATAAACTAAGGAACATGCAATACATTACAAAGTATAATTATGGAAAAAATTGAAATATTTCTTTGGCCCATAATAATCATTAGAGGACTATCGATCACTTTTATTTTTCCACAGCTAAGACAGAATTTATAGATTTGAAAAAAATTGGCAAAGTTGAATAGTAGTCAGTGGCTCTTGAATCTAGGATTCAAATGTAACAAGAATTATTTAAGACATTGAAAATATAAGAGTTAGTAATCATATCATTTTGAATTAGAGAGCATGATCCAAATAATTTTCTTGAGAGTTGAAAAAGAACCTGAATTAGTCAATTTCTTCTAGATTGAGCACTTTTGATTCCAAAAGATAGATCTGTTGATTTAGTGATATGCCTTATCTCCACTAGACCTGTCAATTTCGGGTTACGGGTCGGGTTGACCCGAACCCGAAACTGACCCGGTATTATTCGGGTTCGGGTTGACCCGACCCGGTTTTGTAAACGGGTCGATTTTCTGGACCCGAACCCGACCCGCTTCGGGTTCGGGTCAACCCGACCCGACCCGCGTAGCGGAATTGACCACTGGATGCCATCTGGCCTGGTCTGGCCTGGCCTGCCTCGGAAATGGCCAAATGGTTTGGCCTGCTTCGGGAGTCGGGACTCGCCGTCTCGGGACACTGCGCGCGGCGCACCGCGCACCTGCGCGGAACGGCGGATTGGCGGAGTTCGAAACTGGCTTGGCCAGTTGGGCGGCGGGGGCTGGCGGGCAGCGCGGGGCTGGCGCCTGGCGGTCAGCGCGGGGGCAGCGAGCGGGCAGCGCTGGGGCAGCGAGCGGCGGAGCGGGGCTGGCGGGCAGCGGGCAGCGAGCGGGGCTGGCGGGCAGCGGGGCAGGGAAATTTGAATTTTTTTAAAAATAAACGGGTTTTCGGGTTGACCCGGCAACTCGTCGGGTCAACCCGAACCCGACCCGATTTTGCAAACGGGTCAGTTTTCCGGACCCGAACCCGACCCGCTTCGGGTTCGGGTCAACCCAAACCCGAAAATTTCGGGTCGGGTTCGGGTCGGGTTTTCGGGTCGGGTCCAATATTGACAGGTCTAATCTCCACCATAGCCTAGAGGCTTTTTGTGGAGCTTTCAGTATTTTTTTTTATCTATCATTTATTAATGTAGAATTTCCCTGTAGATTATCGATCTTTGGAAGAATGCTTTTATCCTTTAGGAAAAGAGTCCACAACAACAAGTTTGTTGAGATTTAGTGATTGTCATGATAGATCTTTTCACAGAGTAAAGTGTTGAGCATTATTAACCTTCTTTCTTTTTATTATCTGAGAGAAACTTTTCATTTATTGATGATAGGTTTTCTCTAATTAAGTTTAGACGTGAACTTAGTTGAAGCCATTATTGAATCCCACAAAAAGCTCAAATATGATGTCGCTTTATACAAATTGTTTGAGAATAACCGCATTGTTACAATATGTCATCTTAAAATCTAGATAATAATCAAGTTTAAGCCAATAGCCTTTCATTGTATTAAAAATATTACTTTTGATCTCGTCAATGAGGACAACATCCTTCACCTTTCAATACATTTGTTTGACAGCATTCCAAACTTCTTTTATGATGAAGATGAGCATATAAAAGCAATTTTTTCAAGCATCATAGTATTTCACAATCATGTCATAATCATGAAATCCATTTCATCCCAAAGTACAAACGTTGGGTCATTCAACTCCAAAGGAGGATCCATAAGGTAATGGATATTTTCATTTCATTTCATAAAAGTATTCACAATTTAGGATCACTTCAAATAATTTTTCCCATTCAAGAGATAAAATATTTGTAGCTCCTGGAATTTGATATAGCGGGAGCGGGAGCCGCAGAAGAGGGGGGCTGATTTGGATGGGATTAATTAAGAAATATTTCTTAATTGAAGAGGGCTGATTTGAAGGGGATTAATTAGGAAATATTTCCTAATTAAAAAGAGCATATTTGGGGATTGATTTGGAGGGAGTTAATTAAGAAATGTTTCCTAATTGAAGATGACAGATTTGGGGGTTGATTTGAGGGTGGAGTCGGTAGGGAATTGGGGGAGTTTTGTTTGGGTATTTGTTGTTTATTGTTTTCTTTAAGCATGTAATTTTCCTAGGGTTAGGAGTATGTTTTGTTTGCTGAATTTAGATTGTTCGTAAGGTGTTTGGGCTCTAGCCGGCGACTAGAGATTTTAGAGAGCCAAATCTTCCTTCTCAATTGAAGATCCACTTGTATCTTGTCTTTCTTTCATAAAACCTTCAATAAAAAGGAGTGTTATTATGTGTTATATTCATGATTTTCTTGTCGTTGGTTTTCTGAAATTGTTGAAATTTAATTTTCAGCTAAGGCTTTTCATAAATTTATACAAGCAATTCCTATCAAATTGGTATCAAAGTGGTGTCCTGGGCTAAAATTTAAGTCCCTGTCATTGATTTCTACTGTATTTTTCTTCTCACCTTGTTGATTTTCACCGTTTGAAGACCTGATTCGCCAATTGTTGTTGCTTTTCACAGTTTGAAACCTAAATCCATGAAGTCAGCAAAGAAGATGGAGATGTTGGAAGGCGAGATGGAAAATCTCAAGGCTGTAGTGGAGGAAAGATATTCCGGCACGGAAGGAAGACTGTCATCCATAGAGAGCTGCTTCAAAAATATGGATGACATGATGAAGAAGTTGATCGAAATGCAATTAAAAGCCTCACTAGTGGTTCTGAGAGCATAACTAAAGGGGAAGGAGATTCCGAAGGACAATGATGAAGTGGAGAGTGTTTTCCAGCAATGACCGCCATGGGGGGCTCCATGGATGGGCGGATCAGGATATTCCAAAGGAAGGACAGCATGGAGGGGGCAGGTCAAACCCTTTGGGTACCGGGCATGGAGAGAGGTGGATTGGAGGAGGTCATGGTTGGGCGGAGCCATGGGGTCCAAATTAGCTAAGAGAGGAAGAGAGAAATTTGCACCATCATTACATAGGAGGAACTAACGGAGGGAGAAGTCATTGGGATATGGATGCAAGATCAAGAATGTGATAGGTACCACTTGAGTATTTCAAGTGATTCCTATCGGATCTAAGCCAAATCACTAATAATCCGCTGTTTTCAATGGAAAACAGCCACCAAGCACAAAAACAGTGGAAAAATCTGAGAAGAATCGTAGAGAGAATAGGAGAAACAATTGCAAACGATAGAAATTTCACTAGTCGATGCAAAAGACAATAAAGATACAAGTTTCCTTCAATCCGAGAGGAAGGAAAAACTCTCCAACAATCTCCGGCAACGCCAAGAGCCCAAGCAAGAAAAAAACCTAGAAGACAAATCTCTTTTCAAAATCCAGATAAAAACCTAATCCTCTCATAACACCCTATTAATACAATCTAATTCAAAATAAAAGCAAAAGGACTTCTCTACCCTTCCTTCTCCCTCCAAAAATACTTAAACCATGTTTGAATTTCAAGTGGACCCCACCCCAGCCTTCTTTGAAACCTCCGCCTGGTCCCTGGCCCGTCTCCGCCTGCGGTAGAACTGGACCGGCTGGGCCGGTCCAGGTTGAGCCGGTCCAAGGTGGACCGGCGTAACATTACCCCCCTCCCAAAGTACCACCTTGTCCTCAAGGTGGAAGGCAGGGAACTGCACTGCAATCCTCTCCAATGGCTCCCATGTGGCCTCATAGTCTGGGAGGCCGCTCCACCTAATTTTCACTTCCTTTTCCCCCTTTTCATTGATGCGCACTCCTTCTACCGCTAGAGGCTCCAATGTCACTTCCATGTCTTCCCTCAATGTGCTGGGCAGCTTTGGACTTACTGCATGTTCCCCCACCACTTTCCTCAACTGTGATACATGAAAAACGGGGTGTATTCTGGCTGTTGAAGGAAGCCTCAATCTGTATGCCACCTCCCCGATTTTCTCCTCCACTTCGAAAGGGCCAAAGTATCTTGCTGCTAGCTTCTCATTTCTCCTCTGGGATATAGTCCTCTGCCTGTATGGTCGGAGCTTCAAGTAGACCTTGTCTCCAACTCCAAATTGTATATCCCTCCTTTTACTGTCCGCCTGTTTCTTCATAATCTGTTGGGCTCTGAGAAGATGCCTCTTGAGCTCGTCCAACACTTGATCTCTTTCCTTCAGATGCTGATCCACTGCAGATACTGGAGTACTCCTATGGCTGTAGTGTACCATGTGTGGGGGGTCTCTTCCATATAACACCTTAAAAGGTGTCATCTTGGTAGCCGAGTGAGAGGAGGTGTTGTACCAGTATTCTGCCCAGGCCAGCCATTTGGCCCACTGCTTCGGTGTCTCAGACACAAAGCATCTCAAGTAGGTCTCCAAGCTTCTATTCACCACCTCCGTCTGCCCATCAGTCTGTGGGTGATATGTTGTGCTCCTCTTCAATACTGTGCCCTGCATTCTAAATAATTCCCTCCAAAAATGGCTCAGGAACACCTTGTCCCTATCCGACACAATAGACTCCGGTACCCCATGCAGGCGGACTATCTCCCTCACAAAGGCTGCTGCTACCGATACCGCTGTGTACGGGTGTCTTAAGGGAATGAAATGAGCATATTTGCTCAGCCTGTCGACCACTACAAATATAACTGTATATCCCTCTGATTTTGGAAGCCCATCAATGAAATCCATAGTGATCTCCTCCCAAACCTTCTCTGGTAAGGCCAGGGGCTGTAGTAATCCCCCTGGTGCCATCGTCATGTACTTGTTCCGCTGACAGATATCACACTTAGCCACCATCTCTTCTATGTCTTTCCTCATCCCCTTCCAGTACAATTCAGCAGCAATCCGACTATAGGTTTTCTGCACTCCTGAATGCCCTCCTATGGCGCTCCCATGAAATTCCTGTAGCAGTTGGGGAATATGAATGGAAGACCTAGGGATCACACTCCTTCCCTGATAGTACAATCTTTCTCCCACTACTGAGTAGCCTGGGTGGCTGTTTTCATCTGATAGCACCTCTTCTTTGATTCTCCTTAGCTCCTCATTCTGGATGCTCTCCTCTTTGATGGCTCCCCAATCAATCAGAACCGGTACTGATACAGCAATCCCCTGGAGCTCCCCCATACAGCATGATAAGGCATCCGCTGCCTTATTCTCTAATCCTGACCGATAGTGGATCTCAAAATCATATCCGAGCAGCTTGGACAACCACCTCTGATGCTCCTCTGTGACCATCCTCTACTCTAACAAGTATTTCAGGCTCCTCTGATCAGTCCTGACAATAAAATGTCTGCCCAATAAATAAGGTCTCCACTTTTGGATGGCCAGTACAATCGCCATCAGCTCTCTCTCATAGACCGACTTCAACCTAGCCCGGGACGACAGTACCTGACTGAAGTAAGCTATGGCTCTATGGTTCTGCATCAACACTGCTCCCAATCCATAGCCTGAAGCATCTGTCTCCAACACAAACACCTGATTGAAGTCTGGCAAAGCAAGTACGGGCACCGTCGTCATGGCCTTCTTCAGCTTCTCAAAAGCCTCAGAAGCTGCTTCCCCCCATAAAAAATTGTCCTTCTTCAACTGCTCTGTCAGTGGTCCTGCTATGGTACTGTACCCTCTCACGAACCTCCTGTAGTAGCCGGTCAGTCCCAAAAATCCTCTGAGCCCCTTCAAGGACTTGGGTTGAGGCCAGGCCAGCATTGCTTCTATCTTGGACTGGTCTGCAGCCACTCCCTCCTGGGATATCACATGTCCCAGGTACTCCACTTGTGCCTGAGCGAAGTCGCACTTCTTGAAATTGGCCTTCAGCTGATGCTCCCTTAGCACCCCCAACACCACTCTCAGGTGTTCTAGGTGCTCCTCCTCAGTCCTGCTATAGATGAGAATGTCATCAAAAAATACCAACACAAACCTGCGAAGGTGTGGCTTGAAGATCCGGTTCATCAATGCCTGGAATGTCGCTGGTGCATTGGTGAGGCCAAAAGGCATCACCAGAAACTCGTAGTGGCCCTCATGAGTCCTGAAGGCTGTCTTCTGCACATCTTCCTTCCTCATCCTGATCTGATGATAGCCTGACTTCAGATCAATTTTGGTGAACAAAGCAGCTCCATGCAGCTCATCCATCAACTCGTCAATCACAGGGATGGGAAACTTATCAGGCACTGTCTCTTTGTTGAGAGCTCTGTAGTCAACACAGAACCTCCAACTCCCATCCTTCTTCTTCACCAGCAGAACTGGGCTAGAGAAAGGGCTCACACTGGGCTGAATGATCCCCCCTTCTAGCATTTCCCCCACCAATTTCTCAATCTCATCTTTTTGCACCTGAGGGTATCTGTAAGGTCTCACACTGATAGGGGAGACTCCCTCTTTCAGGATGATCTGATGCTCCCGCTCTCTGTCAGGTGGGAGTCCCACCGGAGGTTGGAACACATCCTCGAACTCCTGTAGAAAGGGCTGAACCGACGCAGGAATGGGTTTTTCCTCCCCCTCCTGTTGATCCTCCAAGCTCTGCAACTCCACCAGGAAACCTCCTCCTTCCTCATGGATAATTTTCACCATCGACCTGAGTGACACTCCAGCTCTGGACAAACCTGGTTCCCCCCTCAGCTTCACCCTCTTGCCTTCTACCATCAGTTCCATCATCATGGTTCCCCAGTTCACCTTGGTTTCACCCAAGGTTTGTAGCCATTTCATGCCCAAAATGACATCGGTGCTACCCAACCTCAGGGGTAGGAAATCCTCCACCACCCTGATCTCCTGTAGGCTCATCTCCACCCCCTTGCAGATCCCCGTGCTAGACTCAATCTTTCCTGTCCCCATCATTACCCCATAACTGCCTGTCTCAGTAGGCTCCATCCCCAGCTCCTCCGCCACCTGGGTGGATATGAAATTGTGGGTGGCCCCACTATCGATCAGTACTACTACCTCCCTCCCATGGATCTTCCCCTTCACCTTCATGGTATGACTAGGAGTAAATCCCATCACAGAATTGAGGGATACCTCGGCCACCTCCAACTGGGGGTCACTCTGCTCCTCATCAGAGTCATCACCCTCCTCAGGCGCCTCGTCTATATAGACGGTGAGAGCCCGAAGAGCGCGATCCTTGCATCTGTGCCCTGGAACAAACTTCTCCTCACATCTGAAACAAAGGCCCTTGGCCCTCTTCTCTTGCATCTCCTCCTCAGTCAATTTCTTGAAGCTTCCTGCAGTTTTAGTCACCCCGCTCTTCTCCTTTCCACTCTCTCTAGGGACACTAGGGCTTGGCCCTTTTGGAGCCAAGTAAGTGGTAGTAGTCCTGATGGGACCTCCTGAGTGGTTGTTCCGCCAACTTCGAGCGTTGGTCTTCTGGTTCTCCACCAGCTGAGCCAACTCCATTGCCTCCCTCAGGTCTCTCGGTCTCATGACCTTCACAGCATCCCTAATTTCTGGCTTGAGCCCCTTCATAAAGTTTCCCCCCAACGTGCTGTTCGATAAGCCCTCCATGTCGCCCACCAGACTCTCGAATTTCTTTCTGTATTCCTCCACTGTCCCCTCCTGAGTGAGGGCATAGAACTGCTCGGAGATCTCCCATGGGCTGCCCCCCTGAATCTCTCTCTGATGGCCTCCTTGAAATCCCTTCACGTTCTCACCGGATCCCACTTATCCATGTACTTGAACCAGGCAAAAGCCGCCCCCACATGCTAGCAGCCATCAATCTCTCCTCCTCCATAAGGCCATTCACTGCAAAGTACCTTTCCACCTTGTGGATCCACTCATCCACATTTCCCTCTTCGAAGACAGGCATTTTCAGCTTCCTGGCCCTCGTGTCCATCCCGTATGCTCTGTTCCCCCCATGGCCTCCTCTGTCCCAGGCAATGGGATCTTCCCAAGTTCCTCTTTCTCCATATCGGGGCACATCCTCCCTCCTCGGCCGTCGATAGCCATCTTCCCCTCGCGCTCCGCCATGGTGGTTATGAATCCCCCATGGCCGGTCCACTGGGTCGGGCCTCTGACGACGCCAATCATCCTCTCTTTCTTCCCTGAAGTCTCTCCTTCTTTCCTGCTCTTCCCTCCTGATGGACTCCCGATGTAGCATTCTTCCGTTGCTACCAAGCAGTTCCACCTCCTCTTCCCCTTCCGGATTTGCCTTCTCCTTACCCTTGCTCCCACTACCTTCTCCTCTTTCCTCCGCTGGCACAGCTCTTGCTTGCCCTTCCAACAACTTTTTCATCATCTCCTCCAATGCCATGAATTTCCCTTCCATATTCTCACTCAACGTCGTCATCTTCTCCTCCAGATCCGCCTTAAATTGACCCACTTCGGTCTCCAAGACTTCTACACGTTTAGATGCCATGGGAACCCAAAAATGGTCTCCGGATCCCTTCCAAAAAGCAAAAATCTGCAGCGACACAGTGGAAAACAGCCCCCCACCGTCCGGATCTTCGCTCTGATACCAATTTGATAGGTACCACTTGAGTATTTCAAGTGATTCCTATCGGATCTAAGCCAAATCACTAATAATCCGCTGTTTTCAATGGAAAACAGCCACCAAGCACAAAAACAGTGGAAAAATCTGAGAAGAATCGTAGAGAGAATAGGAGAAACAATTGCAAACGATAGAAATTTCACTAGTCGATGCAAAAGACAATAAAGATACAAGTTTCCTTCAATCCGAGAGGAAGGAAAAACTCTCCAACAATCTCCGGCAACGCCAAGAGCCCAAGCAAGAAAAAAACCTAGAAGACAAATCTCTTTTCAAAATCCAGATAAAAACCTAATCCTCTCATAACACCCTATTAATACAATCTAATTCAAAATAAAAGCAAAAGGACTTCTCTACCCTTCCTTCTCCCTCCAAAAATACTTAAACCATGTTTGAATTTCAAGTGGACCCCACCCCAGCCTTCTTTGAAACCTCCGCCTGGTCCCTGGCCCGTCTCCGCCTGCGGTAGAACTGGACCGGCTGGGCCGGTCCAGGTTGAGCCGGTCCAAGGTGGACCGGCGTAACAGAATGTTGAAGATGTCAGTGTTTGAAGGGGAATATGCTTAGGGTTGGGTGTATCAGGTGGAGCGTTACTTTGCGATCAACGGCCTGACAGAAGGGGAAAAACTTATGGTGGCAAGACTATGTTTGGAGAGAAAAGACCTAGCTTGGTTTCAGGGGGGGTTCAATATCTGATCTATTCATGGGGGGGATTTAAGGAGTGTTTGTTGGAGTGTTTCCAAGCCATTCAGGAAGGAGACCTCCATAAACAATTCAATGCCCTAACTTAAGTGGGGGCAATCATGAAGTATCAAGGAAGTTTGAGCTGCTGTTAGGAAGATTAAGAGAAATTTTCAAGGGTTGGAAGGGAATTTCATGAAGGGGTTTAGGGAGGGCATACGAGCATAGCTCAGGGTGCGAAGACCTAGAGGGCTGAGAAAGACAATGGAGCTTGTTCAAAGGATGGAGGAAAATATTGGAGGAAAAATGCCAGTAGGAGCTACATCATGGGAGAGGCTTACAGGAGTACCTTGTTACGCCTGGACCGGTCCCAGTTGGACCGGTCTGGTTCTACACCTGGCGGTCCAATGCCGGGCGGAACCAAGCAGAGGGAGGGGACGGAAGATGGAGTGGGCCCAGGCATGCATTAAACAATTCGTTTGGAGGGAATTTTTGAATTAGAAGGGTGTTTAGGGAATTTGTATCCTTCCTTTAGCTTTAATTAGAGAGTAATGAGGGAATTAGGGGATCTTCTTGAATTTGAATGTTTTTTTGAGATATAGGGTTTGTAGTGTGGGCTATTGGCGTTGCCGAATATTTGGAGAGTTATTTCTTCCTCTCGAATTGAAGGAAATTGTATCTTTGATTGTTTTTTTGAATCTACTAGTGAAATACAATTGCTCTAGTGGTTTTCCTACAAGTTTTCTCTCAGCTTTCATCTGCTTTCCACTGTTTTTGGCTGTTTTACTGCTGTGAACAGCAGTTTTTCCTTGTTGTGGTACTTGATTTTGGTTAGGTTTACTTGTCAATACAAGTATTTCCTATCAAATTGGTATCAGAGCATCGATTTGGGACCTTAGGCAGCTGAAATCCTGAATTTTCAGCAAGCTTTTGGCTTCCGGAAGTGAGTTACTTGAGATCCGTGGGGAAGAACGATGCCGGAAAGAAGGTAGAAGTCTTGGAAGGCAAAGTTGGACAATTGAAATCCGATTTGGAGGGAATATTTTTCGATTTTCAAAATCAAATCACCTCCAACAATGAAAGGTTGGAGGGGAAGTTCACCGTGATGGAAGAAATGCTAAAAAAATTACTTGAGATGAAGACAAATCCGACGACATCGGAAGCAAGAGAGATCATCGGAGGCCATGGCGTAGGAGGGAATCCGAACCCGTTTAGGAGGAGGAGAAATCCGGAAGTGGAGATACTTGAGGGAGAGGACGACATGCCACCTCTAGAGCCACTTTCTAGAGAGGAGATGAGTCTGGGAAATGACCGAAGAGGTGCTGATTTCGGAGCGAGAAGGGAAGATTTTCATCGCCGAGGGACTGATTTTGAAGGGAGAAGAGGAGAATATGTTGAAGGGTTCAGGTATAACCGCCAGAGGGAAAATCGTGAAAGTTGGTGAGCACCTCCTTTTCGAGGAATGAGAGGTTATGGAGGATTCAGGGGAAACGAGGGAGACCCATGGATGAGGAAGCTGAAGAAGTCCGTCTTTGAGGGGGAAGACGGCCATGGCTGGATCTACAAGGTGGAGTGTTACTTCGCTGTCGATGGGTTGATAGAGGAAGAGAAGCTGACGGCGGCGGGATTGTGTTCGGAAGGAAAAATCTTGGCCTGGTATCAGTGGCGTGATAGGAGGGAGCCCATCCGGAGCTGGAGAGAGTTCAAGGATTGCTTATTGAAGCGTTTCCGAGCCGATGGGGGAGGAGACTTCTATGAGCAATTCTTTGCTCTGACTCAAGAGGGGACAATGGTAGACTACCGGGACAAGTTCTAGTTCTTGGCTAGCAGATTGGATCACATTTCAGAGTCAGCCCTGGAAGGGAACTTCATGAAGGGGCCCGAACAGTAGTCAGGGTGCTGGAGCCGAGGAACCTAGGGAAGGCTATGGAGCTGGCGCAGTTGGTAGAAGATCATAAGAAATCAGAAAGAGGAGCTCGAGGGAACTATTCTGGGGGATCATATAAGATGACTACTACCTTCTTACCATCAAAAGGGGCAACGCCAGGAAGTTTGAAGGAAGCGCCAAAAGAGAAAACTGGAGGGGGACAATTCAAAAAGCTAACAGAGAATGAGATGCAAAATAAGAGAGCAAAGGGGTTGTGCTTCAGATGTGATGAGAAGTACATGCTGGGGCATAGGTGCAAGGACCAAACTCTTCAGGCTCTCCTTGTCTGTATTGACGAGGAAAACGAGGAGGAAGGTGGGAGCAGATCTGAAGAGGAGAAGAAGCTACACCTGAATGTGGGAAAAATCTCTCTGAACTCTGTAGTGGGATTCACCTCGAGTCACACTATGAAAGTGAGAGGAGAGATAGCTGACCGCGAGGTGGTGGTGTTGATTGACAGTGGGGCAACCCACAATTTCATTTCCAACCAGATCGTTGAGTTGTTGGGGATGGGGTTAGTGGATATCGGAGGCTATGGGGTGATGATGGGCACAAGTAAAGTGGAAATGTGTAGAGGAGTTTGTAGAGGGGTGGTGCTGAAGATTCAAGAGATCCAGGTGAAGGAGGACTTCCTTTGGAATTGGGGAGCATTGACATCATCCTAGGGATGAAGTGGTTGCAAACATTGGGGAAGACCAAGATCAATTGGGTACACTGAGGAATGAGGATGGAGCTAATGGTGGGAGGAAGAAGAATGATGATCCAGGGTGATGCCGGGCTGACCAAGATAGGGGTTTCTCTCAAATCCCTGATCAGAACCCTTCAAGAGGAGGGAGGAAGCTACTTAGTGGAGTTGCACCGCCTGGAAGGCATCAGATTATAGGAAAAAAGACAATGTTCCACCTACAGTGCAGCCGCTCATACACCAGTTCAGCGAGGTCTTTCAACCTCCCCAAGGTTTACCTCCTCAGAGGGAGTTGGAGCATGCCATTACTTTGAAAGAAGGGGAGACACCGATCAATGTCCGCCCTTACAGTTACCCACAGATTCAGAAAGATGAGATTGAGAAGTTGATCCGGGAAATGCTGGAGGCAGGGATCATCAGACTCAGCGTCAGCCCTTTTTCTAGTCCAGTTCTCCTGGTCAAGAAGAAGGAAGGGAGTTGGAGATTCTGTGTTGATTATAGGGCTCTGAATAAGGGTACTGTACCAGACAAGTTCCCAATTCCGATGATTGATGAGTTGTTGGACGAGCTGCATGGGGCAGTGATGTTTTCTAAGCTGGACTTAAAATCCGGATACCACCAGATCAGAATGAGAGAGACAGATGTTCCAAAGACAGCGTTCATGACACATGAAGGGCATTATGAATTCTTGGTAATGCCCATTGGGTTGACCAACGCTCCGGCCACGTTTCAGTCCTTGATGAACAGGGTGTTCAAGCAGTACCTCAAGAAGTTTGTCCTCTTCTTCTTTGATGACATTCCGGTATACAATAAGACTTGGGAGGAGCATTTGGAACAATTGAGGATGGTCTTAGAAGTACTGCAGGAGCATCAACTGAGAGCCAACCTGAAGAAATGCAGTTTTGCTCAGTCCTGTGTGAAATATTTGGGACATGTGGTAGCCCAAGGAGTGGCGGCGGACCAAACCAAAATTGAGGCAATGCAGAAATGGCCACTACCTAGGAACCTAAGAGAGTTGAGGGGTTTCCTAGGATTGACTGGCTATTACATGAAGTTCGTGAAGGGGTATGGTACCATTGCATAGCCCTTGACTGAGCAGCTGAAAAAAGACAACTTCTCCTGGGAAGATGCAGCGACCCAAGCCTTCGAGAGGTTGAAGGAAGCCATGACCACTGTTCCTGTTCTAGCCCTTCCAGATTTCAGCCAAGCCTTTGTTGTAAAGACCGATGCGTCAGGATATGGGTTGAGAGCAGTGTTGATGCATAACCACAGGCCTGTAGCATACTTCAGTCAAGTGCTATCAACCAAGGCAAGACTGAAGTTAGTGTATGAGAGGGAGCTGATGGAGATTGTCTTGGCCATTCAGAAGTGGCGCCCCTATCTTTTGAGTCGACATTTCATTGTCCGGACTGATCAGAGGAGTTTAAAGTACCTCTTGGAGCAAAAGATGGTGACTGAGGAGCATCAGCAGTGGCTATCCAAACTTTTGGGCTATGATTTCGAGATCCAATACAGGCCTGTTTTGGAAAATAAAGCAGCGGATGCCCTATCCAGATGTGTGGGGAAGCTCCATGAGTTAGCTCTGTATGTACCCTTGATGGTCGACTGGGGGGCCATCAAGGAAGAGAGCATGTTAGATGAAGAATTGGAAAAGATCAGGAAGAATCTGAGGAAAGACAAGAGTAGCCATCCGGGTTACTGCATTGAGGGGGAGAGACTATTGTATCACGGGAGGTTGGTGATGCCACGAACTTCCATACATATTCCCCACTTGTTGCAGGAGTTCCATGGCAGCGCAGTTGGAGGCCATTCAGGAGTGTAGAAGACATACAGGAGGTTAGCAGCTGAACTCTACTGGAAGGGGATGCATAAGAATGTGGAGGAGATGGTGGCAAGGTGTGAGGTGTGTCAGAAAAATAAATACATGGCAATGGCACCAGGAGGGTTACTCCAACCATTAGCACTTCCAAATAGAGTATGGAAGGAAGTGTCCATGGATTTCATCGACGGCCTACCCCGCTCAGAGGGATTCACAATCATTTTGGTAGTGGTAGACCGACTAAGTAAGTATGCACATTTCATCCTCATACGACATCTGTACACCGTGGTATCAGTGGCAGCAACTTTTATCAGGGAAGTGGTTAGATTACACGAGATGCCCGAATCAATTGTGTCTGATAGAGACAAAGTGTTCCTTAGTCAGTTTTGGAGGAATTGTTCCGAATGCAGGGTATTGTCCTCAAGAGAAGTACTGCCTACCATCCTCATACAGATGGACAGACAAAGGTGGTAAATCGGAGCTTGGAGACATATTTGAGGTGTTTTGCTTCAGAAACACCACGGAAGTGGGCTCAATGGTTACCATGGGGGGAGTACTGGTACAACACTTCGTACCATTCTGCTTCTCAGATGTCCTCATTCAAAGTGTTGTATGGGAGGGAGCCCCCACACCTAGTGCACTATGGAAGAGGAAGCACACCTATCTCTTCAGTTGAACAATACCTAGAGAAAAGAGACCTTATGTTGGAGGAGTTGAAGAAACATCTGGAAAGAGCACAACAAATCATGAAGAAGCAAGCAAATACACAAAGGAGAGACATACAATATGAAGTAGGGAAGAAGGTGTAATTGAATCTAAGGCCCTACAGGCAAAAATCAATGGCTAATATGAGGAACAAGAAATTGGCCCCGAGGTACTTTGGTCCCTATGAGATCTTGGGGAAGATTGGAGCAGTGGCGTATCGTCTAAAGTTACCCTCCTCCGCTACCATACACCCGGTGTTTCATGTGTCACAACTGAGGAGAGCACTTAGAGAGCATGCAGCTAGTGTAGAATTACCAGCATCATTGACAGAGGATTTGGAGGTGTTCATGGAATCCATGGAGCTGGAAGGGGTAAGGTTGGATAAAAAGGGAAACAAATAGGTGTTGATCAAATGGAAGGATCTCCCCGACTATGAGGCCACTTGGGAGCCCTATGAGATGGTAAAGCAACATTCCTGTACTTTCACCTTGAGGACAAGGTGAATCTTTGGGAGGGGAGTAATGTTACGCCTGGACCAATCCCAGTTGGACCGATCTGATTCTACACCCGGCGGCCCAATGCCAGGCGGAACCAAGCAGAGGGAGGGGCGGAAGATGGAGTGGGCCCAAGCATGCATTAAACAATTCGTTTGGAGGGAATTTTTGAATTAGAAGGGTGTTTAGGGAATTAGGGGATATTCTTGAATTTGAATTTTTTTTTGAGATCTAGGGTTTGTAGTGTGGGCTCTTGGCGTTGCCGGAGATTTGGAGAGTTATTCCTTCCTCTCAAATTGAAAGAAATTGTATCTTTGCTTGTTTTCTTGAATCTACTAGTGAAATACAATTGCTCTAGAGGTTTTCCTACAAGTTTTCTCTCAGTTTTCCGCTGTTTTACTGCTTTGAACAGTAGTTTTTCCTTGTTGCGGTACTTGATTTTGGTTAGGTTTACTTGTGAACACAAGTATTCCCTATTATACCTCTACAACCCTAGCACCAAGAACCCAAACAATGTCGTTTCAAAGGGAAGCACCAAAGGAGAAGGGAACTGGAGTTCGCTCTGGAGACAACTTCAAGCGCCTTAAAGAAACAAAGGTGCGTGATAGGCGGGCAAAAGAGTTATGTTTTAGATGTGATGAGAGGTATACACTGTGACACAAGTGTAAGGACCGAACCCTTCAGGTCTCACCTTCTGTGATGACAAGGAAGTTGAGGGAGGTGGAAGTGAGGCATCGGTGGAGGGGGGAAAACTGCATTTAGACATAGCAGTGGTATCCTTAAGCTTAATGGTGGGATTCACTCCTAATAACACCATGAAAGTGAGAGGAGAAATAGTAGACATGGAGAAAGTGGTGTTGATAGATAAAGGGGCTACACACAACTTCATCACCAACCAGGTCGTAAACCAATTGGGGGTGAAACTGGTGGACACAATGTGCTATGGGGAGATAATGGGCACTGAGAAAATGGAGACATGTAAAGGAGTGTGTAGGGGGTGGTTCTAATCATACATGGAGTCCAGGTGAGGGAGGACTTTCTCTCATTCGAGTTAGGGAGCACTGATGTCATCCTGGGAATAAAATGACGGCAGAAGTTGGGAAAGACTAAGATTGATTGCCATATGCTAGCGATGGAATTCGAGGTTTAAGGGAGGAAAGTGGTTATTAGAGGGGAACCTAGACTATCCAAAATTATGGTTTCTCTCAAAACCATGGTCAAGGCGATACAAGAAGCAGGGCTGGGATACTTGGTGGAAATGCAGAGCCTGGAGGAGCTCCGAGATTCGAGGCTGGCCAAGTGGCCCCCCTTAGAGATAAGGTGTTCTTTAATCATTTTCTATCCTTCCACATTGAGGACAATGTGTGTGTGTTTTTTTTTTCCAGGGAGGGGGAGTGTTGATACGACGAGTGTGGGAGCCACAGGAGAGGGGGCTGATTTGAGGGCAAATTTAGGAATTGGGGGAGGGCTATTTTGGGTATTTGTAGTTTATTGTTTTATTTAAGTAGGTGATTTTTCTAGGGTTAAGGGCATGTGTTGTTTGCTGAATTTAGATTGTCCTTAGGGTGTTTGGGCTCTAGCCAGCAACTACAGATTTAGGAGAGCCCAATCTTCCTCTCCAATTGAAGATCCACTTATATTTTGTCTTTCTTTCATCAAACTTTCAATTAAAAAAGTGTTCTTGTGTGTTCTATTCCTGATTTTCTTGTCGTTAGTTTTCTTAAATTACTGAAATCAGATTTCAGCTAAAGATTTTCATAAATTTCAGCAAGAACTTCCTATCAAAATTCTTCCTTAATCCAACTTACACCATTAATGATGGTTGACTCTTCGAAAGGGAAATTAAAAAAATCATACATAATGAAGAGAATAAAACATCCCTATAAGAAGGAAAGGAATAAAAAGATTGGAAGAAGGAAACTCTAACCTTACTCTGATACTTTGTAGAAAAGTATAAATAGAAAAAAAAACTTTGAATTGTATTACTTGATTGATTGATTCTATACAAAGTGTGAATGTATATATAAAATTCTCCAAAAATCTTATTATGAAAAGAAATCAAAGCTCTTTGCAAAAAATAAAAAAGCCCATAAGAGGAGCTGACAACTAGAAGAAGAGACAAATCTACTGCAATCTAAGAGCCATAAGAGAATTGATCCAAAGATTAGAATCTTAATTTGTGTGCTTAAGGAACCCTATAAAGATTACCTAACTTATGAGTCCCACGACCATTCAACAAAGTCCATATGTTTTAATTATTATATTAAATTTGCTTAATCAGGCTAATGTATTAATAATGATTATTTATATGACTCTATTCTACTTAAAGAATTTGAGCTTAATTCTCATTCCATTGGATTCATTAAGTTGTTTACAAATAATTTCATATATTTTGGTGTTAGACTGATTATTAATAAACTAAAAGTTCTTAATATTTAAATTCCATGTTACTACCCTTTACAACACCATATAAATCATATTGAAATATTTTGATAGCACTCAATCATAGCTTTTATTGTTGCCCACTTGGCATAGTACTAACTAATTTGATTAGATGTCGGGTAAATCTTGAGCTAATTTTTGGATTTTTATTTTATTTCTTTCTCTTAAGATAAGAATTTTATAGGCTTAAAAAAGTATTAAAAGCTTTATCATAAAATCATTTTGAGGTGATTTATCATAAATATTGAAGCGCTCGTCAAATATCAATATCCTTTAAATCACCCTTTTGGTGATCTTTATCCCTTAATCTCCTAATAGCTTTGTAAAGTGTTTTTTATTGTATATCATACAACTTCTTCTACAAATTGTGTATATTTTATTTATTTTTTGATGCAAGCCTTATACACCACAAAAAAAGAGAATTTTAGAAAGGTAATCTAAATCTTATATTTAGGGATTTGGGTTTGTCCCACTGATTTGAAGAGGTGTTGAGTTTGTACTATCGGGTGTGAAGAGTACTTCGCCGAAAAAGTAGGTCTTCTTTTCCATGGTTAGTTGATGGAATCCTAAAGCAAAGGAGTGCTTAGGCATAGATATTAACTGAGGTTTGGCGTCGAACCACATAAAAATTCTTAAGTCAAACTTGTTAGATTAGTTTACATTTCATGTTTGCACTATCATATACTTGAATTGTATATGGTGATTGAGCTATAATGATTATAGAAAGATACCATCAAACTCTAAAAGGAAAATAAAAACAGTAGATAGCAACCCATATGATAGAATGCTTCCTTGCTAGTGTAGTTAAACCATTTAAGTTATACTCTTAAGTTTTATTATATCACCATATCTCTTTGTGCGTGGAACATTTATTTGTGTGACTTTAGGGGTTAGTGATTTGAGTATCTTAACTAGCATAGTTGAGTTGTTCTATTCATACTAAGGATAAGTTTGAATAATCACTCATTTGCTTCATCATATAATATATACCATTTACCACTTGTGTCACAATTATAGGTTGTCTTTCTTCTTTACAAGGTTGTGCTAATATTTTTTTAGTTTGACATCATATATATATACAAGACTTAGCGAAGATTTCAATAAATGTTATTTAGGTAACAAAATATTATTTTTTCTATGGAATCTATCTAACATTTGACATTCAAGAAAGAAAAACTATTAGAATAAAAATATCTGCAAGAAGGTATCTTTCTGATCACAGTTAAGCTCTTACAGAATCAGTCCCCTGCATATCCTTCAGGTCCAAATCATCCACAGGTCCTTGGATGCGACAGCTACCCTTCAGAACAGGTGTGATCTGAAAATGCAAATTAAGCAGTTTTGTGTTAGTTATCAAAATAATCGATCCCAGAGCCAAAGCAGAAAAAGTAAAAAATAAATAAAAGGTAAAATAAAACAGTAATCTACGCGGCTGCTACAGAGCTTGGGGGTTTCAATAGTGCTATTGGCTTTGTTGCGGATGAACTAGTTGACAAAAATAGCAACCGAAAGAATTTAAAAAAAGAAAAACATTTAAAAAAAGGAATTCACACCACTGTCCTACACAAAGACAAATTGTAATTCAAAATAATTACCTACTCACACTCTATGAAATCCCTGCTTCCAGACTTCAATTTCTCGCATCAACTCGTTTACTCTCAACCACCAGAAAAAAAATAAAAAAGAAATTGAAAGAAAACAAATAAGAAAAATAAAAAAAGAAGAAGAAGAACACCCCGATCCTCTCTCTAAATCACAGCAGAACAAGCCCCGTTCATCAGTAACACCAAAACGATTCCAGAAAAAAGGCGACGAAAGACCAAAAAAAAGGAGGGAAACAAACGGATTGCCTAAACTTAACCAATCGGGCGTGGAGAAGAGACGTAACCCTAACCAGACGAAACAAAGGCGACAACTTTACATGCCTCCGGTTGCAATAACCTCTCCGTGAGATCATACAACTCCTTCAGTGTCCGCTCAGCACGCCTCCTCATCACTCAACACACGCAGCAGTTGCCTTCAATCGGACTAATGCCCGACCAGCCTCAGGCGCATCCCATCAGTGCAAATTAGACCTTTCCAGGTCAAAAAATGAACCCAAATCCGACCGACAGATAAGAACAGCGAAGAAGGGGTAAGACGGAAGAAAAAAAGGAGGGAAAACAAATGGCGGAAAGCTGAGAAGGTATTTTTAGCGTAAGCGTGATTCAAAAGGATCTGAACGCGGTAGCTGGTTCATCGAGAAGAAGGGGGAGTGGGTTCTTCATGAATCAATCCATGGCGGAGACATACGTAGAGCGAGGGCCCTCTCTTTATCTAATTCTGGATTTTTCGACATAAAATCATAAAACTACAAATGACATAAATGCAAAGCAAAACAAAAAACATAAAAAAATATTTTGCGTATCTACCCTTTAAAGTATTATATGTTCTACGGAACCTGCCCCTCTATTAGGTGCGGAGTGCGAACGGGGTGAGAACCATCTGCACAGACACAGGGTACCAAATGGTACCGAGTGGTACCGAACAGTACCGAGCGCGGTTTTATACTAGTGTGCGGACGGTTCTCCCGTCCGCACTCCGTACCTAATAATTTCTCACTAGAACCTAGCATCTAGGTTCACTAAGAAATTCTATATTTATTCATGGGTCTCCGTATAAATCTTTTCCATGTACACACGATGCCTTAAAGCTGTACATCTTTTTCATTGTGTTTTTCATGCAATTTTCCAAGTATTTAGTATAAAATATATGAATGTTAATAATTGTTTTTTATTAAATTATAAATCTAACCATTAATAATTAGTATGATAAATAGGGTGTAATTATTATGTGCGGAGAATCGTCCGAACTGTGAGTATACACACTATTTACACATTCCAAATTATGTACACAGTGTGTGTACTCACAGTCCGAACAATTTTTTTCGTTCGGACTCCGCACTAAATAATTTCTCGTTAAAATGAGTTAAAAGCTAGGTTTGAATTCGACCTGAAATTGACCCAAGGATAATTCAATCAATGCAAACACGAGCCATGTACTAAACGGTTCAAGATGGACACCAAAGTCCAATCTATTTATTTGGCAACTCAGATGACTTGAATCCAACCCAATAGCACGTCTTTATTTGAATTTTTTTTAACAACTAATCACTATAAAACATAGATTAATTGATTAAAAATAAGAAGATCAAATTAATAAACAAAAACAGTGTAAGAAAAAAATATTAATTAGTCACTTTCCAATCAAAGGTGAATTCGAGGGTCAACTTGAACTCAATATGTTAATTAAAAGTGTCAACTCAAATCCAGATTTTTCAAATCTGATTCAAGAAACGGGTCATTTTTTTAACACTACTAATGATAAACGTATTGACTAAACTACATAATTAGTCATAATAAAATCTATTTATTTATGTCAATATTAACAATATTTAAAAAACAAATGCATTAAATATTCATAAAATATTTAATATTGAAGTAATAGCTTAATATAACAAGAAATAACTCAAAAAAAATTTATTTTGGACCATTAACTCTATAGTAGCAAAGTTTCTATGCTTTAATTAGTTAGAGATTTCTTTTGTTGGGAATAATTTATGGTAAATACTAAATAGACATTATTTGTAATTTGGACAAAGACTTTTGCAAACAAACAAGTGATGTGCCAAATGTGGGAAGGTGAGGTGGTGTAAATAAAGGATTTTACATGGACCAATATGCAATTTGGAGAAGTAAAGGATGGCATTGGAGGGAGAAGGGGTGGGTGGAAGGTGACAAAGAGAGGAGCAAAAAATTATGATAAAAGGTAGAATCTATAAATATAAATATTATTGAATTGATTAAATGACATTGCTTGGCATAATGGGAACCTTGCTTTAGAAATGGAGGCTTGCTTCTCACAATAAAAAGAGGATGGCCTCTTCAAATAGTAATTCAATACCCTTTTTTGACATTATTAGCACTATTGTGTGCTGAAATTTTGTGAAAATGGAGATTTAGGTTTCGTTTTGGACGACTTTTTTATTGCTCCTCAGAGCAGCATTTTAATAGAAAATTTTACTTTTTTTTACTAGAAAGTTGTTTTAGAAGCAGCAAAAAAGCTGTCCAAAAACGAAGCCTTAGATTTTGTTTGGGGTAGCTTTTTACTGTTTCATAAAACAACGTTAAAAAACAGTAAGGAAGTTGTGTCAAACGAAGTCTTAGGCTTTGTTTGAAATGACTTTTTTACTGCTTCTTAAAGCAACTTTTTAGTACTTTTTTTTTTTTGTTATTAAAACGCTGCTTTAAAAATCAGTAAGGAGATATATATAACATAATGTTCACGATTTTATTTACAGTTTTTATTATAAATGACAATTATTTTAATTGATAAAAAATTTCAAGAAATTATTTTTTATTTTTTTGAATTAAATCATGATATATTAAATTTATATTTTAAAACTCAATAAATTAAGATTTCATTTGGGAAAACTTTTTATCAATATTTTTTTTCACTACTTTCAAGAAAATTTTATACTAAAAATTTATTATAAAAGTTTTTTTTTTTTTTTTTTGCTTTTTAAAATAATTTTTAAACAAAAATTTCTTAAAAATAATAAAAAATTAGTGGAAAAAAATTAACTCAAATAAAGCTTAAGGCTTCATTTGGGCTAACTTTCTTATTAGTTCTTAAAGCAACTTTTTATTAAAAAAATTATATTAAAAATCTGTTTTAGAAATTAATAAAAACGTTATCTCAAATGGAGCATAAGAGATATTTAATGTGTAAATAAAAAAAAATGGAGCATAAGAGTAATATTAAATTTCTAATTAAAGGTGGCAACAGATATTATATATATGTATATCAACAGCCATCAACAGCCATCGTGCATTCATTTTATATGATGTCATTGCTCGGAAAAATTATTAGGTGTTGAGTGCACACCGCATAAGTACTGGGTATCTAGCGGTACCCAGCGGTATCGAGTGCGGGTACCGCTGGTACCCAATACTTTTACGGTCGGTTCTCCTCATCCGCACTCCGCACCTAATAATCTCTCCATTGCTTCATTGGCTGAAGCGCACGCCTATCTCTATCGTTGGCTAAGCGGCGGCGCCTTGCGAAGGAGGCTCTTCTCTTTTTATTTTTTATTTTCTCAAAATAATAGTAGTCCTAAGTGAATTATCGTAAATTCGTAATGATTTAGCCATTAAAAATCTGATGGTGGTTAAGATTTAGTACTTTTGTGATCTTAATTAGATGGTGTTTAATTGATTGTGCCACAGTCTTAAGACTCCTATCAAAATTTAATCATATTATTAGGTTTTAATTGTCCATCCATGAATATTAATACCAAATTTCTGTCATTCTTATAAGAGAAATCAATTTTTTTTTTGAGATAATCTCATCTTCTTCTAAAGAATGGAGGATTTTTATATATCCAATTCAATAGTTGACTGTTATAGGTGTCCCCATTGGATTTTTGTCAAAAAGCGGAAACAACAAACTTCAACTCTATCACCGCAAATTTTCTAACACATAACAACAATGATGCACCGATATTTCTACTCAAAGAGTCGTGCAATTTCCAACACATATTCGACATGGCACTCGTGTAACACACGTCTAACATGTGTCAGACACGAAAAAAATGTGTCGGATTAAAAAATATTAAATATAAATTGGACACAAGTGTCCGACACGCGTCTTAAATATTTTAGGAAATTTTTTAAAATATAGTTTCTTGTATTTATAATTTTTATTTATTTAAAATATTAAAACTAAATTTCTTATTTACTATCCACATCACTAAATCAATCGCCTACACTCAAACCTCACTCATCGAATATTATCATTTTTCATTTTTCATTGGTGGGTCACGACTTTGTTTTCAAAACAATGCCCAATGTCATTACAACATCGACGTTTGACATCATTACAACATATATTGACATTTCAAATCCATCTCAACATCAAAATCTGACATTGTCTTGACATTGATATTCGACGCTAGCAATTTCCATACCCACAACTTGACAGCTCATATTTGTCCAACGTCATCTTAACATTAACGACTAACATCCTATCAACATCAACGATAGACACCCTCTCGATGACAGATGCCCTCTACTAGCAAATATGTTTTACCATCATGTATTGTCTTGAAGCACCCTGAAAATCAAATTGAGCCTTGTGAATAGTCTCCTCACAACTGAATAGTCCTCCTCTAATTTCTACATTAAATCTATTGTTCTTCACTATTGATAGAGATTTATATGTAAAGAAACACAAAACTTAATAAAAAAACCAATAAAGAGCTGAATTTTTTCTTTTAAAAAATTCCATCAGGAAATTCTTTGTAGAAATTTTGTCCCATTGCTTGCATTATTAGATGTCCTCTTCAATAGCATCATTCTTAGGTATTCGGCCTCCATCTCATTCACCCCTTCTTTCAATCAATTATTACTAAGCTATAACTACATTCCAAAATTATTTTGTAGTGTTATAAATACTTCTTTACGCACTTACTCTTTTACTAATTCAAATACTTGGATAAATTTAGATTTAGGCTTCATTTTGGATGGCTTTCTTACTGCTTCTCAAATTATCTTTCTAGTATAAAAATTAATTTTTTTCTACTCGAAAGCTGCTTTAAGAAGCAGAAAGAAAGCCGTCCCAACAAAATCTTAGGCTTTGTTTGGGACGACTTTATTGTTGTTTTTTAAAACAGTTTTTTAGTACACATATTTTAATTTTTGTACGGAAAAATTAGTTTAAAAAACAGCAAACGAAGCCTTAGGCTTCATTTGGGATTTTTTTTTTTTTTTTTTTGGCTTTTTAAAGCACTTTTTAATACAAAAATTTATTGCACCATACATTTTTTTTTAAATCTACTGTAGATGGCTTTAACAAAGTTGATCCAAACGAAACCTTAATAAAGTTGATAGCAAATACAAAACAAATATGATAAGGTTCAATTTTCGGATAACTTTCTCACTTCATTGCTTTTTAGATCTTAGTCATAATTTTTTTTCGCCATTGCCTTTTGGTTGCTTTCGTGTTGTTTTCTAAAAAAAATTTACTATTAAAGTTGTTAATATGTGATAACTTTAAGGGAATAGTTATTTGTTTTTTATATATATTTAAGATATCTCAACAATTAGCTTTATAAAATGCTATAGCTGTCTCAAATAAACTCTAACTCTATTCATGACCAAAAACTTAATACTAGTTGAGGAGCAATTAGTATGAGGAGCAATTAGTAATTAGCTAATTAAATTAGCTAAAAAGATTTAACATTTTTGCATGTATATATGTAATATCTAAAAACAAATTTCTATATCATATATTTTTATTTGCTACTTATTAAAATTTAAATTTTATTTTTTTTTAAATAATATATTTCATCATTGAAGTTCCATTTCAATTAGAAATATTTTACTATATCTTAAAATCTATAGTTTACCTAATAATATATTTTATAATTAATTATTAGAAATAATCAAATCGATAAATAAAATTCTATCTACTAATCATTAAAGGGAATGAATTAATAATAAGTTTAATTTTAACTAATATTTATAGTTAAATAAGAAGCTACTTTAATCATTATTAATTGAATTACAAGTATTATAATATATTAATTGATTAAACTAAGTAGCTATTTTATATTTTATAAAATTAACATAATTAATTTTATATTAATATTAAAATAATATAAAAACTTATCATAATTTTATTTTTTAAAATTTCCAATATATTGATTATTATGAGAACAATATAATTTTTTTTTTGGAATAAATATATTTAATATATATCTAAAAAAAATTAAAATTTATTTTTAACTTCAATATAAAATATTTCTAACTTTAGTTTCGTTTAGGATATATTTCTCACTATTTTCTAAAATAATTTTTTGGTACAGAAACTTTTGTACTAAAAAGTTATTTTAGAAAGTAAAAGAAAAGCTGTCTCAAACGAAAACCTTAATGATTTCACTTAACCTTTGCACAAAAGTCAACATAACTTCAACCCAACCCTAGCCCATGCATCTTTCTCCTCCATCTCTTCTTTGTTAACCCTAGGCGAGGATTTGTGTGGTCTCATTGATTCCAACATGGATCAACTACTATGGATGACCTATTTGACAAATATTTTGACTTGAAAAGCTAATTATTTAATTATATTTTAACCCTTAGTTTTCTATGTTTTTTATAAGTTTTCCCTTGCTTGATTTTCAATTTTGTTTCATATTCAACTAGTTTAGGTCAAAATAGCGCAAGACAATTTGCCAACTTTGATTGATTGACTGGTCATTCAGCTTGAGCTATTTATTTATTGCATCATTGTTCATGCCTAATTTTGACTTTTTTGAAAGACTTTTCTTTTCATTCATAAGATAGTTTTTGTCTTAGATTTAGTTTGAGACAGTTTTCTTACTGCTTTATAGAACGGCTTTCTAGCTACAAATTTTTGTACTACAAAGTTGATTTATAAAGTAGACATAAAATTGTCAGAAGCGAAGCCGTAGTTGCTTTTCAAGAGCAGTGGTTTGTTTGTGGTAGCTCTTTGTAGATATGAGGAATATGCTTGGAAACTTTTTTTTCATTCAATATTTAGCCATCTTAGATGCTTGAAGTTGGAGTAGTCATACTTGTTGCTTAAAAAAATTAAAGCAAAGATAACTTTATAGATAATAAAAAAATAAATATTAACTTTGTACATAAAGAGAACATAAAAAGAATAAAATCGTAAGTTCCTATTTATTTTGCGTAAAGATAAAGGAATTTATTCTCAGCAGAATATGGTGAAAGAAGCCATTAAAGAAGGAAAAAAGCCTCAACAAATATTCCTATTTATCAGTAGCTAGAAAGTACTGCTTGGAGAATCCTAGAAACATGAACTAAAATATATAAGATCTAAAACGGAGTTTTAGTATAAAAATAAAAAATTTTATACGTCCTTAGGCTTCGTTTGGAACGGCTTTTTCATTGCTTTCTAAAACGGAGTTTTAATAAAAAAAATAAAAAAATGTGTATTAAAACTCCGTTTTAGAAAGCAATAAAAAAGCCGTCCCAAACGAAGCCTTAGGCTTCATTTGAGACAGCTTTCTTATTGTATTTTAAAGCAATTTTTTAATACAAAATTTTTAATTTTTGTAATAGAAATTGTACTAGAAAGTTTATTTTAGAAACAGTAAGAAAGTCGTCACAAACAAAATAACGTAAAATGGAACTTTGTTATTAATTGTATTTTCTTGCATTTTAGGTTGATATTGCAGATTGTAACAAAACTGATTTATAAATAAATTTTATCTTTACGAAGACTTGTCTCTGCTGAATGATACATACATTTTAATATAAAAATTTATTTCATTTGAATTTTTCATGGAGAAAAAAATATAATCTTAGCCATAAATTTCTATGAAAAAAGTCGGTAAAATATTTAGAAAACAAAAATGATTTTTATTTTAGAAAAATAGCAGAATCTTAGAGAGAGACTTGATTAAAAAAAGGAACTTTTATTTCCTTCGGTGTAAGGATGTAGAGGAGCGTTCGGTTTTAGGCAAAAACGTGCCTATACCGAGGTGTACCGAGTTTTTTTCAAAAAACTCGGTACACCTCGGTATAGGCGCGTTTTTGCCTAAAACCGAACGCTCCTCTACATTCGGTCGGAGGATGTAATAATTGTTCTAAAAAAAAAAGTAAGGTTTGAGGAGAAGCAAAGGTGGGCGTAAGAAGGGCAGTAGTTTTTTCTATTTAATGAAAATTTTGTTTGAGACGGCTTTTTTGTTGTTTCTTAAAGTAAGTTTATGGTTCAAAAATTTTAATTTTTTTACTAAAAAGCTGCTTTAAGAAGTGGTAAGAAAGCCGTCCCAAACATTCGGCTTATCTTAAACAATTTTTTTTTTTTGGAAACAGTAACTAGTTTTAACTAGCCAGTGGGGGCCGTAACCCCATACTAAATCCGCCCTTTGTTTAGATCAATGCATAATTCTAACCATTTGATTTAGTATGGCTTCATTTGAGATAGCTTTCTTACTGCTTTGTTTATCAACCTTGAACCATAATTTCTATTTGGTCGCTACTTTTACGTTGTTTTAAAAAAAATGTACTAAAAAGCTCGTTTTTTTTTTTACAATAGCCTTAGGCTTCATTTTGGACGGCTTTCTTACTACTTAAAGCAGCTTTAAAATTTTGTACTATAAAGATGCTTTAAGAAGCAATAAGAAAGCCGTCACAAACAAAATCTCAGTATATGTTTAAAACGGATGTAGTTTTTCATAAGAGTTGTTGTAAATTTGATGTGAAGAATGCATCTAAACTACTGTAGAAAGTAGCTTTCTAGTATAAAATTTTATTGAAAACAATAAAAAAAAATAGTATTCGCCTATTCGGTTAAAAATTATGATTACCATTTGAAAAACAAAGCAATAAAAAAGCTATCCAAACCAAATTTTAAAAATGTCACTTTACCTACCCCAATTTCCAAAATAATAAGAAAAATGTTAATACCCATTATTGATTTCAAGCAAAATCAGTGCATATTACGTACCTATGATAATTTTGTCCAAGATTTGCTATTAGCGAGTGGGGATTAATAGAGTAGGTAAGAATTAGGCCTAACATATTAGTGGTCAAATTCATGCTTGACGTAAAAAACATAAATATGTCAAAGAGGGTCAACCACTTAAGTAAGTTTTTTCAATGGCTATATATATATTTTAGCCATCTTCGGTGTGGGATTATACTTAGGCTTCGTTTGGGACGGCTTTTTTATTGCTTTCTAAAACAGAGTTTTAGTACAAAAATAAAAAAAATTTGTACTAAAACTCCGTTTTAGAAAGCAGTAAAAAAGCTGTCCCAAACGAAGTCTTAATCCCCCCTACAAATCGTAATAATATTTCTTCAATTGAGATTTCTTCGTACCAATTGCCAACCCCCTCTCTCTCTCACTCACTCACTTAGTCAACGGTTGAAAAAAATAGTCTGACAATGATGATTGCTGAAGTCAATAGATGGAAGGTGGCAACAGACTTCAGTGTCATCAACAACGTACAACAACAACAACAATAACAAGCCTTTATCCCGCTATGTGGGGTCAGCTACATGAACGTGTTTTCTCCATTGTGTCATGTTAAGGGTCAAATTCTCATCTAAATCTAATAAATAAAGATCATTTCTAATATTTTCTAATCAAATATTTGAAGGTATATCTCTACCTTTCTTAATATAAGTCAAATCTAAAGCCTTTAGACTTCAGTGTCAGTTGACATAGAATGATGAAGGTAAGGAGAAGGCAGCCAAGTGAGGAAGATTTGACAATGATGGTCAATCAATGATGATTAGACGATAATGATTACAAACGATCATTTTAGAATTTCAATCAATAGATATAACATTAGTATTTTTATATCTCTAATTTATGATCTCTCTCATGTGCACTAAATTGGGTTTATTTATAATTTTTTTAGAGTGACATTCTGATTTTTAACTAAGACTCTAAACACTACTTCGAATGATTTATATCGATCCCCTTATTATAAATTGTACTTTAGGCATCTAAGCGCCTATTGATATTGATGTTTGATTTAACTGATCTTAAGCACATTTAATCCCTCTTATTGAGACACTCGTGAAATTTTTAATTATATTTTTATTGCTTGATTTAGATAGATTTAGACTTATATTAAGATATTTTTAGAGTCGCTGTGTTCTTCTTATCGAAATATTCTTTTTAATTATATAACTGTTGAAAAATGAGTTCAATGGTGTCTTAAATTATATGATTCTTCAATATTTGTAGTTGATTGATAGATAAAATATTATATAATTTAATTAATTATTATTATTATTATTAGTGTCATAAAGAAGCATTAACTAATAAACAAAGGTAAAACTCAAGGCAATATATTGTGCATCATAAATTTAGAAAGCTGAGCTTATTGTCAGCTTGGGCCGAACCCTAAAAGAAAGAAGCAATTACACCATGATTGTCAGTATGGGCCGAACTGGGCTGGCCTGTTGGCTCAATATCTATTCATATTGTTTAATTAATTAGTATAGTTTTAACTTTTAATGCAGATTGCAGGCTATTAGATGCTGAAAACGCTTCTTGATGTTTTAAAGCCTAAGGCTTCATTTGGGACGGCTGTTTTACTGCTTTTTTAAAAGCAATTTTTTAGTACAAAATTATAGCTTTAAAAGATTTTGAACTAGAAAATTACTTTAAAAAATAATAAGAAAGCTGTCATAAACAAAGCCAAATATAAGAGTTTCCTATTGTTTTTCGCCTTTCGATTGTCTTCTTCTTTGAAATGTAGACTTCCACTTCTTTCTCATCAAGAAACTTGTCCTATTTGCTTATTTGAAGAAAGAGGAAATTTGAGTGCACGATATTAAAAGAAGAGAGGTAGGTACAGAACGAGAGAAATTGATGAGATATATGTTGTTTCAAATGGCGATAGTTTTATGATAAAGAACAATGAGAATTGTGATGGGACTGGCAATGGGAAAACTGTTGGGAATCGTTCTTGTTGTCGTGTGGAACCTATGGGTGTAAACGAGACGAGACGAGTTAAGCTCGAGCCAATTCTAACTTGAGCTCGAGCTCTACTCTACGAGTTCGAGCCGGCTCACGAACTAGGCCGCTTATTATGAAAAACATAAAATGATTATCATTTAAGAAGAAGTAAAAAGCCGTCCCAAACGAAACTGAAGTTTCAATTTGATAATGCATAAGCACTTTTTAAAAATTTTGTATTTTTAGCTATTGGATTGAACAATTTCCTTAAACTATTACGCAAATGAAATGATTGGAATCTTCACCCATATATCACTATAAAAATTTATATTTTTTATTATATCGATTAGTTATCTGGTAATACTGATGGGTGTATATATATTTCACTTAATAATGTATTGTGTTTATAAACATATAAAATTTAATATTAAATTCTAATATCTTAAACATTATATTTATATTATTATTTAACTTTTAATTTTTTTGCTCTTTAGTGCCATTTCCATCATATAAATATCGGCACGAAAGTATTATAAAACTTTTGGGCTTTGCAATGCATGTGCCAATGCGGGCCGGCAAGCCCAGTATGCTTTTAGGCCAACAATGAACGCTAAGGTGGCCTTCGAACTCTCAGAAGCGGCTTTTTCACCTCCCATTTCATGGAACAATTATTAGGTCCAGTGACCGGACGTAGCTCTACGTTCGGTCACCACTGAGATCACGCCACATGCTCTTACTATGTTCGCGTATTGCTAGGTATTACTCGGTATTTTCTCTGTATTACTAGGTATTGCTTGGCAATAATGAGAAATACCGGTATGTGAAGACCAATAATGAGAAAAACTCGGTATTGCTTGGTATTACTCGATATTGCTCGGTATTGCTCGGTATTTGCCTTCACATAATTTTATTTCTCGTTATTGCCAAGCAAAATCGATAAATACCTAGCAATACTGAGCAATACCTAGTAATACCAGGTTCTCATGGATTTAAAAAACGCAGGGGCGACATACCCACTATTCGCCAGGTCGGGTCTGCGGTTTTGTGCCTGCTAAGTGGCGCGATCTTAGTGCCGGCCTAACGTAGCTCTACGTCTGTTCACCGGACCAAATAAAAATTGGAACACTACACATGTGTACACCTCCCGAATGAAAAAATTGGGCCTCAAAGTCGTTAAATTATTTTGTTCAGATGCCGAATGATCAATCAAGATGCGTCACATTGCTCCCTGCTCGTTACACGGCTCAGTACTGCTCACTACCCTGTTCGGAACTACTAACATGGCGCATTATGATTGGTGTCCGTAAGTTAAATTGTGTTTGACGTCCACACAAAATAATTTCTCCTCAAAGTCATATACCACAGCCTTGAAGACTACTCCCATCATGCCCTCCGAGCATGAAAAAAATTATATATTTTTTAAAATATAGACAACTGTATTTATTGAAGATGAAAAATATAGCTAAATTGTATATTCTTTTAAGAAAAAAAAAAAAGTTTATTGATTACTCAAATTGCGGTTTGAACCTTCCAATAGCGCTTTGAGCCCTTGATTCAGACTCATTTGGGCTCGGATTGGGTCGAATTTGGTGTCGTTGGATTCGTATTTTTGAGACGCTCAGTTTGACTATAAGCTCGCTGAAATCGGAGTTCATATGCTCTCGAATTTAATTTTTGAAGTTTTTTTATATAAACTAAAGTTAATAATAATAATAATAATAACATATCAAATCAGATCTTAAATGAATTGAATTGAATCTAACGGCATTGACCCGAATCAATACTCAAATTAAGCCTAATTTCATTATGATATGAAAATAAAAAGTTAAAGTAACAAATTATACAATAAATCATATAGTTTGTCTTTCCACAACTCAAACAATATATTTAAATAGAAGTATAATTGATAAACATCAAAATGAGTTAATCAAGTGTGTCAATAAATGACCCAACCACCCACCAACTTGACTCGAATCCAATCATAAAATTTGGGGTCTGATTGAACCGTTTAATAAACAAGTCGAATTCGGGATTTGCATTTCGACCCATTTATTAAACAGCTCAGGCTTAGAATGACCCATTTAATATTTTTATTTATTAGCATAATATTCTTATTTTATTAATCAATTAACCTAAAATATATGATTAACAATTTAATAAAAATATTTGTTAATTAAAGCGGATTATCAGCCGATTGGGGTTGGGTTGCTAGCGGGTATGATTCGATTTCATCTATTTGCCCAATTTATTAAACTAGTCGGGTTCAAGTTGATCATATACAAATTGAGTCAATTTCGGATTGGATCTGATTATCTGAACGTGACGAATTCGGCACCCCTAGAGCAAACAATCACATCATATGCACTATATAAAGTAGATAAATAAAAATAAAACATGGAAAGTGCACCAAAGAAGAAGATAATTTAGTAGTTCCTTTCCTATGTGAGTTATCAGCCTCAAATTGCAAAGTGTGCAGTACTTTAAAGCAAAAGTTTGATCCCAAAGGAATATAATCACTTTTGCCTCCTCATTTCTTTGAATAAAATGTGCAATATGAAGATTCATGGAGGGGACCAACTAAGACTTTTAATCCAAAATATGAATATTCCAAAGCAGAAAGTGATATCCAATTTTCTTGGAAAAGAAAAATAAAATAAAAATATATTAATAATAATTTAATATTTAAACTATTTATCATAAAGTGATATCCAACTTTGTTAGGTATAGTTTAGATAAATTAAAGTTATATTATTATTATTATTATTAGAGGAGGTATTAAGTTTTAAATAAGATTAAAATAAAATATAAATATTAATCTTAAATTTGATTTGAAATTGATTTTTAAAGAAAAATATTATGTATGTATATCTCGACATAAATTATATTATGAAGGAATTGGAAATTTTTTATGTTATTATCTATAAATTTAGGCTTCGTTTGTGACGGTTTTTTTACTGTTTATTGAAGCAGCTTTTTAGTACAAATTTTTTAATTTTTATACTAAAAACTGCTTCAAAAAGCAGTAATAAAAACGTCGTCCCGAACGAAGCCTTGTTCTCAAAATAAAATTTTAGAAACTAATTAATTTAATCTAATTCATCTAATTAATTTTGGAAAACTGATAAAAATATTAATTTGCTTTGTGCTTAATGAAGCTTTAAAAACTATTTAAGGAAGTAAGAGATTTGTTCTTAAAATTATAACAGAAACCAATTAACATCTTTCTTAAATTTTAAGTCGAAACTGATAATGAAATTCAAATAATTTTTTTTGGATTTAATGACCGAATCATTTTAATTAATGCCAAACCAAAACTGCAATCAATGTAGTAAATTATAATTAATTAGGGATGAAAACGTAATTATACCCCCACTATGCTTTCCCTTTTCCATTTATTTAAATGAAAATTTACTAGGACAATAAATTACTTCCATATAACTTTTCTTTAATATGAGTAATATTAATAATTATATGAATTATATATTTATTAGGGCTGTCAAAATCGGCAGGCGGTAGCGGCAGCGACAAGGCAGTGGCCAGGTAGCGGCAGCGGCGCAGCGATGTGTGCAAACACAGTAGCGAAGAGACACACGACTTGATGTGATCCGGGTAGAAGCAAGCACGCGACGTGGGTAGACGCGAGCAGACGCAGTCAAACGCATCTTTACTAGGTCATTTCGGGTCATTCCGAGTTTCCTAGTCATTTCAGGTCATTCCCGAGTTTTCGGGTCATTTTCGATTTTGTAACGGATTTGTTTGTTGAACACGAACTCAACTCGTTTCACAACTAGGTTGCCCTTAATTCTGAATTTTTAGATTGGGTTAGAGATGGATTTTTGGATCGTGTAATTATTACGTCCTCTGACCGGACGTAGAGCTACGTTCGGCCACCAATAACATGTCGCCACATGCTCTTACTCTCTACCGGGCGGCCCGACGACTTGACCCGGATCGAAACCCGTCAATTCTATGTTCGCGTATTCCGATGTATTACTCGGTATTTGCTCGGTATTAATAGGTATTGCATGACAATAACGAGAAATACCGCTCTGTGAAGACCAATACTGAGCAAATACCGAGTAATACCCAGTTGTACCGAGTTTTTTTATAGAAAAATATAGAAAAACTCGGTACAACTCGGTATTTGCTAGGTATTTGCTCAATATTGGTTATTGCCAAGCAAAATCGACCAAATACCTAGCAATACCGAGTAATACCGAGCAATACCGAGCTAAGTCGAGAAATACCGAGCCATCCTGGGTCTGTTCCGGGTCGGGTTGTCAGGGCGCGCGGTAAATAGTGAGAACAAGTGGCGTGATTCTACTGGCGGCCGAACGTAGAGCTACGTCCTGTGACCGGACCAAATAAAAGTTCCAAATATTGACACCCCTAATATTTAACATAAAAATTAATAATTATATCAATTAAAAAAATTAATGATTATCTCTTTTTTTTTTCATTTAAAATTATCGAGCTGATGTGGCCACGTGGTAGGCAACGGATAAGAACAAAAATAGCATGGCGGGACCTATTTCCCTTGTTCGTAGTAGTGCCAACACATGCCAGAAAAAGAGGGCAATTCATCTTTTTCTTTTGATTTTTTTAGCGCAAAGTAAAATTATGAACTGCTTGTAATTACGATTAATTTAACTATGATGGATATTTTTAGTATGAGATAATAGCTTTTAATTATTAAAGTTAAGATTCATTATCTCATTAATATGTCATTTAAAAATTAAGATATAATAATTATTTGGTACTTTATGTTCTAATTTCTATTATTATATCATTAATATGCTTTTAAAAATTAAGATATAATAATTATTGGGTGCTTTTATGTTCTAATTATGTGCTTGATAATTATATCATTTAAAGCAATAAAGAGATGGAGCTTTATGTTCTAATTTTTTCACAAAAAAATACACATACACACAGATAAAAAAGAAAAATATAAGAGACACCAAAATTTTTACATAAAATCGAAAATATCGTAGAAACTAACTCAATTAAAATAATCAACTATATATTTGAAGTTACAAGAGTGAAAATGAATTATAAAATTAAGTGTAATTGCTTAGTCTCATGTAGTTGTTGTAGCAGAGAGCGGAAGAAGTAATATAAAGAGGATGACACCAGAGAGAGAACATCAAACGATAATGGTAGGACGACACCATTTGGATGACAGACAATGGATTGTGGAAGGAAAGTGGCAGTGGCTGGTGGTGATTGTTGGTGTTAAACGTTAAGAATTCATTTTGCACGGTATTATTACTACTTCTTAAAGTAGCTTTCTAATACAAAAAGTTTAATTTTGTACTAGAAAGTTATTTTAAGAAGCAGTAAGAAAGTCATCCCAAACAAAGCCTAAGTAAAGCTCTAGAGTTCTTCATATCTTCAAGTTCTCTCTAAACTTAATCTAAATCTTTTTTATGTGTAGATTGTGGTCAATTTATAGTACTTTTAGAGTGTGTATTTTAGTAAATTTAACAAAAAATTCATAACACACTATTAGATGTCTCATAGTGAATTATTTGATCATGGACTATTTATTCAATATTTAAGTGCTCTAATAATCTCAAAATTGAGTAATCTTATTGGACTCATCTCATTGAGCTTGTCGATTTGAATATAAGCATGCAAGATCAGAAATCGTTTGCACTCAAATTGGATCACCTTTTGTGTCGTTGGGTCTGTCTTTTCGACACGTTCAATTCGACTACAAGTCTACCGAAATTAGAGTTCAAATATTACCTTGTGCAGTAATTTTTATTGATGCATATTAATAAATTCAACAACTATCTCAATCGCATAATCATTTTGTTGCAGTCCATGAACCCTAGTATGATATTTTGATGATGAGAAATAATGTCGATCTGAATTACTTGATTAGAAATTGAAACTTTTGAATTTTGTTCTTGTCTGTGAGTACTAACATTTCAGGGAGATCACATATTATTTAAGACAACAAGAAGACTCAAGACTGGATAGAGTATGATGTGAAGTTTGAAACCATGTAATTTCTATTTTTTTTGTATATTTTTTTCTTGAGTCTGGCCACAAAGTGTACGTAAACTGAGCAACCCAACACACACACACACACAGGGAGAACTTTATTTTAAGTTAATTTTTTTTAACTCCTTATAGATCATACTATACGAGTTTAAATCGCAATGTACGAACTACTGCGGCTCAACGACTACCTGTGAACAGATCGTACTGTACGAATCATATCGTACTTTATAAATTGTATCGTACTGTATGACGTGTTTTTAATTAAAAATCGTAGCCGTCAGATTAATTTGAGTGAGTTTTTAAACCATAAATTTTGAACTAATCGTACTGTACGATAATTTGAATACTTAAATTAACCCTGTGATTAGTTAGTAAATCAAAGATTAATGTCTGATTGGTTATCTACTGTACAATATGGTTTGTACTGCATGATCAACCGAGGTTGTTTTCTATCATCCTGAAAATCGTACCGGAATACTGGACGACCTTAAGCTTTTAACGTATTGTACTGTACGATGTTGATCGTACTAGATGATGAACAAAGATGAGTTTTGGTCGTCCCAATGTTTGTCCTGTACGAACGGAAGGAAAGTAACACATCGTACTGGACAATGTTGAATTGTATTATACGATATTGTTCAGAGAAATTGCATGCTTGTACTCTTTCGTACCAGGACGAAGGTTGTTTTGAATTGATTGTACTTTACGATTTTGGATCGTACTATATGAACATAAATCAATATATTGAAAATTTAGGATTTCTTGGAGCCTGATTTAAATATCTAAACTTATGTCTTTTGAGGAATATGTGTGAGAGAGGAATGTGACTAGAATGTGATTTCTTGAGAGAGAGCTTTTTGAGAAGATTTTGGGTTTGTGAGAGGAGGGAGAAGGAGTGTGAGGGAGATCACACGGTTGCTCCTCCTGTGGTCCGAGAAGATCTCTTGGGAAGCTTTCTAAGGGGGAGATCCTTCAAGGCCTGTGTCCTTTAAGGTACTTTGCCTTCTCCAGGAGGGAGAAAAACGAGAAGGTTCGTTGTTGTCACCGGAAGGGTGACATAGTGTTTGGTACTCCGCCATGCCGAGAAGGTACTGAAAGTGAGGTTTGTAAAGACTTCTCCGCCTTGCTGTGGGGGCAAAAGGAGAATTACTGTTTAGTTATGAAATTCCTAGAGTTGAGGAATCCAGAGAGTGGACGTAGGTCAAGTGACCGAACAACTATAAATCTTCAGGTGTGATTTTTCCTTTAATGCACTTTATTTACGTTCTGCATTTTTACATTCGTTATAATTGCTTGGTGAAAATCACATTCTAATTTTTTGTTGAGTAAGTTAAAATTTCACCACCTATTGTTGCAATCGTGTTTTAAGAATTCACTTCCGCATCAATTTAATTTTCTTGTTTAAAATTTAAAAACACAAAAAAAATTAGAACTCTTGTTTATGATTGTTATTTTATTGCAACAAATTTCCAATTCCCCCCCCCCCCCCCCCCCCCCCCCCCCCCCTCTTGGCGCATCTCGTACTTTAGCATTCTACTCAATCTATTAAGTGAATAAACAATAATATAAATATCAATAACTACAATTCTATTGAATTTGCGACTGCATATGATCACAAGAAATACAATTATAACTCAATCACGACAGTCTAGTCGTAGCAATTCGAGTACCACTCAACAAATAGCTTATGGACGGCCGAAAAATTGTCGCTTACAATTGCTAAACTAGACATCAACTGTCCTCTACATATATTCTAAAGAAATGCTCTGATTTGAGCATACGTAAATTCGACTCAACCCGACTCGGCCTTCAAATATTTAACCTAGCGGTTATGTTGTATAACAATTATTGATTGTCAGGGAATGATGAATCAAACACAAAGAGAAATAATAAATCACGATATACAAAACACAAACGAACACAAGAGATTTACGTGGAAAACTAAAATTTAGGAAAAACCACAAGGCAGAATGTAGAACGGGCTCATTATAGAGAAGAGATGGAGTACAAATAGCGTACGAACCCTGAGCCTTTTACAATATATTTATAGCACAACACTAGGACACTGAAAAACAAACAAAATATCAAAAATATCCTGATAGGTATAACAGCGCCAAGAGGCGCTCCCATCTTAGACCTCCGATATATCTACAAAGAATATCACGGTCAAGGATAAAAACAAATAAAGATCCAACCATGACATACATCAAAGAACTTATCGGCATCTTCTGAATATTTATCTATACCTACAAGTGCTTTAATTTAGCCATATGTGATACATAACATCACAAAACGACAATATCCTTTGGGCCATTACCCCTACTGCACTACTCTCCTTCCTTGAAGCTTCTTTGTTATTCATTATTACTCTCCCTTGTTTTCTATTGTATCATTTAATAAAGTTTCAGGCCGTACTTAATCAACATGAAATAATCATGAAGTGAAAAAAATATTTATTTATTATTAAGATGTGTGACATAAAAGATCAAAATGATCTGAAAGATCAAAATGATCACCGACAATATTATATAATACTTGTGACCGATAAATTTTTTTTTAAGAACGGGGGTATCGGCCCACTGTCGCGTCAGCTTGTGACACGTTTGACGATGTCTACTAATCCCTCGGCGAGTCTACCAGCAACCAACCCCACAGGTGCAGGACCCACAGTTCTTTTTTCTCCACTTAAGAAGTCGTGCTGTATAAGAGTGGATTCGAACTTGGAATGGGGGGTTCCCAACCAAGCACCCACCAACCCACCTAAGCCTGGTGGGGTTGATCGATAATTTTCATTACACTGGAAGCCACAATGTGACCAGGATATATCGAAGGCTGAACCTTCTATTCCTTATGGGTTATAGGATAATTGGGCAAAGGAATAGTTCAATAAGCATACTTTATAAGTATCATTTGATTATTTATATGTAGAGATTTATAAAATTATTTAACTTATTTAGAGATTCTAAGAAAAAAAAATTATATTCCTTTTTTTTTCCTTAGGGCTCCACCAAATGGCAAAGGTGATTTTGAGCATTGATAAAATGAGGAAATATTTCTTTTCATTGAGAGCTAAATATCATTAAAAAATATTACTAAAATGTCATTATAATTACAAATGTAACATTGAAAGATGTCATCTTATTAAAATATTTATGAAAATTATGATCTTGTATATTTCTTTCAAAATAGCTAATTAATGTTAAATTTGATAGTTTTTAAATTAAAAAAAAAATATTATTTTTTATAGCTAATTAATGTTAATTTGATTTGCATTTGAAATGATCATTTTGAAATCTTAACAAATATATAAGCTAATTTGAATGCAAATTTATGATATGTCTTGGGTATTTGAGCGACATGCAAAAGTTTTTTTGGGTGAGATTGACTGCTGAAAATAATCGTGATACATGTTATGCAATAAAAAGACTAAACGATATATCATAAGAAGAGGCCTAAATGATTAAATTTTTTTACGAATGAACAAAATGGTTTCCGGCCACTATGTAAAAGTCTCATTTTAGTTTCTTTACTTGTTAAATAGAGATCAAAATGATTCCACAGAAAAATTAATTTTGTCCATGTTTGTTTAAAGAATTAAGGGATCAAATTGATGCTTTTATATAATCATAGACTATTTTAGTCCTTAAAAAAGTTTATGAACCAATTTGATCCTTTTCTCATTATATAAAATTAGAAGATATTGTGTCATATACATTCTTGTCGAATAATTTTTAAATCTCTTAAAATTTAAAAATATTACTTGCAAACATGGGCGGAGGGAAGGGGGGCATGTGCCCCCAGTCCCCCTCTAAAAAAATAAAAAAAATCAATTATTTAAGTTGGAAGTTTCAAAAATTAAATCAGAGACCATTTGAACTCCGATTTCAATAAACTTGCAGTCAAATTGAACGTCTCAAAAATACAAATCCAACGACACCAAATTCGACTCTATCCAAGCCCAAACAAGTCCAAATCAAAAACCTGAAGCTCATTTGGAAGGTTCAATCCATAATTTGGATTACCAAACAGGTTCCAAAATTGACATGCTTAAAGTTGAATCGAGCGGCTCGACGAGACAAATTCAACGAGCCCAAGATTGTCAAATTTTGATATCATTAAGACATTCAAATGTCCAATAAACGGTCCATGATCAAGGGAATCAACATCTGCAGTCCATTCAATCTCGAGTAAATTTTAGTTGAAATTGTATTAAAACGGTTGAATTTGAAACTCACTTAAATTAGCTTAAATGAAAATATTTTAAAGAATTTCAAGTAAATTTTAGCCCTCGACCCAAGCTTTCTGCTTCGTTTTCCGCTTTGCTCCTCTCTCACGACTTGCAACTCACAACATTGAGCATGACATTCGTTTTCCCTTTCGCTCCACCCTCGCCCACAAACGGAGACCGCCAGTGGCAGATATTTATGTCTTCTAAGATCTAAAGATCATGTCATTTGCATTCTTAATTTTTATCTTAGAGCTTCTCTTGACTCTCGTAATGAGACAACAAATAAAACTATTTTAATTTAGACCCGACCCCCCTGAATAAAATTTCTGGCTCCGCCATTGCTTGCAAACTCAAATACCTATTATATATATATATATATATATATATATATATATATATATATATATATATATATATATATATATATATATATATATATATATATATATATATATATATATATATATATATATATATATATATATATATATATATATATATTGCAAAAATTATATTCTACTTCTATTTTTGGGAAAAGTATGTAATTTCAACTTCATTGTAGCATGTTTTCCCATTATAATTTTTTTTTAAGAATAAGATTTTATGCTATTTAATTTTTTTATAAGTATATTTGATAATTCATAACTCATTTATTTTAAATTTATTTATGTTTTTATAGTCATTAATAACATCATAAATGTTCTTATATTCTTTTTTTAGTAAGCATCTTTAATTTTAAAATGCAACTCATCTTGGCCTGCTAATTGAGAGCTTTGACTACTAATCAAGAGGTTATAGATTCGAGTCTTGATTTATTTATGAGTGTCTTAATTAGTCTAAGGCTTCATTTGGGACAACTCTTTTACTGCTTTTTGCTTTCTGAAGCATTTTTTTAATATAATTTTTTAGTGTAAGAAATTTTTGTACAAAAAACTGTTTTAGAAATAAGTAAGAAAGTCGTCCCAAACGAAGCATAAGATTTCATTTGAGATGACTTCCTTAATGCTTTTTAAAGTAAGTTTTTAGCAAGGCTTTTAAAATCGGATCGGTCAATGAACCAGAAGAAGGAGGGGTTAGAGGTTTGATGGTTCGACCCGGGTCGAACCGGGGTCGAACCGGATGACGTAATAAATATATATTATATTTAAATATTATAATAATGACACAAATATTTATAAATATATAGCAAAATTTGAAGAAAATTATAATACTTTTACTTATCTAAGACACAACCAATCATAAAAAGATGCAAAATTACTTTATACCAAGTGATAACAAAAATATAACATATTCATAATTAAAATCAAAGTTTCACTTTTTCAATTCAATAGTTTCAAAGATCTCCTAAATTAGCATCATCAAATCTATCTATATAAGTTGAGTCTCAATGTCTCGCTTCACCAAAATGTTCAAACTCAAATGCATCCGATTGATCGAGCCCGGTTATGTCTCCTACATCTCCTTCATTCTCTAAATCACCTTCACCAACAAATAAGAAATATACAATAAGATATTATTTTTGCTTTCAATTAAATAATATATTCAAATTTCATTGTCAACTTACAATGTCCTGGCTGATCAAATGATATATTTTGTTCTTCAACAACTGGTATTGCATCCTCTTAATTTTCCAAATCCTGTAAGTCAAATTCTGGAGTTGTTTCATCTTCAAGTATCCAAAAATCAATCATTTCAACACAAGTGTAGTCCAGAGGGTCATAATGTCTTTTTTTAAGTTGAAACCTAATATATGAATAAATAATTTTATGTTAAGATTATACATACTACTTAAATTGACACTTGTACATAAATTTAATGTTAGATCATACATATTCTTTAAATTCAAATTATATCAAACATATACAAGATCGTTGAGTCGTTGATGCTCCAAATAATTCTGTCTCTTTGAGTGTATTTGTTCAAAAACACTCCAATTTCTTTCGCATCCTGATGAAGATGATGTTTCACTGAGAATTCTTATAGCAACTTTTTGCAAGTTTGGAGCACTTGATCCAAACATCTTCCACCACTCATCTACATATTATCAAGTTTGAAAGTTTAGTGAATAAGCATATTTATATAAGTATATACACATGTTAAAAGTAAAAAAGAGAATTACCAGGTTGCATTTCTTTCTCCATTGTCAGTGCAATTGGTTTTCCAAAGTTTTCTAAGCCATCACGAAATAATCTAACTTCATTCATTGCAATGGTGGGCTTAGAGCAAATGTCTTTATTTTCAATTAATTCAACTAAACCTTGTAAAATTCCTGGCTTTTGACAATAGTTCTCTCTATCATATTGAAAATGAGGATTGAGAAAATATGCTGCTGCATGGATGCCTTGTCTTAATTGAGTATCCCATCTTCTTTTTATTATAGTAGTAAAAGGTTTATATGATCTCTTTATATTTTTGAATATAGCTTTAATTGACTTTCTTGCTCTATACATGCCATCATATAGATATCCAAGAGACGGTTTTTCATCATAGTCAACAATACACAACAATCTAATCAAAGGGCATGCTATCTTTAAAATAATAAGACAGTTATCCCAAAACTTCAAGTATAAAATAATTGAAACTACCTCCTTTCCCTTGGAAGTTTTGGATATCTTTGAATCCACAAAGAACTTGCTTGTGATTAGTGCTTGTAGGTCATGATGATGCTCATGCACACTTTTCAAAGTTAAAAATGTTGTTGCAAAATGGGTTGCTCCAGGACGTACGATCTCCTTCCAACCTGGCCTTTTCCTAAGCCAGGCAAGTATGAATATGTAATTATAATAAAAAAATTATCAACTTTGATGCTTTTTTTTCTAGGTCCTCTATAAGCGACATACTGCCAATATCTTTCAAAATTAAATTCATACAATGAGCGGCACAAGGAGACCAGTAAATATTATTGAATCTGTCATGTAATAGTTGACCTGCCTTTTTGTAATGAGCTGCATTATCAGTAACTATTTGAACAACACTCTCTGGACCAACCCAATCAACAACCTCAGCAAATAAAGAGCACAAAGCGGTAGCATCCTTTGTGATGTCTGAAGCATCAACTGATTTTAAAAAAAGCCACACCACGTGGATAATATATCAATAAATTAATTAAAGTTATACTCCTACTATCAGTCCATCCATCTGTCATAAGTGTACAACCTGTTACCTTCCAAATTTGTCTATAACTATCAATGAGTAGTCTGCATTTTTTCTTGCAATCCCTAAGTAAGTTGACTCTCATGTTATGATAACTGGGGAGCATATAATCAGGACCTATTGCAGCAATAACATCAACAGCTTTCTGTGCATATACTGAAGTAAGAGCATTAAAAAGAATACAACAATAAAAAAACCACCTTGCTAATGCCATATCTGCACGGTGCACTACTTCTTTAGATGCTAAAACACTCTTAATTGAAGGTTGGGAACCTCCTATAGTTCTAGGAGCAAAGAAGGTATCTATATCAGAAGCTTTTCTTTTTTCCTTTGCTAAGTTCTGAAACATGTGCTTGTGAAGATTGTGTTTTTGGTACCGAGCAAGAATCTCTCTTCATCTATAGCATCATCCACAGGAAATGGTGTACTGTCCAATTTTTCCTGTGCTTGTTATTTTTTTCTTAAAATTTCATTCAAGTTTTCATTCATTTGATATCTAACATCATGTGGAATCTTCTTGCAAGCAGCTATATTCCCCTTTACACCTGCTAAATGCTGTTTCATTCTATTAATTCCTCCTCCCTTGTATGAAATACCACAATGTAGACATTTAAATTGTTTCTTCCCATCAGATCCTTTAACTTCAGTAAAATGGTTCCAAGCAATATCCATTTTCTCACGCACAATATAAGTTGATCTTGAAGTCTGATTACTAGGTGCTTCATTCTAATTTGATTTATTAAATAAAATAACATACAAATAAATAAAAACCATGCAACGTAGAAAACTATAAAGTAGAAAACTACAAAGTAGAAAACTATAAAGTAAAAATAATAATAAAGTTGAAAACTATGCAAGGTAGAAAACAATGCATACCTCAATTCGTCGTAGTAGTAATTTTATATCACTTCAAAGAAAGCACGTTCAGAACCTGGAATATATTTAAGATGATTTCAAATTGAATATGCATTTTAACTATAATACTAAGAAAGATAAAAGTATCCAATCATTAAAGAAAAACTCAATCATTATGATAATAAAACTGGGCTACATGAATCTCAACAATATAAGCATATGTAAGCCAACTCTTATTTCATAATTCCTCTAGCACAAGCTCTAAAAGACAAGTTATCACGGTAACTTAATTATAACCAGTAGTGCAACACAAATGTGATTGTAAATTCATGTCAATCATAATCAAACTTAACAGTTGCCACTTGCCACTATTATGGTATAAAAATCATCAACAAGGTATGTAACTCTTACTCGGAAAACATCCTTATTAGTTATTACTTAATGACATCAACTTAAGCAGCTTAGTCTTCTATATAACATAAGATCAACACAACACAAAAAAAAAACCTATCGTAACTTGTAAGTTCTCCCTATATTATGGCTTTCTTCCTAAATGCCTAAACAAAATTGATTATAATAACTAGCAAAAGTTATTCAATTCAATCTTTATGTCATTGCTCTATCATGACATCGGTAAAAAAATTATAAAAAAAAAAAAAAGAAAACTTGTATATATTATAAAAAAAATTAAGATCCATAATCCATTGCAACAGAGATAATTAAAAGCTTTCATGATCTCCACTGGCAACCAAAATCGTGGATGAACCATGAACGACATTGGATGAACGTCGGTGGATGAACGACATTGGAAAAAAGTTTTAAAAAGTGATTTTGAAAATTAAAAGTGCAAAATTGTTTCACATTTTGTTGTATATTCCATTAATACCAGTTCCCACAAAACCCTAAGCAGTATGCTTAAAAATTAAAATAGATGGAAAAGGAAAACAGGTCGGCGGTCATCAGCCTACTACCGAATGCAAGGAGAAGGAGAAGCGGGTGAAGAACTTACAGTGGGTTGGAGAAGAGAATCCCTGGTCGGCAAAAGAAGTGAATGACGAACGACGCCGGTCGTGAAAGGGGAGCGAGCAGACGAATGACGGAACGAGGCCGAACGAACGAAATAGCGAATATGTGAATAATAGGGGTTTTTGTTTTGTATCAGCTTTGTCTCATATTAACCGTAGGATCATATCCAACGGCTCAGAAAAAAATTTGCCCGAACCGTCCTGTTATCCAAAACCGGAGCCAGTTTTCCGGTTCGACGGTCGGACCGACGGTTCGAACGATCTAATGTCGGTTCGAGGCGAAAACGGTTCTCAAGCGAACCGTAACCGGCCGGCCGGCTGATTCGCGGTTCAACCGGTTGAACCGGCCGGTTCGGTTCGGTTTTAAAAGCCTTGATTTTTAGTATGAAAATTAAAATTTTAGTGCTAAAAAGCTGTTTTAAAAATTATTAAGAAAATAATTTCAATTCAAACCAAAATGTCTAAAAAACCATTAATTTTAAAAGAGATTTTTAGTACAATTCTTTGTCGGATTTTTGTCCCTAAGCGGTCAGCAAACTTTCAATTAAGATAAATAAATAAATCACGGACTCATTACTGCAAAAAGTTTGAGATCTCTCCAGATTCACGGATTTGGAGGGGAGCAAAAAAGGAAGACAGTCTCCAGCTTCCCACCCATGCGTCTTCGTTCAACGAGTGGGGCCCAAACGTCCTTTCTACCCCAATATTTAGGCTAGGTTCGTTTTGTGGTCCAATTTCTCCTGCTTTTTTGGGTTTGTTCAATCACTTTAATGAGCTTCTTCACCTTCCTTCCCTCTCGCTTAATCCATCTGTTAAAGGAAAGTATGAACGGGTGGGCTATCAGACCGGGTCATTTTGGGTCGCACCGGGCCGAATAGGCCAAGAGGCTTTGTATATGACAACTTAACTATCGCTTTGGGTTTAGATTATGCTCAAAGGGTATGTATGTGTTCATCATTGGACCATCACCTAAGGGCCTGAATTCTACCACACCATCACTTGAGGCCCTAAAACTCCGTTAGACCATCAACTGACGTCAGAGTTTTGTCAACTCAATATCATACTATTAACTGACACCTCAACTTTTGAGTGACGCCAGATTTAACATTATACTTCAATCATACATTTGACATTTGTAATCTGATCGCCCTCAGGGACGAGTCAGCCCATTGTACTCAACTCAAATTCTAGTGAAATATTTTTAAATGGGCTAGACCCCGTGGTTTTCTCTTTTTCAGAGTTTTCCACGTAAATAATCTCATGTTCCTTGTGTGTGAGCTGAATATTCATGCAACACTAAGACATAAAATTACAACTCTTTCGCCGCGTATATTCTAGCCCGCAACAAAAAATATTTAATTTTAATCTAAACTATTAAATTATAATATTCTTTCAATCTACTATTACCATATTAATGCTATTGAAAAATATCTTACTATAATCATCGCGTTTAAAATGTGCGTTTAAAGTGTTTTTGTTTTATTTTGTATGCATAAAAACCTCACCGATAACGTAAAACATTCAGTTCAACCGTTACTCGGTCAGGGACAAGCAAAAGCCCAACAAGAAATCATTCGGACCGGGTTTATCTCATTAACCCGCCCGAATTCTGATTATTCAATAGCCAATTTCTTGAACGGTCCATCCGAACAGCTCACACAGCCCGCCGGTTACAGCTATAAACCGCCGTTTCCCCCATAAATAACCCTCCATACCCCCGACGAAGAGCACCACAAGAGAAAGAAACAGAACCAGAGAGAGAGAGAGAGAGAGAGAGAGAGAGAGAGAGAGAGATGGCGGATGCTGTGCAATCTTGGAGCATCGACAACATCCTCAAGAAGCATTTGCCCCACAGGGGATCCGTGGACGAGGATGATCTGAACTGGGACGACAAGAAGGATTGGGCCTCGAACATTCCGGCGAAGAAATGGCCGGCGGATCCGGCCGAATGCTTATCCAATGCTCGTCACGAGTTCGGCGAGCACGGCGGCGTCAACATGTCGATCGAAGCATCCGCGACCTTCACGGTCATGGAACCCGACACGATGCGTAAGATGTTCGCCGGCGAGCTGGGACCCGATCGAGATTTCTATATCTATAGCCGACACTTTAATCCCACCGTACTCAACCTCGGCCGCCAGATGGCCGCCCTTGAAGGCACCGAAGCTGCTTACTGCACCGCCTCCGGCATGTCCGCCATCTCCGCCGTGATCCTCCAGCTATGCCCTAGCGGATCTCACATCGTCGCCTCCAGATGCCTTTACGGCGGAACCCACGCTCTTCTCTCACAATTCCTGCCGCGAGCTGCCGGGATCCAGACGAGCTTTGTGGATATTAATGATATGGAAGCCGTTCGGGCTGCGGTCAGGGAAGGAGAGACGAGGTTGATTTATGCGGAGACGATGTCGAATCCCACGCTAACGGTGGCGGATATACCGAGTTTGAGTGCGGTGGCGAGGGAGAAGGGGCTGTTGCTGGTGGTGGATAATACGTTTACGCCGATGGTCGTGTCGCCAGCGAGATTGGGCGCGGATGTGGTCGTGCACAGTGTTTCGAAGTTTATTAGCGGTGGCGCCGACATCATCGCAGGTATGTGGCTATGATTTGATGCCCTAATGCGGGCAACGCCCAGTGCCCTACTTTTCCTATTTTAAATTTAAATTTATTTATTTTGCTTTGGAATGTTCAGGAAGGGTTTGGTTCGCCCGCCACGCTCGTGAGTGTCGGCGATTATCATTAATTCATTATTATGATGGAAATTTTTTCAATAGAATATTTGATTAAAGACCTCAACTAATCAACAAAGAATAAACAGTCCATCAAAATTTAGAAACATATTTTCAATCCACTGAAGGGCTATTTTGGATAATTTTTATTTTATTTTATTATTTATATATTTTAAAAAATATGTTTGATTTATATTTTCTTAGTTGTTTTTGTTTTTTTTTTTTACTTTTTAAAAGTATTCAAAATGTTTTCATATATTTTTAAGATCCTATGAAATTCAATTAATAGAAAATAATCATCAAGAATATGAATTGTTTTTTATTTTATATTTAGTTAAATAAGATAAAAAAATAAATCAGAAGCTGATATCAAATAGCCCCTAACGACAAAATGAGTATTTCCACTTCTATGAAACATAAGAAAAAACATGCAATTTTAAGTTTTTAGATAATTTTATGTTTAATATTAATAGAAATTGTAAAAAATATAATAAAACATTAAGATATTTATTTATATATAATTAGTAGAATAAATATATTATAAAATGCATGATTAAATTAGTACGTTGTTAATTTTTATGTTTAGATCATCCATTTTTTTTTCCAACTAATATTTTACTTGAAATATTTTGGATATGATTTTTGTCTTTATTATTATTATTTTTCATTTGGTTTAGACAATTCTAAATTTGAAAAAAAAAATGATGGAGAAAAAAGATTGATACGTAGACATTCAATATTAATTAAAATGATCTAAAAAGCTTAGTCATCGATCCCAGCTCACAAGCCATTTATTGAGCCATCTCGCGAACAATTTCACTCACTTACACCTTCATTGCACAGATCAAAATGGAACAAGATATTTTCCTGAATAAATAACATGCTTTATACAACTTTATTTTTTACATGAAATACTTTATGTAAGAATCAGATATTTCATTCTTCACTTGGGTTAATTTCTTAATGAACTTTTATATAGATTGTAAGACTATTTCTTCTAATTAGACAAAGTCTGCGACATAGAATATAAAGCGTCAATTCTAATTTATATTATCTTAAAAAACGCTAACAAATTCGTATAAGTTAGCATAACAATTAAAACGCTATTGCATTAAGTGTAAGCATTTTTTAAGACAGTTTTGTTCCTTGATTAAATAGCCATACTTTTTAAAATTATTTATTTCTAAGCAAAAGATAATGAGAAATCTGCAGGAGTCAGAGATTGTATTAATTTAATTATTTAACTAAAGATTCCCACGTGGCCATTTTCATTGCATCCATTGATATCCACATGCCACACAAGACACTAATTCGGTCACTTTGTCCACTACTGGGTGTTCCACTGACTTTATTCTTATTTGGCTCCATAGATTCAGACCAGCCCAACGTACAGACAAAACTTTGGATATATTAGATTAGTAGTAATCGTTTTGTTTCTGGGCCGGTTGTTACAGTCAAATTACCTTGGACTCCTCCAGTCTGGAGCATGTGCCAAGCCTGAAGCCTTCTGGGCCTTATCACAGGAAAGGTGGCAACAGCTCACCTCCTTCATTATCCTTCTTTTTTTTTTAATGGAAATATCATATCCTACTCCATAAAATAATGTTTTGCATTTTGCTTATCATTTAGGGGCTATTTGGTAGCACTCAAGATTTGATTTAAGTAGTATTTCATAAATATGCTAAATCTGGATTTTGGAAATCCTTAGGGGCTTAAATCTTGAAAACTGTTTAGTAACATTCATGATAAATCCTATTAAATCTCGTGTGACTATTTGACTATGAAGTGGATTTAATGAGCTGACTCTTCCTCTCCGGCCAACTCTTCCTCTCCGGCCAACGGATTTGGTAAATCCTGCAAAAAGCAGGATTTTAGAAATTCAGGGGTTTAGCATGAAAAGGAGGAATTTTCCGTCTACAGCGTCAATTTGATTTTGCATTTTAGGCCGTGGTGTTCACTCAAATCCGCCTCAAATACAGCTTAAATCCTGCTACCAAACAGCCCCTTATAGATAAACATCTAATGTAATTAACTTACCTTGATGTGTTTATGCAGATGATTTAATTGGAATCTTCACCTATATATCAGTATAAAATTTAATATTAATTTCTGATATCATAACCATTATTTATAATTTATTTTAAATTTTTTATGAACTAATTTTTCTGCTTTTTATTGTCGTAGAAATATCAACTTAAAACTTTGTGTTTTTTTGCAGGTGCCATATGCGGGCCGGCGAGCCTAGTAAACTCCATGATGGACCCGCAGAACGGCGCCCTTATGCTTCTCGGCCCAACAATGAACGCCAAGGTGGCCTTCGAACTGGCGGAGCGACTTCCCCACCTCTCCCTTCGCATGAAGGAACATTGCAGCCGCGCCATGGCGTACGCCTCCCGCATGAAAAAACTGGGCCTCAAAGTGATCTACCCGGGCCTCGAAGACCACTCCCACCACTCCCTCCTCCGCTCCATCGCCAACCCCGGCTACGGCTCCGGCGGCATGCTCTGCGTCGACATGGGCACCGAGGACCGCGCCAACCGCTTCCTCCACCACTTGCAGAACACCGCCCAGTTCGGCCTCATCGCCGTCTCCCTCGGATACTACGAGACGCTCATGTCGTGCTCCGGCAGCAGCACCAGCAGCGAGCTCACCGAGCAGGACAAGGCGCTCGCCGGAATTTCGCCGGGCCTTATACGCATGTCGGTGGGCTATAGCGGATCGCTTGAACAGAGGTGGGCGCAGTTCGAGCGAGCGCTGGCTGCGTGTGCGAAGGATAATGTGGCTGCGCCGCCGCATCTGCCGATTTCCTCGATCTCATATGGTGTTGATGACTGATGGATGGATGAATTATGTGGGGAATAAAGGGACCGTCTGTTTGTTTGTAGGTTTCTCTGTTGGTTTGCATGTTATGATGAATCTTTGATGGAATTTGGAATGTGGGAACTTGCACTGAACTTGTTTGTATTGTTAGTCTACATATATTTCAGTATATTATTATATTCTCGCAAATGCTGTGGGCTTTATTATGTTTTTTTAACAAGAATACACTCATCAATAGATGGATGAAAAGAAAACAGCACTCTAAAATTTTTATTTGAGAAGTAAAAAATTATGGGACTTGACCAAAATATCAAATAATTTAATTATGTGAATGTTAATTATGAAGATTTGTTTGTCCACCAAATCAAAGAAGGTGAAATCATAATTGTATAAGTGGCTGCCAAAAAATGTTGTAAAGGTAACAGGGGATGAGAGGTGTTTGGATGATTGCAGTCAAGTGACAACAGTCTGGTGGGGAGTGGCAATCCAACTATGATTGTAGTATGACAATGATTGTCATGCTACGACGGTGGTTTGGTGGCGACAATCCAATGAAAATGGTGCAAGATTGTGGGGGTTTGACAATGATGGTTAAGTTACAACAATCTAGCAACGGTGATGGTGTGATTTGATGATGATGATTAGGCGAGGTGATCCAATGATGATGATCAGGTGGTAGAGGTCCAACGATAGTGGTCAAGTAGTGGCTATCAGATAGTGAAGTCTAAGCATTTGTGATTCAACGATTAAGGTTATGATGCGGTGGTCTGACAGTGACAGACAAGGATGATCTAATTGTGGCAATCAAACGATGTTTCCAAGGCAGTGATTGGGTGGTAGTTTAAAGACAATGAGCAATAACTATCTAATGACAACAATCAAGTGACATTTCAAAGGAAACAATTTGGCAGTGGTAGGATGGTGGTCTAACAACGAAGGTCTGACAACAGCAGTAGCTGATGGTCAAGTGGCAACAATTGAACGGTTGTCCAAAGATAGAATTCTACCGATAATCTGATGATGGTTGTCCAATGGTTGTACCCCGACAGTGGTGCTTGAATAAGTTTTGAGATTCTCCAAGATTCTAAGATTCTTTAAATCTTAAGCCAAATGATCACCATCATTTAGAGAGCATAGGCATGCCCCATAAATATAACTAAAATTCTTCTGGTTATACTGTGGATAACCTCACAGTTGGAGAAAAGAACACCATAGAATATTATAATTCCTCTTAAGGAATTTTAATGGAAATTCCTTAAATTGTTGGAGTAAAAAACCCTTCAGTCTTCACTCATCTCAGTTATATAACTTAGTATAAGAACTAATCAAGAATCCTTCCCATTGGCTATATCAACTTTCCTTCTCCTTCCACATGACCTGATTTATGTCATCGCATCCTATGGTACAGCTCATACATCCGTTCATCCCAATTCAATCGCAAATACACCTACTAAGGCTTCGTTTGGGATGACTTATTTATTGCTTCTTAAAATAACTTCTTAGTACAAAATTATTTAATTTTTCTCCTAAAAAAACTACTTTAAGAGGCATTAAAAAAACCATCTCAAATGAAGCTTAAATTTCAGACAAAAATGTTCTATTAACGAGAGGCCTGAACTTAAACAGAAACTAACGAGCTTGTCTACAGAATAACCACTAAAGATTTCAGGAGAATTTCCACTACGAGTATCCTCAAATCTTGAAGAATGTGCAGAATAATTGAAATGATGGGACAAAGTACAGCATATAGATGCCATGAAATCACTAGAAGTAACTTGTATGATCATTAGTTAGCAGATCGGTTCTTACCATAAGTATGCATTAGAAATGAAGTCCTCGTCAGTAGTTTAAGTCTTGCTGGGAAATCTCAAAATAAGCCCATCAAAGTCAACAGGAAGAAGCAACTTCTGAAGTAGGCAGCTTGTGGAGATAGCATCTGGGGGTGGTACAATCATATAGATTTCATTCTTTTTACTAAGCATCCCCACCACAGTCAAAGAGGTGCCCTCCTTGATGAACCTGCTAATCTCATGCGAGATCAAACAGTTTTGATGGATTAATACTTCAGAGGGATGAAAAATGAAGTGAGATAATTCACGCTTCGTTTGGAATGATTTTCTTATTGCTTCTTAAAGCAACTTTTTAGTATAAAAATTAGGATTTTGTACTAAAAACAGCTTTAAGAAGCACAGAGAAAGCCGTTCCAAACGAAGCCTCAGCCAACAAAATGCGTACCCCTCTTTGAGATGGAGCAAGCGAGCTTCGACGGGAAGGGACCTTTCTTCTAGCCATTTCTTCAGAGTAGAAGACACCATTCTGTTTTTCTTTCTGGTATTCACAATCAAGTTTTCACCAACCAGAGGAATAACTTTAGAATCATAACCAGCTTTTACTAAAGCTCTCATTCCAGATTTTGCATCTGTTATGTAGAAGTCAGCAGTAAACCTCTGTGAATATTTGAAAACAAGAGAAAATAAAACCATATCAGCAAATCTAGTTTTATAGAAAGTGGCAATACGTTTGAAGGACTGCGTTCATAGCTTTAGCGAATAAATAAGTGATTTATGAAAAAAAAAACTGAAAAATTTTTATTGAGCACTTGATCAAAATATATAAGGCACCATGTAGGATGAGGGGTAATAAACTTCCAAAGGTAAAAAAATTCATTACTTTATAACATTTTGTTCTTTACTCAAAGATCCAACTAAACTTTGAATATTGATCTGATAGTAAATACTTGAGTTCACAAGTAATCCTATTAGAAATACTTGAGTTCGCAAGTAATCCTATCAGAAATACTTGAGTTCGCAAGCAACCCTAATAATAAATTGATAAAAAACAGCGAGAAAGATCACAAAAACGCCAACAAAATCAACCCAAGACAGTAGATTGTATTAGGGAAATCAAAGCAAAGCAAACATAAAGCAAATATATAATTGATCCTCAATTCGAGAGGAGAATCATTCTCTTCCAATCTCTAGACGAAGAGTCTAGAGCCTAAATCACCTAATATGAAAAAGTTCTTATAATGAAAATCGAAAGAGCTCAACACAAGAATCCAAGAATTGAAGATTGTGGTTCCTTTGGGTTATATCTTCCATCCACGCTAAACAATATATGGCAGAAAGAACAGTACAAGCGATATTAAATTTGGAGAAAGATATGCTAGTTTCCTACCTCCAAATACGCCAATTTCCAGCAAACGTGTCTGTCATTAACTCTTACAGTCCTTGATCCAGTATGACAGTCGTTAGTTGAAATCTTAAATCCAAATCCGCTATACTCATATAAAAGAGTTGACGTATAAACACATCTTTCAACTTTTTCATATGAAGATTCCAAGGGAAAATCACCGCATTCAGCAAGCTGGTTCACAAATAAAACAAGAAGAGATGAAGGAAATTAAAACAGCTTCATAAATTAGTAAATAAATATAGGAATGAAAATCCCTTAAACGAATGAAAATCCTCCTCAGTCTAAATACTCCAACTTAAAAGATTTCTCCAAATGAAAATTATAAAAGTTGAGTACATTTTTGTAAAATAGATTGTGCGAGCACGCCAAGAGAATACATTGGATAATTTCTTCAGAAACATATACAATCAAAGTTCTAGAATTGTTCACAAAGTTCTTTCTTGTGAGGGAAAAAAAAAGGTTCCCACCATTACTTCTAAGTTTTCCACATTCACCACTAAGAACATATCCATGTTGGCAGGTAATGACAACTAGCATGCATTGTCTCTTTATCTTTTTAAGAAATTTGACCCCATGGCTTAAATTAAATAGGGTTTGAGAGGAAAATTTTGAATGAGGGGCTGTTTAGAGATTATGTAATTTTTCTTTTGCTTTAATTAGTCTTTCTTGTTATGGTTTAGGATTATCTTAAGTTTGAAATCAAATTTGAGATCTAGGGTTTGTTCCTTTGGGCTCTAGGCATGGGTAGAGATTTGGAGAGTTATTTCTTCCTCTCGAATTGAAGAAATTTGTATCGTTTAATGTTTTCCTGCATCGGCCAGTGGAATTCTTCGTTTTTATCTCAGTTTTCTCCATATTTCTCAAGAAGGTTGCTGTACCGTTGCTGTTTTCTGCTGTAATCAGCAGTTTTATTGCTATTTTTCACCAATCACTGCTAGATTTGCTTGCAAACTCAAGTATTTCCTATCACAACGCTTGCAAATTTGTTGTGACTTGGTGAATTGTTTTCTCCCTCCAAATGACTTATTTAGATTCCTTTTAAGAATCATTGATTCATCCTGAGTTTTTAACTCTTGCAACCTCCTATAGAATCTACTGAAAATTTCAGGTCAAAGGAACCTTAAAGCAAGTATCACATAAATGACTCCAATTGAACCCAATTCATAGAATTATATGCATTGTCTTCTCAGCACCTGTCTTTCAGTGTTGTAAGTTAAATCCTCACAGCAAGCTTACAATTGTATTGTTAACCACCTCTCATGAGGATTATTGGGTTCGGACACCGAACACAGCTTACCGTTCGGTACGATACTAAGCTCGGTACTGTGAAGTACTGAGTTTGGTACTTCACAGTACCGAGCATACTGAGCTCGGTACTGCTTGGTACTACTCAGTACCGAGTAGAGGGTGATGTGGCGCATTTTCATTGGCTCCGGACGACGTCTGGTGTACGAACCCAATAATTTCCCCATGTTGACGAGCTTAATTCTTTTTGAATTTGATTAACTGAAATGAACCCTAACGGGGTCAAATTATTCTTGAGCTGTCTTAATATAATTTCGGACAAATTTTTTTAATCAAGAAGATTAACATGCCTATAGATGCATAAGAAATTATTGTGCCATGAACAACATCAAAATTAAGATCAACAAAAATGAACATGTTGATAAACACTTGAAAACTCTAATGCAACAAGAAATGAAGAACATTTAACATAAAAGGTATATAAAACGATTGTATAATAGTTGCATGAAAATTAATATCCATCAACATTCAACAATGCCGAAATTGAGGTCGTTAATAGCGAGCACATGCCTGATTACCAAAAAAGTAGAGTGCAATAAAAATGACACAAAATAGAAGAAAGATTACAAGAAAATTTAAATGAAGTTAAAATAAAAATTGCAAAAGATAAATTTTGGTAAAAAATTAGAAATTAAAATTCCTACATTCAACATTTGTATCAATGATTGTATTGTTTTGACATATCCAAATTATTGAAATGCCTTGCGAACAGCTGATCTCTTAACCAAAATTAATTTTATTACAGCTCACTCAAACATAATCAAGTTTAAAATGAAATAATTCATCTTAGTGAGGAAATTAATGTTCAATCGAGGCTCTCTCATCCCCTATGTGATAACCGGTTCTTCCGGCCGGTTCAACCGAACCGGCCGGCCCGCCTTTTTAATACCGCGAACAGAACAGTTCGCGGAACGGAACTGTTCGTGCGAACAGAGAAGGGCGGACGGTCGGGCTTCACGCGAGAGCGAGGTAGGTTTCTTCTTTCTCCAATTTTAGCAAATGATTACCTTCTAGGATAAGAAATAACGATTCCTTTTCATTCTTATCGTTATCAGAGAGTTATTTTGGGAGAAATTGAAGAACAAGAGAAACGGACGAGAAGGATTAAGAGAAGAAGGTTTGTTAAATTTCTTTCGGATTTTTTCTATAAATTTCTTCTCCTACTTCGTTTAAAGTGAGTGATATGTTTCTTGAAAGATAAGGAAAGAATTGAAGCGAAGAAAAAGGAAATTTCGAGAAGAAGGATTTTGAGAGTTTGAGAAGTCTCCATTCAAAAGTGATTGTTGAAAGTGAAAGATCAAGTCATAAGTGTTGATCCCGCGAGGATTTAGCAAGAAGAGAAATTGATTCAAGAATATATCAAGCATCGACGACCTGAAAAATTCAAAGTGGGTAATTATGATTATGAAATTCAAAATTTAGCATTTTCTTTTAGTACGATAAAATAGTCTGTATTACAATATTACTTTCAAAGTTTTATCTTAAAGACTACTACATATGAAGAGTTGAAAGATTAAATACCTAATGATTGTAAGTATTATTCTAATAAGAAACAAATGAATTGAATAATGAAAAGAAAATACCGTATGTATTAAGGAGATATTGAAAAGAAACGACATATGAAATAGAATGAAATTGTTATGATAAATGTAAAAGAAAGGAAAAAAGGATATATATGAATAATTCAGGAGTCCACCCCCTTATGGTACTGGCTGGGGACGCCGTACTCGTGCACGAAAAAGGAAAAGGAAAAGGTTATGGAAATGGAAAAGGCTATGGAAATGGAAAAGATAATCAAATGGAAAAGGTTGTACCTTAGGGTACTTTGAGACGGTGCTCCTGTGCAAAGTAAATAGAAAGAAAAGAAATATGAATGAAATATTAAAGCTATAAAATGTTTTAAATTGTTTTGAAAGAAATTATCTAGAGATGTAAATTATTGTAAAGAATGAATTAATGTAAAGAAATAAAACGATGTCTATTAAAGAATAATAATGATTATTAAATAGTTACCCACTGAGTTTACTTAGTAAACTCAACCCACGAGTTTAAATGTTTCAGGTAAGTTCCTAAAGAAGTAATGGCTGAAAGAGAAGAACATGTTTACAGAAGACGAGGTGCAAATGACAACAGGTAATATAGATTTTTGTGTTTTAGTGGCTCTTTATCATGAATGTTGTAGTATTATGTTTAATGAATTTTATCGTCCGACTTTCCGTACCCGCCTCGTAGATCGAGCATCCGGGCCGGCTCGTGACATAGCATTAAATGTCAATCACTCAAGTAGAGCCATCTATAATCCTTTTATGGCTGCCTGGGACCTACAGTATGTAGAGCAAGCAAGCCTCACTCATTTCCTTGCTAAGTAGCTCTAACTCTATGGTGTTTAGGAGCCCATTATGAAACTTTGGCTCCTTCTTTAGAGTAATAGAAGCTAGGATCCTCAAAGTAAAGAAGAATAGAAAGGGGATCGGAGACTATTCATGCTCGAAAGCAAAAGATTAATCAACCACATCCTCCTTTGAGCTTCAATGAAGCTCATCGATGAGCACAAATATTGTTGTAGTGACATACAATTCATGACAGTGTGGGCTCCAAAAATTCGCACTCTGGATTTGCTACAGCCTACAAGATGTTTTAGCATTTTTAGTCAAATTTTCAAAAGGGTGAATTAGCTGGCAAACAAGACACAACCTAGATATTTCACTCTCATTTAGAAAGGACTTTATGATCTAGTTTCAAGTTTCTCATAGGTGCAAGCCCCTATAGTTAATTACCTCTTGGTGATAAGAAAGAACATTGATTAAGGCTAGATGTTCGAAGCTAAATGCTTAACATATAATAAGAACAAATTTGGTGAAAATATTATAAATTTAACACTTCAAATTTAAAACGAATGTGTGGGCTCCGAAAATTCGGCCCCGGCCTCCGCTCGCTTTTCTTATTCGGCGAGGGAGTTTTAACGGACTAAGTTCCGAGGTAAATTTTGGAAGGCAGATGGGTTTGTAGATAAGACACTACCCAGAGATTTCGCCCTCATTTTGTGAGTACTTTATGATCTGAGTTCTGGTTTCCTATAGGCGCAAGCCCCTATAGTTAATTACCCCTCCCGATCACGAGAGAGAACTTTCGATTAAGGCAAGTCGTCAATCAGATACGTATAGAAATACGTGTTATCTGGCATATAGTAGCAGCAATGATTGGATTTGGAAAAATGTTTGGAAGTTTGAGAATTTGAAAAATTTGATATTTGAAAATTTGAAGATTTGTGATATTTAAAATAGAAATTTTCACCATCTCGTACTTAAAGCGGATGGTGGGGGAATGGATGATAGACCCGATCAAGATCCCATGGTTCCGTCGTCCCGGGCCATCGTGGTCCCTGGTCTACTTAGTCAGAGGAGGTAGTCGACCCAACCTGACAGAAGGATCCTTGTCAGCAGTCATGGGTTGCTTCGTCCAAGGGGATCTTGTAGACCTGGGGGGAGTGTTTGTCTAAGGGGACAAATATGAATCCACCTTAGCTAACAGAGGGCTTTGTGCCCTATCGATCATATCCTATTGATTCATATCTCAAGGATTTAACGCCATTAAAGAGCGTATTAGCTCTGGCCATAACCGCTATCTGTGGTGCCATTTGGCGGCAAAACCACTCGGTTCAGAGGGCCACGGGTCATAACCGTTTACTTGCAGTGCCATTTGGCGGCGAAACTGCCGGTTAGAGGACACGTACCACGTCCTTACTGGCAAAAGATTATTTGAGAATGGATCCTAGTGATATTTTCGACTAGGCATTTCGCTCTTTGTGACCTGAAGTTAATTTTAATTTATCCACCTCGACAAACTGTTGCGGAGGGTGGATGAAAATTGCTTTAAGTATGGATAGTTGGATTTCATATTTTAAATATTTTTGGAATTTTCTGGATTCTTGATGATTTTTGGAATTTTTGGGATTTTTTGGAGTTTGGATATTGAAGTGGCATTTTGAGTATTTGGAATGGACTTTTGGGAGATATTTGAAAATATTTGGAAACCCCTCCGGTTGAGATCTGCATTCAACACGGCCATCATCGGGGTGTTTGGGGGTCATCTCTTTTTATGGATTGAACCTTGTCAACTCGATCGGGCTGTCGACAGAGGATCGGGTTTCATAGGCTTTATGCCCTTTGATAGTGAACTCTCATTGTTGTAGGTCTTGAAGGCCTAATATGAATGTTTTAAAGCAAATATACTGATCGCCACAACTTTATATTTGCTTAATGGTTCGAACCCTGTCGACTTCTATTGACCCGTATAGAAGGATCAGTTTCGAACCTGAATTCACTTGTCAACCCGCGCAACATCCCTAGACGTCACGTGTGTACCAATAACACGCTCGCCGGGGCCCATGCGGGTTTTATAATTATTTTTACCCCTTTTAGTGTACCTATGTGTATACAATTTATAGTGCACGTGTAAGGGTACTTTGAAATAATTGTAGACGCCTTCTGTCTGTTTCTACAAATGTTACAGATCCGGTGGCGTTCTAGTCTTGATATTGACTCCCCCCTTTCTCAATCACCGGGGAGAGATCTTTCTGGACTTTGGAGTCAATGACTACTGATTTGGGGAGAACTCCTTTTAGGATCTTCAGTGTGGCAGACTTGTTATTTTCGGTATTCGTGGGTACCAGATCCGATTTCTTCTTGAGTATAGAACTAAGAAGAGAGTTTGGAACACCAGGAAGCTTGGTTCTAATTTGTTCAAACATGTCCTCTCTTCTGCCAGGGGGTGTCCTTTTTCGTACATCGGGTTTCCCTTGTACCCGGTGTACTTAACGATTTTAATCACCATTGTTGTAGGCGATGTCTGTACTCGTGCCCACAGTGGTTCGTTGCTTCTATGATGTATCCACTGTTGTTATTCACAAGTGGTTTATGCTCCTTTACAGGGACCCGTTTTATCCGCTACAAGCTTCTAGGAGTATTTGTAGGAAAGTTATCGTTCTTGCAACCTACCCACCTTTCACCAATCTCAGGTGGGTATTGATTGTACTTGTTTGTAGGAGACGGATCTTTGACTGCCACAAATGGACAGTACTCGTACGCCTTGCAACCGTCTGTTACTTGTCACAAGTATTGTGCATTGGTTTTGTAGGAACTGTTGTATCTACTACGAGCTCCTGAAAGTATTTGCATAAGAGCAGTTGTCCCTACACCATATCCACCTTTCACCAATCTCAGGTGGTTTGTTGGGTTGTATTTGTTTATAGGAAGGCGGATCATTCATCATTGGTCTCCCGTATCGCCATCTCAATCAACAGGCGTTTGTAGAAATCGTCGTAGGAGATGTACTTCTGTCCACAGTGGTTTGATAGTGCCTACGATATGCCCACTGTTGTTATCCACAAGTGGCTCGTATTTGTTTGTAAGGATCTGTTGTGTTTGCTACGAACTCCTAGGAATGTTCGTAGGAGACTCTCGTTTGTCCACCTTTCATCAATCTCAGGTGGTTTGATGATTGCACTTGCTTGCAAGGGGCGGCTCTTTGACGATTGATCTCCAACGTCGCCTTCTCAATCAACAGGCGTTGTAGGGATTGTCGTAGGAGATTTCAACAGTATATGTAAAAGGGACACCCGTATATTATGTAGTCATTCGTTATTCCCACAGATACGATGCTCTCGATCTCGTAGAGACTGTTGTAAAAGTCCACATTTTTGTATATTCGGGTTGAGGTCTTATAGTTTGAGTTTCCCCGTATATGACCAATTTTATTCAAGTTCCCTACAGTCCGGGTTTTGTTCAAATAATTGTTCGAAATCTTCTGGAGTATTTGCAGGTTCATTTGAATGTTCACTTTCTTTTTGTTCAAAGTCCTCTGGATTCTTTATATGTCCCCTTTTTCATATTCAAATTGGCTTGAGTTTGGCCTTTTAAAAATCATTTGAATTTTGGTTCTGATCCTCTGCACATGTTCAATCAAGTTCAAAAGTACACTGCTCTTTCTCGTTTGGTCCAAATATTTTGTTCTTTTGAGTTCAAAACAGGTCCAAGTGTAGTAGTATTTCACCCGAAATTTCGGCAGCTTCCCGGCGTCTCCCCCGTTTAGGGGAAAACTACGAGAAAACTGGGCCTTCCCACCACGGCCAATAAAGGCGTGCATGGTAGGTGCCCTCTTTCGAGGACACCTCGGCCGTGATTTTTCTTCCCACCACGCGCAATAAAGGCGTGCATGAGGTCTTTGACGGTACCTGTTACAAGAAAAAGCAGTTGCTTTCCCCCCCGCCCGGGGGTACTTATAAATGGTTCCGGCCGCGCAAAGAAAAGGGTACACCAGGCTCACCTGGCCTCGCCATGTGCGTCGAACCGGTTTTCCTCCTACCACGCTCACTAAAGGCGTGCTTAGGTGGTTTGTCGGTCTGACACGCATGTCGAGACAGGAGGGCGAGGCTCGCTCGCTTACCTCAACATAGGTGTCGTGCCGGTTGCCCCTCCTACCACGCTCAATAAAGGCGTGCATAGGTAGACCGCCGGTCCGACACGTTAGTCGAGATAAGAGGGCGAGGGTTGCTCGCTTACCTTATCATAGGTGTCGCGCCAGTTGCCCTTCCCACCACGCTAAGAAAAACGTGCATAGGTTGACCACTGACTCGCCACGGATGACGAGGTAAGAGAGCGAGAGGGGAGGCGACTGTACACCTCGTCGTAGGCGTCGGATCGGATTTCCTCCTACCACGCTCACCAAAGGCGTGCTTAGGTGGTCTACCGGTCCGTCATACACGTCGAGGACGGAAGCCTGAGTTTAGGGGTTATACCTTCGGGGCCTGTGGACCGGCGGATCGGCGGCGGCTCGTGGATCGAGGTAGGAGAAGGCGTGCATATAGTTCATCGTTATCATTCTTTATTATAATTTATATTAATTATAATAATAATAATTAAACAATTATTATTTATAATTAATTAACAATTAACTATAATTAATAAACTAATCACAATTATAATTAATCAATGATTAATTATAATTAATAATTAATTAATAATTATAAATTAATTATAATCAAATAATTAATTATTATAATAATTAATTAATTATTAAATATAATTAATAAGAATAATATTAATAATAAATAAATACATGAATAATAAAAACAAACTAATTCCTCTCTCTCTCCCTTACTCTCGGCTCGGCGGATTACGGGATTTGGTCGAAGAAGTGCGTGAAAGGAAGGAAGTTACCTTCACTTCCAGCGGGCTTCCGTTGATGCTTCTGCTCAAAATGTCGCAACTTCCGGTCCAACAGGAAGGAAAAGCCGGAGAAGGAGCGAAGTCGGCTGGCCAAGGAGGAGTCGGGTAGGGGAAACCTTCTCACCCTTTCTCTCTCTCTCTCTCTCTCTCTCTCTCTCTCTCTCTCTCTCTCTCTCTCTCTCTCTCTCTCTCTCTCTCTCTCTCTCTCTCTCTCTCTCTCTCTCTCTCTCTCTCTCTCTCTCTCTCTCTCTCTCTCTCTCGGCTTCTCTCTGCCGGAGGTTGACGGATATGACGAGAGCAGAGGAGATCGGGTGGTGTTCGTATGAGAGGAGGGAGCTGCTCGTTGCTCTCGGCTTGTGGGATCGGAGAAGGGCAGCAGCGATGGGAAGAAGCAGAGCAGCTAGAGAGCTAGGGGAGAAGAGTCATGGGAGCAGTGGATTTCGGGAGGAGGGAGCTGCTCGTTGCTCTCTACTTGTTATCATAATTTAATGTTTCTCTTTTGCAGCAAAACCACCCAGTCAAATGGCACCAATCATAATCATTCATATGTAATGTCATTTGGTGGCTAAACCATCAATTAGAGGGCATGTTGTTACTCGCGAGAGATTGTTTGAGAATAAATCGTAATGATACACTTGACTAGCATTTGCTTTTTATGAGCTGAGGTTATTCTTAGATATATTATCTCGATAAACAATTACGAAGGATGGATTTTTTTTAGTTATAAGGAGTACATTTCACATGAAATATGTTTACAATTTTTACAAATATTAAATTTTATAAATTTTTCTCAGACTTTAAGCACTAAATCCTTAACTTTAAATTTAAGGGAGACTAAGGACCCACCCACTTCATATTTTTTTATCAATGAAATAATAATAAATTATTTAAATGATTTTTTTGTTATTTAAATATGATTCAATTTACTTAGTTTGGTCTTAGAATTTCTAAGTGTTTAAGAGAGTTGTTTAGTAGAACTAGCAAGTGAGCTCTCAAGTTTATCACAAGTCCCCTATAAGTCTTGTTTTAGTTCAACTTTCAAGTTTATTTCTGGTCCTTACAATTCATTTAATGCAATGTTTATTGCATTTTAGGTGTTTGATATTTCCTATTTTTGTGATTTACAATTATATATTTTTAATATTATTAGTTGTGTTATTAAATTCAAACACTGCCGTTGTCACATCCCAAGTCCTGGATGAGAAAAGTGAAGGGTTGTGTTAGGTAGTCAATAACTATCGTAAAACTTGTCAAATTATCATGACATGAATCATTTAAAAAATTATTGTTAATGCTAAGGCATCCCTTGGAAGTGACACGCTGCATGGCCTGAATACAGCGACAAGTTTGTAAGGGCCACTATATTGGCGCCCAGGTGCAGTGTTAAATGGGCAAGGTTTCCCACATCAAGAATGGATGTGGGCAAAGAAGCTAGTCCATGAAACTAAAATTAGGATAGATACTTGGAATATAAGCTCCCTTACAGGAAAATTAATGGAATTAATATATATTATGATTCATAGGAAGATAAATACTGTGCATTCAGGAAACTAAATGGGTTTGAGCGAAGGCTAAGGAGATTGATAGTTTATGATATAAACTATGTATTCGGGTAGAAGTCGTACTAGAAATGATGTATGTGTGATTTTAGATAAGAGTTTGAAGGATAATATTATAAAAATTAATAGAATTGGAGATAAAATTATAATTTTAAAGATTGTTGTTGATGTTAAAATTGTTAATATTTAAAGTGCTTATGCTGCTCAAGTAGGTTTGAATATATGTTCAAAATTAAAATTTTAGAATGACTTAGAATAATTAATACAAAATATACCTCTTGAAGAAAGAGTTTTTATTGGAGAAGATTTAAATAAACATGTTGGTAGAAAGGTAGATCATTTTAAAAGCATTCATAGTGATCATGAGTTTAAAACAACAAATGAATGTGGTAAGACCATATTAGATTTTTTTTAGCTTATAATTTTTTAAAAGCTAATATTTTATTTAAGAAAAGATATAAGCATCTCATCACTTATAAAAATGGATATAGTAAAATACAAATTGATTATTTTCTTATAAGAAAAATTAGATCATTTAGATTGCAAAGATTGTAAAGTTATTTCGAGTGAAAATTTATGTACCCAACATCGATTATTAATTTTGAACTTTAAGATAAAGGGACAGAAAATAAAAAAATAAAGTAAAACTATATTCTAGGATTATATGGGAGCATTTAAAGAATATTAACAAAAGTATTTTTGAGAGCAAGATTTTAGATCTTAAAATTTTGTTTGTGCACGATGATGCTAATGTTATGTGAAAAAAAGTGATTAGTGATATTAAGAATATTGCAAAAGATGTGCTTGAAATTTCGAAGGGAAAAACTCCTAATAATAAAAATAGTTGGTGGTGAAATCCAAATGTGCAAGAAAATATTTAAATAAGAAGATTTGTTATAAAAATTAGTTTAGATGTAAAAAATTTTGATAATTGTGATAGCTATATAGAGGCTCGTAAGAAATCTAAGAAAGCTATTTGTGAAGCGAAGAGTTTAGTTTTTAATGATTTATATAATATATTAGATACTAAGAAGGGAGAAAGAATATATATATATATATATATATATATATATATATATATATATATATATATATATATATATATATATATATATATATATATATATATATATATATATATAAGTTAGTCAAACAAAGAGATAAGACTAATAAAAAAAATAAAATAAAAAATAATAAAAAAAGAGATAAGAGTAATAAGGATTTAGTTCAAGTGAAGTGTATTAAAGATGAAGATAAAAAAAATATTTTTCTTAGAAGATGATATTCAGCAAAGGTGGATGAGATATTTTGCTAAACTTTTTAATGAAGAACGTGAAAATACGATTGACTTTAGTGACTTTAGCACCCTAAATGAAAATAAAGATTTTTGCTTTTTTCGGCATATTAGTAAAATTGAAGTTTGAGAGGCTTTAGAGAAAATGAAGCGTGTAAAAACTGTTGGACCTGATGATATTCCAATAGAGGTGTGAAAATACTTAGGAGATGAAGGAATTTATTGGCTTACTAAATTTTTTAATGCTGTTTTAAAGACTAAAAAGATGTCAGATAAGTAGAGAAAGAGTGTGTTAATTCATATTTTTAAGAATAAAGGTGATGCACAAGACTGTGCGAATTATAGAGGAATTAAGTTATTAACTTATTATGTCATACTTTAAAACTATAGGAGCTAGTTATGGAGCATAGGTTACAGTGTGATACTAATGTTTCTCAAAATCATTTTGGATTCATGCCGAGTAGGTCTACTATGGAAGCCATATATTTATTGAGAGGTTTGATGGAGAAATTTAGAGAGAATATGGAGGATCTATATATGATATTTATTGATTTAGAGAAAGCATATGATAAAGTTTCAAGAGAAGTGCTATGGAGAGTTCTTAAAACGAAAGGAGTTAATAATGCTTATATTCAAATCATTAAAAATATGTATGCATGAGCATTACTTGTGTTCAAACACAAGGTAGTTTGATCAAGTATTTTCTTATTTCGATTGGATTACATCAAGGATTAGTCTTAAGCCCATATCTTTTTGCTTTAGTCATGAATGTTCTCACTAGAAATTTGCAAGAGTATGTACCTTGTTTTATGCTTTTTGTTGGTGATATTTTTCTTATTGATAAGACTAAATAGGGAGTTGAAGGAAAACTTGAATTATGGAGGTCAACCTTATAGTCCAAAGGTTTTCGCTTGAGTAGATCTAAAATTGAATATTGGAATATAATTTTAGTAACAATAGACCTAGTGAGGGGATTGTGACTTTGGGCGATCAAGTCATTAATAAGATTACACTTTTAGATATATTGGATCTATTGTTCAGAGTGATGGAAAAATAGATGGGAATATTATCAGCAGAATTCAAGTTGGATGGTTGAAGTGGAGGAAAGAAATATGAAGCTCCAGTGTGGTTGTTTGGATGTTTGAGAAAGAGTGGACAGCAACACGAATTTCCTAACTACCTTTGGACAGCACTTAGGCAATTTCTAGATGGTGGGCTGGAAGCTAATTGGGTATGGATTCTTTGGAAAGCAAATTGAAACCTCCGGACAGCAAGAGTAGCTTCCTTGGATGGCGGGACAGCATAAGGGTTTGCTGAAATTCTCAAACAACAACAGGGAAATATTGGGAGAGGAGTTTCAGCCAATAAGAAGGTTTGGGATGAGCTTTTGGAAAGATAGAGGAGAGAGAGAAGGGATGACCATATGGGGAGATAGGTTAGGCATTCTATTTCCAGGAGATGGTGTTAATTGATGGAAGAAAATATCCCAAATCTGGAATTTAATTTCAGATTTAATGGGGAATTAATTGGGACTAATAATGAGGTAGAATTTAGAGAGGAGAAAGGGGTAGGCCGGCGCCATGCTTGGAGGGAGAGGAGTTTAGGAAGGGGATTTAATGATTGCCTTAATAAGAATATCCAATTGCGAATAATTGTTTAAATCACATCCAATTTGAAATTTGATTGGACTTGATTTAAGTAGTTTTCCTAAAATAGATTGTCTATTTTATGAAGGATTTCAAAATTCAAAATTGATTGAATATTTGAAATCAAGACTTTTCAGAGGAGTTCGTATAGAGAAAGGAAAGTAATGATAGAAGATTTGAATTTGGAGGCAATGGATGGGGAAAGGGGGGCGGCGGTTAGGGTTAGGGTTAGGGTTAGGTTGGGGTTGGTGGCGTGGAGGTGGGAGGGGGTGGCGGGTTGGATTGTGGTGGTGGTGGGGTTTGACCGAGAAAGGGGGTGGGGTTATGTTTGGCCAGCGGCTAGAAGGGGTGGGTGGGGGTTCGGTCGAGAGAAGGAGGGGCTTTGACCGGCGGTGGAAGGGGAAGGGAGGGAGGATGGAGAACGACGCCGTCGACCACGAACCCGGACTCTTCCTGTGGTTGGTGGGTATAGCGATGCCCTCACCTCGGAACTTCAATCTCTCCAAAGCTCTCTCTCACAACACATAAGAGATAAGAAACAAAAGGCTGAAATTTTTCGTAATATCATTATTAGCCCTCAAGGAAGGAGGGGAATGCTTTAAATAGCCCAAAACAATAAAGAAAATACAAAGACTCAATTTCCCTTAAGGCATACATAGGACTAGGCCCTTAAGCGAGGGAATAAACGAAAAAAAAAAAATACAATAGGCTCATGAAACATAATACAATAATAATCAAAAGTAGATCGGTGAGATCGTGGACGTAGATCGTCGGCCCGCCTCTAGTAGACTCTCCAAGGCTTGATGTCCTCATCACTAACCATTTATAGTTGCAAGTGACATCTCAACCAAACTTCTTTGAGGTTAAGACTATACTATGGATGAAGTCCCAACAAATAAAAACACACCAAATATGTTGCTAGTTATATGGAAGAATCAACCAGCTTCAAAGGACATTTGGATAACTTGGGAAGACTTAAAGAAGATTGCAGATGAATACGTTAATGTCAACTCTTCGAAGCAAAGTTCTTCGTGGCCTGGTGGAATTGGCAGAACATCAAGTGGTGCATACTCTTTATATTGACTCTTTTATGCAGTATTGAATCAAGATTGGGTAATTTAATTTTTGAAATTTCTCTCTTGCTCGTGTGTGGAGGCCTGGTGGCCAATACTTATATTTTCCTTGAGTTAAGAATTTTTAGCATCTTCTGCTCTCTTGAAACCTAATCCTAACTTTCATCTCACCTCTCTCTTCGCTCTTAAGCAAACCCATCATAGCTCTCAGTTTTGAATCCTAAAACAAACCCTAGTTCACAATTGTTCCTCTGTCCAAGCCTTAACTCATCCTCCTCATTATCCCTAAATCCTAATTTACCCTTAAAGCTCTCACTAAATCAGATAAACACAAAACCCAAGTCCATGAATTTTCTTAAAACTCCACAAATAAATCCTTGTGTCTGTGCATGCCCTTTATGACCAACATTTTCAATATTGAATTGGTGCTACAATAATCTGAAACCTCATAATTTTTAAGGGTCTAGCATGAAAGAATGTTACACTTGTAAAGATTCAGTTTGCCACGGATTGATCGAAAGGTTATCATTTAGCAGTACTATCTTCAATATCAAGTTGTAATTTCGTATGCAGCAAGAAGCAATGGTCGCTTACTCCATTATTTCCCCAATTAAAACCGCCACTGCATTTCGGTGCTCTAGTCTCTGCCAATTTCTTTACTGGAGTTTTTTCCTACTCCAAAACAAGTCTGATTATGTACGCAAAAAGTTAGCCCTTTTAACCATGTAGAGCATTTATATGAATTTACATGTACTAGCCTACATTACTCTCAAGCTTCAGTTACGCGAGGACATCGAAAGAGTAAAATTAAATAACACATAGATCTTATGCCAATCTAAGAAAGCTGAAACTGCCGATGCCTTTCAAAAACCTGAACAGGCACTCTAATCCATAACACATTATCGAGAAAGATAAAAAAGAGGGATAACTGTACGGGAGGAATTACGCCAGTAATCTTGACGAGCTGACCATCGGAGGCACTGAGAAGGTCAGAAACGGGCATACGATCTACGAATAGCAAGAGAGCCAGGTTCCTCCTGAAGCTTAACGAATTCCAGAGGAAGACTGAGATGATGAAAGCTGAGAGTAGCAGAAGCGCAGCGAGGAAGAGCGCGTTGCCAACCACTACAAGGATGAAGAGGGAGACCGCAGTGCCCAGAAGTAGAAGCGGAGCGAGCACGAATGGGACGGAAAACGGGACTGTTGCGCAGAGCCAGCGACCCGAGGTTGCGACACCGGCACCAGAAAGATCGTTCATTGGCCCTCGGCCGCCGGTCGGCGGAACGAGAATCTCTGGGTTTTCGGGAGGCTTGGTTTTGGGCTTAAGCAACTCGGATTAGGAGGATAAAAGGCCATAGATCACATGCAAGAACATATTATTTATATAGTTTATGATGCTTTTAATCATATTATTTAGGACTACATTTTATAATATTATTATTTTAGTATAAATAGATTAATCATTATAAAAATTCAAAGAAAAGAATATATCTTTTTTATGTTAGCTTATTTTCACTCATCACTCTCCCTCCCATCTTTTTTTTTTCTCTATTTATTTAATAAAAAATATGTATTTTATTATTGTACGAAGAAAATCAAATCGATAGAGTGAGAATAGATCTAAAAAATCTTAGTCTATTTTGATTCAAATGTATAAGCACTATTTTGATTCAAATGTATAAGCACATGAATAAATAACATCATACATTCATAAAATTTATTGAATTGAGAATTATAAATAGAAAAATATATGATTTTTCTCAATTAAACAATTTCAATATAAAAAGCATAGTTAAAAATATTATATTTTCTCGTATTTTAAGAAACAGTCAATATAATACAAAAGAATAAGTTAGCTACCAATTCTTAGAGATGGCGTAGGATGAAGTTCAAGTGTACGTTTTGAGAGAGACAAATAAGGTGCAATCACTGCTTCTTAGGTGAGTTTTGTGAGTGATGATAGTGACACACATCTTTTGTGATGTAGGTCATGATATGATAATGATTGTAAAATAAGTAAATGTTATATCACAGATCTTACTGCAACAACTCTTGAGTTTATAGCAAATCGAAGATAACCTTTGTAGTTTTTAGTGCTTTAAAAATCTCTCTAAATAATTGAATGAGTGGATATTTATAGAATGTGGAGGGTTTCAATTTTTATTCGAAAAATACATTCATTTATTTGATAATGAATTTCATTGATTAATTGTGAACTCTCGTGATTGAAATATGGATGAATGATATCATCAATTTGGGCTAACAATGTTGACTCAAGCAAAGATCTGATGAAGGTTACCACAAATAATGTTCTAGATTGACAATTTTAACATAATACATTATAGATATTCATGTTGCTTGCACATTAATGGTGGTAGAATAAGTTGTGATTATCATAATGATGAAAAAAATTCAAGAGTGTTCACTATCTCTAATTTGGCATTGCTAGTAAATGATAAAGCATCCGACCATGTTATAAGGCGTGTTCTTTTGTTTAAGAGGGTCATTTTATCACACTCTTAAACAAAGATTGAGGGAGATTGTAGTTTCTACAAGATGTTAAATGAGTATTTTCAAATGATTTACATCATAATAAGCAATGATTTGGTGCAATAGAGAGCATTATAACACAATACTCTTGACTACATAAACCCAATGATTGATTTGAATATGCCCCTCTTGTTGATGGATGTGGCAGTAGCAGAATCGACACTGTAAAGTCCACCACCTCCAAAGCTTGTCCTACATGATGGGGCTTTTAACGACACTAAAAAAATGATTATCATGACCATCAGTCCAATTTTGAATGGGTTGGGTCAAGCCGGCAAGCTCAAATTGACCGTGTTTTGTCTTTTGGGATGCTTGATTATGGTATTATTAGCTTTGATGTAATTAGGCAGTGAGACAAATCTTTTGGCATGCTGGTCACATCAATCAAACTTTATTTGATCTTAATTTCATTTTTTTGGGGGGAAGGCAACATTAATTTAATCCTTAATGATCACCCCTCTACATTTATGTGATTCATGAATGAGGTATTAAAATGTTGTAATGTTCCATAATCAAATTTGGAAGAAATATTTATTTTATCTTCTTAATAAATCAACCATAGCTTCTATAAATCATCACAGTAATAAATCTATATCCAATGAAAACAACTAACAATTATATACCTTAAAATATTTCATTATATTCCTAAAATCAATATACAATAGCTAGGAGATTAATACCATTAAAATTCTATTAGAACCTATAAAATAATATGTGAAAATATAAATAATCAAAAGAAAATATGAGGATCTCTATAAATCTCATTCCAACTGATCATGATCCCTTCAATGATCTGAAATCATAAAAATTCACATAAAATTAAAAAGCTCAGTTGGTAATCAAAACTCTATCACCACTTTCAATGTAAGACAAAAGAATCAATATGTGTATTCAATTGTATATAATATCAATTATCACTAATATGAGGAATAAAAATTTCAAAAATTAATAATACAATCAATATGATCAATGAAGTCACCACATAAGCTATTGCTAGTATGTTATGCTATTTTATATCAATATTAATGCAAGTATGATTTTAGTTCTATTTATCAATCAATTAATGTACTATCATGTAAATTTATTCGTGAATACAATTATGAAAACAAGGCATGACAATCTAACATTAATGTGGTATTTTTTTTCTGTACATCTATTATATGTCATAACTATCAATTATCTTATATTTCATTTATTTTTATAGGTGGCTTTCAATAATCATTTAAGAATCGTCACCCTCTACCTATCGATATAATTTAGTCAATCAATTACAAGCTACAACTAGGATTACACCACCAATCTTTTTATTTGAAGGAAAAGCCCGTCGGCTAACCCTCCTACGAAGAGTATTATAATTTAAGAGTCAATTCATATTCATTATAATATTAACAACTAGTGTTCATTACTTATATATATAAATGATATATTTTCTGAGCATTGTAAGTCAATATCATATAAAAAATTATCAAATTTGTCTACTATGAATTTACTTCAAATAATCATAACTTCCAATTTAACCATAAAAATTCAATATGTTCAAATCAAAATGCTCATATTGACGAGATTAATCATATACCAAACGTTTAGTAGAAAAAGTTTTATTAATATAAAATTATACTCATTTTTCGGTAACGAAATTATAAATTTGAATGAAAAAATATCAAAAAACATCAAATTATTGTAATTAGAAATATGGTGATGATTCTTTAATTACAACGAGACGAGTATATTTCCCAACAGAGTCGACGGACAAAAATCACTCTACGACCTAAAAATCTTAATTTCTCGTCTCTCTCATTATTTTTCCTCTCTTTTTTTCCCATAACAAGTGTTAAACCGATTGAATATAGAAAGGGAATTTAAATAATTAGAGTTAATGGCTTAAGATATTAATAATAAATTATTAAAATAATATTATATAATTATATATTTTAATTATCTTTTTAATATAAAATTCATATACATCTTTTTGGGACTTTTAAAGTTATAAAAAAATATTCATTAATTAATTTATTTTATTTAGAAACTGCTAGTGAAATTGGTTTGTCAAACCAACATCATATGGTTCCAAAATCTCTACTTGTATCAATAGATGTCAATTTATTAAGGATTTGTACAAATGTCCAAAAACTACATAAACATTATTATAAGTAAAATATAATAATGTTTATATATGATGAAAACGGTTTGTAATTTGGATTTATAATGACTCTTAAAAAAATTTATTTGTTTGGGTCAAAATACAGACTATTAAAACCTTTATTGGGAAAGTTGTATGTTGTTTATTTTAATTTCATTCTTGTCTATCGCCAGTCCCTTGTTTGAACGCATGTGCACCTCACTCAAAATTTTCAAATTAGGAGTCTTCATAATCATTACCTTAATATTGCTAAATGCTAGTTTGCGACACCTAGAGTCTACGTCCTTGACTTCATTTTGTCTGATGAAGGAGTCGAAGCGAACCCTCAAAGATTTTCGCTATTGTAGATTGACCAACTCCTCATTCGATGTTTTATGCTTAAATTTTTTCACGGACTTGCTAACTTCTATTACAACTTTATTTGTGTCTTCAACATTATCATGGGCCTCATGGCCATTAGTATGGACCTTCATATAAGGGCAATGAACAAAGTTGTTTAGCCATATTCATAATCTCACTTGTATAAAAAATACATGAACTCCTAATTATAATCTTATGTGAGATTTCATTTCAATTTTTTTAGCCAGAACTCATTTAATACCCACTTATACAATATTTTATCAAACTACTCTTGAATACTTATTTGCTTTGTGTCAGTTTATAAATTTAGGCTTCGTTTGTGACGGTTTTTTTACTGCTTTCTAAAACGGAGTTTTAATACAAAATTTTTTATTTTTGTACTAAAATTTCGTTTTAGAAAGCAATAAAAAAACCGTCCCAAACGAAGCCTTAATAATCATAAACTTACAATTCAAAAATTTAATAATAGTTTTATGATATTTAAGAGAATAGTAAAATTTAAATTTTTATTTGGAACAGTTTTCTTAATTCTTTCTAAAATATCCTCACCGTTTTCTCAAATCCGTCAACGACTCTTCCCGGCTCGCTTCTTCGCAGTTAGCCGTTCAACTTCTTAGCAGTCATGGCCGTGCCGCTCACCGCTGTACTCCGCACTCCTGCGGCGGAAGCTGTTGCTGCCTTCGCTCTTTTGCTGATCGCCGCCGTGGCATTGAAGCTGGTGCTGTTATGGAGAAAGCTTCCAAGAAGCGGTCGGAGCAGCGGGGAGAGGAGGAAGAAGATGTATGCGCCCGTGGCCGGCACCGTCTTCCACCACCTCCTCAACTTTGGGAGGCTGTACGACTTCTCTACGAGCTGTGCTCGCCAGAATCCGACTTACCGCATTCTTTCTCCCTTCCACAGCGAGGTCTATACCACTGACCCTGCTAATGTCGAGTACATTCTTAAGACCAATTTCACCAATTATGGCAAGGTAATCGATTGTCACGGTCTTATTACTTTTTTTTTTCCTTCTACGGTTTGTTTATTGATGTTCTTTTTCTGGAATTTGGAAGTTATATTCCTCTGTCGTCGGGTAAAGCTCAATCTACACACAAAAGACAAAATAATAAAAGGCCATCCTAGAATCTGAGGGCTTTGACAAAAAACTAAATAATAATTTCCTCCACACACCCCTCAGACTCTGGTCGTGAGAAGGATAAAGCATTAAAGCCTGCTCAAAACTAAATTAAATAAGCATGCATAATCTATGTATGGTTAGATGATGCATAATCTATGTCAATTTGATTCAACTCTGCAAAAAGTGGGTGATGTTTTGTGATTCAGATCAAAATTAATGAGCTAAACCATATTCATCAAGATTCAAGACTGAATTGAGTTTTGAACCAGCCAAACCTAGCTGTTGTTATGGAGTTCAGATCTGGTTTGCCTCATCTGGATTATGCAATTAGCAGATCCTATCAGGATGCTAGTTCAAGATAGGAACATTTAAGAGGGCTGGACTTGGTAGTGATCTGATTTCCTTCACTATGAACTGATGGTTGTGGATTCAAATCACGAAGACATTCTCTCCACTTTCTTGGGTAAGACTGCGCATATTCATTCATTCCTTAGATTTTGCATTGACAGAAACGTGATGCACTTGGTATGCCCTTATAAGAAAAGGATAGTTCTCAGAGTTACCTATCTTGTGGGCAAATTATTTTGTGCAGAGACCGTACGCAAGCATATGTTCGGATTTGTTGTGTTTTTGCTGCGCTTTTACCTGTATTTTAACAAAAGGGCAGCTAATATGCAATTAAAAATTACATATTAGCTGCCCTTTTGCAAAAATACAACAAAAACATAGTAAAAGCATAGTAAAAGTGCAGCAAATATTTTACTAACAGCAAAAGTGTAGTAAAAGGACAGCTAATACGCAATTAAAATTGTATATTAGCTACCTTTTGCAAAAATACAACAAAAGCGCAGCAAATCCGAACGTAAACTTGCGTGTAGTCTGAGTACAAAATAATTTGCCTATCTTTTGACGCTCCTTGTCAAGTGGGAGTTAGAATGTGATTTTATGTTGCAGGGAGACTATAACTACTGCACCCTGAAGGATCTCCTGGGTGATGGAATATTTGCTGTAGATGGTGAGAAATGGTGGCACCAGAGAAAAATAGCCAGCCTTGTGTTCTCTAAGCGGATCTTCAGGGAATATAGTAGCATAGTTTTCAGAGGCAATGCCCTTAAATTAGTTTCTGTGATTGCACATGCTGCAAGATCAAACTCCAGAATGGATGTTCAGGTGAGTGTTTACCATAGGGTTTTTACAATCTTATTTTGCAAGAGGGATTCGATGATGCAAGTGGTTCACAGCATGCTTGCAGGACATTTTCATGAAGTCAAGTATGGATTCCATTTTCCAAGTGGCCTTTGGGGTTGAACTGAACAGTCTATCTGGGTCCAATGAAGAGGAGAGAAAATTTACTGAGGCATTTGATGATGCAAATGTTTTGATCTCCTGGCGTTATGTTGATCCATTGTGGAAGATGAAGAAGTTCCTAAATTTCGGTTGTGAAGCTGAGTTAAAGAACAGACTTAAAGTTGTTGATGACTTTGTGTACAAAATTCTGACACACAAAGTTTCACAGTCGTCTAAACAGGTAAGAGCTCCAGTTGCTCTTTACTAAGCACTCACTCTATGCTATCATCTTCATCATTTGCCTTATTCAAATTATTTAGGATCGAACGTATGAATCATCATTATATGTTCATTTTTGTAGAGGTGCAAGATACAAATATTTTTACATAGCTTCTATTCATGTTATCTTCGATCTACTCATTTCTTAATTTAATTTACTTGTCTATGTACAACCCACTTTAATCCTATTTATTAACATCTCTTCTTCAATAAATGTTATTCTCAAGTTCATTTATATAGGCTTCATTTGGAACAGTTTTTTTGTTATTTTTTAAACCAGCTTTCTAATACAAAAATTTATTGAATTATAAAAATTTATATTAGAAAGTCATTTTAGGAAGCAGTATGAAAGTTGTCCCAAACGAAGCCATAGTTATTTCTAAGTCCATCATTACCTTTTTTGGCATACATCTATCATAAGATTCTTCTTTTTATCACTTCAATTTGACTATCAGTGACTCCTTTATAGCCTAATAATTGTATCTATACAATATTGACCACTTAATTGCTACTTTATAAAATTTATTCTCTAAACTTAAATACTATTTTTAGTATTTTTTAGCACTTTTCTATTTTAGAAGTTCAGAAAAATTATATCCTCATCTATATTTTTAATTCTTCTGTATAACAATTCCAAAATATTTTTGCCATTCCTTATTGAAAAGCTTCCCGAAACTTCTTCTATATTTCAATTTATCATGCTGCTGTTGAGAGCTGCGTTGATTTCCTGGGTCTAAATGCTATTGCAGTTACAGAAAGAGGACATTTTATCAAGGCTTTTGATTGAGAGAGAGCAAGATCCAAAAAACATCACATACCAGTACTTACGAGACATCACCTTAAATTTCTTAGTAGCTGGCAGAGACTCGACAGCTCTCACCCTCTCATGGTTCTTTTATAGGCTTTGCTTGCATGCATCAATAGAAGAAAAGGTGGTTAGAGAGGTGAATGCAGTTACTAAATTAATCCATCATGATGAACCTATAGCTATGGATGTATTTATAGCAAGTTTGACTGATGAAGTCATTGAGAAGATGCAGTATCTTCATGCGACGCTTACTGAGACCATGAGACTACATCCAGCGGTACCACTGGTAATATTTTACAACATAGCGATGAAAATTTTAGTTCAAGGATAATGTATAGTTAAGTTTCTAATATATGCCTATTAAGCGCAATAAGTCATCATATTCCAGATTTGCTGCCTCTTCAAATCTCTGATTACTTTACTTTATGTTGATACGCTATAGGAAAATGATTGATTTCCGATGGAATTTTCTGTCGGAAATCTGCAAATATCCTTTGAAAAGATGCATTTACGGTGGATTTCTGATAGAAAATATTTCGACGGTAAAACGCGCGTCAGAAAATAATCACTGGCGAAAAAAAATTCCGCTTTGAAATTCTGTCGGAAATCTTTTTTCTAATTAAAAAAAATTATTTCATGAACCAACAAAGAAAATAACTCGTTACAATGAAAACAAGATTCAATTTTCTGATGTTTTATTTGTGAATCATAGTCCTGGACTAAAACTTATGTGCTCCAGATGTTTTTCTTCTTGGAGTCAAGTAAATATGGAAAAAAATTCTCTTTTCTTACTTTGTAGAAAACTTCCACTTCTTACCGTAAAGAGGAATTTCTACTTTAGCATGTAAAAAACCACCAATATGAGTCCAACAATATAATAGCATTTAAGATATAAAACTCAACGTACTCTAGAAAGTCAAAATTCAGCATGCAAACTGAAAAAAATAAGTTTGATATGCAAAATAATGTGATGAATAACTCACTTTTTCTTATTAATGTCTGATACGTCGCTCCTCTCTGTTTTTTCCACGATCACCAATATAGCATGATGATGTCCATCAGAACAAGCCCATTGATTATGAAGTGAAAAAAAGAAGATAAAAGAAATAAACATGAATTATGTCTGGATATTTCTCCCTAATCGGGGAAGCCTCTGCTTGTCTCCTTTCAACATATCAGACAAAAAATGAAAAAAAAGTGACTAAAAAACATGACAACTAGCAGTGGGGCTTTAGATTAATACTCCATCTGTCAGGCGAGTGGACCAAATTATTTCTGCCACTCAACTAGAAGAACTGCAATCAAGTTAACGGGTAGACTGCAAGACAAATGGTCGTCAGGTGCAGCTAAGTATGACATCAGTTTCGAAGCAAAAGTGGAAGCATCCAACAAGCATTACATCTTCAAGTTAGACATCTTTTTAACAGAGTAAGATATCCTAGACTTTAGGTAATGGGGAAGATCTTGCAACTCATTGTAAACTGGCAAGCAGGGTCTCTCTTCTTAGAGCTTGCACTGGGGAGAGATGGAGATATCCTTTTACTTCTCTAGTATGACTAAGAGTATGTTGCTTTTGTACAACAAAAGATAAATAATAACATTCTAACAGTGTCATTGTTCACAAAATTTATAAAAGCTTTTCTACTTATATTTCAATTAACAAACTTTTGTCCTTAGTCATAAAGGAGGCACATTATATGGACTTACCTACAAATATAAACAAAAAACTTTTGTTTTTCTATTTTCTGGAGCAGGACCCCAAGATTTGTTTCTCAGATGATACTCTACCAGATGGTCATGATGTAAGGAAGGGGGATATGGTGGCCTACATGCCTTATGCAATGGGAAGAATGAGATCTATATGGGGTGATGATGCTGAAGTTTTTCTTCCAGAAAGGTGGCTTAAAGATGGCATGGGTTTTGTTCACGAGAGCCCTTACAAATTTACTGCATTCCAGGTAACCAAGTTTGATAAATTTGAAATCCTCGTAATCCATTATTAATCAAAATAAGGCTATCAAACCATCATAACTGAGTAATAGATATTTAAATAACACTTGCATGTGTGATCTTACTGCTGGAATTGCAGGGCGGTCCTCGAATCTGTCTTGGTAAGGATATGGCTTATAGGCAGATGAAGATCATCGCGGTGACGCTGCTGCATTTCTTCAAGTTTAAGCTAAGTGATGAGAACAGGTTAGTCAAGTACAGGACCATGTTAACTCTTCAGATTGAAAACGGTCTTCTTCTACATGCGATTCCCAGGCAAGGTCATGATATCTAGTTTCATGTGTGGTTATTACTTGATCAAATGTTTATAATTAAGATAATAAATTCAGGATAGTTAACAAGCCAAGGTCTTTGTTTCGAGCTCAGCTACTTATTTATATGCTAATTGTTACCCGGCCACTTGTTCAAACCGAATGGTTCAAAATGGAATTTGTGAACTTACAAAACTTCTGTTGTGAGACATTCAACTTGATTTAGTTCTGCCCATTTAGCAAATCTATAATGTTATTATCCGCTGCAACTGTAGAGGTTTTACTTCTCTCTGTCTTTCATTCGTGCCCTCTTCTCATTTCCTTCCTCTCCTTGCTCTCTTTCCACTCATCTCCTTTTACTGTTGTGTGTTGTTTGTTCATCCATTGATGTACTAATCGATCCTTGTATTTTAGCAGTTAGATACTATTGCAAATTCTCAGTCGTAACTGTAACCTGGTTCCTCTCCATTTATTGCATCTCATCTCTTATATATGTCCAATACAGGAGGTGTATAAAGATTTATATCACAGATTATGGCTTTGTTTGGAACAGTTTTCTTATGGATTCTTACAATAGCTTTTTAGTTAAAAAATTAAAAATTTTGTACTAAAAAAATGCTTTAAGAAACAGTAAGAAAACCGTTCCAAACGAAGCCTATATCTTGAGAGAAATTCTCCAATTCTTCTTTCTCTTTGTTGATCAAGTCCTCATTTTAAAATCTGACTTAAGATGATCCGCTTGAAGACCCCTCACTTATAAAGTTCTGGATTTTTTGGTTTTTGTGGCACATATATTCATCCTATATAGTATTAATATTCATCAACTTCATATAATGTGAGATAATTAGCATTTTGATTATGAAGTACTCATACTTATATGGATTCATTGAGATCTACTGTTGATCTAATGTTGGTTTGTTTGCCTTTGGTGGGTGCATATTTATAGCTATATATATATATATATATATATATATATATATATATATATATATATATATATATATATATATATATATATATATATATATATATATATATATATATATATATATATATATATATATATATATATATATATAGTAGGAGCATCATTTTTATTTGTTATAATTTCTCTTAATTTATGTGTGATCTATTTTGATGGATAAATTTTGCATAATATGCATTTAAATTAATAAGTCTATTAGAGTTTGTCAGGGCAATCATATTTAATATTCAGGTTTTCCATTTAGTCTTAATGTATTGTAATTGTTCTTGTGATTTAGATTCATGCTTTGGTGTCTATTATGTGGATGGTTGCTTTTAAGGGCAGCTAATAGAAGCTCTTATGTAAAACATAAAATAATTTATTCATATTTTCAAATATTAAAAATTTTGAGTTAAAATAAAAAATTATCACTTTAAATTCATGAAATCTCATATCATGAAGTTCATGACAAATCTTTTTGCATAGTACAATAGGTGCATTAAAGTTATTTATAATAATATTCTCTTATTTTATGTGTTTTCTATTTTGATGGATTAAATATGCATTATAAATATATTAAAATTAAGAAATTTACTAAAATTTGGATGGATAGTCATATTTGATACTTGCATTTTCTCTTTAGTTTCAATTACCCTTTTTTTTTGTTCAATTACCTTTGTTCTTATGAACTAAATTCACACTTATCATGCTTATAAGAGCTCTTGGACAAATGGTAGGAGAGATCACCGTATTAGATCCCCAAACAATAGAGGATTAGCTATGGAGAGTAAAAAATATATTTGATGGGATGCAATGCCTAAAGAATCACAACAAACTACTAGTTGTATTTTTTTTTTTTTTTAAGGAGAAGACTAGAGCTTTGGTGGATAGGTCATTATAGGGAGAAACTATGGGGCAAATTGATCTCCCTTATTATTTGGAAGGAGTTTATAAATATTTTTAGAGAGTACTCTATTTGTTCTTCCATTAGGCAGCTGATGAAGAAGCCTTTCATGATTCTGATGGAAGGAAGCAATATTGTTATACACTATGAGGTTGAGTTCACTGCTTTGACTATGTATGTCCCATAGTACTATTATGGAGAAGTGTTAATCATTTTCTATTGGAGACAAAAAATAATTTGAGATGTCCATTATTTCTATGGAGAATTAGAGATTTCACATAATAGGTGGAGAGGGAATAGAATGACCTATTAGTGTCTCAATATATATGAGATGTGAGCAGAAAGATAATTGATGGGCAGATATCCAAAACAACTTAAGTGAAAAGAGGAGTCAATTTGAATTGAAATACTCTAAAAAGGGTTTAACAATATATGTTAGTAGAGGTTCAATATAATAATGTTTTATATCTGATTAGAGTGATGTAAAGTAATAAATTGTATGTAGAAGGGACTAGAGGAGAGATATAAGGTCATAATAGTAGAGAAAAATCGGGAGGTCTGAGGTTACAGCTAAGGATCATGGGGGACTCGAAGAAAAAAAGTGAGGGTCCATGCAAACATAGAGTAAGAGGATAACCTACGTTGAGCTTTTAGCGAGAATTTAAGTTGAAGTATAGGAAAGTTATTGGAAGGTAGTTTGAAAGAGTTAAGAGGTGTCAATTACTTTAATTTCTATTGCTCCAATGCTAGCCAAGATATATAGCTTAACTCAATATGAAGCTATCAATGTATTCAACGATGTGATGGAGTGTGAGAGGGGTATTATTATCAATAGTATCAACCCTGCAAATCGATAAGGTATGGAGGAAAGAAAGACTATATATCTTACACATGTGCATAGGGGCGGAACCAGCCCTAATTTTCAAGGGGGGGGGGGGGGGGGGGGGGGGAACTTAAAAGGCATATATGTCGGGGGTCCAAGGGAATTGCCCCCCTGACCCCAATGGGATTCCGCACCTGCATGTACAGGTCAAGAGTAAATTTTTATTTCCTTTTAAAGAGGTTCTTGTAATAAATGAATGTTTTGATGTGTTTCATAAGGAATTAGCGAATTTATCATTTGATCAAAAAGTGAAGTTTTGTATTGAGGTAACCTAATGCAAACTTATAAGACATATATGTCGGGGGTCCAAGGGAATTGCCCCCCCTGACCCCAATGGGATTCTGCCCCTGTATGTGCAGATCAAGAGTAAATTTTTATTTCCTTTGAAAGAGGTTCTTGTAATAAATGAATGTTTTGATGTGTTCATAAGGAATTAGTGAATTTAATAATTTATCATTTGATCAAAAAGTGAAGTTTTGTATTGAGGTGTTACCTAATGCGTCTCCTATAACTACAATTTCTTATAAGATGACACCACAAGAGTTACAAGACTTGAAAGTTTAACTGCAAGAGCTGGTTTCGTCAAACCGAATATATTTTCATAGGGGTGCACCTATATTATTTATGAAAAAGAAGGATTGTACCATGCATATGTATAGATTATAGAGAGTTGAACAATGTGATAAGTAAGAATAAGTTTCATTACCTAGAATCGATGACTTGTTTGATTAATTGAACGAATCATTTATAATCTATAAGATAGATTTAAGATCTGACTATCATTAGTTGAAGGTAAAATCGTAGGATATGAAAAATACACCATTCAATACATATATAATAATTGAGTTTCGATTTTTGCCTTTTAGTATGATAGTTACACAGCTAGTATTTATAGATTTAATGAACCAGATATTTAAGTCATATATGTGTATTCATAGATTTAATGAAATATATATTTAAGTCATACTTAAATCATTTTGTTATTGTGTTCATTGATGCTTGTTGCGTCCAAGAATATTCGTGACGATAGAGAAAAATGATGTTTAGCGTCTTAGCATTGTACGAAGATCCAGCACAAAAGCCGTCGGATTTTCGTCTGACCGTCATCGGTCCTTTGACTAGCTCTTCAAATTACTGTAATCTGACAACCTCTAAATCGAGGGACGGGTCAAACCTTATAATTTACTCAAGTTTAGTGAAATCTTTTCACCTGGGCGGGGTCCCGTGGTTTTTCCCTCTTCGGGTTTTCCACGTAAAAAAAGATCAGGTGTCTTGATCTCTCTCTTTCTGCTTGTGTATGTTGGATCTTCGTACAATGTTAAGACGCTAAACATCATTTTTCTCTATCGTCGCGAATATTCTTGGACGCAAAAATGCTATATTATCATATTCAAGATCTGAAGAAAATCATGCAACTCATTTGTGATTGATATTGGAGATATTACGTTAAAATAAGTTATAAAGTTTTCAAAATGTGATTCTTGTAACTAACTATTTTATTTATTTATGGCAAGGTAGTGAGTATGGATGGGATATCAATAGATCCTCAGAAGATATAAGCTATTATGAATGGACTAAGTTTACTAATATCTCAAACATACTTGTTTTTCCTTAGTATTGTAGGATATTATAGAAAATTTATTATGGGCTATTCTCGAATTGAAATGACTGAATTGACAAATAAGGTAGTGTCATTTGGTTGGGTGTCAGAATGTGAATATAAGTTTTATAAATTGAAGAAATGTTTGGTATTGGCTTCTATATTGACCATATCATATGGTCCTGAAGTAGGGGTGTCAATTTCGGGTCACGGGTCGGGTTCGGGTCAAACCCGAACTGACCCGGGTGCGAAACGGGTCGACCCTAACCCGACTCGGGTAGAGAAACGGGTCGAAAAACCGAACCCGGACCCGACCCGGCGGGTTTCCGGGTTGACACGACCCGACCCGGTTTGGGTGGCCGGCGCCGGAACGGCGGCGGCGGACGCGAGCGCGGCGGGCGGACGCGAGCGGGACAGCGGGCGAGGTCGGGCGCGGGCACGCGGGCACGCTGGGGGGCGCGCAGCGGCGCGGTCGGGCGCGGGAACGCGGGCACGCGGGCACGCGGGCAGCGCTGGCAGGCGAGGGCAGACGCGTGCGGCGGGCAGCGTGGGCAGGCGCGGGCAGCAGCTCGGGCAGGCGCGGGAAATGCAAAAATTCAAATTTTTTTGAATTAAACGGGTTGGCGGGTTGGCGGGTTGACCCGGCAACCCGCCGGGTCAACCCGAACCCGACCCGTTTTTGAAACGGGTCGATTTCTGGAACCCGAACCCGACCCGTTTTGAAATCGGGTCGGGTTCAACCCGGATTTTCCGGGTCGGGTCCGGGTCGGGTTTTCGTGTCGTGTCAAAAGTTGACACCCCTATCCTGAAGGATTCCATGTATAAGGGCCAGTCCATTGAAATGTATGGAAAGATTTGGTAGAAAAATAAAGTTAAGCCCTCATTATATTGAACCAAATGATAGGTAGAGTTAGAAAATATACTTATATATTAGTTTTATCATAACATATGCCTTATATTCCTAATGTGCAATATGTAGTGAATAGAACTTTACATACTAAAGTAGAATTACAACCTAATTTGACTCAAAGAAAGAACTTGATCGTATTTTAACTTTATGATGCGAAATAGTTGAGGAACGGAAAAATTTTAATTGCGAAAGTTTAATAGCAACATAAAAATAAAAGAGAAGCTACAAAGGAGAAATAATTTGAGATGAGACGACTTTATACATATTTGTTTGTTTGATAGATACATATATTGGAATGCTAATAATGATAACCCACTACAATACTTTGGAGATTTTGTTTGCTTTGAATATATCTATATAAATATATGTTTAATGAATATGTTGTTCTAATACATTTATTAAAATTATTTTTAAATGTTTTTTTTGGATAATTTTATAAATATTTAGCCAAAAAATAATAATATGTAAATAGGATTTTAACCTAAAATCTTTATATATATATATATATATATATATATATATATATATATATATATATATATATATATATATATATATATATATATATATATATGTAATAAGTCTAATTCGTAAACCGTCTTCACTCTATTGTAAAAGATTTAATACTATATTTTATGAATATTTTTTTCCCATTTTTATGAACATTATAAATATGAAAATATGAGATTTCTTATTTAACTTGAAGTCTTAAGGACTTGGCAAGTGTTAGTATAGATAGATTTTTTGGAATCATTAGTGTCCATTTTGCCAATCTTTTTAACTAAAGCATCTCAAGTATGATGTATTGTTTTATGACTATTTTTCTTAATATTTGAATTTTATATTTCAACATCTAAAAATATCCATATGAAAATTGCAACAATATTTAAACAATTTTCATAATTATAAAAATGCTTTGAAACTCCCTATAACATTCATGTAACTCAATTTCTTTCATTTGGTTGAGAATGAGAAGCTAGGAAGAGGAAGAGAGAGAGAGAAAGATAAGAGAGAAGGTGAAGTTTGGAGATCTTAGAACTAATTTTGTCAGGCAAGCTTGGTTTGGACTTTTGAGATGTTAGTTGTATTTGTCTCAGGTAGGTTATCGTTGCCCTATTTTTATTTTCGATGATTTTATTTTCTTATGTATTTCTTATATAAATTTGATCAGAATTTACAAAAATTGAGATATTTCGATATTTTGAAAATTTTTATCCTATATCTTTTAATATATTGCCACTCTATGTATGTTGCACATGTTATTAGCATAATCTTGATTTAAAATTTTTATTTATTTAAAATATAAAAACTAAATTTTTTTATTTTCTATCCACAACACTAAATTAATTGCCCCACACAATCCCCATTTATCAAATATCCTCATTTTTATTTCATTTGACGGGTCATGACTTTGGTTTCACCAGAATGCCCGATGTCATCTCAACATTAGCGTCTGACACCATTATAATATCCACATTTCAAAATCAGCTCAACATCAAAGTATTACACTATCTTGACATTGATGCTTGAAGCTATAACAATTTCTATACCCAACACTTGCCAGCTCATCTTTATTCGACGTCGTCTTAACATCGACCACCAATGCCCTCTCAACATCGATGACAAACGCCCAATACTTAGTGCATAACATCAATGTCTGACTCTCGATAGCAAGTCTGCTCTCTCACAGAGCCCTGCATTGAGTACCCATACCCACACCCACCCATGTACCCACCCATACCCAATGGGTATGGGTGGGTATGGGTACGCCTATGGCCTTATGGGTGGGTATCGGTGGGTACTAAACATCGAGAGATAAATAGCTTTACATTGCTAATCACCATATATCTTACTTATACTACTGCAATCATCACTACATATTGTGCAGCATGTAATAGCATGATCTGCTCCAGGATCGTCCAGGACGATCTGGGATCGTCCTGGGACGATCAATTGATATGAAGCTCCAGAATTTGTCCAAATTTGTTCCAGGTGATTTCCTGTAGGCATCGTCCAGGCCGATTGAGGACATCGGCCAGGCCGATTACACTGTTCATAAGCATCGGCCGGATCATCGCTCTGGAGCATCGGCCAGGATGAGGTTGTTTGGTCTGATCGTCCAGGACGATCGAGACGATCGGCCAGGCCGATCTGTGTATGATTTAAGGGAAATCAATCGTTTTGAAGAGAGAGAAAATAAAAAATAAATAAATATCTGATTTTGAGGAGAGAGAAAGAGAAAAAGGAGAAAATTGGAAAAGTTGATTTCGGGAAGACGCGGAGCCGTTTTCGTTCGAAGAGACTGTTGAGGATATTGCTGTGCACGAGGTAAGGCACATTCCACCTTTCTCAATTTTCAGAACCGTCGTGTTTGGCGGTATTATCTGTCCGGAATTGATTTTTGTTCGTGATTTTCGTCCGTATCTTTTGATTGGTTCAGTTTTTACCGCGTAAGTTTCTGTATATCGTTGACGTGCCGAGTGTGCACATTTTGGTTATTTTCTGAAGATTTTTGTCCGGGTATTTTTGATTCGATTGTGTTTTTAGTCGACTGGATTTTTCTGTGAACTTGGAAATTCTCTGTGCAGTAGAATAAATGTTCTGAAATGTTGATATCTATATTCTGTGCGAATTTGGTGAATTTTGATTTTCAGGAAAATTGTGTAAATTCTGTATACTGTCGTTGTGCTGCCCGATTTTTGGGTAATTTCTGATTTGTCTAAAAATTTTAAGTATTGCCTATAAATATGATGCCGTCGAATGCTACTGAAATAGAATAAAAACACCTAATAATTTCTCGGCTCGACTCGCTTGCGTATGACGCATTTCCGCTTCAAGGTTCTGCTCGACCATCCTCCCTTGCGAGAATCGACCCTTCTCGCTGTCTCGGAAGTAATTTTCTTCAGGATCAGAAACCGGGAAGCAAAACTACTCAACTTTCACGGCGTGTTCTCCAAAGATTTCTGGTACTCTTCCGTCTTTTCGATGAACTAGATCCCCTGAGGCCGGATCATGACTGTTTTGTTGAAAACTTCCAACCTTCACGACGCTATCGGGTAATCCGAACGCGACTCTCTCAATTCTTCTTCTTCTTCTTCTACTTGTTTATCTGTAGGTCACGACCTCGATGTATGGAAACCTTGGCTATTTCGATTTTCATGCAGGAATGAGCTTCTTCAAGGACCTTGCTGATTCGTTCTCCTCTTTATTTTCCTCTGCTACATCGGTTTCTTCTTCTTCTCCCCCGCCACCGGCTTCCGCGGAGGTGATGGAAGCTCCCTCGGTTGTTAACGAGCGGGTCGTCCTCAAACTGAAGGGCTACTTTGAATTGGCCAAGGAGGAGATTGATAAGGCAGTGCGTGCTGAGGAATGGGTCCTCATCGACGATGCCATCACGCACTATAGAAACGCTCAGCGGGTGATGCTTGAAGCAAAGGCTGCCAGGTTACCTCCGGCACTATCTTCGAGGTCGGGTTTGTTTTCCGTTCCTCAAAGCAATTCACACCCAATTCACCACTTCTTTTATTTATTTGAAGTATTTTGATTCAACTAAAAATATTGGTGCTCGTCAGCGATCATCGCAAAGTAAAGGACTATCAACAAAAGATTTCGAAATGGCAGGGGCAGGTATCTGAGAGATTGCAAGTTTTATGTCGGAGAACAGGTAATTGTCTTCTATCCTTACATGTGAATTATAATCTTGGAATTGATCTCTGTGAACTAATGTTTGGTTTGGAGCTCTATAATTTGTCTGTAAAAGCTGAACGTATTAATAGATTGTTGTTTTGGCAGGTACGTCGCCAGTGAAGGTATGGATTAGTCTATCAGAATTGTAAGTTACATGATATATATTTTTATGGTTGAATATCTTGTTCTTTTGAAGTCCAGTGAATTTCATCAGTTTGTTGAATCTATAGAGAGCGTATGACTGTTAGAGATTAAAATTTCTGCATTGACAAGGAGAATAGGACTAGCATGCAAGCATAAATAGTTGGCTGAAGAACTCAATTTTAAGTGACTTTCTCGCTTCTCGGAGTGCACAATTTGATGTATTTCTTTCTTGATTCAGCGCATGCATTTTTGTATAAAATGGGGATATAAATGATGATATAACTTGTAGAGTGAATATAAATTGTTAAAATAGAGCAATGGTTCATAGTATTATACGATGAAAAAATATTATGGAGATTTACCTGTAACCTTTACAATTATGTTATTGGCTGACTATGCTGTCTAGAGTCTGAGGCTGGGTAACAAAAAGTTAACTTATAGATATATTGAGGAATGAGTTGGTTAGAGGGAGTGGGAGTAACATTTGTTGAAGTTATGGTGGTAGAAAATAACCTTATTTGGTTTTGATAGGGGTGCAAAAAGGGTAAAAATGCCCTCATAAGATGGGTATATAAATTAGCGTCAAGGAATTATGAAAGACAATGGGTAGACCAAGTATAATACGAATAAAAATTGTGTTAAATGATTTGCACAAAAGAGATTTAACTCTTGTTGTAATTCCATACTAGAATAAATAGAGAATGATTATTTGTATATCCAAACCAAATAGTTGGGATAATGATGTGAATGCATGCAGCCAAAATGAATTGCCAATTGTTCCATAAACATTTCATGAATTTGCAATTATGTCTCAAATTAGTCTAGCCTTCTATGTTATGCAAGATTGTCCTTATGATATTTTCTTTTATGAAATTATTTTAATTTTATACGCTGTAGATTGTCCTTATGTTATGCAAGATTGTTCTTATTCATTGCTACACTATCAAAGGGTGTGAGATATAAAAGTGTTGTGCTCTAACATGTTTATAAATTTTGACATGGAAATGATGGAAAGCACCAACATGTTATTCACCCTCATTCTTCTTTCTGACATGTGTTTTTGTTTAGGCTAGCACAAGCCACTCACCAACTGGAAAAGCGTCATCTATAGTATCAGGTACACAAAAAGCTCCACTACAAAATTCACCAAGTGTGAAGAGTGGTGGCTCAGGAAACAAGAGTGATAGTAGTAAAGGCTCACAAAACATTAAAGATTCTTCTGGTGGTTATGATGCCAAATTAGTTGAAATGATAAATTCAGCCATTGTTGATAAAAGCCCTTCTGTAAAGTGGGATGATGTTGGTAAGAAGTCGGGGAATAATTTATATTCAGGTATTGTTTCAAAATTCTGGTAGTATTGTTTAGCCTTGTTTTGTAACTGTTTGCAGCTGGGCTGGAAAAAGCAAAACAAACCCTTTTGGAAATGGTAATCCTGCCAACAAAGAGAAGGGACTTGTTTACTGGACTGCGGAAACCTCCGAGAGGTATATCTTTGTACCTAGTATTCCAACCTCTAGCAGAAAAACCTCTTAGATGCTTATCCTTTGGGCTAAGGTGCTCGTGTTCTGTTCCGGGTGTCTCAGCATCATTTGAAGTGTGTTTGTTTGATTTTTCTTGGTCATGTGAAATACCTAGCCTCTATGATCAAAATTTCTACTTATACTCAGGTCTGCTCCTCTTTGGCCCGCCGGGAAATGGTAAGACAATGCTCGCCAAGGCTGTTGCTTCGGAGTCAGAGGCTACATTCTTCAATGTTTCTGCATCCTCCTTGACATCTAAATGGGTTTGTTATTAGCATATATTTCACTACTTTCTATTCAAGCTTTTCAGTGATGAAAAGTGACCGAAAAATATGATGACATGATGACAGGGCAGGTTGGAGAGGCAGAAAAACTTGTCCGGACTCTTTTCATGGTTGCTGTTTCTAAGCAGCCGAGTGTTATTTTTATGGATGAGGTATGCCTCCTTTTTCCTTTTCTATTAGTTCTTTATTCCATGCTCATTACTGTATAGTTAAAGCACAACTACACTGATGAAGAAGAACACTCAAGACATTTTTTATTGGATTATATATGAAGGAAAAGATAAAATATAAGTGATCTATAATTAGAGAGGTAGATCGGCTCTCCCAATTTAAGGAGTTTCTGCATATGTTTCTTAAGATGTTGGATGGATATGTTGATATAAGGACTTCAATTTAGAAGGTATTTATTATCTTACTAGAGAATCATATCAACAAAGGATAGAAAACACACCCATTAGGCGAGTAAATGAAAGAAGTGTTAGAGGTTTAGGAAGGAAAATTAATAAACCAATATTTTGGATAAAAGTTGTTTGAAATGATTATGAAGAATAAATTTAACACCATAAACAACACTGTTATGCCGGTCCAGCCTGGACCGGCTCATCCTGGACCGGCCCAGCCGGTCCAGGCCTACACCCGACGGAAGAAGGCGGAAGGGAGAGGGGGAATGGGGGTGGGGTCCATTTGATTTCAAATGGGATTTAAATGCTTTTTGGAGGGAGAATGAAGGGTAGAGAAGTCCTTTTGCTTTTAATTTGAATTAGAGTGTTTTAAATAGGGAGTTATGAGGAGAGAGGAGTTATCTGGCATTTTGAAATTACTTTGGGTTCTAGGTTTTCTTGCTTGGGCTCTCGGCGTTGCCGGAGATTGTAGGAGAGTTGTTCTTCCTCTCGAATTGAAGAACATTGTATCGGGCTTTGGTTTTGATTGCTTACTAGTGGAATACAATCGTCGCTAGTGTTTTCCTACAAGTTCTTCCCTATTTCCGCTGTTTTTGCGCTATTTGTGTACCGATTTGGGTTAGGTTTGCTTGCGAACTCAAGTATTACCTTAGGGTTACTTGCGAACTCAAGTATTTCCTATCAAATTGGTATCAGAGCAAGATCCGGGCCGTGGAGGCTGGTTTTTCTCCGATTTTCGCTGCAGATTTTTGCGGATTTTGGGAGAATCCGGAGGCATCTCGTCACTTCCCATGGCATCTAAGCGAGTAGAAGTCTTGGAGACCGAGATGGGGCAACTTAAGGCGGATCTGGATGAGAAGATGGCCACATTGAGCGAGAATGTGGAAGGAAAATTCGTGGTATTGGAGGAGATGATGAAGAAATTATTGGAAGGGCAGCAAGGGCGGTGCCGGGGGAGGAAAGAGGAGAAGGGAGTGGGAGCAGGGGGAAGGAGAAGGTGAATCCGGACGAGGAAGAGGAGGTGGAACTGTTTAACAGCAGCGGGAGGATGCCACCTCGGGAATCCATCAGGCGAGAAGAGCATGAAAGAAGGAGAGACTTCAGGGAAGAAAGAGAGGATGATTGGCGTCGCCGACGGCCCGATCCAGTGGACCGGCCATGGGGGATCTAGAATCACCATGGCGGAGTGCGAGGGGAAGATGGCTATCGGCGGCCGAGGAGGGATGATGAGCCCCGATATGGAGAAAGGGGAACTTGGGAAGACCCCATTGCATGGGACAGAGGAGGCCATGGGGGGAATATGGCATACGGGGTGGACACGAGAGCCAGAAAGCTGAAAATGCCCGTGTTCGAAGAGGGAAATGTGGATGAATGGATCCACAAGGTGGAGAGGTATTTTGCAGTGAATGGCCTGATGGAGGAGGAGAGATTGTTGGCGGCTAGCATGTGCTTGGAAGGGGCGGCTTTTGCATGGTTCAAATACATGGATAAGTGGGATCCGGTGAGGACTTGGAGGGACTTCAAGGAGGCGATCAGGGAGAGATTCAGGGGGGGCAGCCCATGGGAGATATCAGAACAGTTCTACGCCCTCACTCAAGAGGGAACAGTGGAAGAGTACCGGAAGAAATTTGAGAGTCTGGTGGGTGACATGGAGGGATTATCAAACAGCACTCTGGGGGGAAACTTTATGAAGGGCCTTAAACCAGAAATTAGAGATGCGGTGAAGGTAATGAGACCGAGGGACTTGAGGGAGGCCATGGAGTTGACTCAACTGGTGGAGAACCAGAAGACCAACGCCCGAAGTTGGCGGAACAACCACTCAGGGGGTCCTACCAGAACAACTACCACTTACTTGGCTCCAAAAGGGCCAACCCCTAGTGTCCTTAAAGAAAGTGGGAAGGAGAAGAGCGGGGTGACCAGATCAGCTGGGAGTTTCAAGAGGTTGACCGAGGAGGAGATGCAGGAGAAGAGGGCCAAGGGTCTTTGTTTCAGATGTGAGGAGAAGTTTGTTCCAGGGCATAGGTGCAAGGATCGCGCTCTTCGGGCTCTCACCGTCTATGTAGACGAGGCGCCTGAGGGGGGTGATGCTTCAGATGAGCAGATTGATCCCCAGTTGGAGGTAGCCGAGGTATCCCTAAATTCTGTGATGGGATTCACTCCTAGCCATACGATGAAGGTGAAAGGGAAAATCCTTGGGAGGGAGGTAGTAGTGTTGATCAACAGTGGAGCCACCCACAATTTCATATCCGCTCAGGTAGCGGAGGAGCTGGGAATGGAGCCTACTGAGACAGGCAATTATGGGGTGATGATGGGGACAGGGAAGATTGAGTCCAGCACTGGGATCTGCAAGGGGGTAGAGATGAGACTACAGGAGATAAGGGTGGTGGAGGACTTCCTACCCCTGAGGTTGGGTAGCACAGACGTCATTCTGGGCATGAAGTGGCTACAGACATTGGGTGAAACCAAGGTAAACTGGGGGACCATGGTGATGGAACTGATGGTAGAGGGAAAGAGGGTGAAGCTGAAAGGGGAACCAGGATTGTCCAGAGCTGGAGTGTCTCTCAGGTCGATGGTGAAAATGATCCATGAGGAAGGAGGAGGGTTCCTTGTGGAGTTGCAGAGCTTGGAAGATCATCAGGAGGAGGAAGACAAACACATTCCTGTGTTAGTTCAACCCTTTCTGAAGGAATTTGAGGATGTGTTCCAACCTCCGGTGGGACTACCACCTGACAGAGAACGGGAGCACCAGATTATCCTGAAAGAGGGGGTATCCCCTATCAGTGTGAGACCTTACAAATATCCTCAGATGCAGAAAGATGAGATTGAGAAGTTGGTGGGAGAAATGCTAGAAGGAGGGATCATTCAGCCCAGTGTGAGTCCTTTCTCTAGCCCAGTTCTGCTGGTAAAAAAGAAGGATGGGAGTTGGAGGTTCTGTGTTGATTACAGAGCCCTCAATAAGGAGACAGTGCCTGACAAGTTTCCCATCCCTGTGATTGACGAGTTGATGGATGAGCTACATGGAGCCGTTTTATTCACCAAGATTGATCTAAAGTCAGGCTATCATCAGATCAGGATGAGGAAGGAAGATGTGCAGAAGACAGCCTTCAGGACTCATGAGGGCCACTACGAGTTCCTGGTGATGCCTTTTGGCCTCACCAATGCACCAGCCACATTCCAGGCATTGATGAACCGAATCTTCAAGCCACACCTTCGCAGGTTTGTGTTGGTGTTTTTTGATGACATTCTCATCTATAGCAGGACTGAGAAGGAACACCTAGAGCACCTGAGAGTGGTGTTGGGGGTGCTGAGGGAGCATCAGCTGAAGGCCAATTTTAAGAAGTGTGACTTCGCTCAGGCACAAGTGGAGTACCTGGGGCATGTGATATCTCAGGAGGGAGTGGCTGCGGATCAGTCCAAAATAGAGGCAATGTTAGCCTGGCCTCAACCCAAGACATTGAAGGGGCTCAGAGGATTTTTGGGACTGACTGGCTACTACAGGAGGTTCGTGAGAGGATACAGCACCATAGCAGGACCGCTGACAGAGCTGCTGAAGAAGGATAATTTTTTTATGGGGGGAAGCAGCTTCTGAGGCTTTTGAGAAGCTGAAGAAGGCCATGACGACGGTGCCCGTACTTGCTCTGCCAGACTTCAATCAGGTGTTTGTGTTGGAGACAGATGCTTCAGGCTATGGATTGGGGGCAGTGTTGATGCAGAACCATAGAGCCATAGCTTACTTCAGTCAGATACTGTCGTCCCGGGCTAGGCTGAAGTCGGTATATGAGAGAGAGCTGATGGCGATTGTACTGGCCATCCAAAAGTGGAGACCTTATCTATTAGGCAGACACTTTATTGTCAGGACTGATCAGAGGAGCCTGAAATACTTGCTAGAGCAGAGGATGGTCACAGAAGAACACCAGAGGTGGTTATCCAAGCTGCTCGGATATGATTTTGAGATCCACTATCGACCAGGATTAGAAAATAAGGCAGCGGATGCCTTATCACGCTGTATGGGGGAGCTCCAGGGAATTGCTGTATCAGTACCGGTTCTGATTGATTGGGGAGCCATCAAAGAGGAGAGCATCCAGAATGAGGAGCTAAGGAGAATCAAAGAAGAGGTGCTATCAGATGAAAACAGCCACCCAGGCTACTCAGTGGTGGGAGAAAGACTGTACTATCAGGGAAGGAGTGTGATCCCTAGGTCTTCCATTCATATTCCCCAACTGCTACAGGAATTTCATGGGAGTGCCATAGGAGGGCATTCCGGAGTGCAGAAAACCTATAGCCGGTTAGCTGCGGAATTGTACTGGAAGGGGATGAGGAAAGACATAGAAGAAATGGTGGCTAAGTGTGATACCTGCCAAAGGAACAAGTACATGACGATGGCACCAGGGGGATTACTACAGCCCCTGGCCTTACCAGAGAAAGTTTGGGAGGAGATCACTATGGATTTCATTGATGGGCTTCCAAAATCAGAGGGATATACTGTTATATTCGTCGTGGTCGACAGGCTGAGCAAATATGCTCATTTCATTCCCTTAAGACACCCGTACACAGCGGTGTCTGTAGCAGCAGCATTTGTGAGGGAGATAGTCCGCCTGCATGGGGTACCGGAGTCTATTGTGTCGGATAGGGACAAGGTGTTCCTGAGCCATTTTTGGAGGGAGTTATTTAGGATGCAGGGCACAGTATTGAAGAGGAGCACAGCATATCACCCACAGACTGATGGGCAGACGGAGGTGGTGAATAGAAGCTTGGAGACATACTTGAGATGCTTTGTGTCTGAGACACCGAAGCGGTGGGCCAAATGGCTGGCCTGGGCAGAATACTGGTACAACACCTCCTCCCACTCGGCTACCAAGATGACACCTTTTAAGGTGTTATATGGAAGAGACCCCCCACACCTGATACACTACAGCCATAGGAGTACTCCAGTATCTGCAGTGGATCAGCATCTGAAGGAAAGAGATCAAGTGTTGGACGAGCTCAAGAGGCATCTTCTCAGAGCCCAACAGATTATGAAGAAACAGGCGGACAGTAAAAGGAGGGATATACAATTTGGAGTTGGGGACAAGGTCTACTTGAAGATCCGACCATACAGGCAGAGGACTATATCCCAGAGGAGAAATGAGAAGCTAGCAGCAAGATATTTTGGCCCCTTCGAAGTGGAGGAGAAAATCGGGGAGGTAGCATACAGATTGAGGCTTCCTTCAACAGCCAGAATACACCCCGTTTTTCATGTATCACAGTTGAGAAAAGTGGTGGGGGAACATGCAGTAAGCCCAGAGCTGCCCAGCACATTGAGGGAAGACATGGAAGTGACACTGGAGCCTCTAGCGGTAGAAGGAGTGCGCATCAATGAAAAGGGGGAAAGGGAAGTGAAGATTAGATGGAACGGCCTCCCAGATTATGAGGCCACATGGGAGCCATTGGAGAGGATTGCAATACAGTTCCCTGCCTTCCACCTTGAGGACAAGGTGGTACTTTGGGAGGGGGGTAATGTTATGCCGGTCCAGCCTGGACCGGCTCATCCTGGACCGGCCCAGCCGGTCCAGGCCTACACCCGACGGAAGAAGGCGGAAGGGAGAGGGGGAATGGGGGTGGGGTCCATTTGATTTCAAATGGGATTTAAATGCTTTTTGGAGGGAGAATGAAGGGTAGAGAAGTCCTTTTGCTTTTAATTTGAATTAGAGTGTTTTAAATAGGGAGTTATGAGGAGAGAGGAGTTATCTGGCATTTTGAAATTACTTTGGGTTCTAGGTTTTCTTGCTTGGGCTCTCGGCGTTGCCGGAGATTGTAGGAGAGTTGTTCTTCCTCTCGAATTGAAGAACATTGTATCGGGCTTTGGTTTTGATTGCTTACTAGTGGAATACAATCGTCGCTAGTGTTTTCCTACAAGTTCTTCCCTATTTCCGCTGTTTTTGCGCTATTTGTGTACCGATTTGGGTTAGGTTTGCTTGCGAACTCAAGTATTACCTTAGGGTTACTTGCGAACTCAAGTATTTCCTATCAAACACTTAACAAAAACTAATAAAAAATGAGAATTCATAATCCTAGATAGTTGGGATAAGGCTAATGATGATGATGATGATGATTAGAGACTAATATGGATGGTGATGTTGATTACTGAGGTAGTATAGTGGTAAAAGTGAAATGCTTGATAACATGATAAAATATTGTGCTGGGAGTGCAATATTGACCAGATGGTAATATTTTTGATAATTTTAGCTGCAACATGCTTTTCCTGTTTTATATTAAACTCAATTCCAGGTTATGTTTCCAGATCGATAGTTTATTATCCTCGAGACTAGCCAATGAGAATGACGCAAGCAGAAGGTTAAAATCGGAATTCCTGGTACAGTTTGACGGAGTGACCTCTAATCAAAGTGACCTGGTAATCGTTATAGGTGAGGTTGCCTGACTATTTACAGAGTGTTCGCTAATCCTTTTCTCAATCTATCATCTATTTGTCTTAAAAAAAAAAAAATCATATATTTGTCTTTCATCTGATTGATGCAGTACAGTACTGTGTTTAATTTAAAAGCAGGACTGGCCTATCTTAGCATGCCAAACTCTTAAGAAAGTTGCAATGACCAGCAGAACACAAAAACCTAAAAGGCCCCCAATTTCTTGGTTGTTCGTTATTTGCTTGTCTACCTTATTGACTGCTTATTTCATTTTACTTGTATTGTACTTGGCTTAAAATCAAGAACAGAAGTCTTAGGACTATAGATAAATGTTGATGCAGGTGCTACTAACAAGCCACAAGAGCTGGATGATGCTGTTCTACGAAGACTGGTGAGTTTCTTGTGTACATGCCTGTAATATTTTCCTATAGTTGATCAAATCCGTGCATGTTAGATTGTGGGGATTTTTTTTGGTCTGTTCATAGAGGAATAGTCCTAAATAGGTTGCTTGTTGTTGTTTGCTTGGTCACGTAGACTTTCATATAAATAAAAATATGCTGCTTGCATGGTTAAACTTGATATAGCTGAAATACAATTTTAGCATACATTCATCCTTTTCCATGGAAAAGAGCCATTGTTTAAAGGCTAATGTTGGATGTGAATCCAAGTGTGAAAGTCGTATACAGTTTTTCTTGCAGAACACGCTATAGTTTAATGTGCTAATATGATTTTTTTGTTCCATGTTAACAAAATCTTTTCATTTTTTTGGCCTATATTTTATAACTTTATAACCACTTGATGGCATTTTAAAACCAGGTAAAGAGAATATACATACCTCTCCCAGATCAAAGTGTTCGGAGACTTCTTTTCAAGAACAAACTTAAAGGACAAGCATTTTCCTTGCCAAGTAAGTGAGCTTTTCTGAATTCATGGTCATCATTATAGTCAGCAATTTTATCCCGAGTTCTCGACTATATGTAAAAATGGTCTCATTTAAAGCACTTAAGTTGTTCATGTCTTCACTAAGACATTGGAAATGATAAGCCATTACACATAGAGTTCAATTCTGGATCTTCTTAGGCCAAGCATTTTCTAAGCATTCTTTTTGTCAAGATGGTATTGAGAGAATTGTTAACTAGGTCTGCGAAGGGATGGGCCATGTATTGTTCGCACATTGGATTGTGTAACATCTGGTGATCCCTTCTTTTGAAATGTTTCTATTAATTTGCAAAATTTTCCTGTGTCCTATATAATCTTCACAGCCTCCTTGGCATCATTGGTCAGTGTCCTATACTACTGCTTATTCTTGCTGATAAGATATTACCCTTCGTTAAAAAATGTTTGCCTTACTGGGAAATCTTATTGACTACAAAGTGGAACATTGTTTCGCTTCAAATATTTTTTGACAGCATTGTTCCTTTACAGATGCTGATTTGGACAGACTTGTCAAGGACACTGAAGGTATGTACTCGGTCAGTTCTTGTCAAGACCATGCAGAAAGCTCTGTATATGTGACCATGTTTTGAGCTTTTGCTTAGGCTATTCCGGAAGTGATTTGCAAGCATTGTGTGAAGAAGCTGCAATGATGCCAATCAGAGAATTGGGTTCCAAAATTCTGACTGTACAGCCTAATCAGGTGCTCACTAATGAGTATCTTCCATTTATTTGGAATACTACCACTGTGTCATTCTTTTGTTTCTTTTGAATAAAAGGTATATTGAGATGGGGTAATATATGCAGCCTTATGTTTTATTGAAGAGGCTATTTTCGTGCTTTCATTTCTTTTGAATGCTTTGTTGAATTTCTCTGTTATATTTCAGAAGTTTTTTGTGATAAATGTTGTAACACCTCACAGTACAATAGTGTAACAAGATTAACCATAACATTTCCATCATATAATCTCTCAATCAATTCTTTATTTTCCAGATCTATATCAAATATTATATAAACAATATTTAATATAACAAAGGAAGCATATAAAAGTTCCCAATTTTTTTTTCAAAGACTTAGTACAGAGCCTCTAAGGAAATCCAAACAAATACAATTTCAATTGTTTACTAACCTCACGAGTAGACTTTCAAATATAAAATAAAGATTAACAAAAAAACTTAAATACTTGCATATCAAATTTTTTCTACTTTTCCTTTCTCTTTTCCTGTAAAAACAACCAGTAAGAAAAGTACTAGTGAACTGTGAGACTCAACAAGTTATGCAGAATTAATTAACAATTAATACTAACAATTAAAATATCATAACATGAATAATTATAACAGTGAAATCATTATTGAAAACATTTAAAAGTCATACTAAACATTATGCTTCACTGCTTTTAGATTTCTGTTGAATATAAATTTTCTGTGAAAGATTTGGCTATAATTTCTTAAGTTTATTCAATAGAGCCCAGGTAAATCTGGCATTATCGCCATTGAAACTCTTAGAGGACTGTGGGCTCCGAAAATTCGGCCCCGGCCTCCGCCCGCTCTTCTTATTCGGCGAGGGAGTTTTAACGAACTAAGTTCCGAGGTAAATTTTGGAAGGCAGATGGGTTTGTAGATAAGACACTACCCAGAGATTTCGCCCTCATTTTGTGAGGACTTTATGATCTGAGTTCTGGTTTCCTATAAGCGCAAGCCCCTATAGTTAATTACCCCTCTCGATCACGAGAGAGAACTTTCGATTAAGGCTAGTCGTCAATCATATACGTATAGAAATATGTGTTATCTGGCGTATAGTAGCAGCATAGGATTTTGATATTGGTAGAAATTTGAGAATTTGGTTTGAAAATAGTTGGAGAATTTGGGAATTTGATGGTTTGATATTTGAAACTTGAAATTGCACCATCTAGCACTTAAAGCGGATGGTGGGGGAATGGATGATGGACCCGATCAAGATCCCATGGTTCCGTCGTCCCGGGCCATCATGGTCCCTGGTCTACTTAGTCAGAGGAGGTAGTCGACCCAACCTGACAGAAGGATCCTTGTCGGCAGCCATGGGTTGCTTCGTCCAAGGGGACCATGTAGACCGGGGTTGGATGTTTGTCTAAGGGGACAAATTTGAATCCACCTTAGCTAACAGAGGGCTTTGTGCCCTATCGATCATATCCTATTGATTCATATCTCAAGGATTTAACGCCATTAAGGAACGTATTGGCTCTGGCCATAACCGCTATCTGTGGTGCCATTTGGCGGCAAAACCACTCGGTTCAGAGGGCCCCGGGTCATAACCGTTTACCTGCAGTGCCATTTGGCGGCGAAACTGCCGGTTAGAGGACACGTACCACGTCCTTACTGGCAGGAGATTGTTTGAGAATGGATCCCAGTGATATTTTCGACTAGACATTTCGCTCTTTGTGAGCTGAAGTTGATTTTTCAGATTTATCCACCTCGGCAAACTGTTGCGGAGGATGGATGGATTTTGCTTTAAGCGTTGAGATGGATAGTTTCAATTTTAAATATTTGGGAATTTTGGGATTTTGAGATTTTTGTGGAGTTATTGGTTTTTTTTTATGGGTATTTTGGGTGGAGCTTTGGAATATGGATATTTGGGAGACGATTGAAAGTATTTGGGAATCCCTCCGGTTGATATCTACACTCAACACGGCCATCATCGGGGTGTTTGGGGGTCATTTCTTTCTATGGATTGAACCTTGTCAACTCTGTCGGGCTGTCGACAGAGGATCGGGTTTTATAGGCTTTGAGCCTTTATTAGTGAATTCATTTGATTTTAGGCTTTGAAGGCCGAATATGAATGTATTAAAACAAATATTCTGGTCGTCACGACCATATATTTGCTTAATGGTTCAAACCCTGTCGACTCCTATTGATCCGTATAGAAGGATCGGGTTCGAACCTAAATTCACTTGTCAACCCGCGCAGCATCCCTAGACGTCACGTGTGTATTAATAACACGCTCGCCGGGGCCCATGCGGGTGTTTGGGGGAATTTTATAATTGAACCTTGTCCACTCCTTTTATCTTCTTAGGAGGATCGGGTTCAAATTTGATAACCCGTGCAGCATCCCTAGACGTCACGTGTGTACAATAACACGCTCGCCGGGGCCCATGCGGGTGTGGATTATATTTTCCCCCTTTAGTGTACCTATGTGTATACAATTTATAGTGCACGTGCAGGGGGTATTTTTGGAATATTTATAAACGCCTTCTGTCTGCTTGTATGGAGGTTGCAGATCCGGTGGCGTGGCGTAGCAGCTTCTGAATAGAGTCGTTCGCTGCTTCGTACAGGTAGACCGTCGTGCACTATTTGTTGATTTCTATAGGCGGATCATAGTGCACTAACTAATCTCCTGCCTTAGGTCGTAGGAGCTTGCACTTGTCGTATTCTCCATGCGTTTTGTTGTGGTCTTTAACTCATATAATACATTCGCCACTACTATAAATAGACAGGTAGATATATTCTTTCACAGACTGAAATTGACTTCAGGATACTGCATTTACTTAAGTCTTTTAGCATCTACCCAAAGTGGCATTTGACACATACATTTGTCTTCGTAGAGAGATCGTATGTGTTGCAGATCTTTAATAGTCATTCATAGATAGTTCGCATTGTCTTGTACCATTTGCATTCCTTCATGCTTATCTCATAGTACCTTTCTCTTTCATGATTTTTGCAAGTGGAGATAATACCTTTCTCTTTCATTGTATTGTATTCATGAAGAGATTTTGTAGTAGCTTGTAGGGAGCTAGTATATTTGCTTAGTACTGGATTATTACTGATTATAGGAGTATTATAACATTCACTGCATGTTGTTGATTGCCACCTATAAGTATGTTATTCTGTATTAGAAAGTTCCTTCTATCATTTCTCAGATATGACACCTCACACAAGTATCCACGTGCATCGAAGGCTTGTCATATATGGAGCATATCCCCTTCGTGAACATTAGCCAACAAATCATTGAATTTATTGGCAGCCTGTCATGTTTATATGTTTCAGCTTTCCGTGCTTTTAGATAACCACTATATCCATCTATGAGCCGCTTCACATTCTTCATATGTTCTTCGTGAGTATGGCATTCATGATTGAGATGAATAACATGCACTCATCTTATACACTCACTTTAGGTTGATTGTGTATGATGACTTTGATATTTGTTAATTTGAATATGCACTTCCACTTTCACTTACGATCATTTGAATGATGTTGTCCAAAGAATTCCATGTCAGAGTGCAAGCAATCTTATTTATTTGCATAGGGATTGAATGACATCTCCTAAAAATTCTCTAACATTTTGAAGTCCTTCATTGCTCATTTGTTTCAATCATGTTCAAACCAATGTCAAAGTTGATCTCAAACTTAAGGAGTTATGCTTAAGTTCATTCAAGCTCTAGGCACATTCGAGTCCAAACCCAAGTAGCCCTTAATTTGAGTCTTTGTTGAAGTTCAAATGAGAGTCCAAATTGTTTGAATTATAACTGCTTGAGTTTGAATTAAGCTTTGAATGAGGTCTTTTGAGTTCAAATCAAAGTTCTATTGTTCAAGTGCAGCTCGGCTTGAGTCCAACTCAAGTCTTCAATAAGTCCTTTATATTCATTCAAGTCCCCTGCTATTCTTGCAAGTTTAAGTTCTTTATCAGCTTCGGTCCACATTCAAGTTCACTTTCATATGGCAAGTCTAAGTCCCCACTTGGTTCAAACCAAGTTCATAAGTTTCAAGTGAGCTTGTTCAATTCAAGTTCATATTCATTGAGTTATGCTTAAGTTATGATTCATTTGGGTTTGAGTTCAATTAAATAGATTGAATCAAGTTTATAAGTCCGAATCCACCGTTCAATCAAGTCCAGGTACGAGTCTCATTTTGTCCATTTGATGTGCGAATAAAGTCCAAGTATAGTCCGTCTTCACCCGAAATTTCGGCAGCCTCCCGGCGTCTCCCCCGTTTAGGGGAAAACTACGGAAAACTGGGCCTTTCCCACCACGCTAAGAAAAGCGTGTATGGTAGGTGACCTCTTTCGAGGACACCGCGGCCGTGTATTTTTTGATCCCCCACCACGCTAAGAAAAGCGTGTATGGGTATTTTTTGTTTGTAGAAAAGTATTTTTTTATCTTTTTTTTTGAAAATATTTTGTAAGCACAGTTATTTCCCCGCAAGCGGGTACTTATGGGTATCCCCGCTTCGTCGTGCGCATCGCACCGGGATCCCTTCCCACCACGCTAAGAAAAGCGTGTATAGGCGGGGAAACCAAGGCGATACAAACTTCGAAGAAGGAATTATGTGATTACCCGCTTCGTCGCAAGCGTCGGGACGCACGTCCTCCCACCACGCTAAGAAAAGCGTGTATAGGTGGTCATTTTGTCTCGTCGCTTGCATCGAAACGAGCTCTCGGAGTTTTAAGGTTTAGAAGTTATACCTGCGCGGGGTCGTCGGCGTTGGCTCAAAGATCGAGGGAGAGAAGCATTATCTCTTATTTATTATTATTATCATTATCTATTTAATTAATTAACTATAATTAATTAAATTAATCATAATGAATTATAATTTAAAATAATTAATTATAATTACAATAATTAATTATATTTAGTCATAATTAATAATAATTAATTTAAATTAAAATAATTAATTATAATTAATTTTAATCATATTATAGTTAATTAATAAAATAATTAACTATAATTATTAATAAAATTAATTATAACTTATTTTAATTAAAACTAATTATTAAAAATAATAATTAAATATAATTAAAGTATTTAATTATAATAATTATATTTAATTATAATTAACTATTATTAATAATAATTAATTATAACTAAATAATAATAGTAATAATATAATAATAATAAAAAATCTCTCCCTCACCCCTCTCTGACATAGGGAATTTGGCCGAATGAGCTCGCGTGAGGGAGAGAGTTACCTTCACAGTGAGCTCTTGTCGGGCTTCCTCTCAAAATGTCGTAACTTCTGATCTAGGAAGGTGGGACGGCGTCGGAGGGCTAAGGGGAAGTCGGAGCTAGGGCAAGGTATGCGAACTCCTCTCTCTCTCTCTCTCTCTCTCTCTCTCTCTCTCTCTCTCTCTCTGCTTGTGCTGGTCGGCCGAGAGGTCGGAGATGGAAGAGGTAATGGGGTCGGACAAAGGAGGTTGTGGGCTGAGCAGAGTTCCGACTCTCTCTGTGTGGAGTCGGAAGAGGAAGGGTCGGCGGCTTCTCGAGTTGGATCGGACAGAGAAGGTGACGGGAGCAGGGCTTTCGCGTGGAGGAAGAGCTTCGGGACAGAGAGTGGAATGGGGTCGGGAGAGAGCAGTGGGGAGATCGGAGCTTCTGTCGTGTGGAAGGAGCGAGATGCTTACGGGAAGGAGAGTCGTGTGTTGAGCAGGGACTTCGGCTTCGTTTTATAGAGGCGAGTCGGGATACGATCGAGGCTGAAATGCGGGATTTGAGCAGAAATTACGGAGAAGAGCGGCGTCGGCGCAGAACAGCGTATCGTTGCGGGATTTCTGGATTCGTCGAGTCCGAGGTTTGCTGGATTTACGGGACTTTGACAGAGCCAACAGTGATACGAGGTTTCCGGGATTTCTGGCGAGATTTGCGTGAGCTATTCGACAGAATTTGTGGATCCGTCGTGTGTAAGGTATGACTGTGATGCTTCTCACTTTTTTTTTTTTCTTTTGGTTTTTACATGAAGGTTAACAAATGCCCCCCAACAAATGTGGTATGCGTCTAGAGCGGATCACGTTTGTTGTAAGTTGATTGACCCTGTGGATCTCTAGATATTTGTTCTAGATGTCACACTAGGGTATCCATTTAGTGGATCTCCAAAAGTTCGTTTGGATGTCACACTAAGATTTTCATTTAGTGGATCTCCAAAATTTTGCTTGGATGTCACACTAAGATTTCTTTCTTCATAGATCTCTTGGATGTATCAATAAATGATTGAGATATTGATTGCTTTTGTCCTGTGCTTTGTGTTGTAGACATTGATGGAGAATTGTCTGATTTGTCTTTACTGACTTGTTAGGTTATTTTGTTCCTTCGGCCCTATGCTCCTTGCTTTGGCGGGCTTGTTGAAGGAGTAGATGTCAATGACCTAAACCATGGGGTTTGTATTAGGTCGATGACGAAAAGTCATCGGTCCATAGCTTTGTGCATAGCGGACTTGTTGATGACGAAATCCTTTCAGTTCAGCCTTGAGCTTTGTGTGAACTTTGGGATAATTTCTTCGGTCCTTTGCTTTATGTGCTTTGGCGGACTTGTTGAAGAAGAGTTCCTTCGATCCTCACTTTGTGCTTTACGGATTTGTTGAAGAATTTGCAGGTTCTAGAAACAATTGACAGTACCGAACGTAGGTAGTATCTTGATCCTTAACCACTTGAGAAGACTTTAATCTGAATCACTTGAGTTCTTCAGTTTGGGAGAGCTAGAATTTGATAGCTCTTTGTCCTCTGGTTGCTGAGATGGGGGTTCCTCTACTGCGGCCTTTCTTATGGCTTGTTGAGTAGATGGAGCTGCCAGCGATCCGGCCATATTTGGGCTTGTTGGATCCGACCTCTTACACCCATTCAGGCTTCAGACTTGAGCTATGGGAATTGCGCTCCCCAATGCTGATTTTGCTGAAGTTGGTAGATTTGGAGTCATCCTTCGTGGTTTTGGATTTTGGAGCCTACGAACATCTGGTAGTTGTTCGAGACTCATCTTTCCACTGGAACTTTGATTCTCCAGTCATTTTGGAGAATTTTGCAGACTACGACCACTTGAACTTGTTGAGCCAAATTTGCCTTCGTGCTTCCTACAGTCCCTACTGACGGGTTGACGAAGTGGGGGTTCCGCTACTACGGCCTTTCTTATGGCTTGTTGAGTAGACGGAGCTGCCAGCGATCCGGCCATATTTGGGCATGTTGGATCCGACCTTTTACACCCATTCGAACCTTAAGCTTCAGGCTGTCGGAAGGCTTCAAGCTTCTTCAGCTCAATTTTGTAGGAGTGTGTAGCCACAAAAGTCTCTTTCTTGACTTTTGAGTCTTGGTTTGTTGTAGAAGGTGTTGTCTCGATCTTTGAGATATCACATGCATATACTTTGAAAAACAAGTATGTGTATTCTTTAGCACAAAAGAATATTTGGATTGATAATTTTAAATATTTATTCGGGGATCTCGGCATGCAGCGCGATGTCGACCCGAATAAATATTTAAAATGCCCCCTGTCTCGCAGGGACATTTTAGAATGGAATAAATTTGGAATATAAAATTTTAAATATTCATTTGGGGATCTCGACGTGCAGCACGATGTCGACCCAAATGAATATTTAAAATGCCCCCTGTCTCGCAGGGATATTTTGGATAGGCCTTTCTATTTTGAGATTTTAAATATTTATTCGGGGATCTCGGCATGCAGCGCGACGTCGATCCGAATAAATATTTAAAATGCCCCTGTCTCACAGGGACATTTTGGATAGGCTTTTGTATCTTTGAGATTTTAAATATTTATTTGGGGATCTCGGCACGCAGCGCGATGTCGACCCAAATAAATATTTAAAATGCCCCCAGTCTGATGGAGGATTTTGAAATGCGTTCTTGCTATACAAGAGAATTTCAAAATATAAGCAAACATGCATTGATAAATATGCATATAAAATTTTGATCATCACAAAATACATTATACATGAAATTTTCATGTATGATATTTCTTTAAGTGTCGACCGTTGATTGGCGGCATAGGCCTCTGACCGTTCAGATCGATCAACTGATATGCTCCTCCTTGGTATTTTTTCTCGATGACGAAGGGGCCTTCCCAATTGGATACGAACTTGCCACCAATTTTTCTGTGTGGGATGATTGGTCTTCTCAGCACCAGGACCAATTCCCCTTCTTGAAATGATCGAGGGCGCACCATTCGATCAAAGGACTTTGCCATTCTTCCTCGGTAGATTTCCAAGTTTTGTTGAGCTTGTAACCTGAGTTCATCAAGTGCGTCGAGCTCTTCCATTCTGAGACGGGCATTTTGCTCTTGAGTGAGATCGTTCTGGATTGCTACCCGGAGTGACGGTAGTTCGATCTCCAATGGTAATACGGCTTCAACACCGAACACTAGAGAATACGGAGTGGCTTTGGTTGGAGTTTTGTAAGTTGTACGATAGGCCCATAGAGCTTCTGCCATCTTTGTATGCCACTCTCTTTTGTTCTTAGTAAGGATCTTCTTCAATAACTTCACCAACGTCTTGTTGAAGGCTTCCGCCAATCCATTCGCCCTTGGATTGTATATGGAGGAATATCGCCAATCGATTTTGTGCCGTTCAACGAACTTATAAATTTTTGTACTCTTGAAAGCAGTACCGTTGTCTGAGATTATGCGGCGTGGCACACCAAATCTGTAGACGACATTATGGGTAAAGAAATTGATCACATGCTCCGATGTGACCTCTCTGAATGGAGCCGCTTCTGCCCACTTGGAAAAGTAGTCTGTCGCTGCTAGAATAAATCGATGTCCCGCTGATGACGGCGGATCTATTGGACCAATAATGTCTGTGCCCCAGCATTCAAATGGCCAGGATGCTATTGTTGGATGCAGAGGATTTGGAGGTTGATGTATAACGTCACCATGGATTTGACATTCGTGACATCTCTTAGCGTGATCGATACAATCCTTGACCATTGTCGGCCAATAATATCCCATCCTCTTGATTTTAGCGGCCATTTTGGGACCTGACTGATGTGCTCCGCAAAGTCCTTCGTGGACTTCTGATACCACTTTATCAGCTTCCATGGTCCCTAGGCACCTTAGCCACATTTGATCAAAAGCTCGCCTGTATAGCGTATCATTGACAAATGCGTATCGCAATGCCCTTTTTCTAATTTGTGCGGCCATAGACTTTTCTGTCGGGAGTTTGTTTTCCTTAAAGTAGTCAATGAATGGCTGTCTCCAATCATTTTCGACTTCAATATCTAAACAATGCCACCACGATTCTGAAGCTTGACTAGCTTTATGTCTCTTGGCCGTATGATATCCTTCCGGATAATTTTCCATAACGATTTGATGGAGAGGTTGAGGGTCAACTGGAGTTTCATCCTGCTGACTTGAATCTGGAATTTCTTCTGCCCTTGGGAATTGTAATAGAGCGGGCTCCAAGACTCTACGAGTGTAAACCCCGATGAATATAGGCCTCTCCTCGTTGATGTTCGCCATTTCTTTGGCTAATTTAGCCAGACAATCTGCTTTAGCATTCTATCCTCGAGGAACTCGAGCCATTTTGACATTTGGTATTTGCTTCAGAAGCTCGAGGGTTCGCCGATGGTAATGGGCCAATTCGACTTTCCCAATCTTATAAATACCGAGGACCTGATTTATCACGAGCTGAGAATCACCGAAGATTTGGAGATGTTGGATTCTGACATCGATCGCAATTTCCAGCCCTGCTAATAGAGCTTCGTACTCGGCTTCGTTGTTGGTCCGAGGTTCAGTCAAGCTGAATGAAAATCTCATTATGCCTCCCTCGGGTGCTACGAAAATGAGGCCAATTCTGGCTCGGGCTCTTGCAATATTTGGAGGTCGGACTGGTCTAATCGACGATGCTCCGTCGAAATACATTTCCCAGAACGGTAGCTTTTCATCCTCCTCGACCTGCATTATTTGCTCATCGGGCAAATCATCGTTGAGTGGAGAGTCAGCCGGGATTGGGTGTGCAGCAAGAAAATCTGCCAAGACTTGTCCTTTCACCGCCTTCTGTGGCATGTATGTGATTTCAAACTGCAATAACAATACTGCCCACCTGGCTAGACGACCTGTCAACGCTGGTCTTGTCATCAAGAACTTCAGCGGATCGATCTTTGATATCAGGGTGATTTTATGGGATAGCATATAGTGGCGGAGTTTCTGAACCGCGAAAATCAGCGCCAGACAATGCTTTTCAATTGGGGAATAACGGCTTTCTGCTCCAATCAACCTTCGACTGATGTAGTAGAGCGCATTTTCTTTGCCTTCTTCATTATTCTGGGCCAATAGTGCTCCGAGGGACTCTTCTAGTGCTGCTGTATACAGTATGAGAGGCTTCCCTGGAATTGGCGCTGCTAGAATTGGAGGATTTAACAAGTATTTCTTGATACTATCAAATGCTTCCTGGCATTCTGCGTCCCATTTGAAACGGACATCTTTCTTCATTAGCTTAGAAAATGGCTGGCACCTACCCGATAGATTTGATATGAATCTTCGAATGAAAGCCAGTTGTCCTTGCAGCGAGCGAAGCTGTCGAAGGTTCTTTGGAGGTGGCATCTCCATGATTGCCTTGATCTTATTAGGGTCAACTTCGATACCTCGATGACGGACAACATACCCCAAAAATTTGCCAGAAGAGACTCCAAAAGCACATTTGAGAGGATTCATCTTCAGATCATATTTTCTGATTCTCTCAAGCACAATCCTCAAGTCATTTAGATGATTTCTTCGATCCATGCTCTTGACAACAAGGTCATCCACATTGCACTCGACCTTTTGATGTATCAAATCATCAAATATATGAGTCATCGCCCGCTGGTAGGTGGCACCAGCATTCTTCAGGCCAAAGGGCATGACTATGTAGCAGAAAATCCCGATAGGCGTCCTAAACGATGTATGCTTTTCATCTTCGGGCGCCATTTTAATTTGATTGTATCCTGACGATCCATCCATAAAGGAGAACATGTCGTAGTTGGACGTATTGTCCACCAGGAGTTCGGATACAGGGAGTGGAAAATCGTCTTTTGGACATGCTTTGTTAAGGTCCCGAAAGTCAATACAGATACGAATTTGCCCATTCTTCTTCTTCACTGGGACGATATTGGCAATCCAATCAGCATACTTTTCTTCTCGGATGAAGCCTGCCTCTATTAATTTCTTTGTTTCAGCAATCACTTGTTCTTCAATCTCCAATCTCATTCTCCTTGGAGCTTGTTTGACGGGTGCTACATCCGGTTTGATTGCTAATCTGTGAACTGCTACATCAGGGGATAAGCCAGGCATCTCAGCATATGTCCAGGCAAAGCAGTCTCTGAATTCACATAGGAGTTCTTTTATTTCTTCTATCTGTTCTTCGGGTAGGAGAGAACTAATGAAGGTTGGGCGAGGATCTTCCTCAGTCCCCAAGTTGACTTCTTTTAGTTCATCCATAGTGGCTGCCTGACCACCATCTTCAAGTTCTTCTGGTGCAGGTTTGGCCTCAACTGGTTGATCATCATAATCATCAACTTCGTACGCCTCCTCATCACCATCATCCTCAGATTTTATTTCCCCACATGTAATTGCTTGGCAAATCTCATTTCTGGGGTACTTTCGTACAATATATCCTAGCCCCTTCTTTGCAAAAATATCCTTCTTCTTTATTGAGTGGGGATTTCTTCGATACCAGAGGCTCAAGCAGAAACGAACTTGCTGTTTAGAGGAACGAGTTTTACCTCGCTTTCTCAACATTCTTTGAATATTTCTAGTATTGTACATGGGAAATCTCGTAGGTACTAATTCCCCGGAATCAACGAGTGTACGAAACCAATCTCGATTTATCTCCTCTTCGAGTTTCCCGATTGAATAAAGTAGACTCGCTGGTCCACCTTTTTCTTTTAGGGGAGGTACGTAGAATGTCACGAGCTCTTCAACACAATGCACTTCTCGCGGAGTGACTTCTTTGAAGTGTTGCAGGGGAACGCGTGTGACTATGAGTATACTATCTGAGATTGACAGGCTATCTATTCTTCTGGAGAACACATCCTGTACTGTGTTCATGTAGATAGAATCGTAGTCATAATCATCATTTGAATATTCGACCTCCATACTCCCTTTGGTCGTTAACTGACGTATCCTCTTGGATTTTGTAGGGGTGGCATCACTTTCATCTGTGTCACTCCCCAAATGAGGTATATATTTCTTTTCTTTTGAGATGGAGGATGCTTTGGGAAGAGTCGGCGTTGCCTTCTTTCTCCCCACCTGCTTCTTTTTGTTCCCTTGTTCAGGTTGCCTTGCAACTTCTGGGTCTGATGTCTGGGCCTTGAGAGAGTCTGATGGCTTCAACTTCTTTGGAATGAAGTACTTTGCATCTTCATATATTTTTACTTCATGAACTGCGAAGGGTTGGATGTCACCAGAGATCCTGAATTCCTCTCCATCCCTGAGGTACTTCATGCATTGGTGTAGTGTGGATGGGACGATGCCGTACTCATGCAACCAAGGACGACCAAGGAGCGCTTTAAAGGCAGTATCTGCATCAATCACATGGAATTTGGCATCTGTATGAAGCTCTCCAAATGTGAGGGAGAGTGTAAATGATCCTAGGGTCCTCTGCCCCTTCTCATTGAAGCCATGTACCATTAATTTATCTGATCCAAGATGCTCCACATCGAGGCATAGTGATCTTAGTGCTTTCAAGCTCATTAGATTTATAGATGATCCTGGATCGATTAAAATTCGACTAATCATCATCCCATCACTTTCTGCAGTAACATACAAAGGACGGTTATGATCTGCAGTCCCGAGCATCATGTCTTCTTCGGAGAAAGTAATGAACGGCTCATTACGAGCTTGTAGAACCTCAGTCAAATTACGCTCAGCAAAATAAGCCTCGTATCTTTCAGGATCTTTGAGAGCCTGAATCAGAGTTTCCCTAAGGTCTTTAGACATTACTAAGGCATCATATATGCTGAGTTGCGCCGGAATTTTTCTCAGATGGGATAAGATATTATAATCCACCCCGGTGGTTGAATTATTCTTTTTCTTGGGATCTTCAAGGATAATGTCATCGTTGATAATTATCTCTTTTCCCTTATCTTTGTTAGGAGCCCCTTTCTTTGGTGGAGGCGGCAATATCTTACCACTCCTAAGTTGCACTTGGTCAACTTCTTCTGGTTTATGTTTTTTTACTGGGATATTTTCTTCAGAGTCGGCCATTGTTGCGTCCAGGGATTCATCTGTTGATTCAGAGTCACCACCCAGATTTATATGTCCCATTTGCCATGTTATATCGGGGTCCGACCCATCTTCCTCTGGAAAGTACAAATCCTCCTCTGAACTGTAATCCATTGGCAACACCATCATACAGGATTCAGAGGGTACTTCTTCAGCATATTCTTCTTTTGTCCAGGCACTCGGAGCCACCGAGATGACCCGACATACTTCTCTTGGAAGAGAATTCTCATCATCTTCTCCGGCTTCCTCAATTTTAAGCTCTGACATGAAGTCAGCGAGCTTGATGGGTCGTCTCACAGTCTGATAATATTCATCCAAACTGTCGATAATCCTTTGAGTCGCAGTCTTTTTCTCCTTATGCTTCTTCAGTTTGGTCTTCTTCTTGGATGATTTCTTCTTTCCAGTCTTTGAAGGACCAACTTGGTTGGAAAACTGTTTTGAGGTAGAAGGTCGTATCACCGGCAGTGCCTTCAAATCTATCATTGGCTCAATAGGAGACTTCCATTTTACACCTGAAACTCCTTCAAGCTGCTTCAACATTTTCACAGTTTTCTTAGAGACCACAGTCTCCCACTGTTCTTCTTGAATCGACTTCTTTTCATTTCTTCTTTCTTCAACCAGGGGTACGGAAGAGGACGTGACCACCCGAGTTGATTCCTTTCTAGGGTGAGACAACACATTGTCGGACAATGTGATCTCTCCCTTCTGATATTTTCTTTCAAGCCAATCCTTGAAGATATAACAATCTTCAATAGGATGGCTGAGCACCCGATGATATGGGCAATAATTTGGGTCACCAGTGTGCTTCGACTCTTCGGGTCTCTTGCATTCAGGCAGTTCTAGACCCGATTTCAACACTTGTCGAAATAATTTGGCGACACTTTCCCTTTTGAATGAATACTCTTTATTCATTTTATCTTTGAGGGATTGGAACGTTCTATCACCAGTTCCTATTGCTTGTCTCTGGCCTCCAGCTTGATAGGTCCGTGGCTTATCATTTCCCCCTAGTATCAACTTTGGCTGGAGGTTGGGGTTGTAGGCCTGTTTGGGCTTTTCTTGATATTGCATCGGCTGCTTGCCCTTGTCTACATTATAAATCACCTGCTTTTCTCTATCAGCTCTGGAGAAGAATGTAGAGTCGGCATCACCCCTTCTAGCACCTGGGGCCTTAGCCTTCTTGGGCTTATCAGAGTGATTTTCTGACCTGGACAAATTCAGCTTTTCAAACTTAGCCACTCTGTCTAGCAAATCTTGAAATGTGTTGATTGTAGCCATGCACAGGAAGGGTTGCATTTTGTCGTCAATGTTGCCCATTAACAACTGTACGGCATGCTCTTCTTCTAACTGCTGCTCACATTTCATGCTCAAATTTCGCCAGCGAGTGATATATTTAGTCACTGATTCTTCTCTTTTTCTCTTATCCAGAGCGAGATCAGCAATCGTGATCTTCTCAGTTGCACTAGCAAACCTCTTCACGAACATATTTTACAATTCTGCGAAAGTCTTCACAGAATCATTCGGCAGTTCAGCATACCATTCGAAAGCAGTTGCTGTTAAACTACTAACGAACTGTCGGAAGAGTAGGGCGTCATTTCCTCCTGTATTCCCACAGGTGGCTTTAAACTGTGCCAGGTGTTGCCTGGGGTTGTTATTACCGTTGAAAGTATTGAACTTTGGTACAGAATACCCTTTTGGGTACGGTACTTGGTCGTATTCAACAGGATACGGACGACCTTTGCCCACTAGTTTCTCTGCCTGATCAACAGCTATGATAGCCTTGATCCTTTCTGTGATAATCCCTTCCAATTGTGCAGCGGTCACAGGTTCAGAAGTACTTGCAACATTTTGTGGAGTGGGCTGACGGATCACATTATGAGCCTTGTGACCATCTTCAGGAGTGCCCCGTACTCCTGAGACTTGAGGTATTTGAAAGTTTGGAGGATCCGGAGGAGGATTGGGCATGGCACCAACAGCAACAGTTCTCTGCATCATTTGCATCATTGCCCCCATCTGAGTCATCATCTCAGTCATTTTCTCATTTAACTGAGAGATTTCTCTATCTTTGGCTCTCATCTGTCGCTTCATATGTCTCTGCATGTCTGCAAGCGTGATATTCTCATCAGCGAAGGGATTCTCCTCGGCTTCTTCTCCTTCTTCTGCTTGGGAGTGACCACCTCTGCCAGTGGTGGACCCAGCTTCACGACGACGGTGATAAACTCGCCTAATCGGGGGTTGTTGATCGTCTTCATCTTCACCCTCATCATAATAGGTTTCCTCATTAACATTGGTGTGTCTCACCATATAGACAACTTCCATGTCCAGAGTATTATTTATTTCTTGAATTTCTTCTTCTAAATTTTCATCTAGAAATTCATCAATGTTTTCTTCCCCTTCGAGGTATTCTTGTATGTTTTCGTCCTCTTCAAGGAATTTCTCTTCTTCAATGTTTTCTACCCCTTCCATATTTTCTTCTTTTTCTAGTATTCGGATCTCTGAGCGGCGCCGCCACTGGATTTCCGGTTCTTGGTTAGGTATGGGGACTTCTTCAACCAGTGGACTGCGGTCGAAGTTAGTCTCTTTCTTTGGAGGGGATGGAGGGCGACGGGATCCCCTGGAGGATTCTCCAAGGTGTCTACCGTTTGGAGGAGTGTCATTATGGGTCCTTTTAGGGGCCCATTTTTGATGTTGTTCGTAGATTTGGGCGGATCTCCGGGAAGCCTCACCAGATGTCACGCCCAGTTCAGTTCCTCTTTCTCTTCTTTCTTTTTCATTTCCTCGAGGCTTTGGCCTCCAGACTTGTTTTCCTTTCCACCGGGACCTTTCAGTGGTGGATCCCTGAACATATGGTTCAGGTGTCACACCCCGATGTTCACCGCGTGAGACATATCTTCTTTCTCTTCTTTCCGTCATAGCAGATAGACGTTCTCTTGGCGGAGTTCTTCTGGCCTCTATCACTAAGGGCCGTTGGAACTTTTTCTTTTTCAGACCTTTCTCATTTACAGTCTTCAAGACCCGATAGACCCGGGCTGAGAGAGTTTCAGGTTCCTTTCTCCTTGGAGGAGCTGAGACCTCCTGTCGTTGCTCCCAGAAAGACTTCTTCAGCTCACCAGTGGAGCTATTCCTTTTCACCCATTTTAAATAAGAAAATTTGTTCCGGGTAGAAACATTGGCTTCAGGCACTCGAGCTGACAGATTGGAAGGGTGAACAGGGAGTTGTTGTTGCTGAGCTCGGAGTTCAGCATTCATCTTTCTCCTTTGTCTTCTTGTAAGCCTACCTCCAGATGGGGAGGCTTCAGCATTATTCTCTCCAGGCGCAGATAACCTGGTTGACAGAGTGGTGGTGTTTGCAGTCACCACGGAGATTCTTCCGCCAGCCACAATCCTCTTGGTGGCTGGGACTTCTGATTGTGACAGTCGTTCAAAAACAGAAACCCTCCTACGAGGATTTTCAGCAGCAAGTCGTTGTACTGGCAGATGCACACGACGGGTGACAGCTTCAGTAGACTGGGGCCTCCTGGCAGGCCTTTCAGCATTCCTTCCATTCACGGGAATGGCGGCAGTCCTTGCAACGACTGCAGGAAAATCAACACTACCAAATTGGATGGTAGCTCCGGCATTTCCGGTCTCAATAATAGCATTTGCCAGTTGAATCCTGGCTCCTTGTCCCAGTTGGACAGTCATCGGCGTGTTCTGTAGATCCATCTGCATAAATGAAAGGCAAGGGTTAGTAATCAGAATCTGATACATCACCCCGCACTTTCAAAATGCAGAGACTTGCACAGAACACAAAACAAAAATAGACAAAAATAATTAGCAGAAGCAAGCAATAATAATAAATTTGAAAACTCTGCTAAATGCCATTTAAATTTGTTGAATGATCATTTTAGAAAATTCAGAGTTTTGAATCATCAAACGATCATTTTGAAAGACTCAAAATCTTGAGTACGATTTGATATAGCTGCTACTATAGCACTGAGACGACTAGCCAAAGATGGAAAGAGAAACCAAACCCCAGCGGAGTCGCCAGAAATCTGTGGGCTCCGAAAATTCGGCCCCGGCCTCCGCCCGCTCTTCTTATTCGGCGAGGGAGTTTTAACGAACTAAGTTCCGAGGTAAATTTTGGAAGGCAGATGGGTTTGTAGATAAGACACTACCCAGAGATTTCGCCCTCATTTTGTGAGGACTTTATGATCTGAGTTCTGGTTTCCTATAAGCGCAAGCCCCTATAGTTAATTACCCCTCTCGATCACGAGAGAGAACTTTCGATTAAGGCTAGTCGTCAATCATATACGTATAGAAATATGTGTTATCTGGCGTATAGTAGCAGCATAGGATTTTGATATTGGTAGAAATTTGAGAATTTGGTTTGAAAATAGTTGGAGAATTTGGGAATTTGATGGTTTGATATTTGAAACTTGAAATTGCACCATCTAGCACTTAAAGCGGATGGTGGGGGAATGGATGATGGACCCGATCAAGATCCCATGGTTCCGTCGTCCCGGGCCATCATGGTCCCTGGTCTACTTAGTCAGAGGAGGTAGTCGACCCAACCTGACAGAAGGATCCTTGTCGGCAGCCATGGGTTGCTTCGTCCAAGGGGACCATGTAGACCGGGGTTGGATGTTTGTCTAAGGGGACAAATTTGAATCCACCTTAGCTAACAGAGGGCTTTGTGCCCTATCGATCATATCCTATTGATTCATATCTCAAGGATTTAACGCCATTAAGGAACGTATTGGCTCTGGCCATAACCGCTATCTGTGGTGCCATTTGGCGGCAAAACCACTCGGTTCAGAGGGCCCCGGGTCATAACCGTTTACCTGCAGTGCCATTTGGCGGCGAAACTGCCGGTTAGAGGACACGTACCACGTCCTTACTGGCAGGAGATTGTTTGAGAATGGATCCCAGTGATATTTTCGACTAGACATTTCGCTCTTTGTGAGCTGAAGTTGATTTTTCAGATTTATCCACCTCGGCAAACTGTTGCGGAGGATGGATGGATTTTGCTTTAAGCGTTGAGATGGATAGTTTCAATTTTAAATATTTGGGAATTTTGGGATTTTGAGATTTTTGTGGAGTTATTGGTTTTTTTTTATGGGTATTTTGGGTGGAGCTTTGGAATATGGATATTTGGGAGACGATTGAAAGTATTTGGGAATCCCTCCGGTTGATATCTACACTCAACACGGCCATCATCGGGGTGTTTGGGGGTCATTTCTTTCTATGGATTGAACCTTGTCAACTCTGTCGGGCTGTCGACAGAGGATCGGGTTTTATAGGCTTTGAGCCTTTATTAGTGAATTCATTTGATTTTAGGCTTTGAAGGCCTAATATGAATGTATTAAAACAAATATTCTGGTCGTCACGACCATATATTTGCTTAATGGTTCAAACCCTGTCGACTCCTATTGATCCGTATAGAAGGATCGGGTTCGAACCTAAATTCACTTGTCAACCCGCGCAGCATCCCTAGACGTCACGTGTGTATTAATAACACGCTCGCCGGGGCCCATGCGGGTGTTTGGGGGAATTTTATAATTGAACCTTGTCCACTCCTTTTATCTTCTTAGGAGGATCGGGTTCAAATTTGATAACCCGTGCAGCATCCCTAGACGTCACGTGTGTACAATAACACGCTCGCCGGGGCCCATGCGGGTGTGGATTATATTTTCCCCCTTTAGTGTACCTATGTGTATACAATTTATAGTGCACGTGCAGGGGGTATTTTTGGAATATTTATAAACGCCTTCTGTCTGCTTGTATGGAGGTTGCAGATCCGGTGGCGTGGCGTAGCAGCTTCTGAATAGAGTCGTTCGCTGCTTCGTACAGGTAGACCGTCGTGCACTATTTGTTGATTTCTATAGGCGGATCATAGTGCACTAACTAATCTCCTGCCTTAGGTCGTAGGAGCTTGCACTTGTCGTATTCTCCATGCGTTTTGTTGTGGTCTTTAACTCATATAATACATTCGCCACTACTATAAATAGACAGGTAGATATATTCTTTCACAGACTGAAATTGACTTCAGGATACTGCATTTACTTAAGTCTTTTAGCATCTACCCAAAGTGGCATTTGACACATACATTTGTCTTCGTAGAGAGATCGTATGTGTTGCAGATCTTTAATAGTCATTCATAGATAGTTCGCATTGTCTTGTACCATTTGCATTCCTTCATGCTTATCTCATAGTACCTTTCTCTTTCATGATTTTTGCAAGTGGAGATAATACCTTTCTCTTTCATTGTATTGTATTCATGAAGAGATTTTGTAGTAGCTTGTAGGGAGCTAGTATATTTGCTTAGTACTGGATTATTACTGATTATAGGAGTATTATAACATTCACTGCATGTTGTTGATTGCCACCTATAAGTATGTTATTCTGTATTAGAAAGTTCCTTCTATCATTTCTCAGATATGACACCTCACACAAGTATCCACGTGCATCGAAGGCTTGTCATATATGGAGCATATCCCCTTCGTGAACATTAGCCAACAAATCATTGAATTTATTGGCAGCCTGTCATGTTTATATGTTTCAGCTTTCCGTGCTTTTAGATAACCACTATTTCCATCTATGAGCCGCTTCACATTCTTCATATGTTCTTCGTGAGTATGGCATTCATGATTGAGATGAATAACATGCACTCATCTTATACACTCACTTTAGGTTGATTGTGTATGATGACTTTGATATTTGTTAATTTGAATATGCACTTCCACTTTCACTTACGATCATTTGAATGATGTTGTCCAAAGAATTCCATGTCAGAGTGCAAGCAATCTTATTTATTTGCATAGGGATTGAATGACATCTCCTAAAAATTCTCTAACATTTTGAAGTCCTTCATTGCTCATTTGTTTCAATCATGTTCAAACCAATGTCAAAGTTGATCTCAAACTTAAGGAGTTATGCTTAAGTTCATTCAAGCTCTAGGCACATTCGAGTCCAAACCCAAGTAGCCCTTAATTTGAGTCTTTGTTGAAGTTCAAATGAGAGTCCAAATTGTTTGAATTATAACTGCTTGAGTTTGAATTAAGCTTTGAATGAGGTCTTTTGAGTTCAAATCAAAGTTCTATTGTTCAAGTGCAGCTCGGCTTGAGTCCAACTCAAGTCTTCAATAAGTCCTTTATATTCATTCAAGTCCCCTGCTATTCTTGCAAGTTTAAGTTCTTTATCAGCTTCGGTCCACATTCAAGTTCACTTTCATATGGCAAGTCTAAGTCCCCACTTGGTTCAAACCAAGTTCATAAGTTTCAAGTGAGCTTGTTCAATTCAAGTTCATATTCATTGAGTTATGCTTAAGTTATGATTCATTTGGGTTTGAGTTCAATTAAATAGATTGAATCAAGTTTATAAGTCCGAATCCACCGTTCAATCAAGTCCAGGTACGAGTCTCATTTTGTCCATTTGATGTGCGAATAAAGTCCAAGTATAGTCCGTCTTCACCCGAAATTTCGGCAGCCTCCCGGCGTCTCCCCCGTTTAGGGGAAAACTACGGAAAACTGGGCCTTTCCCACCACGCTAAGAAAAGCGTGTATGGTAGGTAACCTCTTTCGAGGACACCGCGGCCGTGTATTTTTTGATCCCCCACCACGCTAAGAAAAGCGTGTATGGGTATTTTTTGTTTGTAGAAAAGTATTTTTTTATCTTTTTTTTTGAAAATATTTTGTAAGCACAGTTATTTCCCCGCAAGCGGGTACTTATGGGTATCCCCGCTTCGTCGTGCGCATCGCACCGGGATCCCTTCCCACCACGCTAAGAAAAGCGTGTATAGGCGGGGAAACCAAGGCGATACGAACTTCGAAGAAGGAATTATGTGATTACCCGCTTCGTCGCAAGCGTCGGGACGCACGTCCTCCCACCACGCTAAGAAAAGCGTGTATAGGTGGTCATTTTGTCTCGTCGCTTGCATCGAAACGAGCTCTCGGAGTTTTAAGGTTTAGAAGTTATACCTGCGCGGGGTCGTCGGCGTTGGCTCAAAGATCGAGGGAGAGAAGCATTATCTCTTATTTATTATTATTATCATTATCTATTTAATTAATTAACTATAATTAATTAAATTAATCATAATGAATTATAATTTAAAATAATTAATTATAATTACAATAATTAATTATATTTAGTCATAATTAATAATAATTAATTTAAATTAAAATAATTAATTATAATTAATTTTAATCATATTATAGTTAATTAATAAAATAATTAACTATAATTATTAATAAAATTAATTATAACTTATTTTAATTAAAACTAATTATTAAAAATAATAATTAAATATAATTAAAGTATTTAATTATAATAATTATATTTAATTATAATTAACTATTATTAATAATAATTAATTATAACTAAATAATAATAGTAATAATATAATAATAATAAAAAATCTCTCCCTCACCCCTCTCTGACATAGGGAATTTGGCCGAATGAGCTCGCGTGAGGGAGAGAGTTACCTTCACAGTGAGCTCTTGTCGGGCTTCCTCTCAAAATGTCGTAACTTCTGATCTAGGAAGGTGGGACGGCGTCGGAGGGCTAAGGGGAAGTCGGAGCTAGGGCAAGGTATGCGAACTCCTCTCTCTCTCTCTCTCTCTCTCTCTCTCTCTCTCTCTCTCTCTCTCTCTGCTTGTGCTGGTCGGCCGAGAGGTCGGAGATGGAAGAGGTAATGGGGTCGGACAAAGGAGGTTGTGGGCTGAGCAGAGTTCCGACTCTCTCTGTGTGGAGTCGGAAGAGGAAGGGTCGGCGGCTTCTCGAGTTGGATCGGACAGAGAAGGTGACGGGAGCAGGGCTTTCGCGTGGAGGAAGAGCTTCGGGACAGAGAGTGGAATGGGGTCGGGAGAGAGCAGTGGGGAGATCGGAGCTTCTGTCGTGTGGAAGGAGCGAGATGCTTACGGGAAGGAGAGTCGTGTGTTGAGCAGGGACTTCGGCTTCGTTTTATAGAGGCGAGTCGGGATACGATCGAGGCTGAAATGCGGGATTTGAGCAGAAATTACGGAGAAGAGCGGCGTCGGCGCAGAACAGTGTATCGTTGCGGGATTTCTGGATTCGTCGAGTCCGAGGTTTGCTGGATTTACGGGACTTTGACAGAGCCAACAGTGATACGAGGTTTCCGGGATTTCTGGCGAGATTTGCGTGAGCTATTCGACAGAATTTGTGGATCCGTCGTGTGTAAGGTATGACTGTGATGCTTCTCACTTTTTTTTTTTCTTTTGGTTTTTACATGAAGGTTAACAAGGACCATTTTGCCTCTGTGGGGTCCCTTTTTTCCCACCTGCCAAGCAGGTACCATAATTCCTGGGGTCCCTTTTGCCCCACTTGTCATGTAGTTCTTGTATGAGAACCCTTTTATCTCAATTACATTGGTAAAATATACATCATATATAGCCAAATTTTACATTAATTTAGTATTCAACATTCTTTCATAATCACAGGTCATACTTGCTTTACTATATGATTTCTTAATCATTTATATCAAAATCTTTATACCATGAATATGCATATAATAAACAAGAAAAATGACCTCTTTCGAAAACATTATTAATTAGGAAAACATTTAGATGAACGTAATAAGCCTCAATTTGAATTCACATGCTGAGATTATATGAGCGATTAATCATATTTGAAAACTTGGATAAGAACATCATAAAGCAAAATAAATAACTTATAATTCAATTTCTTTAACTCAGTAAATTAGTGGTAAATAATTATAAATTTACAAAAATTACTTTTAGAATTTATTTTGCATCACTTACCTTCTTGACGAGGAATTTACTTCAATCCTCTACCTTGAATTATTCTTTGATTGTAAGTTACTTCAAAGCTCTCTCTTTGCATATGATCAAATTTATCTATAACATCATGTTATAACCTCTATAAAAACTTCCATTACCATAGGAAATCTACCTTAGGCACATTCCAAATGAGCTTACCTCGATTTTCTTTTCCTCAAGTTTTATTCTTCCTTCAATGTTCTCAATTCCTTCTAACTTAGAAATCAAACTACAATTTATTACAAAAGTCCATATTAATCACATCAAATCCTTGATTACAATGTTCATAAATTTCCATATTACTAATAGGATAATAAATGTAATTACCAAATACTGAAATGATGAATTTTCTTATACTCCTTCGGCCTGCAGTTGATATTTCCAAACCCAACTTGTGCTTCTGACTTCAACCAGTTTCGCCTCTTGCTTCAGCCAGAGCCTTTTCCGCCTCTTGCTTCAGCCATCCTATTCCGCTTCTTCCTAAAGAGAACCGCAAATTTCCTATACAGGAATAGCTGCATCCTCTATAGTCTCGGGTGAGAGTGTAGAACCGAACTTGCTATAGAAGAGATACTAAATCCTTATCCCGTTCAGTAATTCTGCACTAAATGATAAGATGGAGTGGCACTCTAAAACTGCTATTCTCTTTATCCACACCAATGAACACATCTATTCAGAAAAATTTAATATTTAAATCAATATTATGTTGATTTTATTTAACAGTACTTAAGCTTTAATTAAATAAGAGTTTGAATTTCTTTTATCAGAATTTGAGTTGTTACAAATGTTACCGCCTAGGTTTTTAAACATTGTACGTTTATATGTTAAGTCAATAAGATTTAACCGTTCAGGCTGATAAGTTCCTTTTTTAATTTTTCCTTAGAAATGGAAACGGGTATAGGAATTGATATGTGATTAGTTTTTACCCACGTGTTTGATTGAGAAATAATGTGAAGAAAAAAAAAATTTCTTTGTTGTTTGGTTGATGAGAAATTGAATTTTTTATTTGTTAGGAGGAGACATTAGTCACAAACGATTGATCCAATACAATTTTCTTTTCATTTTTCATAAAGGTTTGATAGGAAATTATCAATGGAAAAAATATATTTATTAACATTTTAAAGATAAATTCAACTACCTATTAATTACATCGGAATCAAACATCTAAGATGAAGTTGCATAGTAAAATACATTTGCATTTCCTCCATTTCCTTCAATCCAAACAAATCCATGCGGCCATGGCAGTTGAATTGCTGAAATTTGCAGCTTCTGAAATCTGATACTCAGGTCGATCATTTAGTATTTTATTAATCAATCAAGGAGAAACTTTAGCAGTTATTGTTGGCATAAATGGCCTTCTTGCTTTTTCAGGTGCGGCCATTAAGCTACGAAGACTTCAAGAAAGCAATGGATGTTATCAGACCCAGTTTACAGAAGAGCAGGTGGGAAGAGCTTGAACAGTGGAACATGGAATTTGGCTCAAACTAAGTAGATTAGTACAAGTAAAAAATTACAATTATAGGTAAAATGACATAGTATCCTCCCAGAGAGTTATACTTGGTCAGTTATAACTGCTACTGCAATGATTTATTATTATTTCATTTATATGCGCCATTTAACATTGTTCATGCAGTTTATGCAAAGATCAGTGAAAATAGCGGCAGCTCGCTGAATCATCTTTCTATGCACGTTTATCCATGTAAGAATCTTGAATTATTACAATAGTTTATTTGCATCCAAGCAGAATTTGAAGGTCCCATGAATGAAATATTTTCTTGTAGATTCTTGTGGTTCAGGTAAACTGTAGGACTTTTCCGCTGAATTTTAGGACTGAATTGATTAATGACAAGAAGGCTATCGTTCTGTATGGATTTTCTAGGAATTATTAACTTGGATTTATTTGATAGGTTAACTATTGAGATTATATATGATATAATTTAGTAAAATTGGGTGATTTGAATGAAGAAGGGATTGGTATAATGTGATAAGAGAATATTATAGTGATTTATAGAGTATATGTAATGATATAGATTATGAAGTTAGATTTGGTGGTTAAATGGTTAAGTAATTTAGGAGTAATGTGATAAGATAAAATTAAATTATATGTAATCATAATTATGTAAATTATGTTATAAGAGTCTAAAGTAGATTTAAGTTATTGATAGTAAGTTGAAATAGAATATTAGGATAGTGTTTATCAAAATGAAAGCTGAGAATAAATATTGTTCTTTTTTGTTTAGTAGTTGGGAGCTTAGGTTATCATCATCAAGATGGGTTATAGGTTTGAGGTCTTGTGTATGTGAAATCTGTGATAGTTTAATCTATAGTTGGAGGGTATAATTAGAAAAGATAAGATAATGTAATTTTTGCTAGCAATTGTTGTTACAATCACATTAATTAACTTATATCATATTCAATACAACAACAATAATAACAATATCAATCATTTATCCGACTACATGAGATAGGTTATATGAATTCGTTTTCTCCATTGTATCCTGTTAAAAGTCAAATTCTTATTTAAATCTAATAAAAAGATCATTTCTAATATTTTCTGATCAAGTCTTTTTAGGTATATCTCTATATTTTTTAACATAGGCCAAATCTAATACATCTACTCTCCTAACCGGGTCATCGGAAGACCGATGTTTAAGTGACCAAACCATCCAAGGCAACTCTCTATAATATTATCTGCCACCAGAACTACTCTAATCTTTTCACGTATATGATGGTTTCACATTCTATCTCTAAGAGTAAAGCCACCTGAGCATCCTCATCTCTACAACACTTAACTTAATATTATGTTTCTCTTTTAATGGCCAACATTCTACGCCATAACGCACTGCATGTCTCACCACTGTCTTATAGAATTTTTCCTTAAGTTTGAGAGATATTTTTCTATCACACAATAGGCCCAATGCATTCCTCCACTGCAACCATCCAACTTGAATTCTACTAATAATATCTCTATCTATTTCACCATCACTATGGACAATAGATCAGAGATATCTAAAATGTGTGCTCTTATTAATGACTTAATCATCCAAAATCATAATTCCTTCACTAGAACTATTACTACTAAAATTTCACTCTATGTATTTGATTTTAGATATACTCAAATGAAAACCTTTAGATTCTTAGTTTGACCTCCATATATTAAGTTTATTTTCAACTCTCTTTATAATCTTATCAACAAGAAGAATATTGTCAGCAAAAAAACATACACCAGTGTACATCATTTTGCAAATGTCTAGTAAGAGCATCCATGCTAAAACAAAAAGATATGTGCTTAAAGCTGATCCTTGATGTAATCCAATTGAAATAGAAAAATACTTGGTCAAATCAACTTATGTTTGAATACAACAACTCCTGCATGCATAGTCTTAATGACTTGAGTATAAGCATTATTAACCCATTTTCTTTTCTAGAACTCTTTATAGCACTTCTTTTGAAATTTTATCATAAGCTTTTTTTAAATCAATAAATATCATTTGTAGATCTTCATTATTCTTTCTATACTTCTCCATCAAACCTCTCAATAAATGTATAACTTTCATAGTTGACTTACCCGACATAAATTCAAATTGATTTTGAGAATTATTAGTATCACGTCGCAACCTATGCTCAATAACTCTTTCTCATAGTTTGAAGTATGACATATTAACTTAATTCCTTTATGTTTCGTACACTCTTATGCATCACCTCTATTCTTAAAATAGAAATCAACATACTCCACTCATATAACATCTTTTTAGTCTTCAAAATAATATTGAAAATTTTCGTAATCCAATAAATTCGTTCATCCCCTAAGCATTTTCATACATCTATTAGAATATTATTAGGTCCAATAACTTTTTCACACTTCATTTTCTTTAAAGCCTCTCTAACGTTGGTTTTATTAATATGCCGATAAAAATAAAAATAAAAATAAAAATATCTATTTTCATTTAGGGTTCTAAGTCACTAAAATCAATCATATTTTTACAATCTTCATTGGAAAGTTTATTAAAATATCTCATCCACCTTTATTAAATATCCTCTTCTAATAAAATCATTTTTTTATCGTTATCCTTAATGCACTTCACTTGAACTAAATCCTTATTTTTCCTATCTCTTTATTTTGCTAATTTCTACATATATCTTTCACCCTCCTTAGTATCTAATATACTATATAAATTATTAAAATTTAAATTCTTTTAATCACAAATTATTTTTTAGACTCCTTATAGACCTCTTTATGGCTTTCCCAATTTTTTGAGTTTACATCAAAATTATTTTTTATAATAAAGTTTCTTATTTTTTTTCTATTTTCTTTTATATTTTGATTCAACCATCAATTATTTCTACTATTATAAGTTTTTCTTTTGATACTAAAAAAATTCACTCAAAATAATTTTATAATCTTTACAATTTAAACTATATATTTTTCTTATAAGAAAATAATAAATCTGAGTTTTACTATATGTAATAAGATGTTCCTCTCTTTTTTAAATAAGATGTTAAAAATTATAAAAGTATGAACCTGCATAAGTCACAACGAACGTGTTATAGGTACACACGTGACATCTGAGGATGCTGCATAGGTCAAAAAATGAACTTAAGGTTGAGCCCGATCATTCTATGTGAATAGATAGGAGTTGTCACGTATCGAACTATCAAACAAATATACGATGGCGACATCGACCGATATATTTGTCTTATATGTTCATATTAGGCATTCAAGTTTTTTAACAAAGAAAATTCACCAATAAAGACCTAAAGCCGGCAATAAATCAGATCCTCTATCAATAAATAGACAGAGTTGACAAAATTCGACCAACAAAATGAGATAGCCCATAAATATCCCGATGATGGCCATGTTGACAAAAGATCTCAATTGAATGGGGCACCAAACATTTAAAAATACCTTCAAATTTTCAAATGCTCATAAAAATCCAAATTTTCAAAAATCATAAAAAATTCAAAATTTAATTAAAATACTATACACTTAAAGTAAAATATTTTCACCATCCGCAACAATTTGACGATGTGGATAAGTTTAAAAATCATTTTAGCTCATAAAGAGATAATATTTGGTCGAGAATATCATTACGATTAATTCTCAATATATCTCTTGCCAATAAGAATGTGACACATGTCATCTAATCAGTGGTTTCACCGTTAAATGACATCACAGATAAATGGTTATGATCGGGACCCTCTGTACCGGTTAGTTTTGTCGTCAAATAGCACCACTAAATTGCGGTCATGGTTAGAGCTCATATGCTCTCTAATGGTTTCAAATCCTTGAGTAATGAATCAATAGGATATAATCGATAGGGCACAAAGCTCTCTTTTAGCTAAGGTGGATTCAAATTCGTCCTCTTATACAAATATTCACCCCAGGTCTATAAGATACTTTTTGGACGAAGCAACATATGGATGCTGACAATAATCTTTCAGTTAGGTTGGGTCGACTACCTCCTCTAAGTAAGGCTTTGTTTGGGATAGCTTTCATGCTGGTTCTTAAAATTGCTTTCTAATATAAAATTATAATTTTTTTTAATTCAAGAAATTTTTATACTAAAAAGCTGTTTTAGAAAGCAACAAAAAAGCTGTCCGAAATGAAGCCTAAGTAGACAGAGGTGAAGATGACCCGGGACGACGGAACCATTGGATCATGATCGAGTTTATCACCACTTCCTCCACCATCCGCTTTAAGTGCAAGGTATTGAATTGCCATTTTTAAATATTAATTTTTCAATTATCAAATGATGCTACTACTATACACCAGATATTATGTATTTATTTGATGACTAGCCTTAATCGAAAGTTCTCTCTCGTTATCGGGAGAGGTAATTAACTATAGGGGCTTGCGCCTATAAGAAACTTGAACTTAAATCATAAAGTCCTTACAAAATTAGGGTGAAATCTCTGAGTAATATCTAATTCAAAACCTATTCTGCCTTCTGAAAATTTGCCTATGAACTTAAGTGTTAAAACTCACCTTGGCGACCCGTGCTAAATAATGAACTAGTTGGGTGACAAAAACTCTAATTGTTCTTGAGAAAATGAATACCAATTGTAATAACATTTACAAGATTTGACAAAATAATATTAATGCTAATGAAATCATCTCGACCAATGATAGGTTCAATCAATTTTACTTCAACATGTGTGATCAAAGAATGTTCATTAGCCTGAGGACTTCATCATTGATAACTATGCAAATATAAAGTTATCATTGATCGGGTAATAACAAATAAGATTCACATCATGCCTCAAACATTCTGTATTTAAAGCCTGTTGAAGTTTATAGGGAGTCAACTTGGAGTGATCTATTACTATCCTCAACATATGATGGATGGGTCTACTTAATGCACAACAAAATAAGTAAAATATATATTATGCAAAATGAAATAGAAAAATATTGACTGTAATTGCTGTCGGAGACCCAACTTACCCCACGATTGAAACTGCCCACAGATTTATATTATCATTATTATTTTTGTTGCTAATATAGCTCTAAACTAAACAAATGAACGGGCAACTCCTGCCCTAATTGGAGCCGTAAGCCCCAAACTAATTTGTTGATTGTAATTGCTGTCGGATATCCAACTGCCCCCACGATTGAAACCTCCCACAGATTTCTGGCGACTCCGCTGAAGAATGATTTCTCTTTCCATCTTTGTCTAGTCATCTAAATGATATATTAGCAACAAAAATAATAATGATAATAGAAATCTGTGGGTGGTTTCAATCGTGGGAGAAGTTGGGTCTCCGACAGTAGTTAAAGTCAACAAAAAAAGTAAGTGAAACTAAAGTTTCATTTGGAACAGCTTTTAGTCACTGTTTTTTTCTTATTTTTAAGAATTTTTTTAATTAAATTTATATTGCAATTAAAAATCAGCCGAATTGATTTATTTTTAGATAACACTAAATCGAAACAGAATCTTCATTCCAAACACATTTGGTACATTAAATCAATCCAAATTGCCTGATAATATATCATAGAAAACATTTCCTTGAATGACTAATGCTGGATTCAAATAAAAGATTAAAAAAAAAAAATTAAATGACTTATTTATTAATGATATGGAGTTAGTTAATAGTAATGCCTGTAATGATTTATAAAAAATAAAATAAAAATTAACCATTTTATATATAAATAATATTTTGCATAATAATTTATTTGGAGTGAAATGTTATTCAAACTGAATTAAGGTCAGCCATTTTCATCATTAAAGTTCAATAACTGTGGCCTGAACATGTTTAAAAAAATCATTAAATTTGATTTGAGTTTAAATAGATTTATGATGATACATAAATCAATAAATTTGACTTAACTATGAAATTTTCAAGATCAAATCATCCGAAGGACATCATAAATTCCATATTCGAACCCATCAAATTAAAATTAAAATATTATTTATGTTTTCAATCTAAAAGGTTAAACTAAAACTTTATTGAGGACGGCAGATAATGCAAATCTTGAATAAAATATATTGATGCATTTATAGCTTAAACAAACCAAATATGAAGTTACATAAATTCATTTAAATAATAAAAAATAGCAGCTTTGGTTGTCATCTTAAACAAATCCATACTTTAAAAAGCACTGATAAGTAAACATAAAACAGCTATATTGCAGCCATAAAATTTTGCCGCCAAAAATGGAAACAGGCAATTACCATGTAACAATATAAACTATCATGTTACTGATGTAATTGAAATAAGCTTCAGTTTCTTCTGCTGAAATTTCTCCCACCGCCTCCTCCCCGACCGCCACCGAACCCTCCACCCCTACGGCCAAAACTACCACCGCCGCCATCTTTGCCTCTCCCTCCAAATTTACCACCACCTCCAAATCTGCCGCCGCCACCGAATCTGCCGCCGCCACCGCCTCCGGGTCTACTGTTCTTATCCCTCTCCTGCAAGGCAGGAAGTTTCTTCAAAACCTCAATGGCCACCATACTAGCATTTTCCTGACCTGAAAATTTGGAGATTAAGCTACCGTCAAGTGTAAATAATTGATGAACAAATATAAACAGCAATATGATTGCAAACTGGAGCAGTTAAACAAATTCTCATATTTTACCCACATAATACAAATACATACAAATTAGTCTACAAAACTCTGTAATACCACAGGAAAAAAAAAAGGTATAATTTAAATGTAAATATATGACAAGTACTCATTTATGTCACATTTTAAAATGCAAAAAAAAAAAAAAGATTATAATTAATAAAAAGTTTTGTATTATAATTTCAATTAAATAATCCGGTACTTATAATTCTGAATTCTAGAATGAAACTCATATGATACACTCCTAGGTGTATATGTTGGTTAACATCCATCTAGATTTTATACTAAGGGACTGTTTTGTTTGGGTGCTTTTATAGTATAATGCATTTTAAATACATGCATTCCAAGAATTCAAATATTTAATTAGGTGAATTTCAAATTTAATGTAATTAGCGATTAGTGAATTTAAAATTCACCTCAAGTTCAATTTTAGGGGCTGTTTGGTTGCCTGCATTTAGGGTATAAAGTAATCCAAATGCAGGGTTTTAGAAATGTTGGTGTTTGTTTTGAAGTGAAGTAAAATGTGAGTGTAAAAAAGAGTGCATTCCAAATGCCCCAAGTAGTGCATTTTGAGTGTATTTGAAATTCCTCCAATTTGGGAGGTTTCTAAATACAATGCAAACTTACTACCATTGCCATCGCCAGCGACTGTGACCACCCTCCCTCACCCCACCAGCATTCATTTTACACCTGTATTCATTTTATTTCAAGGCAAAAAAAAAAAACTACCAGCATTTATTTTACACTCATTCAAATAATTCCAAATATTTCATTCCTTTTATATTGTATTCCATTTTACTTTGCGTTTCATTTTCATCAAAGCAAGCAACCCCTAAATAAGATTGTGAATATGGTGATTTGCATCTGACACTTTAAGGTTTTATTGTTTGATTCAATCAAAGTACATATAATGAGAAAATATAAATAATGAAAAATGCATGCCAAACATAATGCAAAAACAAAGTTAAAATCAAGTTAAGATCTCTAGAAAAACTCATGAAAAGAAAAGAAGAAATAAAAAGAAGTAAAAATAGCAAAAAACATAGGGCTTCCAAACACAACTAAAGATATGTACTCCAAAGGTGCTGCCACACTAAAAACTATGAGATAATTGGGTTCACACACCATGCAAGCTAATAGTATAAAAGCACGCCATGGCTCATCACGTGTCATGACGATGCTATTTGCTTGGGCGATGCACATGGTGAAAAAGATGTGTTATTTGAGTCATACATAAGCAATATTGCATAACGCAAATTCCGCATACTGTGCGCACTATTATAAATTAGGGTTTTGTATTTTAAATTAATATTTAAATATATTTATTTACTTATAATGTATTTCAGGAGTATAATATCTGGTCCAAATCCCAAGCCATCGCATGCCCTAGTGCGCCATTTCCTCGCTTCTTGATTCGTGCCTCATCTTGACTTCAAACATGCATGTTGACTTTGAACAAATGTCTAGTCTATGGCTTGAACAGAGAAGCCGCCACATAGTTCATCTCTGACTTCAAACATAATAGAGTAGTCACTATTCATCTCCACCACAGTTCACCAAACGGACGTCTCGTCTCTGGCTTAGAATAGATCAATGTTGCCATCTATTTTCGTCCATCGTACGCATCTTAAAGACCGCATCCCAAAGATACTAAGCAACAAAATAAAACGTGTCACGCAAAATTCAACAACTTCTTTGCTTAAAGAACCTAGGGCTAGCTAAAGGACCATTGGATACCTATCTCACCCCTAATACTATTGAAGTGGTGAAGAAAAGAAAAGGTAAAAAAAAAAAAAAAATTAAAAATAACGGCTACGAAGAAGATGAGAGAAATGTCAATTCAAATATTTTATCGTTTGTCATATGATGTTGGCATTCCCTTCCACTGATGTAGTAGAGGCATTGAACAATTTAATTATAGAATGAAACCTCCAAACTACCATGAGGTTTGGGACCCTAGAAAAAAGAGGTGGAACACACAACAATCCCTGCAATGCTATAAAGAAGATTGTCTTATGGCTGATGGGCAGACATCTAGTAATGGTAATATTTTTAATCAACTTTTTTTGTTAATTATTTAAGATGAACAAAGAATGCAGTGGAGATATTTGAATTGTTAAGCAAGTTTATTAAGGAAATAGGATAACATAGTATCATTCAAGTGATTACTAATAATACTTTTGAGAATGTTCTTGCAACTTTGTTGATCACTAAAAACTTCCTTTTGATTTAAGTTATATTTTTTGGTAGGTTATTCATTTATTCTTGAATGAGTTTTAATACAACAACAACAACAACAACAACATCAAACATTGGTCCCACTACTTGGGGTCGGCTACATGAATCCTTTTTCGCCATTGTGTCCGGTTAAAAGTCAAATTCTCATTTAAATCTAATAAAGAAAGATCATTTCTGATATTTTCTAACCAAGTCTTTTTAGGTCTACCTACCTTTCTTAACATAAGTCAAATCTAATACCTCAACTTTCCTAATCAGGTCATCGGAAGGCCTCCGCTTAATGTGACCGAACCATCTAAGGCGACTCTCTCTAATCTTATCTTCCACTGGAGCTACTCCAACCTTTTCACATATATGCTCATTTCGTATCTTATCTCTAAGGGTCAAGCCACTCATCCACCTAAGCATCCTCATCTCATCTTTGCAACACTTAACTTAGTATTATGCTTCTTTTTTAATGGCCAACATTCAGCACCATAAAACACTACAGCTCTCACCACCATCTTATAGAATTTTCCCTTAAGTTTGAGGGGGACTTTTCTATCATACAATAAGCCCGATGCATTCCTCCACTTCAACCATCCAACTTGAATTTTGCTGATAATATCCCCATCAATTTCACCATCACTCTGAACAATAGATCCAAGATATCTAAAACGTGTACTCTTATTAATGACTTGATTGCCCAAAGTCAAAATCCCCTCACTAGGCCTATTGCTACTAAAATTGCATTCCATATATTCAGTTTTAGATCTACTCAAGCGAAAACCTTTAGACTCTAAAGTTGACCTCCATAATTCAAGTTTACTTCAACTCCCTCTCTAGTCTTATCAACAAGAAGAATATCATCAGCAAAAAGCATACACCAACGCACATCCTCTTGCAAATGTCTAGTGAGAATATTTGATCCTTGATGTAATCCAACCGAAATAGGAAAATACTTGGTCAAACCACCTTGTGTTTGAACACAAGTAATAGCTCCTGCATACATATATTTAATGATTTGAATATAAGTATTATCAACTCATTTCTTTTCAAGAACTCTCCATAACACTTATCTTGGAACTTTATCATATGTTTTCTCTAAATCAATAAATATCATATGTAGATCCTCCTTATTCTCTCTATATTTCTCCATCAAACCTCTCAATAAATGTATGGCTTCCATAGTAGACCTACCCGGCATAAATCCAAATTGATTTTGAGAAATATTAGTTCACATCGCAAATTGACTTGAATGAGTTTTAATATTATTATAAAAAAAATTATTGATAGATAAATATTCACTTATATTGAATTCCTTGTGCCTTTTATTAATTGGGTTTAATATTGTAAGATATTTTCAATATTCAAAAACTAAGATGATGATATCACGATACTTTGAGAAGGCGGTTGTAATACATAGCTTCACTTACTTAGACTTAATGAGATGTACGAGTCAAAGATCATTAATCAAACTTGACTTGTTTTGCTACTGCCTTCTTGACATTACAACATTTTCATTAATAATAATTATATTTAAAAAATATATTTACATGTAAAAAATTTGTGTTGGAAATATATGCAAAGGAAATTGAAGGAAAACAAGCACAACAAATCATCTTGAAACAATCTTTATATGACTTCAAAGTAGATGGCCCTTTGTTGAAGATACTTAGATTGGTTGCAGGGAAAAAAACCTCCAATGGATAATAAATATGAAGCAATGGATATGGCCAAGGAAGCAATTGTTGTAATCTGTAACAATAATAATAATTGATAGAAGATTAGAAGTGCAACTCTATCGATCTTTACATGCAACTACATTTTTTTTTTAATTCTAAATACTTATTCAGTAACCATGATATTGCAAAGGACAAGGAAATAGTTGATCAACTATATGTATGCATTCGAAGATTGGCTAAGGATGTCATTGAAAAATATAAATTAGCAATGATTTGAGAGAAAACATTAAGGGTTATAGTTCTCTGGCAATGATTTGAGTGTATACATTAAGGGTGAAAGACTTTTTGATATTTCTTTAGCTAAGGATGTCGATAAAGAATATAAAATTAGCAATAATTTGAGTGTATACATTAAAAACCATTAAGGCACCACATAATATGATTGGAGAAAATTATAATTAATATTGAGTAATATTTGATATTTAAATATTAATAAAAGTTAAATACATTATTAATTTTAGCTAATTGGTGGTTAGCATAAGGCCAAGGAGCTCCTTACAAAGTTTTGCAATTGGTCCATGGCCTAAAATGTAGTTCGTTTGGATATGAGCACAATTGAAGTAAACTTGAACATGTAAGTACATAATGTAATTGTGTATTGATAATTATCATCAAAATTTATAATTTATTGATTTTAATGATTTTCAATTGCATCTTCATAGAAAAAGAACTAGAATGAATCATAGTCGCCTCTGAAATAATATAATAGGATATTAATTAACAGATACAAACATCATGTCGTGATTAACTATATCCCTTTCGATGACACAAATGATGCAAATGAGTGGTTAACATTAAAAATGGATGAGTCAAACGAAGATAATGAATAAATTATTAGTGAGGAAAATTTAAAATAAAGCATTGTTACAAAAGATATTGGTATTTATGACAAAAACTATAATATTTGAGAACCATCTAAATAAGAAATCATCATCTAGGCTTAATATTGTTGCAACTGACCCGGAAGATGAAGGTGATGAAGATTGTGACTTGGGGAAATGATGCTAATGAAGAAAATGATGCTAATGAAGGAAAAAAATGATGCTAATATTTTGAATTTTAAGTGGTTAAGGTGTAAATCACTTGAACTTAAACATCATTTTTTTTCTTAACATCATGGGTTATTTTTAAATTCAATTATTTTTCATTTGAATCTGATTTTCTATTCAATTTCTTTTAATATTGCACTATTAAAATGACTAGCACTGTGCCTTGTTCAATGTGTTATGACTTCACAGGAACCTTTGCACTATGATTTGCTACTCATCAATGACAAATGTCAGACAAAAAATAGTCAAGTTGGAACGTTCCAATGGTCAACTTTGCCAAATCAACACATGTGTGGACAAATAAAACACACCAATTGAACAAATGTTTTAGTAAAAATAAAACAGCATGCATGTCCACTTGGATAAAAAAAGAAAGCATTAAAAATGTAGTAGAAAGCATTTCACTTGAAATCATCAAGTAGCACCATTAGCATCACAAAAGAACACAACAAATGTTAACAGTGATAAAAGTTTAGTCTATGATACCTTCAATGAAACTATCTACATCATCAGCAGGCACATCAAACACCGCACCCATACAATCAGCTGTTATGGAAAGGTGCTTCACTCCTGCAATCTTTTCTTCAGGCATGAATCTCTTCAATATACTAAAAGCAAACCTGAGGCCACACACAACAAAAAAGAACACAAACATTACGGCCAAAATCATTAACACACTCAGAAGTAAACAATTCTTCATATAAACCTAAATTCAGCTTAAATTATAAAGCCATTAAATTAAAAATTGATGTTATGGAAAAAAAAACCGTACAGGATGGTAAGAAAATCAAATAATTACTTAAGCTGATGCTTACGCTGGTGTGTAGATCTGCTTCTCTGTTACAAGATGTAACGTCACATAATCATCTAAAGATGAGAGGAGTGATCTCTTTGTAATAGTAGTGTATCCCTGTTTAACCAAAAAACCATTACATGACATGCACAGAAATTATGAGCAAACAAATGAGAACTAAAAAAACAAACTCAATACTAACTGCAGCCTTTGCAAGTGCTTTAGCAAGTAATTCCACAGCTGACAAATTTGATGAGTTTAGGAGTTCCTCTGCTTGCGAACGGAATACTGGAACTACACTGCACCACAGATAACGTATATAAATAGATATATTCAAATACAACTGAGCAAACATTTCAGCAGCGAAGCAAATCATGCCTATCTGAAACACTGAGAATAGCATCCACTGCTTCAGAACCAGCCATGTCAGCAATATCTGAAGGCTCAGGTGCAGAAATGTGCTCAAATTTGACACCAGATTGTTTTTCTATTTTAAAAATGCTATGAGAGTATCTAGGTTCATATAGCAAGATGGCAACTCCAGAATTTCCTGCAGATAAGATAAGAACATTACCAACATATCAAACTAAAACAAAAAGAATAAAATCATAAAAAGTAACTTCACCATACCAGCTCGTCCAGTGCGGCCTGAACGATGGATATAAGCTTCAACATCACGTGGTGGTTCACACTGTCAAAAAAAACGGATGCATCATGCATTATGCACAAGCTAGAACAAATGTTACTTGCAAAATGCTATACTTTTACCAACATATGTAATCTAAATAATTATGGCATGCTGATGATGAACATTCGCATTACAAATTCTAAATTAAGTTTTGAAAATTTCTTTCTAAAATCACGATATAGTCTTTATTCTGCTGTATCATATATTTTAAAATACATCTCATGCATTTAATATAGCAGTGCATTTCATAAAGATGTCTAAAAGATCCAATTAGGCTTCGTTTGGGACGGCTTTTATATTGCTTCTTGAAATAGCTTTCTAGTACAAAAATTATTATTTTTTTGTACTAGAAAGCTGCTTCAAGAAGCAGTAAAAAAGCCGTCCCAAACGAAACCTTAAAATACACGTGAGAACTCTAAAAAATAACTACTGCATAAAATTAATCATGGACCAGGAAAGTTAGAATATGACTTAGCTCTGTCGGTTTAAAATACATAATATAGCCAATACTATTTTAATGCACAACTGCAAATGCTTGATATGCAAGAAAGCCAACCCTTCTACCAGAAAATGTACATTAGCACTCAACAATCTTCATCAATACAATCAAATTCAATGTTAAAATAAAAATAGCATCTCCAACACCTTAATCAAACTTGCTGATATTTAAAGGAAAAAACATGCCTACCAAAATTAGTTATCAATAAAAATATTATAACTATTCTAGCAATCAAATAGGCGGGCATAGATTACCCAAACGCTATATAGCCTACCAAAGGTCAATATTTATTAGGTTTTTTTAAACCTCCTAATCTGCTAATCATAATGATATGATCATAACTCATTTTATGTAACTACGAAGTTGCCATATTTCAAGAATTTGAAAAGTAAAAGGGCTTGTATGAGAAATACGGTATAAAATGCACAAAAAATTAGTTAACAGCATCACATAAGGTTGGATCCCAGGTCACCATCCAAATCATTTGTCACTATGAACCATCTTAAAATGAATTAGCTCAAGAAATATAAATACCTGAACAATCAATTGAACATCATTAATATCCAAGCCACGTGCTGCAACGTTAGTTGCCACCAAGACCAAAAATTTGCCAGACCTAAATCCTGCTAGTATAATCTACATCCAAACAAAGTTTGAAATATTAAGATGGAGATTTCTTACATAGAACGTCATGTAGAATAATATGAACACAAATCCAAATAGAAAATTCTACAGCAGATCAACCAGCCACATCACTTAGGCTTCGTTTGTGACGGCTTTCTTACTGCTTCTTAAAGCAGTTTTTTAGTACAAAAAAATTAATTTTTATATTAAAAAGATGCCTTAAGAAGCAGTAAGAAAGCCGTCACAAACGAAGCCTTAATTTGACATCAACTAATTTACCTCACGTTGTGTCTGCATTATGTCGCCATGCAGGGCCCGCGATCCAGGTAATAGCCCTGAAAGTTGAGAAGCTGATTCTTTTGTCTCTGTGAAAATAATTGTACGCCCGCCACTGCATCAAATAGCAAAACAAAATCCATGGATATACTAAGATGATAAATCCAAAAATAAGGAGTTTAAGAACAAATCAAACCGGCTGTAGCAGCGAATGATGTCAGGAATAATGTGTGTCCTTGCTGCACTGGAACAGGGGAGAACCAGATGTCTAACACTGGCACTAGCTTTCAATTTCTCATTACCAACAAGATCAACAGTTTTTTTCAGCGGTTTTAGGAATCTTGCTGATATCTGTTAACATATAAAATATCAGCCCTGATTTAATAGCAAACATATTTGAATATTTGAGGCATTAAGAAAACATTCCAAGTACACAAAAAACAGAGTTGTATATAAACGAAGCCAACCTTCTTCACCCAATCAGGAAGGGTAGCACTAAATAGAAGTGTTTGGACTTTGTTAGCATCTGCAACCTTTCCTGGAGAGAACAAAAATTATAAAAAGTTTAACAAATATTTGAAAAAATGATGCAGACTTCAGGTCTCATGACAAACACTTGTCTCAGGAAGATACAATATTAACATAAAACCAGCGTGAAAAGCAAAGAAAATAGCTCACAAAACTTCCCAGATGAAAGTTAGCAACACCAATAAGATAATAATCTTAGAGCATTCAAACAGTGTTCTATGCATTAAAACATTGTTTTTTTTTTCTGTGCCTGCATGCATTACCTAATGACTGATTTGACCTACCAACTTAAGAATACTTCTCTTAAACTAAAATCCAAATAAAAAAGTAGTTAACCTAGAAAGGAAATGATATATATGTAGCCAGACAACCTATAACAAATACTGATAGACGACTTCAATTCTATGCCAATCACAATACCACTTCAACAGAATGAGCCCGGATGAATCAATTACAAAAATTTGAAGAATACTTCTCATAAACTAAAAGCCAAATAAATATTTAACCTAGAAAAGAAGTGGTATATATGTAGCCAGACAGGCTATAACAAATACTGATAGGCAACTTCAATTTTCTATGCCAATCACAATACCACTTCAAGAGAGCAAGCCTGGATCAATCAATAACCAAAATTTGAACAATTGGAGTAAGTTACTAACGATCATTAGTCCTTGAGCTGAATTTCATGAAAAGAACCTGTGAGAACAAACTGTGGCAACCAATTATAAGCTAACCAAGGTATAGCTCCAGTCCCATAACCTAAAAAGCTTCCTCGAATACACGTGACACATATGAAATCGGGAGACTCCAATTTCATAAGACATAATCCTCTCACATAAAATAATGTCAGCGAAAAATACAATCAAATGATTTGAAGATAACTAGTATTTATGAACATAATGTAAAGCACAAAACTTAACAGCCTAGGAATATGTCAAATAAAAATGATACAATGAGAAAGATAGAGATGAATTAGAGTAGTAATTTGAAATAGAATAAACATAAACAAGTTTGGGGGTGGCATGGATAACATGTAATTTGAGTTCAACTCATGCTTGTGTTGTGCCTAGATATGTCAAGTGCTAGAACAAATAATATCTTATACGCTTAATGGCATGTCCAGCATGATCTACAAGAGCCACTGAGTTCAAGAGTTTAGCACATTGTACAGGAAGACACGATAGCCCTCTAAAAGATTTAATTCACATATGTATTCAAATGAACATAGCATGCTCTTATTTCAAATAAATAGGCTCCTTAACAATCTTTTGAAGAGCTGCTAAGCGTGTTAAGGTTCCTGCACTAGGATTTGATTACAAATTGGCATAGAAAAGAATAAATCATTGGGTGTTCACCCCAATTACAAGATATTAGGTAACCAACAGGGGGGAATTATTACCAAGAATGAGCTCAACATCATCCACAAAACCCATATTTAACATTTCATCAGCTTCATCAAGCACACGAAATTTCAAGGACTTCAAGTCAAGTGTACCTCTCTCTAAATGATCCTGCACGAAGTAAAGATCGTAAATGATAAAGGATCAAACTAACTTCCGTACTAGTATCAGAATATTCAAAAAGGGCATGGCAAAGAAAAAGAAAATGTGATTATACTTTTATCCTGCCAGGTGTTCCAACAACAATATCAACACCACGTCTCAATGCAAGCTCTTGGGAACGGTAAGGAGACCCTCCATATAAACAGCAGGAGGATAACCCTACTGCACCACCATAAAACTCAAAGTCCACATGCACCTGAGAATAACATGAGAAAAACAAAATAATGCAACTAAACCAGAAACAAATAAGTTAATACACATCTATCATTTAAGATCTCACTGCACCTGATTAGCAAGCTCCCTCGTGGGTAGAAGAACAAGTACAGATGGAGCCCTACCATAAGCAGTACTCCTTGAAGCCTTGTGCATCCCATTGATTAAGGACTCCAATATAGGCAAAACAAAGGCCAACGTTTTACCCTAAGTGGAAGTACAAAATATTTCCATGATGAATAAAAATCAGGCAGTAAAGAATTTTAATGCAGTAACAAATCTAAACAATAATTTTGATTCAATATAATAGTATAATACAGGACCAGATTAATCCTAAAGGAAAGAACAGAAATGAAATAGACTTTGTTATTTCAATACAAATTTAGGAATGTATATAGGTTTAAGACCTTGGGATCCCACAGTGCAGGACTCGTTCATCCGTCTCCTTTTTGGATTCGCCCAATCCAACTTTTCACCCTAGGTAGAGGAGTCATGGGTGCTACTATACAACCAATCCTAATACACAAATTGAGATGTTGAACCATTATATCTTCTCCCCCTAACCATTGAATTGCAATCCATATGCCCCTCTCCCATTACCTAGCTGCACAGCTACATATTTTTATTTCTTATTTTCATTTAAATTGCATTTACCTTTTTCAATATGTAATATCTTTGAAGGAGCCTATAAATGCCTCCAATATATGTACAAAAAGTAAGAAATAAATTCAAAGTTATTTTTATATTTCTACTTTCTTACATTATATCATAATGAGGTTAGGCTTCATTTCTTCCAACTTTTGTTCACTTCTTCTTATTCTTTTTTATCGCGATTATTCCTTCTCTATATTATGTTTGGTTTCTTTAACTTCTCTTTTAAGAAGTTAATAGGAAAATAATAATGATTCATAGTTCCCTAACAACTGTTGCGGGTCAAAAAAATATTTCAATTTCCCCCAATATTTACTCATTACATGTTCCTCATATATCTAAATCTTCTATCAAGTTATAAAATTGACTAAAATCATAGCTGAAAGGTATTCTTTTTTTTTTTTTTTTGCTAACTATTATGTATTACAGTACCTCACTATGGGTAAGATAATTGGCAACGTAGAGAGAATAATGGGTTATATATTCTTGAAAATGGAAACTACTTCTCAAGCTCCTTCATATGGATTAAACTCCAACTTGCTAATTACAGTAAGCGACCGTTAACTAAACTCCTCTACAGAAGAGAAGAACACTGTGCTGATTGTCTTATAATTTAAGCCATGTGTTTTGCCTTCTTTTCGCGTTGCTATATTCATAAAAGCCTGACCAAAATTCAAACTTAAAAGAAGCATCTAAAAAGTTTGAGAGTGGTTTTATGTTCGCCTTCTTAGTAAATAACAACGACAGGGTGCAAGCTTCACGAATAGAAGTGCTAACTTCAGAATTTACATGAAGAGAAGCAGAGAAGATCCAATGAATATTAGAGAGAACCACTTCCCTACCTGACCCGTCCGTGCTCTGCCAACCAAATCAGAGCCCTCAAAAACCATGTTAAAAGTCATAGCTTGGATCTGAAACAGCGCCTTTATCCCTTTGGAGTTCAACCTCTCCCGCAAAACCTTGGAGATTCTGAAATTCGTAAGCGCATTTGGATCGGCATCTCCACCATCCTCCTCTCCACTCCCAGTGAGTTCCCCATCACCCTCCACTTCCTCCTCAATGACCCTCGCCTTCTTCGACAGCGATCCATTCACCGCCACCTTCTTAATCGAGGCGGGTTCAACCGCGTCGGAGGAGGTATTGCTCGATTCATCTTCCTCAACTGATTTCCTCTTCTTCTTCTTCCTCTCGCCATCCTCAGGCTTGGACTTCTCGTGCTTCTTCTTCTTCTTGCTCAATTTATCCTCCTCGGCGAAACCATTCAAATCCGGGGACATAGGATCGGGTTTCAACAGCTTCTTAGTTTTTGTGGTCTTAACTTCTTCGGTGGGAGAGTCCGCTAGGAATAGGGCGGGCATGGTGGATGTATGTGGAGCTCGGCGGCTGCGTTGAGGCAACGCAGAGCATCAAAAAGAAATTTATAGGACAAGGGTTTATGTATTTATAGTTTGGACGTTCGACGGATGCGAGAAGAAACCCTAGTTCCGTAGCGCGGTTCTCCGCTATCGTCGGCTGAACTCGTAAATTAACAAGTCGTTTCAAGTATTCGACGTACTGAACACTTTTACGAAGGAAACCCTGTTTTGCGTCTAATACTAAAGGCAGTTTAAATTGTTCTGTTTTATTTTTAAAAGCTTTTTTCAGCCATTGTTGTAAAAATATTTTTTTAATAAAACTTTAAAGATAAAAAATAAAAATAATGATAAAAAATTTTATATTTTCGGCACAAATTCGGAGACATCAGATAAAATTGGAACGACACAGAGAAGATTAGCATGGCCCCTGCACAAATTATTTTTTACAAAAAAAAAGAGAAGAGAGGCTAGTAAAAATGATTTTTTAGGTCTTTTTAAAGAATATTAGTCAATTCCACTTTCATTATTTAGTATTCTATAGGACAAATTATTCTGTTGGAACACCGAATAGCATACGAAGGCGAATTAGGATGTGCTACTGTTGCGTCCTGAAAAATTCGCGGCGGTAGAGAGTGATAAAGTTTAACGTCTTAGTTTTATACGAAGATTCAGAACACAAGCAGAAAAAAGAGATGAGGGTGTAGCGTTCATAAGAGACACAAGACTTTTTACGTGGAAACCCCTAAACAGGGGGAAAAACCACGGGGCTTTGTCCAGTTTGAATGAATCCACTAGTGCTTGTAATTGATTACAAATGAAGCCCATCTTTAGGAGGAAGGCCTTGGCTCGAAGTAACAAATATACATCATATAAAATGCATTGCATGGTGGAAGTTGGAAGAATCAATGTTGATATGCTTGTTTGGGGCGGCAAACCATAGTCGACGTGCGATGTAGATCGGAAAAACCATATTTGGCGGGTGACGGAGGTCGGAAGGATCGTAGTCTGTGAGCGACATAGGTCAGAAGGACCGTTGTATTGCAACGGAGGTCTGGAGGACCGTAGTCACCGGGTGACGGAGATCGGAAGGACCGTTGTCGGCAGACAACAGAGGTCAGAAGGATCGTAGTCGGCGGGCGACGAAGGTCGGGATGATCGTAGTCGGCGGGCGATGAAGGTCGGGAGGACTGTAGTCGACGAAGAATGTAGTCAGCAGACGACGAAGGTCCGAAGGACCATAGTCTGCAAACGACGGAGATCGGAAGGACGGTAGTTGGATGACAGTGGTTGGGAGGACTGTAGTTGGCGGACTAGCGGAAATCCTGCGGTGTTCGGCAAACTGGTAGAAGTCCGTCGGGTGGGCAACGATTGGGCTGAAGGCCTGCGGCAATCGGTGAACTGGTGGAAGTCCGACGGCAGTCGACGAACTGGTAGAAGTCCGTCGATGGTTGGAGAATGGGTGGAAGTCCGACGGCGGTCGGGAAGAACTCCGGAGGTGGCCGGCAGGAATCCCGGTGATGGTTGGCAGGAAAATCGGCGGTAGCTTGATGCCAACCATCGTGTAGCTAAGTAAATTTAAATTAACTAGCTTATTAGTATCATATAAAATCATATATTTATATAAATAAATTGTGTAGCTAAGTAGCTTGATGCCAACCAATGGCTTTGAAAATTATTATAATTTAAGGCAACGCCTGACTATTTGGCTTCTAAGAAAATTACTACAGCTTAAGACTTCAAAGGTCCAATCAATAATATAAATTGAACCAAACAATATCCCTTCTTCAATTCAGAATTCTATAAAAACCTTATTAAACATTTCATATATACATAAATTTATATTTGTCTAATTAAACAAATATGTTATGAATTTGGACAAATAAATTATGACTAGTATTTGTCATTCTTTGATATTTATGCTGGCAAAAATTCATGAGAAGGTACAAATATATTTTCGGACTTTGCAAGCATCGACTTCCGAAAACAGGGGGGCAACTGATACATCATAAGAAAAATTATCTTGATCATGCACAAATCTTGAAGCAAAATTGAGTTGGAAACTTCAAAGATTAAATTCAGAAGCATCTGAACTCCAATTTCAGCGAGCTTATAGTCAAACTGAGCATCTCGGAAACACGAACCCAATGACACCAAACTCAACCCAATCCGAGCCCAAATGAGTCTGAATCAAAGACCCAAAGCGCTGTTGGGAGATTCGAACCACAGTTTGAGTTACCAAACGATCTCCGATTTTCACGAGCTTATACTCGAATCGAACGTCTCGACGAGACGAATCCAACGAGCCCAAGATCGCCAAATTCCGACATCATTAAGGCCTTCAAATGTCCAACGAACGGTCCACGATCAAGAGATCCAATATCGACCGTCCATTCAAACCACTCCCGATTCGCCCTTGATCTCACACCTATTTACAAGCCATGCCACTCCAAAAAAACTATAAATAGAGCCCTCATTCTTCACAAGAGGGCTCAAGTGAAGAGAAAGGAGAAGAAGAGAAGGGAGGAATTTGGGACTTCTCTTGCCATCGACCACCGCCAGAGTTCTTGCCGACCACCGCCGGAGTTCTTGCCGACCACCGCCGGAGTTCTTGCCGACCACCGCCGGGGTTCCTGTCGACCACCACCGGGTTTCCCGCCGACCACCGCTGGTTTTCTTGCCAACCATTGCCGGGCTTCCTGCCGACCACCGCTGGTTTTCTGCCAACCATTGCCGGGATTCCTGCCGACTGTTGACATGCTGCCGTATAAAACAAAAGAAAAAAAAAATTTAATCCACGTACCTGTCCGGCGCCGAATTCAGCACGACGTCGCTTATTTTCCCACGATCTCCGCATAAGGCTCGCACGACGACGTCCTTTCGCTGTCGAATCGGAAGTTACGACATTAGGATTGGAAGCAAGAACGAGAGCTCATTCGCTGTGAAGATAACTTTCTTCCTTTGCGTGCTTCTCCCCCATCCGACTCCATTACCGTCGTTCGACTTCACTCCCTTCGACGACACCTCCTGTAGGATCGAAAGTTAAGACATCTTGATCGGAAGCAAAGGAGCTCGCTCGCTGCGATCATAACTTTCTCCCTCCCGTCGTTTCTCCGACTCCTCAGTGGCTGTTCGACGTAGCTCCTTCGACGAATCGCCCTTCCAGTCGGATCGGACGTTACGACATTTTAATCGGAAGCATCTACTGGAGCTCGCCGGCCGTGAAAGACATCTTGATCGGAAGCAACCAGGGAGCTCGATCGCAGTGAAGGCCATTTCCTCCCTTCGTGCGTTTCTTTGGCCCGCTCTTGTTGCCGGCCGACGTCGTTCCTTCCCGCTGGACCGAAAGTTGCGGCATTTTGATCGGAGCCGCGAGCAGGAACTCGCCGACAGTGAAGGTAACTTTCTCCCCTTCGCTCGTTTGCTCGGCCAAACCCCGTAATGCCGCCGAACCTGAGAGAGAGAGGGAGAGATTTTGTTTTTTTTTATTATTATTATTATATATTATTATCATTAATTAATTAAAATTAATTTTTTTTAATTATACTTAATTAATTTTAAAAGTAATTAATTATATTTGATAATTAATTAAAATTAAATATTTTAATTATATTTAAATTTTTTTAATAACAATTATTTAAAGTTAATTAAATAAATTTTAATTAATTATTTTAATTATAGTTAATTATTATGATTAATAATTATCTATAATTAATTAAAATTAATTAAAATTACTTTTTTTAATTTTAATTAATTATTATTAATTAAAATTAAACATAATTAAGTATTGTAATTAAAATTAATTATTATAATTATAATTAATTATTTTAAATAAAATTAATTAGTTATAATTAATGAAAATTAGTTTTAAAATATAAATAATAATAATAATAATAATAAAAAAATGCTATTCCTCTTGCCTCGATCCTCGAGTCGACACTGCTACCTCGTCGACGACTTCAAGGTATAATTTCTGACTTAAATCCCGTCCTCGACGTTTGCAGCGGACCGGGGAACCACCTATACGCGCTCTTGTAGCACGGTGGGAGGGAGCCCGGTGCGAAGCATATGACGAGGCGGGTAAGCCCTATACACGCTCTTGTAGCGTGGTGGGGACGGTCCTCGACCTCGACCTCGACCTCTACACCGACACCGCCGACGACTGCTACGCAAAGGTATGATGTTCCAAAATCCCATTCTCGATGTTTGCAGCGGACCGGAGAACCACCTATACGCGCTCTTGTAGCACGGTAGGAGGGAGCCCGGTGCGAAGCATACGACGAGGTGGGAGAGCCCTATACACGCTCTTGTAGCGTGGTGGGGAGTCACTGTTGTTCTGGTACGTCACTGCTGTTCTGGTACGGGTACTGCTGAAGGCCCCATACACGCTCTTGTAGCGTGGTGGGATGAAATTTTGTACGGCCGCGGTGTCCAAGGACACCTACCATACACGCTCTAGTAGCGTGGTGGGAAGGCCCAGCTCCCCAATTTTCCCCCAAAATGGGGGATATGCCGGGGTGCTGCCGAAATTTTCACTGAAATCTACAAAGACTTGAACAATTTAAAAATCTTCTTGGGCAACAATATAGAAGATCTGTACTTGAACAGAAGAGCACAGAAATTGAACTAAAATGAGCAGAAGACCTGTACGAAGAACAAAAGACTTGGGGATCTAAATCTGAACCAAAATTCAAATGATTTCTAAAGATCAAATCCAAATGAAGCAAAATCAAGCTGAAGTCCAATTCAAATCATTTGAACAAGAAATTAAACTCAAAAGATTTCAGAGGAACCTTGACAATCAATTTGAATTAGTTCTTGGAACTTGAACTCGCACTCAGGAACCAAGTTGAGCGTTGATGGCTTGAACAATTTGAACTCAAGCAAATACAAGACTTGGACTGCATGGGACACTTGAACTTGTACTTTGAGCTCGAACTATATAACATTAAGTGGGGGTTATGAACTCCTACTCAAACTCAGATTGAACCCAAATTCAAATCAATCTGAACTCAATCTAGATCCAAGCTCAACATGAACAAAGAAGAACTCAAACTTCTAAGAATAACAAGGAACTCAGTTTCACATTTGATTTGAATATCAAACGAGATGAACAAAACTTTGAGCAAAGACTTGAACTTGTACATTGGAACTCAGACTTGGATTCAAACACATACAAGGACAAGGCTTGAATCCTGTACAAGGGAGTTCAAACAAGAATATGTGTATGGTTAATAGTGATTCAAAGTCCGTTACAAGACCTCAATACATGCAAACAAAGAATGCAGCGAACTCCTACGACAATCTCTACAAAATGCCTGTTGATTGAGATGGCAATACTGGAGACCAGCAATCAAAGATCTGCCCCTACAGCAGATGCAATCGTCCAACCACCCGAGATTGGTGAAAGGGTGGATATGATGCAGAGATAATGGGTCTTCTACAAATACCTTCAGGAGATCGTAGTTGATACAGCGGCCCCCTGCAAATGCACATGAATACTTGTGGATAACAACAGCGGGCATATCATAAGCACATCAAGCCACTGTGGGCACAAGCATAAATATCTTCTACGACGATCTCTACGATCGTCTATTGATTGAGAAGGCAATACTGAAGACCAGCAATCAAAGATCTATCCTACAAACAAATTCAACCATCAACCACCCGAGATTGGTGAAAGGGTGGATATGATGCAGAAACAATGGGTCTCCTACGATCAGTTCCAGGAGCTCGTGGTGGACGCAACGAGTCCTCGTAAATGGATACAACCAGCTTGTGGATAACAGCAGTGAGTACCTCGTAGGCACAACGAATCACTGTGGACACAAGTACGGATATTACCTACAACGACAGTCCCCTGCAAAGGGATTCTTGTGGATAACAACAGTGTATTGAAAGAACAACGAATCACTGTGAACACGAGTACAGATATCACCTACGACAATGGTGATCAAGATCTTCAAGTATGCCGGGTACAAAGGCAACCCGATGTACGAAAAAAGGACACCCCCTGGCAGAATAGATGACATGTTTGAACAAATTAGAATCAAACTTCCTGGTGTTCCAAATTCTCTTCTTAGTTCTATACTCAAGAAGAAAACAGCTCTGGTACCCACAAATACCGGAAATTACAAGTCTGCCACATTGAAGATCCTAAAAAGGGAGTTCTTCCCAAATTAGCATTCTTTGACTCCAGAATCTAGAAAATCCTTCCCCGGTGATTGAGAAAGGGGGAAGGAGTCAACATCAAAATCAAACGCCACCGGATCTGCAACACTGATACAAGCAGACAGAAGGCGTCCACAAAATACAATGCCACGCCACCGGATCTGCAACATTCGTACAAGCAGACAGAAGACGTCTATAATTATTTCAAAGTACCCCTGCACGTGCACCTTAGTTTGTATACACATAGGTACACAAGGGATAAATACAATTTCAACCCGCATGGGCCCCGGCGAGCGTGTTATTGGTACACACGTGACGTCTAGGGATGCTGCGCGGGTTGACAAGTGAATTCAAGTTCGAATCCGATCCTTCTATACGGATCAATAGAAGTCGACAAGATTCGAACTACCTAACAAAATACACAGTTGTAGCGACTGGTGTATTTGTCTAAATACATTCTTTTTAGGCCTTCAAAGCCTAAAATCAAGAGAATTCACTAAACAAAAGGCACAAAGCCTACGAGAAACCCGATCCCCTATCGATAAGTTGATAGGGTCGACAAGGTTCAATCAAATGGAAATGACCCCTAAACACCCCGATGATGGCCGCGTTGATTGAAGATCTCAACCGGAGGGGTTCTCAAATATTTCAAATGTCTCCCCAATACCCAAAGTCCATACAAAATTCATACTCCAAAAATTCAAAAATCAATCCCAAAAATCAGATATTTAAATCTGAAATTCAATCCATCAATCACCCAAAGCAAAATCCATCCACCCTCCGCAACAGTCTGCCGGGGTGGACAAATTCAAATAAACTCTAGCTCACAAAGAGCCAAATGCCTAGTCAAAAATATCACTATGATCCATTCTCAAAACAATCTCCTGCCAGTAAGGACGTGGTACGTGTCCTCTAACCGGCGGTTTGCCGCCAAATGGCACCGCAGGATAAACGGTTACGACGACCCGGGGCCCTCTGAACCGAGTGGTTTTGCTGCCAAATGGCACCACGATATACCGGTTATGGCCAGCGCCGTTACGTTCCTTATTGGCATCAAATCCTTGAGATATGAATCAATAGGATATGATTGATAGGGCACAAAGCCCTCTGTCAGTTAAGGTGGATTCAAATTTGTCCCCTTAGACAAACATCCAACCCCGGTCTACAAGGTCCCCTTGGACGAAGCAACCCATGGCTGCCGACAAGGATCCTTCTGTCAGGTTGGGTCGACTACCTCCTCTGACTAAGTAGACCAGGGACCACGATGGCCCGGGACGACGGAACCATGGGATCTTGATCGGGTCCATCATCCATTCCCCCACCATCTGCTTTAAGTACAAGATGATGAAATTTTTGTTTTAAATATCAACTAAATCCAAATCCAGTTCTCCAAATTCCAAACCTATTGCTGCTACTATATGCCAGATAACACGTATACTCTACGTATCTGATCGATGACTAGCCTTAATCGAAAGTTCTCTCTCGTGATCGGGAGGGGTAATTAACTATAGGGGCTTGCGCCTATAGGAAACCAGAACTCAGATCATAAAGTCCTCACAAAATGAGGGCGAAATCTCTGGGTAGTGTCTTATCTACAAACCCATCTGCCTTCCAAAATTTACCTCGGAACTTAGTTCGTTAAAACTCCCTCGCCGAATAAGGAAAAGCGATGCGGAGGCCGGGGCCGAATTTTCGGAGCCCACAGATTTCTGGCGACTCCGCTGGGGAATGGTTTCTCTTTCCATCTTTGGCTAGTCATATAAATGTTATAGTAGCAGCCAAAATGCTATGCTCTATATGGTGAACATCAGGATGTGACATTTGGTTCTTATGTCCAAAAATCCATTACTGAAAGTTCCTGAAAATGAATCTTTTAAATAAGATCAATGGAAATTTGTTTAGCAGGATTTTTAATTCCATGCTAACTTTCCTCCTTCTACTGTTGGTTCTGCGTTATTTCTTTGTTATGAAAGCGTGGGGTGATGTATCAATTCTGATCACTAACTCCTATCTTTCATTTTTGTAGAATGGAAATGCAGGACACTCCAATGACCGTCCAACTGGGACGAGGAGCCAGAATTCAACTGGCGAATGCTGTCATAGAGACTGGAAATACTGGAGCCACCATCCACTTTGGTGGGCTCGAATTCTCAGCAGCTACTGCAAAGGCTGCAGCCGTTCCTGTGTACGGCGTAAACTCTGAAGAACTTTCTGGAAGATCCTATTCTGTAAGGACTGCTGCCAGAGGTACTGCTCAAGGAAGAACTTCTGTCTTTGAAAGACTGTCCCAACCTGAGGCCCTTACTGCAAAGAGGGTTGTCACTGGAAGAAAGATCTCTGTGGTGACTGCAAACACCACCGTCCTGCCCAGAGAGACTGTTGCACCTGGGAGGTATGATAATGAAGCTTCTTCATCTGGAGGAAGGCTTACTAGAAGGCAAAGGAGGAAGAGAAATGCAGAGTTGCGAGCTCAGCAATTACCTGTACCAGTCCATCCCTCCAATCTGCCAGCACAAGAATCAGAAGTCAATATTCCCACTCAGAACAGGTTTTCTAACCTGAAGTGGATAAAAAGAAATAGCTCTTCTGGTGAGCTCAAAAAATCTTTTTGGGAGCGTCAGCTTGAAGTTTCAGCCCCTCAGAAGATAAGAGAGCCCGAACGTCTGTCTGCCCGGGTACACCGTGTACTGAAGACAGTCAAGGAGAAGGACTTAATGAAAAAGAAGTTCCAGAGGCCACTGATTGTTGAGGCCCGAAGAACTCCTCCAAGAGAGAGGTTATCGTCTGTTGTGATAGCCAAACAAAGAAATTACCAACGCCAAGTTCCGCGGGAAGCACATCGGGGCGTGACACTTGGACCACATGTCCAAGAATCCGTCGCCGAAAGGGCCCAGCGGAAAGGCAAACAAGTTTGGAGGCCGAAGCCTCGAAAGGAAAAGATTTTTGAAGAAAAAGATAGACCAGGCGTGACATCCGGAGCTGTCTACCGGAGATCCGCCCCTACTAACAGAACTCGTCATAAATGGGTCCGAAAGAAGGCCCATAATGACGACAATTATATGGACGGTCGACATCCTGGAGAGTCTTCCAGGAGATCCCGTCATTCTCCTACTTCAGCCAAAGAGGAAGTTCATTTCGATCGTAGTCCGCAGATCGAAGAAGTAATCATTCCAAGTCAAGAGCCTGAAATTCAGTGGCGACGCCGCTCAGAAATTCAGGTACGAGAAGATGAAAAAGAATATGACAATGATGATACTATGGAGATCAAAATGGTTCGTATGGTCAGCCACATTGATGTTGAAGATGATGATGGTGATGAAGAAGACCAACAATCACAGCCGCGCGTACGTGTTTATCGACGTCGCCACAGGGCTAGATCCATTGCTAGCCAAAGTGCTCGCTCCTCAGAAGAAGGAGATGAGGAAGAAGAAGAGGTTGGAGAAAACCCCTTCGCTGGCGAAGACATCACACTCGCTGAAATGAGAAATCAAATGAGGCGACAGATGCGAAGGAAAGACAGAGAAATCTCTCAGTTAAATGATAAAATGACTGAGATGATGACTCAGATGACGGCTATGATGGAAATGATGCAGAAGACCACTTCTGTGGGCCCTGCACCGGCTCAACCCGTCAACCAAGCTGCTAATTCTCAAAACCCTCAAGCGCCTCAAGCCTCAGGAGTGAAAGGTGTACTTGAAGGTGGCAAAGAACCTAATGATCCAACCCGCCAGCGTACTCCACAAAATGTGGCGAGTGCCTCTGAGCCTGTAACTGCAGCACAGCTTGATGGCTTAATTAGCGAAAAGATTAAGGCCATTATAGCGGCTGAACAGGCAGAGAAGCTGGTAGGCAAAGGTCGCCCGTACCCAGCAGAGTACGATCAGGTGCCATATCCAAAGGGATATTCTGTGCCGAAGTTCAATATTTTCGATGGCAATAAAAATCCCAGACAGCATCTGGCGCAGTTTAAAGCAACCTGTGGGAACACAGGGGGTAATGATGCTCTGCTATTCAGGCAATTCGTAAGCAGCTTGAGTGGAACTGCTTTCGAATGGTATGCCGAGCTGCCAAATGATTCTCTGAAGACCTTCGCAGAATTAGAGGCCTTATTCGTGAAGAGATTTGCCAGTGCAATAGAGAAGACTACCATTGCTGATCTTGCCCTTGATAAAAGGAGGAAAGATGAATCAGTAACGAGGTACATAACACGCTGGCGCAATCTCAGTATGAAGTGCGAACAGCAGCTGGAAGAAGAACATGCAGTTCAACTGTTGATGGGGAACATTGATGATAAAATGCAACCCTTCTTATGCATGGCTTCTATTACTACCTTCCAAGATCTGTTGGATAGGGTGGCTAAGTTTGAAAAGTTGAACCTGTCAAAGTCAGAAAGCCTCCCTGACAAACCTAAAAAGGCTAAGACGCCTGATGCTAGGAGAAATGATGTCTACTCTGCATTCCCTCCTAGACCTGATAAAGGTAAAAAGGTAGTATATAATGTGGATAAAGGAAAGCAGCCGATGCAATATGAAGAAAAATCAAAGCAAGCTTACAATCCAAACCCTCAACCAAAGTTGGTTCTTGGAGGAAATGACAAACCTCGAGTCTTTTCTGGTGGAGGAGAGCGCCAGAGGCAACCCACGGGAACTGGTGATAGAACGTTTCCTTCCCTCAAGGAGAAAATGAATAAAGAATATTCATTTAAAAGGGAGAGTGTCGCTAAACTATTTCGACAAGCACTCAAGAACGGTCTAGAATTGCCAGAATGCAAAAGACCTGAAGAGTCCAAACACAGTGGCGACCCAAACTACTGCCCATATCATCGGGTAGTTAGCCATCCAATTGAAGATTGTTATGTCTTCAAAGATTGGTTAGAAAAGATGTACAAGAGGGGAGAACTGACATTGTCAGATAATGTGTTGGTTCGTCCCAGAAAAGAATCCACCCGGGTAGTCACGTCCTCTTCCGTACTCCCGCTTAAAGAAAAAATGAAAAAATCTATCCAAAAGGAACAATGGGAGACTGTGATCTCCAAGAATACATCAAAAATGCTGAAACAGTTAGAAGGAGTTCCTGGTGTCAAGTGGAAGTCCCCTACTGAGCCAGTACTGCATTTAAAATGGTTGCCTGTGTCACAAGCATCCACCTCTAAACAGCAACCTGGCCAAGCTAGCTCGTCAAAATCCGGCAAAGCAAAGACGAAGTCTTCTAAGAAGAAAGCCAAGTTGAAGAAGCCTGTGGCGAAGAAGACTGCAACTCAAAAGGCTATTGATAGTTTAGGTGAATATTACCAGACTGTCAGGAGGCCTATTAAGCTCAGTGATTTTATGAAAGAGCTTAAAATAGATGAAAAGAAAGAAGAAGCTGAAGATGAATCTCTTCCTACGGAGATATGCCGAGTCATCTCAGCAACATTAAAAATAGCAGAAAGGGAGAAATACGCTGAAGAAGCGGCCCCTGAATTTTGTCTGATGGTGTCATCAATGGAATTCAGTTCAGAAGATCTATGTTTTCCAGATGATGAAGATTCAGACCCAAGTATAGAATCACAAATGAAACAAGTGAAGTTGGGAGACGATTCCGAGTCTACAGATGAATCCCCAGACACAACAATGGCTGACTCTGAAGAGAATGCTTCATCAAACAAGTCTGAATCAGATGAGGTGGCCCAGGTGCAGTTGAGGAGTGGAAAAGTACTGCCGCCTCCACCAAAGAAGGGGATTCCTAACAAAGATAAAGGAAAAGAGATAATTGTCAATGAAGATATTATCCTAAATGACTCCAAGAAGAAAGAGACTTCATCTAAGGGGATAGATTATAATATCTTATCCCACTTGAGGAAGATCCCAGCACAACTCAGCATATATGATGCCCTCTTGATGTCTAAAGACCTTAGAGAAACTTTGATCCAAGCTCTTAAGGACCCCGAAAGATATGAGACATATTTTGCTGAGCGCAACTTGACGGAAGTCTTGCAAGCCCGAAATGAGCCCCTCATCACTTTTGCTAATGATGATATGATGCTTGGAACGGCAGATCACAACCGCCCTCTGTATGTTACGGCAGAGAGCGACGGTATGATGATCAGTCGAATTTTGATTGATCCCGGATCTTCCGTAAATCTTATGAGCCTTAAGGCACTGAGATCCCTCTGCCTCGATGTGGAACATCTTGGGCAAGACAAGTTGATGGTACATGGTTTTAACGAGAAAGGGCAGAAAACTCTTGGTTCGTTCATGCTTCCTCTTGTGTTTGGGGAACTCCATACGGAAGCTAAATTTCATGTGATTGATGCGGACACCTCATTTAAGGCGCTATTGGGTCGACCTTGGCTGCATGAATACGGCGTTGTCCCTTCAACATTACACCAGTGCATGAAGTATCTCAGAGAAGGAGAAGAATTCAGAATTTCTGGTGATATTCAGCCCTTTGCAGTACATGAAGTAACAATTTATGAAGATGCAAAGTACTTCATGCCAAAGAAGCAAAAGTCATCAAGTTCTCTTGAGGCTAGAGCATCAAATTCTAAGGCTGCAAAGAAACCCAAGCAAGAAGATGAGAAGAAGCGTGTAGGAAGAAAGAAAGCGACGCCAACTCTTCCTAAAGCATCAATCATTCCTAAAGAAAAGAAACATGTACCTCATCTTGGGAGTGACACGGATGAAGATGATGTTACTCCTGCCAAATCTAGAAAAGTATGCCAGTCCACGGATGAATGGAGTAGGCAGGTTGAATTTTCAAATGATGATTATGACTACGACTCAATCTACATGAACTCAGTGCAGAGTGTGTTCTCCAGAAGAATAGACAGTCTGTTGATTTCAGACAGCGTACTCGTAGTCACACGTGTTCCCTTGCAACATTTCAAGGAAATCATTTCGCGCGAGGTTCATAAAATTGAAGAACTCTCCACTCTTTATCTGCCTCCCCGTAAAAATGGGACTATTCCAAAGAATGTGCTATATTCTACGGGAATTCGTGAAGAGGAGAATCATGACTGGGATTGCATGCTCCTCGACTCCGAAGAATTATTTCCTACGAGACTACCCAAATTCAATACCAAAAATATTCAAAGAATGCTACGAAAGCAAATCAATATTCCTACCACCAAGCGACAACTTCGTACAAGTTTGGGCCTCTGGTATGGGAGGAGTCCGCGTCCGTTACGGCAGAAGGATACAGACGCATATAAAGGTATTGGATTCATCAAAAGAAAATTCCTCCGGAAGGAGATTTGTCGGGCGATCACATGTGGAGAAATCAAATCCGATGATGATAGTGCTGAAGAAACATACGAAACCAATGCTTATGATGATCAACCCGTAGAAGCTGAGCCTGCACCAGAAGAACTGGAAGATGGTGGACAAGCTGCTACGATGGACGAGCTCAAAGAAGTCAACTTGGGAACTGAGGAGGACCCTCGTCCAACCTTCATTAGTTCTCTTCTACCAAATGATCAAGTAGAAGAAATAAAAGAGCTGCTATGTGAATTCAGGGACTGCTTTGCCTGGACATATGCTGAGATGCCTGGCTTATCCCCTGATGTGGCAGTTCACAGATTAGCAATCAAGCATGATGCAGTACCTGTCAAGCAAGCTCCAAGGAGAATGAGATTGGAGATTGAAGAACAGGTGATTGCAGAAACGAAGAAGCTCATAGAAGCAGGCTTTATTCGAGAAGAGAAATATGCCGACTGGATTGCCAATATCGTCCCTGTAAAGAAGAAGAATGGCCAGATTCGTATCTGCATCGACTTCAGGGACCTCAATAAGGCATGCCCGAAAGATGACTTTCCGCTCCCAGTATCAGAGCTTCTAGTTGACAACACATCCAATTACGATATGTTCTCCTTTATGGACGGATCGTCAGGCTACAATCAGATTAAAATGGCGCATGAAGATGAAAGACATACATCATTCAGAACGCCTATAGGCATATTCTGCTACACAGTCATGCCCTTCGGCCTGAAGAACGCTGGTGCCACCTACCAGCGGGCGATGACTCGTATATTTGATGATTTGATTCATCAGAAGGTCGAATGCTATGTAGATGACTTGGTCATTAAAAGCATAGGCCGAAAAGACCACCTTCATGACTTGAGGATCGTGTTCGAAAGAATCAGAAAATATGATCTGAAGATGAACCCTCTCAAGTGTGCATTTGGGGTATCCTCAGGGAAATTTCTGGGATATGTTGTTCGACATCGAGGAATCGAAGTCGACCCCAACAAGATCAAGGCGATCGTGGAGATGCCACCTCCAAAGAACCTTCGGCAACTTCGCTCCTTACAAGGACAACTGGCTTTCATTCGGAGATTTATATCAAATCTGTCGGGTAGGTGCCAACCATTTTCAAAACTAATGAAGAAAGATGTCCGTTTCAAATGGGACGAAGAATGCCAAGAAGCATTTGACAGCATCAAAAGATATCTGTTGAATCCTCCTATTCTCGCGGCGCCAATCCCGGGGAAGCCTCTTATACTGTATACGGCAGCACTAGAAGAGTCCCTCGGAGCATTATTGGCCCAGCATAATGAAGAAGGCAAGGAGAATGCATTATACTACATCAGTCGTAGGTTGATAGGAGCAGAAATTCGCTACTCTCCAATCGAGAAGCATTGCTTGGCCCTGATCTTCGCAGTTCAGAAGCTCCGCCATTATATGTTGTCTCACAAAATCACCTTGATATCAAAGATCGATCCGTTGAAGTTCTTGATGACAAGACCGGCGTTGACAGGTCGTTTGGCAAGGTGGGCAGTGATTTTGCTGCAGTTTGATATCACATATGTCCCTCAAAAGGCAGTGAAAGGGCAAGTGTTGGCAGATTTTCTCGCTGCACATCCTATCCCTGCAGATTCTCCGCTCAACGACGATCTACCTGACGAGCAGATCATGAATGTTGAAAAAGAGGAGATGCTACGAGTATGGAAAATGTATTTTGATGGAGCATCGTCAATCAAACGTGCTCGGCCTCCAAATCTCGAGAAAGCTCAAGCCGGAATTGGAATCATTTTCGTAGCACCCGAGGGAGGCATAATGAGATTTTCGTTCAGTTTGACTGAACCTCGGACCAATAATGAGGCTGAATATGAAGCCCTAATAGCTGGATTGGAGATTGCAATCGATGTCCGAATTCAAAATCTCCAAATTTTTGGTGATTCTCAACTTGTTGTAAATCAAGTGCTGGGAGTTTACAAAATCACCAAGTTCGAGTTGGCCTGTTATCATCGGCGAGTTCTTGACCTTATGAAGCAAATTCCAATTGTCAAACTAACTCAAGTTCCCCGAGGTCAAAATGCCAAAGCCGATTCTCTTGCCAAATTGGCTAAAGAAATGGCGAATATGGACGACGAATGGCCTATAATAATTATGGTGCACAATCGACGGATCCTAGAGCCAGCATTACTACAATTCCCGCAGGCAGAGGGAATACCAAGTTCAAGCCAGCAGGATACAACTCTAGTTGATCCTCAACCTCCCCAACCAGTTGATCTCGAAGATCAACTTGAAGAACATCAAGTTCCTAAGAAAAGACGAAAGGCCAGTCAAACTTCAGAATCATGGTGGCATTGTCTAGATGTCGAGGAAGAAGATGACTGGAGACTGTCTTTCATTGATTACTTTAAAGAAAGTAAATTGCCAACAGACAAATCACTAGCTGCTCAAATCAAGAAGAGAGCGCTACGATATGCATTTGTCAACAACACATTGTATCGACGTGCTTTCGATCAAATGTGGCTAAGGTGCCTAGGGACCAAAGAAGCTGATAAAGTTGTGGCAGAAGTTCACGAAGGACTTTGTGGAGCACACCAATCAGGTCCCAAGATGGCAATCAAAATTAAAAGAATGGGCTACTATTGGCCGACCATGGTCAGAGATTGTATCAATCATGCTAAGAGGTGCCATGAGTGCCAGATTTACGGTGATGTTATACATCAACCGCCAAATCCACTGCATCCAACAATAGCATCCTGGCCATTTGAATGTTGGGGTACTGATATTATCGGGCCGATAGATCCGCCGTCATCAGCAGGACACCGCTTCATCTTAGCAGCAACCGACTACTTCTCAAAGTGGGCAGAAGCAGTTCCATTCAAAGAAGTTACGTCTGAGCACGTGATCAACTTCTTTACCCATAATATCGTCTACAGATTCGGTGTGCCACGCCGAATAATCTCAGACAATGGTACTGCATTCAAAAGTACAAAAATTTACAAGTTCGTTGATCGGCATAAAATCGATTGGCGGTATTCCTCTATATACTATCCAAGAGCAAATGGCTTAGCTGAAGCCTTCAACAAAACACTAGTGAAATTGTTAAAAAAGATTCTCTCCAAGAACAAAAGAGAGTGGCATACAAAGATGGCAGAAGCGCTATGGGCGTATCGTACAACTTACAAAACGCCAACCAAAGCCACTCCTTACTCTCTGGTGTTCGGAGTTGAAGCAGTACTGCCACTAGAAGTTGAACTTCCATCTCTTCGAGTTGCTGTCCAGAATGAGCTAACCCAAGAACAAAATGCTCGATTAAGAATGGAAGAGCTCGATGCACTCGATGAAATCAGGTTACAAGCTCAGCAGAACTTGGAAATCTACCGGGCAAGAATGACAAAATCCTTTGATCGAATGGTGCGTCCTCGATCATTTCAAGAAGGAGAATTGGTCCTGGTGCAGAGAAGGCCAATAATCCCGCATAGAAAAATCGGTGGCAAATTCGTATCCAACTGGGAAGGACCTTTCGTCATCGAGAAGGTATTTCAAGGAGGAGTTTATCAACTTATCGATCTGAATGGTCAAAGGCCCATGCCGCCAATCAATGGCCGTTACCTGAAGAAATACTACGCATGAAATGATGTGCTTAATGTGTTATGTTTTTATACATTATTGTTAGCATGTACATTTCATATTTTGAAACTCTCTTATGTTATGAGAATACATTTCAAAATCCTCCTGTTAGGCTGGGGGCATTTTAAATATTTATTCGGGTCGACATCGCGCTGCGTGCCGAGATCCCCGAATAAATATTTAAAATTTCAAGATTCCAATTCTATTTCATTCTAAATTGTCCCTGTGAGACAGGGGGCATTTTAAATATTTATTCGGGTCGACATCGCGCTGCGTGCCGAGATCCCCGAATAAATATTTAAAATTATCAATTCAAATGCTACTTTGTGCTAAAGAATACAGATGCTTCTTTTTCAAAGCCTATGCAGGTGATCTCTCAAAGATCGAGACAACACCTTCTCCAACAAACCAAGACTCAAAAGTCAAGAAAGAGACTTTTGTGGCTACACACTCCAATAAAATTGAGCCGAAAAAGCTTGAAGTCTTTCAACAGCCTAAAGCTTAAGGTTCGAATGGGTGTAAAAGGTCGGATCCAACAAGCCCAAATATGGCCGGATCGCTGGCAGCTCCGTCTACTCAACAAGCCATAAGAAAGGCCGTAGTAGCGGAACCCCCACTTCGTCAACCCGTCAGTAAGGACTGAAGGAAGAACGAAGGCAATTTTGACTTGACAAGTTCAAGTGATCGTAGTCTACAAAATTCTCTCAAATAACTGGAGAATCAAAGTTTCAGTGGGAAGAATGAGTCTCGAGCAACTACTGAATGTTCGTAGTCTCCAAAATCTAAAAAACCATGAAGGATGACTCCAAATCTGTCAACTTCAGCAAAATCAGCATTTGGAAGCGCAATTCCCATAGCTCAAGTCTGAAGTCTGAATGGGTGTAAAAGGTCGGATCCAACAAGCCTAAATATGGCCGGATCGCTGGCAGCTCCATCTACTCAACAAGCCATAAGAAAGGCCGCAGTAGAGGAACTCCTATCTCAGCAACCAGAGGACGAAGAGCTGTCAAATTCCAGCTCCCCCGATCTGATGAACTCAAGTAACTCAGATTAAAGTCTTCTCAAATGGTTAAGGATCAAAGATACTACCTACACTCGGTACTATCAACTGAATCCAAAACCTACAAATCCTTCAACAAATCCGTCAAGCACAAAGCAAGGATCGAAGAAATTTTCTTCAACAAGTCCACCAAAGCACAAAGCAAAGGACCGAAGAAAATTATCCAAAGGTTCATGAAAAGCCTTAGGCAGAACTAATTGGATTCCGTCATCAACAAGTCCGCTATGCATAAAGCTCTGGACCGATGACTTTTCGCCATCGACCTAATACAAGCCTAAGGGTTTAGGTCATTGGCATCTACTCCTTCATCAAGCCCGCCAAAGCTAGAAGCAAAGGGCAGAAGAAATACAAAATTTCTGACAAGTCAGTAAAGACAGATCAGACAATCCTTCACCAAGTCCGCAGCACAAAGCACAGGACAGAAGGATCAAAATCTCAGGACTCAAGCAAAAGTTGCAGATTGAGCACCTTGATGACATCTACAAATGTCCCTAAAAGACTGGGGGCATTTAAATATTTATTTGGGTCGACATCGCGCTGCATGCCGAGATCCCCAAATAAATATTTAAAATTTCATCAAAATACAAGCATATGATAGAAAAATCTTGAGCATATGCTATCCACTAACGTCAATCTACAAAGATAAGATATCAACCATCTATGGATACATTCAAGATAGCAGTGGAGAAAGAGAGTAGTGTGACATCCAAGCAAGATTTTGGAGATCCACTAAAAGAGAGTAGTGTGACATCCAAACAACTTTTGGAGATCCACTAAAAGAAAATCTCAGTGTGTCATCCAAATAAATTTTGGAGATCCACTAAAAAAAAAAAAATTTAGTGTGACATCCAAACAAATTTTGGAGATCCACAAAAAGATAGTAGTGTGACATCCAAGCAAATTCTTGGAGATCCACTAAATGAAAATCCTTGTGTGACATCTAGAATAGATATCTAGAGATCCACAGGGTCAATCAGCATGCAACAAACGTGGCCCGCTCCAGACGCCTACCACATTTGTTGGGGGGCATTTGTTGACATGCTGCCGTATAAAACAAAAGAAAAAAAAAATTTAATCCACGTACCTGTCCGGCGCCGAATTCAGCACGACGTCGCTTATTTTCCCACGATCTCCGCATAAGGCTCGCACGACGACGTCCTTTCGCTGTCGAATCGGAAGTTACGACATTAGGATTGGAAGCAAGAACGAGAGCTCATTCGCTGTGAAGATAACTTTCTTCCTTTGCGTGCTTCTCCCCCATCCGACTCCATTACCGTCGTTCGACTTCACTCCCTTCGACGACACCTCCTGTAGGATCGAAAGTTAAGACATCTTGATCGGAAGCAAAGGAGCTCGCTCGCTGCGATCATAACTTTCTCCCTCCCGTCGTTTCTCCGACTCCTCAGTGGCTGTTCGACGTAGCTCCTTCGACGAATCGCCCTTCCAGTCGGATCGGACGTTACGACATTTTAATCGGAAGCATCTACTGGAGCTCGCCGGCCGTGAAAGACATCTTGATCGGAAGCAACCAGGGAGCTCGATCGCAGTGAAGGCCATTTCCTCCCTTCGTGCGTTTCTTTGGCCCGCTCTTGTTGCCGGCCGACGTCGTTCCTTCCCGCTGGACCGAAAGTTGCGGCATTTTGATCGGAGCCGCGAGCAGGAACTCGCCGACAGTGAAGGTAACTTTCTCCCCTTCGCTCGTTTGCTCGGCCAAACCCCGTAATGCCGCCGAACCTGAGAGAGAGAGGGAGAGATTTTGTTTTTTTTTATTATTATTATTATATATTATTATCATTAATTAATTAAAATTAATTTTTTTTAATTATACTTAATTAATTTTAAAAGTAATTAATTATATTTGATAATTAATTAAAATTAAATATTTTAATTATATTTAAATTTTTTTAATAACAATTATTTAAAGTTAATTAAATAAATTTTAATTAATTATTTTAATTATAGTTAATTATTATGATTAATAATTATCTATAATTAATTAAAATTAATTAAAATTACTTTTTTTAATTTTAATTAATTATTATTAATTAAAATTAAACATAATTAAGTATTGTAATTAAAATTAATTATTATAATTATAATTAATTATTTTAAATAAAATTAATTAGTTATAATTAATGAAAATTAGTTTTAAAATATAAATAATAATAATAATAATAATAAAAAAATGCTATTCCTCTTGCCTCGATCCTCGAGTCGACACTGCTACCTCGTCGACGACTTCAAGGTATAATTTCTGACTTAAATCCCGTCCTCGACGTTTGCAGCGGACCGGGGAACCACCTATACGCGCTCTTGTAGCACGGTGGGAGGGAGCCCGGTGCGAAGCATATGACGAGGCGGGTAAGCCCTATACACGCTCTTGTAGCGTGGTGGGGACGGTCCTCGACCTCGACCTCGACCTCTACACCGACACCGCCGACGACTGCTACGCAAAGGTATGATGTTCCAAAATCCCATTCTCGATGTTTGCAGCGGACCGGAGAACCACCTATACGCGCTCTTGTAGCACGGTAGGAGGGAGCCCGGTGCGAAGCATACGACGAGGTGGGAGAGCCCTATACACGCTCTTGTAGCGTGGTGGGGAGTCACTGTTGTTCTGGTACGTCACTGCTGTTCTGGTACGGGTACTGCTGAAGGCCCCATACACGCTCTTGTAGCGTGGTGGGATGAAATTTTGTACGGCCGCGGTGTCCAAGGACACCTACCATACACGCTCTAGTAGCGTGGTGGGAAGGCCCAGCTCCCCAATTTTCCCCCAAAATGGGGGATATGCCGGGGTGCTGCCGAAATTTTCACTGAAATCTACAAAGACTTGAACAATTTAAAAATCTTCTTGGGCAACAATATAGAAGATCTGTACTTGAACAGAAGAGCACAGAAATTGAACTAAAATGAGCAGAAGACCTGTACGAAGAACAAAAGACTTGGGGATCTAAATCTGAACCAAAATTCAAATGATTTCTAAAGATCAAATCCAAATGAAGCAAAATCAAGCTGAAGTCCAATTCAAATCATTTGAACAAGAAATTAAACTCAAAAGATTTCAGAGGAACCTTGACAATCAATTTGAATTAGTTCTTGGAACTTGAACTCGCACTCAGGAACCAAGTTGAGCGTTGATGGCTTGAACAATTTGAACTCAAGCAAATACAAGACTTGGACTGCATGGGACACTTGAACTTGTACTTTGAGCTCGAACTATATAACATTAAGTGGGGGTTATGAACTCCTACTCAAACTCAGATTGAACCCAAATTCAAATCAATCTGAACTCAATCTAGATCCAAGCTCAACATGAACAAAGAAGAACTCAAACTTCTAAGAATAACAAGGAACTCAGTTTCACATTTGATTTGAATATCAAACGAGATGAACAAAACTTTGAGCAAAGACTTGAACTTGTACATTGGAACTCAGACTTGGATTCAAACACATACAAGGACAAGGCTTGAATCCTGTACAAGGGAGTTCAAACAAGAATATGTGTATGGTTAATAGTGATTCAAAGTCCGTTACAAGACCTCAATACATGCAAACAAAGAATGCAGCGAACTCCTACGACAATCTCTACAAAATGCCTGTTGATTGAGATGGCAATACTGGAGACCAGCAATCAAAGATCTGCCCCTACAGCAGATGCAATCGTCCAACCACCCGAGATTGGTGAAAGGGTGGATATGATGCAGAGATAATGGGTCTTCTACAAATACCTTCAGGAGATCGTAGTTGATACAGCGGCCCCCTGCAAATGCACATGAATACTTGTGGATAACAACAGCGGGCATATCATAAGCACATCAAGCCACTGTGGGCACAAGCATAAATATCTTCTACGACGATCTCTACGATCGTCTATTGATTGAGAAGGCAATACTGAAGACCAGCAATCAAAGATCTATCCTACAAACAAATTCAACCATCAACCACCCGAGATTGGTGAAAGGGTGGATATGATGCAGAAACAATGGGTCTCCTACGATCAGTTCCAGGAGCTCGTGGTGGACGCAACGAGTCCTCGTAAATGGATACAACCAGCTTGTGGATAACAGCAGTGAGTACCTCGTAGGCACAACGAATCACTGTGGACACAAGTACGGATATTACCTACAACGACAGTCCCCTGCAAAGGGATTCTTGTGGATAACAACAGTGTATTGAAAGAACAACGAATCACTGTGAACACGAGTACAGATATCACCTACGACAATGGTGATCAAGATCTTCAAGTATGCCGGGTACAAAGGCAACCCGATGTACGAAAAAAGGACACCCCCTGGCAGAATAGATGACATGTTTGAACAAATTAGAATCAAACTTCCTGGTGTTCCAAATTCTCTTCTTAGTTCTATACTCAAGAAGAAAACAGCTCTGGTACCCACAAATACCGGAAATTACAAGTCTGCCACATTGAAGATCCTAAAAAGGGAGTTCTTCCCAAATTAGCATTCTTTGACTCCAGAATCTAGAAAATCCTTCCCCGGTGATTGAGAAAGGGGGAAGGAGTCAACATCAAAATCAAACGCCACCGGATCTGCAACACTGATACAAGCAGACAGAAGGCGTCCACAAAATACAATGCCACGCCACCGGATCTGCAACATTCGTACAAGCAGACAGAAGACGTCTATAATTATTTCAAAGTACCCCTGCACGTGCACCTTAGTTTGTATACACATAGGTACACAAGGGATAAATACAATTTCAACCCGCATGGGCCCCGGCGAGCGTGTTATTGGTACACACGTGACGTCTAGGGATGCTGCGCGGGTTGACAAGTGAATTCAAGTTCGAATCCGATCCTTCTATACGGATCAATAGAAGTCGACAAGATTCGAACTACCTAACAAAATACACAGTTGTAGCGACTGGTGTATTTGTCTAAATACATTCTTTTTAGGCCTTCAAAGCCTAAAATCAAGAGAATTCACTAAACAAAAGGCACAAAGCCTACGAGAAACCCGATCCCCTATCGATAAGTTGATAGGGTCGACAAGGTTCAATCAAATGGAAATGACCCCTAAACACCCCGATGATGGCCGCGTTGATTGAAGATCTCAACCGGAGGGGTTCTCAAATATTTCAAATGTCTCCCCAATACCCAAAGTCCATACAAAATTCATACTCCAAAAATTCAAAAATCAATCCCAAAAATCAGATATTTAAATCTGAAATTCAATCCATCAATCACCCAAAGCAAAATCCATCCACCCTCCGCAACAGTCTGCCGGGGTGGACAAATTCAAATAAACTCTAGCTCACAAAGAGCCAAATGCCTAGTCAAAAATATCACTATGATCCATTCTCAAAACAATCTCCTGCCAGTAAGGACGTGGTACGTGTCCTCTAACCGGCGGTTTGCCGCCAAATGGCACCGCAGGATAAACGGTTACGACGACCCGGGGCCCTCTGAACCGAGTGGTTTTGCTGCCAAATGGCACCACGATATACCGGTTATGGCCAGCGCCGTTACGTTCCTTATTGGCATCAAATCCTTGAGATATGAATCAATAGGATATGATTGATAGGGCACAAAGCCCTCTGTCAGTTAAGGTGGATTCAAATTTGTCCCCTTAGACAAACATCCAACCCCGGTCTACAAGGTCCCCTTGGACGAAGCAACCCATGGCTGCCGACAAGGATCCTTCTGTCAGGTTGGGTCGACTACCTCCTCTGACTAAGTAGACCAGGGACCACGATGGCCCGGGACGACGGAACCATGGGATCTTGATCGGGTCCATCATCCATTCCCCCACCATCTGCTTTAAGTACAAGATGATGAAATTTTTGTTTTAAATATCAACTAAATCCAAATCCAGTTCTCCAAATTCCAAACCTATTGCTGCTACTATATGCCAGATAACACGTATACTCTACGTATCTGATCGATGACTAGCCTTAATCGAAAGTTCTCTCTCGTGATCGGGAGGGGTAATTAACTATAGGGGCTTGCGCCTATAGGAAACCAGAACTCAGATCATAAAGTCCTCACAAAATGAGGGCGAAATCTCTGGGTAGTGTCTTATCTACAAACCCATCTGCCTTCCAAAATTTACCTCGGAACTTAGTTCGTTAAAACTCCCTCGCCGAATAAGGAAAAGCGATGCGGAGGCCGGGGCCGAATTTTCGGAGCCCACACCGACCACCGCCGGTTTTCACTGCCGACCACTGCCAAGGTTCCTACCGACCATCGCCGGTTTTCCTGTCGATCACCGCCTGAGTTCTCTTCTAACCGTCACTGAAGCTTATCCCAACTACTGCCTTATTTTGGTCGGTTTATCAATCATCGCCAGATTTTTGTCTGTTACTAACTTGTTGTAATTCTGACATCTTCAAGTAAAGGGGTGAATCAAACGTTGTAACCAATCCAGATATAGTGAAAATCTCTCATCTGGGCCAGGCCCCGTGGTTTTTCCCTTTTCGGGTTTTCCACGTAAAAAAGTTTCTGGTGCTTCTCCCTTAATTATCTGTTGGTGTGTTAGATATACGTGTATTGCTAAGACGTTATATTTTTTACTCTACTATCGCGTATATTCTAGTCCGCATCAGCTACATCACTTTTTACTATGTACTGATGTTGTGTACCAACATCATGCATTCTGATTCGCCTTCAAACGATTCAATGTCTGTATAGAATAATTTCTCATTTTATAGAACAATAATTCAAGATCGATTTGAGGGGAGATTATTAAATGCAGAGTCCAGATGGGAGAACTGTCAAGATTATGTGAGGATGTACAGTAAATACACTTTATTTGTTTAGTTTGTGTGTGTTGCGTACCATCATAAAATCCAAACGGTTCTCCCATCCATATTGCTCACATAATGATTTCTCCAATTTGAGACACTTTTCTTACAGCTTTGCTTTCAGATAACAATTATTTCATTTGAATATTAATGTCTTATTGTTTTCTCAGAACTTTTTAAAAAATTTTGTGATGAAAAGCTATTTTTGCAACTAAAATAGCTAAATTATTTTTTCCCAAATACTTACAAAATCAAATTTATAATAGTATTTGCAAATTAAATTAAAATTTCAAATTGTGTGGAAGAGTTCTTCCCAAGGATTGAATCATAAAAGCTAAATTTTTTGTGGGAGAATTTACCCCCAACCTATGCTCATATCACAAAACTTAAATCAAGTAGTTAGATGCTTTAATAAAATCAGGTCTAGTTCATCATATCCATCAGCTTGATTGAGATCATTTTTTAAATACTTGTTATTTATTGTTTTTTACAAATGTATGTATTTAACATCCCTTTTAATTGTTTTTTAATTAATAAAATTATTTTTTAAATGATTAGATCTCAATATATTGATTTAATCCTCTCATAAAGCTAACAATAAAGTGAAAATTATAAGATTCCAACCCAAAATAATAATGTTGTTGTTTTAAGAACAACATAGGAGTTGTATAGCTTAATTTCAACTAAAACCCTACTGATTTCATTCTCTTTTTTTTTTAATGTTTTGAAATGGTTTTTTTATTTATTTAAAATATAATGATTATAATATAATTATCATTAAATGTTTTTTTTAAAAAATTTATAATACTCATAATTAATTTTATATTTTATATTTTTCCTCAAGAAATCTATAGAATTAGTTTTTGAGATAGCCATAACCTCCCCACATGAGCATATGCCTACAACCACATTGCTATATTTCTTTACAATTGGAGGTTCACTCATGTCATGATTATTCTACAAATTTAATGAACATATATATATGAAAAGGTTAGAATAGCTTGAGTGGCAGATAAGATTAGAGAGAGTCGTCTTAGATGATTTGGTCACATAAAACAACAGCCTTTCGATGATCTAATTAGGAGCGTACATGTATTATATTTAAACTATGTTATGAAAAATAAAGATAAACCTAAAAAAAGCTTAGTTACAAAATATTAGAATTGACATTTCTTTATTAGATCAAAATAAAAATTTGACACTTACCAAGATGCAATGGAGAAAAAAGATTTATATAGCCGACCCCATATGATGGGATAAAGACTTGATGTTATTGTTGTTGTTGGAGGTTCACTCAGCATAGTTGCAAGAGGCAATTCAGCTTTAGTATTTTTTTTTTAACTTTATTCTACTCAAATGATTGTATGATTGAAGTTTATCCCATGGATCAATGGCAAAATGAAACAGGTAAAGACCAACTCATCATCATCATAAATTCAAATTATGTGGGTTTAACTTAAGGTTCGTTTGAGACAATTTTATTTCTATTTTTAAAGTATTTTTTTAATACAAAAAATTATTGAGCTCGAAATTTTTGAACTAGAAATTATTTTAGAAAACAATAAGAAAGTTATTCCAAATGAAACCTTAGTAATCTATACCTTTTTGTGATAACAATCAAACAACAGCTTTGTAGAGTTTGGTTGAGTTATCAAAGTTTTAATGCATATATGAAAGTTTACTGTAGCAGCAAAACTGAATGATGGAGAAACAAAACTATTATGAACAAAATTCTTTTTGCACCCAGCATATGGAGAAATTATTTTGTGCGGATTCCGAATCGTCTGTAGGTGAATCACAACGCGTTACGTCATCCAGTACACAACGTTACCGAGCAACGGTACTTAACAAATGGGAGTTTTATTTTGTTCGATTGACCGGATGCAAGAAACATCCGGTCCTAGGCAAAAAGAAGGTGGTACCGAGTTTTTCAAAAAACTCGGTACACCGCGGTACCGAGTTTTTTTGCCTACGACCGGATGCTCCTCTGCATCCGGTCAGAGGACGTAATAATTGTTCCAACAAATGGGTCATGTGGCGAGCTCTGATTCACCTCCGAACGTCGTATAGAATTCACACAGAATAATTAATCCAACATATGATACGCTCTTTTTTTTTTTTTTTAACTTGGTACTTGAGAGCTCATTGTGGTTTTCAGTCTACCCTTAAACCTGATGGATGATTCAATGTGCCTAAAATTTTCTGACAGGCCGAGTTTTGATTCAGAATGCCCTAAAATATTAGGCAGTTAAAAGTTGACATCATCATGAGTGCACATCACCTACAAAGCCTCCTACTTGGCACTTGCCAGGAGCATGCATAGCTTCCTAATGGCATTGACTAGTTTCTATGCGCGGTTAGAAACTAGAAAGAAACCAGGTAACTTTAGAACTGGAAAGCTAGCATGCTAGAAGTTATAAGGGAAGGCTTCCTTTGGGATGACTTTCTTTAATTTTTGTACTAGAAAGTTATTTTAAGAAACAGTAATAAAGTCTTTTTCAAACAAAAGACTTCATTTGAGACGACTTTTTTATTACTTCTTTAAGCAACTTTTTAGTATACAAATTAAACTTTTTTATTAAAAAATTGCTTTAAGAAGCAGTAAGAAAGTCATCCGAAACGAAGTCTAAGGGTTCGTTTGAGACAGCTTTTTTATTGCTTTCTAAAACGGAATTTTAGTACAAATTTTTTTATTTTTGTTCTAAAACTCCGTTTTAAAAAGCAATAAAAAAACCGTCCCAAACGAAGCCTAAGACTAAGCTGAAAAGCAGCTATTATTCATATAGTATTGAGAATGATGTTTTTGAGAATTATCGAATTAAATGGATGTATTTACATAGGTAGGGATCAAAAAGTTATGCCTCTCATTCTTCTGTGCATTGCTGCAGCTTCAAGGAAAATTGGAAATGGATCCAAAACTCTAGTCTAAGGCATCGTTTGGGATAGTTTTTTTATTGTTTCTTAAAACGAAATTTTAATACAAAAATTTTAAGAATCAACAAAAAAACCGTCCCAAATGAAGCCTAAATGACAAAATTCAGGCCTTCCGGGGAACTTCATCAGTAATCTTATATTGGGAATGGCAGCTAATTCCAAAAAAGAAATCTCATACGCATCAGTATAACATCCCTTCAAGTTCAAATTGATTTCATCATTCAAGACCATCGTTATGAGTTCGATTGATTCCAAGTATCCTGCCAGATTTACAAAAAGAAAATTTTATGATTAAATCCTAAAGATAACTTTATATAGACCAAGCAAAATAACATAAACATAGAGCAGCAACCCGACGATGCATTATCCCCTACAAGCTTTCATTCAGTTCCCATGAAGAAAAATAAACACCAAAATAGCCGAGATGAAGTACAAAAGGGGTTCTTAATGCAGGCTTGCAGCACAAGAAACTAATTATGTATTATTTCTAGCATTTTAGAATTTGTGAGGATTTATTTCACTTAGATTTTTATCTAATAGTAGGATTATTTTTTGGTGTAGCTCCAGTGGAAGATAAGATTAGAGAGAGTCGTCTTAGATGATTCGGTCACATTAAACGGAGGCCTTCCGATGACCCGATTAGAAAAGTTGATGTATTAGATTTGACTTATATTAAGAAAAGTAAAGGTAGACCTAAAAAAAATGTGGTTAGAAAATATTATAAATTATTATTATTTATTAGATTTAAATGAAAATTTGACTTTTAATAGGACACAGTGGTGAAAAAGGATTCATGTAGCCTGCCCCACGTAGTGGGACAAATGCTTGATGTTGTTGTTGTTGTAGGATTATTTTTCTCAAAATAGATGATCTCTTTCTATATCTCTGCTGACGTTTGGTAGATTATTTGATTTATGTACAGTCATAAACATAGCTAGATCCTATAAACTTGTGTAAAGTTGGGTCTCTTATATTTGTGATCTCACATTTGCTTGTTCTTTCATTTTGGTTTAATTTTTTATTTGAAGTTTTATTATTATTCTAACAACTGAGGTTAGTGGCTTGGTTTAGAAAGATTTCAAATCAAGCACAAAGGAATGAAAGATCAAAATCGATAAATACGATGATGAGAACTTTGGGTTCCAGAAAATGCAAAAAAAGGACCGTATTACCACAGGAAAGCTCCATCAAATGCTTGAAAGGAATAAAACTGGAGTCGGTTGATCATGAAGAGCGGGAACTAATAAATAGACAAACTGAGGATTATTCGCCTATCCGGCTATCCCACAACATGAAAGTTCAGCAATCTCAATGAGATTATTATAGTAGGGTATCGTGAAATCTCTACAATAGGTGAAGCTTGAAATTAAGCAATCAGGTACTGAGGGATTTTTTTTTTTTTGTGAGGCGAGGCATAATCCTAAAGGCATTTTGAGGTGTAAGTCTCAAAATAATTCAGTAAATTAATTAAAAATATAAAAAATAATAAGTAACATATTAGCATTAAAGTAAGAAGTTAAAAAATAATAATAATACGTTAAATTATGGCAATTAAAAAACATGCAAGGCTACAAACAATGCTAAATAAATAGTCTCTACCACTCCAAATTCAACATAAATAAATAATTTATGATCATAATTTATAATTTCAAAAACCTACCACACTGTTTACCAATACAGAGTCTTCATTAGAATCATTAATGTAATTAATTAATTTCTCTCCTTCCTCATACTAAAAATAAAAAAATGGGTTTCCAAAAACAAAAGGGGAGGCGTTGGATAAGAAACAATGATGATGTTACAACTAGGGGTGTAAGTGAGTTGAGTCAACTCACAAGCCGGCTTGAGCTCAACTCGTTAACGAGCTCACAAGTTGAGTTTATCGAGCCACGAGTTTGAGCTCGAGCCTATACTCATGCTCGTATATTAAACGACCTAGAGCTTTGCCTAGCTCAGTGCAAAAGCTCATTGAGCTATTTGATTAACTTAAAATATATTTAAAAATTAATTTAAATTAACATTATAAAATATATTTTAATATTTTTAAATTAATTCTATATTAAAAATAAAATTCAAAAAATCATAAAACTTTTAATTTAAAACTAAGAAGTCGAGCTCAACACTCGAGTCAAGCTTGAGCATTCCAAAAAAGCTCGAGCAATAAAGTCAAGCTCGAGCAATAAAGTCGAGCTCAATTCTATAAATTTTAAACGAGTTGAGCTCGAGCTTAGTAAGAACTAAACAAGTTTAGCTCAATTAGGAAGATGCTCGACTCAACTTATTACACCCCTAGTTACAACAGCGATGACATATTAGCGACAGTCGTGCAAGGTGATAGGGTGTGGGAGTTAGGGTCCTACGACTGCAAGTTTGATGTCATTTGGTTCTTCTCAAATTTGGTTTGATTTAGATATATTAAATAAATTTAATTTAATATATAAAGTAAATTAAATATTATAATTATCTAAACTTTAATTTTTTAAAGTTATGTTTCTTCAAAATTAAGCTAAAAGTGTAATGAGACAAACCTCAAGGCGCACCTCACCCCCACTATGGTGTAAGCCGCATATAGCAAGCATGAGACATGCCTCAATGTATTTTGTTTTTTTCATTGCATTGAAGCGAGCCTTGAGAAGGGTTTCTAATTGCTCAATTTTAAACCATGATAGAAGGAATCAAGATTTCCTCCCATCAAATCTCTATTAGATATGATTGAGATATCATATTTATTGCAAACATTGAATTAAGATTTACAAAGACATTTTTAACTTTTTTTGTAGGCTATGATATCTTGTGTTTACTTCAAAATTTTTATAAAATCTTGTAGGATCAAATTCACGTCTTATTACTACCAAAATAAGACCTTACAAAGTGTTTTGGCATCACACAACCACATGCAAACAAAGAAAGAGAGGAGATATAAAGGGATGGTGGAAGAGAAAGGACAAAGAGCTTTTATCTGACAAAGAAAGGGGAACTTTTAGGGTTCTTGCAACAGGGTATTTGGCTTCTTCAAGAACGAAGATATCCTATTATTTTATATTCTGGTACGAGAATAAATCTCTGTTCACCATAACAAATTATGTTCACTATAAGAGATTAGCAAAATCTTATAGAATTTTGTAATTAATTTTATATTTCAAACCCATGTCTTATTACCACCATAAATAAAGCCTTAAGGAGACAACTACAATAACATCTTCTCTACATTAAGCCCTCTTGATTGCAGCAGGTCATTGTCCTCTCTTAGTGTCACCTACTCATTATTATAAACATAAGGCCTGCTCTATCTCCACATTTCTATTAAATGTAATCTCTTCATATATCTCTTTGAAGTTTGATGGATTATTTGAATGTGTGATAGTGGACATAAGTGGATCTCAGAAAATCACATAAACTTATGTCTTGTCATCTTGTGCTTGCAATTCTCTCATCTTAGTTTAATTTTTTGTTCGAAGTTCTATTACTATCCTAAAAGCTGGCATCTGATGGCATGGTTTAGAAATATTTTAAATTGAGAATGGAGGGCAAGAAGATCAAAATAAACAAATGTTATAACTGAAATTTTGGGTTCCAGAGATCAGTTAGACCGGTCCAACCGGTCCGAAGGGACTGGCTTAAGCGAACAAAGGTGAAAATGTTCGCCTCATGTACACCGAATGCAAGCCTCAAGGGTTAGGGAGCTGTTTTGGAATGATTTTTGAGGGATTTGGGAGGGAAATTGAATGTAGGGCAATTTAGAGATTTCCTTTTGAATTGTAAGCATTAAATAGTTCGTTTTCTTAGGTTAGGGCATCTTGAATTTGGCTGAAATTTGCTATCTCTTAGTTTCTTTGAGCTCTAGCGGCTTCTAGGGATTTGGGAGAGAAAGATCCTCCTTTCGAATAGAGGATCAATTGTATATTGGTATTTTCCTTTTCCCTTTCATCAAATAATACAAATTATCTACTGTTTCGTGATTTTGGGTGGATTTTTTGTGGAGAATTCTCGTTGTTTTCCTAAGATTGATAGGAAATACTTGAGATTTACAAGTGTTGTCTATCAAATTGGTATCAGAGCACGTCGATCTAAGGGGAATCAATGGCCGAAAGAAAAGTAGATGTTTTGGAGTGGGAACGTGGGAATTCAAAGCAGATTTTTAGAAGATTGCTGGTTTTTAAAATCAAATCGCATCCATCAATGAAAGGATGGAGGAAAAGTTTGCCCTGGTGGAAGACATCTTAAAGAAATTGCTTGAAGTCAAACCCAAACAGGCAACATCAGAAGCAAAGGAAACTACCGGCGACAATGGAAGAGGTGGTAACCCTAACACGTTTAGGGGAAAGGAAAATCCAGAAGTGGAGATCCTGGAGGGAGAAGACGGAATGCCTCCTCTAGAACCACTTTTTAGGGAAGAGATGAGCATTGGAAACGCAAAAAGGGGTGTTGAATTTGTAAGGAGATGGGATGATTTCGATCGTCGAGTGCTGATTTTGAAAGAATAAGAGGGGATTTTGAGGAAGGATTTGGGTATAAGCGCTGAAGGGAAGAGCGTGCCGATTGGGGGACACCTCGTCTTCGACGAATGAGAGGCTATGGAGGACTCAGGGGAAACGAGGGTGACCCGAAGGTGAGAAAGCTGAAGATGGACATCTTTGAGAGAGAGAACGCACATGGGTGGATCTACAAGGTAGAAAGATATTTCACCATCAATGAGTTGACGGAGGAGGAGAGACTGAAGGCAACGGGTGGAAGGTAAGGCTTTATCTTGGTACCAGTGGAGGAACATGCGACAACCCATATGAAGTTGGAGAGAGTTCAAGGATTGTTTGATGGAACGTTTCCAAACTGGCATAGGAGGTGACTTCTACAAGCAATTCTTTGCATTGACACACGATGGTTCAGTGGTGGAGTATCGGGAGAGATTCGAGTACCATGCTAGCTGATTGGACAGCCTTCCCAAGACAGTGCTAGAGGAAATTTTCATGAAGGGACTAACACCAGAGATCTGGGCAGCGATTAGAGTAATGAGGCCTTGAGACTTGGGAGAGGCTATGAAGCTAGCTCAATTGGTGGAGGATTAGAGGCACCTGGAGAGAGAGATGGGAGGAAGCAGCTTAGGAGGTCTAAACAAGAGGATCACCACCTTTCAAGCACCCAAGGAGCTGACACTGAGTACTTTTCGGGAGACTACGAAGGAGAAGACTGTAGGAGTAAGACCTGGGGACAACTTTAAGAAGCTCACAGAAACAAAATTACAAGAGAAAAGGGCGAAGGGGCACTGTTTTAGATGTGATGAGAGGTATACATTAGGGCACATGTGTAAGGACCAAACTCTTCAGGTTCTTACCGTTTGTGATGAAGAAGGAATGGAGAAGACTGACGTCTTCTCACTTTGCAGACAAGGTGGATCTTTGGGAGGGGAGTTTTTTAGACCGGTCCAACCAATCCCTTATGTGAACAGAGGCGAAAATATCTGCCTCCTGTACGCGCCTAACGCAAGCCGCAAGGCTTAGGGAGCTGTTTTGGAATGATTTTTGAGGGATTTGGGAGGGAAATTTGAATGTATGGACTGTTTAGAGAGTTCCTTTTGAATTATATGCAATGAATAGTTGGTTTTCCTAGGGTTAGAGCATCTTGAATTTGGCTGAAATTTGAGATCTCTTAATTTCTTTGGGCTCTAGCGGCGTCTAGATATTTGGGAGAGAAAGATTCTCCTCTCGAACAGATGATCAATTGGTATTTTTAATTTACGTTTCATCAAATAATACAAATTATCTACCGTTTCATAGTTTTGTGTGGAGAATTCTTACTGTTTCCGAAGATTGATAGGAAATACTTGAGATCTACAAGTGTTTCCTATCAATATAGTGACATAAAGTATGCCATCAACTTCATGGTTTTGCTTATTCATATAACATGAATGATTTTATGAATGGATTATGCTGCGAATGATAAATATGACAATGAATCTACAATTGGTAAAGGATCCTTGTGAAGTCAAGGCATATTAACGAGCTTGTAAGAGTGAGAAAGGCATAGCTCTATGCCCCTGAATAGGAGTATAGGAGGATGGTAGAACCACTAATAGAGTCTGACTTTTGGTATAAAAATGGATGGCTAAAGACCATGATGAAGATTCCCATTACATGAAGGATATGCAAAATGCCTGATAAAGCAACCACATGTATAATGGAATCATGCCACTTCTTTCTTATGTATTGATTTACATGGACATGATGACTACAACAACAACATCATCAAACTTTTATCCCACTATATGGGGTCGGTTACATGAATCATTTTTCTTCATTGTATTCTATTAAGAGTCAAATTCTCATTTTAATCTAATAAAAAAGATCATTTCTAATATTTTCTAATCAAGTCAAATTCTCATGGACATGATAACTAATATAGAAAAAAAGGAATGATTGCTTACATGCTTTAAATCATCTTTTCTATGGATTGTCTGGTCTATTAGACTGTCACCTATTGAACTTTAGGCTCACTTCTATTATGTGGATAACTATTCGTTAGGAGTGCATTAAAGGAAGCAGGTCGAGTGAGGCCACGGTAAGGTAAGTAATGATGACGGAGATTCGATCTTCTTGTTTACTTCAGAACTTGTTCAATGATGTAATTGGTCAATGTAAAAGATGTACATTATGAGAACTATGATGTGTAAATGCATTGCATATCATCCCGTGTTTCAACAAATAAGAGTACTTGATATAATCCGCTACAAATGTTTCTTAATGTGTTAATCGTTGTGTATGAATTAAGTTTAGAGATGATTTGATCTGAATAATAATGATGAACTGAAAAGTTGTGATAGAATATAGTTTCTTAATGTATTAAAGATTGTTTATATAAATTGCGTTTAGAGATGATTTTATCTGAATAATAATGATGAACTGAAAAGTTATGATAGAATTATCTCTGCTTCTCAATCCAACCAAGTCTGTGTGATTTCCTACAGGAGCTGAGCTATGATCCCCCTCCCCTCGTCTAGATGGCTCTACGGTAATACCGTAAAAACATCTCCAAACTATTTTCACAAGTAGTACTACTTTCTTATCGGGAGTTAGAAATACTTAGAGACAAAAAAAAAGGTGTACAGGCTATAAAATTTATTTATTTATATACATTATTTACCTAAGCTTATTTCACCATGTTTTGAAGTCAAAATTTATCTCTTTCGTCAACAATTAAGATGCCTCAGCTTTCTAACATCTTCATTTTGTACACGCATCATCTGCACATGGAAATGTTGTCACTCAGCTACAATCATCAGAAGGCCCAAAGAAAATAATTGCTAATATTATATGATAAGATACCCCTCATGCAGCTGTTCTGAACTTTATTCCACACTCTTTTGAGTCCTGCAAATACAAGAAATCTAAGAAATATTTTGAAATATTAAAATGCAAATGAACCAGTGGTATTTTGACAAAAAGAATTTATTGCAAGAGAAAAACCAATACAAGAATCTTAAGTAGTTACATGAATGGACTCGGAAATTATGTCCAAGTCGGATTGACCTGCGATGTTTCTGAAGATAAAGAGAGCTAATGCAAGGCAACAAAAATGGAGCGAACGTTTAGAATGTTAGTAAATAATGATATTCCTCAAAGAGGTTAGATAAAGTTGTATAAATTATCAGAAATGGAAATTCTCATAATGATTAAGTGATTTGTACAAAAGAACTCAAACATACCTTGTTAAAAAGCTCTGATAGAGGATTATGCTGCTGACTCCTATTCATGGTTGAAAAGCTGCATTTCTGTTAAGAAATTCATAAAAATTGTCCAAGTAAATTAAATCACACTATTCTTAAACCTATTGATTCTTTTTTTTGGTGCTATGCATGATATGTATATGATGACTACTTTTGTTTGCTGAAACATAAACTTATGTTAAAAAAATTAATTACAAAAATGTTTAAGCTAACTTAGATCACCCTACTCTTAATAAGCATATACAGTTGGAAACTTGAAACATAAGCAGTTGTTTTCTGCCTGATTCATTAAAAGGCAATGCCCACTGGAATCTGTTTTATTCGAGTAATTCCAAGTTAAGCTTTTTCTACTGCTATGACCAGCTGATAAATAGAAAATCAACATAATAAGGGCTTCTTGAAATTGATAACATTTAAGAATGATAGAGAAATTTAATGCCTGTTTAATGTACATTTAGATGACAATGATTAATGGCTCAAAAAAACTTATACCTCATATAACATATGAAGGAAACAAATGAACAAAAACACACCCTTTACGGCTTACCTTCTCATTGCGGTTTTGACTGCGGAGTTTCTGAGTGCTTCCTCTTGCTTTCTTATCATCACTAATACATAACACAAGTAAGCTCGTGACAAGCAAGCATAAGGTGATAAAAATTTACAAAAATGTTCATAAGAAATTACAAAGATGTTAAGCTTTCATGGTTACTTAAAATTTGTCTTATCAATTTCCATTATTCTTAAATGAAAAGAGAAAGCATAAATGATGAACGTTTTGCAAAATGTTGGGTTCAAGTCATGATAATAATCACCAAAAATAATTCGTTAAGCTACAGTCTTCATATGTTACAAGATAAAATAATCCAAAGTGTATTGCATTCTCAGGGAAAAAATATCCTCCATGACTGTCTCATTCTCATGGTCAAATACTCAAAAATTGGAGCATGATAAAAAGATTCAGCTTATCTTGTTACAAACTGACCTACACGCTTTAGCATGTAGGGTGCAGCCCATTAAGTTTGAATTCTGCCACAACTCACATCAAAGCCTATTTAGTTTTGCAAGCATGATCTAAACATAATGATGGTTTTGTCAGAATAGACAAAATATTATAACTTATATCAGAACAAAATAGGGGTGCCAAGGTTTGAAGCCAGGACTGCTTGCTCTAATGTCATGTTACATGCTCATTACCAATGGATGCTTACGGTCAAAGCTTGTAAGTTAACAAAAATAATTTTATATTATAACAACTATGATATAATTGTAAATAACATTTTCACAAAAATATATGAAATGACAGTAATGAAACAAATTGGATGCAAGAATACTAACATAAGTGAATTCAAATATTAAGATGATGATAGAAAAATGAAACCATATAACTCTATGGATAAGAACCAGATGCTACTAATATTAATATTACAAAAAAAAAAAAAAAAAGATACAAGATATTATATCTGAATGCATTGAAGATAAAAAATTAGAAGAGCAACCACAAATGTTACAACTTAAGATCAAAAGGATGAATGATAGAAGCAAAGTAAAATTTTCATGCCAAAAAGAAAAACAGCATCATAAACTAACTTCTTGTGAACTTGGAAGTATCAAGATGTTAGACCGGTCCTCCCTGGACCGGTCCAGCCGGCCCAATCCAGTGGGCCGGTTCGCTTTTACCGAAGAAGGGGGCGGGCGGAACAGCAGGCGGAAGCCGCATGAAGGCTAGAGAAGGGGTCCACTTGAAATTCAAGTTGTTTCTTGGAGCCAAAATGAGGGGAAGTGAGGTCAATTAGGTCCTTTGGTATCTATTTTGAATTGTATGCATTAAGTAGGGAGTAATGGGGAGGTTTAGGATTATGTGTTTTTGGTCTTGAAGTTTCTCTTGTTCTTCTTGTTGATTTGGGGCTCCTAATCGTATTCTAAAGATTGGGAGAGTGCGATCCTCCTCTCGAATAGAGGATCCTTGTATCTTTGCTATTTTCCTTGCATCTATTAGTAAAATACAAGTCTTTTATCTGTTTTTCCAGCAGTTTTTCTCTGTTTTCCCTCAGTTTTGGGCTGTTTTCTTGCTGTGGACAGCAGTTGTTCTTGAGATTTGTTGCCAAAGTGATTAGGATATACTTGAAATCAAGTATTTCCTATCAAATTGGTATCAAAGCAAGTCTTGGGACAAATCGTGGGCTGTTTTGATCAATTTCAGCGTCTGAAATTGTACCGGAAAGGGAGAAAATCGCTGAAATTTTTTCCAAATCTTGAGATCTTCTCCTAAATTGCAAGCCGTAGGAGATGGCGGCTAAGAAGGTGGATGCTTTGGAGGAGAGGATTGAAGGAGAGATAAATCAAATCAAGGAAACCGTAGAAGAAAGAATGTCCTCCATGGAAGGACAAGTGGCCGATCTACGGGATATGATGAAAAAGATGTTGGAGTTTCAAACCCAATCGGCGGCGTCTGATGCAAAAGGGCCCGCAGCGAAGAACGCCAACTCTGAAATCCATCGGGGGAAGAGGAAGTGGAAATCGTGGAAGGGAGTAGGGGAAGACCTCATATGGAGCCTTTCCAGAGAGAGGAGAGAGGAGGAAGGTATGTGGAAAGACAAGGCTATGGAGGTGGGGAACCCAGAGGGGCTGGTTGGGAGCATCGGGGGGGATTTCAGGGGCGCCGGGAAGCAATTTTTGAAGATCGGAGAGGAGATTTTGAAGAGGGATTGGGACAGGGCAGAGCAAGGGAAGATCAGGATACGTGGGGGGGTCCAAGCACATGGGAGAGGGGAAACTATGGAGGATTAAGGGGGAATGGTGGGGATCGGAAGGTGAGAAAATTGAAAATGCCAATTTTTGAAGGGGATGATGCCTATGGGTGGATCTACAAAGTGGAGAGGTACTTTGCTGTTAACGGATTGACAGAGGAGGAGAAGTTGTCGGCAGCGGGTTTGTGTCTGGAATGGAAGGCACTCTATTGGTACCAGTGGAGAGATCAGAGGAGACCTATCAGGAGCTGGGGAGAATTCAAGGACAGTTTGTTAGAGCGTTTCCAAACCGATCGGGGAGGAGACTTCTACGAGCAGTTCTTTGCCCTAGTTCAGGAGGGGTCTGTGGCAGACTATCGAGAGAGGTTTGAGCATCTGACCAGCAGGGTGGAGCGCTTGTCCGAAATGGTGCTAGAGGACAATTTTATGAAGGGGTTAAAGGCCGAGGTGCGAGCAGCGGTGAAGGTCCTGATGCCCAGGGACCTAGGGGAGGCCATGAAGCTTGCACAGTTGGTCGAAAATCAAAAGAATTTGGAAAAGGGGAGCGAGGAGTAGTAGTAGCTCAGGAGGCACTTATAGGTGGACAACTACCCACCTATCCACAAGGGAGCTTCCACAGTAGGGATGAAAGAAGTTCCCAAAGGAAAAAGCAACAGGAGGAGGAAATGGGGGACAGTTTAAGAGGCTCACTGACAAAGAAATGCAAGAGAAGAGAACAAAAGTGCTGTGTTTCCGATGTGATGAAAAATACATGCCAGGGCACAAGTGCAAGGATCGAACTCTTCAAGTTCTCCTCGTTTGTGAAGACGAGGAAGACGAAGAGGGTGGGGTAAGCGATTCAGAGATGGAGGAGGAAAAGATGCATCTGGATGTGGCAGAAGTCTCTCTCAACTCTGTAGTGGGATTCACCCCGAGTCACACTATGAAGGTGAAGGGAGAGATAGCTGACCATGGGGTCGTGGTGTTGATTGATAGTGGGGCAACCCACAATTTCATTTCCACCCAAATTGTGGAGTTGTTGGGGATGAAGTTAGTGGATACTGGAGGCTATGGGGTGATGATGGGCATTGGGAAGGTAGAAATGGGAAGAGGAATCTGCAAAGGAGTGGTGCTGAAGATTCAAGGCATACAAGTGAAGGAAGACTTCCTTCCCCTGGAACTGGGAAGTACGGATGTGATCCTAGGGATGAAGTGGTTACAGACGTTGGGGGAAACCAAAATCAATTGGGGCACACTGCGGATGGAGTTGGTGAAGGGTGGAAGGAAAACAGTGATTCAAGGGGATGCAGGGCTGACCAAAGCAGGGGTTTCTCTGAAATCCCTAATCAAGACAATCCAGGAGGAAGGGGAAGGCTACTTGGTGGAATTACACAACTTAGAGGGAGCGAGTGGGGAAGAAGGGGGAGACATACCCCTCTCTGTGCAGCCCTTGATCCAGGAGTTCGAGGAGGTTTTTCAATCCCCTCTAGGGTTGCCACCACCCAGGGAGCAGGAGCACGCCATCACATTAAGGGAGGGAGTGTTGCCGGTCAGCATGCGACCTTACCGTTACCCTCAGTTTCAAAAGAATGAAATAGAAAAGTTGATCAAAGAAATGCTGGAAGCAGGGATCATCAGGCCCAGCACCAGCCCATTCTCTAATCCTGTTCTATTGGTAAAGAAGAAGGATGGCAGTTGGAGGTTTTGTGTAGACTACCGCGCACTCAATAAGGAAACAGTACCTGATAAGTTTCTTATACCAATGATTGACGAATTGTTGGATGAATTGAGTGGAACGGTGATTTTCAGCAAGATCGACCTGAAATCTGGATACCATCATATTCGAATGAAGAAAGAAGATGTACCCAAGACCGCCTTTAGAACTCATGAGGGCCACTATGAGTTCCTGGTGATGCCCTTTGGCCTCACCAATGCTCCAACCACTTTCCAGGCACTCATGAATACGATTTTCAAACAGTATCTGAGGCGATTTGTTCTGGTATTCTTCGATGACATCTTATTGTATAGCAGAACAGAGGAAGAGCACTGGGGGCATTTGAAGAAGGTGTTAGAGGTTCTCCAGAAGCACCAGCTGAGAGCTAACTTGAAGAAGTGTTGCTTCACACAAGCTAGTGTGGAGTACCTGGGTCATGTGGTATCCAAGGAAGGGGTAGCAGCAGATCAGTCCAAGATTGAAGCCATGCTTAAGTGGCCATTGCCCAAAAATCTAAAGGAGCTGAGGGGATTCCTAGGGCTTACAGGGTACTACAAAAGATTTGTGAAGGGATACAGCACTATAGCTTGGCCACTCACAGAGCAGTTGAAGAAAGATGGCTTCTTATGGGGGGAGGCAGCTACGACAGCATTTGAGCAGTTGAAGAAAGCTATGACCACAGTGCCTGTCTTAGCTTTACCAGATTTTACTCAGGCCTTTATAGTGGAGACAGATGCATCAGGATACGGGCTAGGAGCAGTGCTGATGCAGAGCCACAAGCCCATTGCTTATTTCAGCCAAGTGTTGACTGCCATAGCTCATCTGAAATCTGTCTATGAGAGGGAATTGATGGCAATTATTTTGGCCATCCAAAAGTGGCGTCCTTACTTGGAAGGCATTTCATCGTCCGGACCGACCAACGAAGCCTGAAATATTTGCTGGAGCAGCGCATGGTGACAGAGGAGCATCAGAGGTGGCTATCAAAACTGCTCGAGTATGATTTTGAAATTCAGTACAGGTCCGGTGTAGAAAATAAGGCAGCAGATGCCTTGTCCAGGTGCATGGGTGAACTGCAGGCAGTAGCTGTGTCAATTCCAATGATGCTAGATTGGGAAGCCATAAAGGAGGAGAGTGCTAAAGATGAGGAATTAAGCAAGATCAGAGCTGAGTTAGTGAAGGAAAAGGGCGGCTATCCAGGGTACTCATTGGAGGGGGGGGGGGGGGAGATTGTTGTATCATGGGAGATTTGTGCTGCCCAAAACGTCAGTACACATCCCACAATTGCTTCGGGAGTTCCACGGAACTGCAATTGGAGGTCATTCAGGAGTGCTAAAGACCTATAGGAGACTAGCGGCAGAGCTGTACTGGAAAGGTATGCACAGAGATGTGGAAGAGATGGTATCCAGGTGTGAGATATGCCAAAGAAATAAGTATCAAGCTATGTCACCAGGAGGGTTACTGCAGCCTTTGGCTTTACCAGGACGAGTCTGGGAGGAGATATCTATGGACTTCATTGATGGGCTACCCCGCTCTGAGGGATTCACAGTGATTTTGGTGGTAGTGGATAGATTGAGCAAATATGCTCATTTTATTCCTCTACGCCATCCTTATACCGCGGTGACAGTAGCGGCAGTCTTCATCAGGGAGATAGTCAGACTACACGGAGTACCAAAAGTGTTAGTCTCAGACAGAGATAAGGTGTTTCTCAGCCATTTCTGGAAGGAATTATTCAGACTGCAGGGGACAGTGCTAAAGAGAAGTACGGTGTACCACCCACAGACGGATGGCCAAACAGAAGTAGTCAACAGGAGTTTGGAAACTTATCTGAGATGCTTCGCATCATAAACACCCAAGCTATGGGCTAAATGGCTATCATGGGCCGAGTACTGGTACAACACCTCTTTTCACTCAGCCTCTCAGATGACTCCATTTAAGGTGTTGTACGGAAGGGATCCACCCCACTTGATGCATTTTGGGAGTAGCAGCACACCCGTGTCTTCAGTAAAGGAGTATTTGGAGGAGAGGGATAAGACACTTGAAGAGTTAAAAAGACATCTGTTGAAGGCTCAACAGATTATGAAGAAACAGGCTGATGGGCATCGGAAGGATATTCAGTTTGAGGTGGGCGAGAAGGCATTTTTGAAACTCCGCCCATATCGACAGAAAATGATCGCCAATCGAAGGAATGAGAAGCTTGCTCCAAGGTACTTCGGTTCTTATGAAGTATTAGAGAAAATTGGAGCTGTGGCATATCGTCTGAAGTTATCACCAACAGCAACGATCCATCCAGTTTTCCATGTATCCCAGCTAAGGAGAGCCATTGGAAATTATGCTACCAGTTTTGAGTTACCAGGAACATTAACAGAGGAGATGGAAATGATATTGGAACCTTTGGAGCTCATGGAGGTTCGCCAAAAAGCAGATGGAACCACAAAAGTACTGATCAAATGGAAGAATCTCCCTGACTACGAGGCCACGTGGGAGCCATACGAGCGGATGAAGCAACAGTTTCCTGACTTCCACCTTGAGGACAAGGTGGTTCTTTGGGAGGGCGGTAATGTTAGACCGGTCCTCCTTGGACCGGTCCAGCCGGCCCAATCCAGTGGGCCGATTCGCTTTTACCGAAGAAGGGGGCGGGCGGAACAGCAGGCGGAAGCCGCATGAAGGCTAGAGGTGGGGTCCACTTGAAATTCAAGTTGTTTCTTGGAGCCAAAATGAGGGGAAGTGAAGGCAATTAGGTCCTTTGGTATCTATTTTGAATTGTATGCATTAAGTAGGGAGTAATGGGGAGGTTTAGGCTTATGTGTTTTTGGTCTTGAAGTTTCTCTTGTTCTTCTTGTTGATTTGGGGCTCTAGATCGTATTCTAGAGATTGAGAGAGTGCGATCCTCCTCTCGAATAGAGGATCCTTGTATCTTTGCTATTTTCCTTGCATCTATTAGTAAAATACAAGTCTTTTATCCGTTTTTCCTGCAGTTTTTCTCTGTTTTCCCTCAGTTTTGGGCTGTTTTCCTGCTGTGGACAGCAGTTGTTCTTGAGATTTGTTGCCAAAGTGATTAGGAAATACTTGAAATCAAGTATTTCCTATCACAAGAATACCTAGCTAAGACCTTACATTACTTGTGTACAAACTTTCTCGAAGGTCCAAGGATCAATGCGTTAAATAATTTACACAAGAAGTGGTTGGGGAGTGTTATTATAGTAAGGACAAGAGATGGCGTTCATAGATTACAGAAGAGAATTTGAGAAAGCAAAAGTGTTTGGATCAATGATGACTCATATTTCAAATGAATAACAGAGCATCGAAAAAGATTTGCTACAAGCTGAAATGACATGAATATTGCAGTAATATTTCAGTGCCTGCTATCATTTTCAGCAATTGAAAATTTAACAATTACTAAAAAGTTCAGGTCGTAAATGTCATCTTACATGGCCCTTTTTGACAAATTAGAAGGCTGATATTCTGATATTTTAGAGTCCATCGAGCAATCTTTTACAATTGAACTGGAGGCAAGATTATCTGGGATCTGCAACAAAATTTTGACCATTCAATACCAAGTTCAAGTTCCTTAACACTATCACGCATAAAAAGATTTACAGAATTATTCATACAATATGTGATAGGAAACCATTGTAGAACTAAAGTGTTTCTTATCAATAATGAAATTTCAACAAACTTCCACCAAGATACTCCAACCAAATCAAGCAAAACAGCGAGAAAACTCATAATAATTGATGAAATGGAAGGAAAATACCAAGATACAATTGATCCTAAATTCGGGAGGAGGATCATTCTCTCCCAAATCTCTAGACATTGCTAGAGCCCAAGACACCGAAGCCTCCAACAGAAAGTTCGGAAAAACATAGATAACATTAAGCCTAATCCCTCCCTTCTACTTAAAGCATACAATTAAAACCAAACAAATTACTAAACAGCCCATGCCTCCTTAATTCCAGCCCTAGCTGCCCCCTCCTTCCTATTTGAATTCCTAGTGATCCCCCCCCCCCCCCCCCCCCCCCCCCCCCCAAAATATGCCTCAAAATATTACACAATATTCATTCTCTTAAAATCAATATATAATAGTTAGAAGATCGGTATAATTATTAATATATCACAAACTCTTACTATATATATATATATATATATATATATATATATATATATATATATATATATATATATATATATATATATATATATATATATATAACAAAATTAAAAGAAAACTTGAGGATCTCTAACAATCTCACTCTAACTAGTTTTAACCCATTCTTTGACCTGAAATCATTAAAATCAATATAATGAGCTCAAAAACTTAGCACTAATCCAAAACTCATTAAACCCTTCCATGTAAGGTGATGTGGACATCGGCACGAAGATCTGGCGCATCTATCACAGGAGGCGTCGTAAATCGACGGCTCTAATTTAAGTTGTCATTTATGAATTATTTTATGCATTTTAGTTTCTATTTTATGTTATTTTCTATTTTACCCCTAGGTTAATTTATTTGAGTGTTGTGGCCCAAGGGGCATTTTTGTAATTTTTTATTTTCTCATGTTATGGCTTATAAATAAGGGCCTTAAGCTATTGTAATGGGGGGTTGATTAAGATGAAAAAAAATTGTATTCCACACTTTGTTCTTGGGAGAGAATGAGAGTGAGATTCCTATGAGAGGAATCGAAGTTGTCACCAGCCGCAGGATGGGTCCGGGCTCGTGAATTGAAGTCCCTTGGAGAAGGGCAATCGGATCACCTGTCAGTCTTCGGAAGAGTCCGAGGCTCGCGGTTTTTATTTTCTCTTTATCGTTTGTTTCAATCTTTATTTTTGTTTTATCTCTTCCTTAATTGTTTTTCCATCATCTTCCTCCGCCCCATCTTCGTTTGGCCACCGGATTCACCCCTAGACCCAAACCCATGCCGCCGGCTCCACCCCATTAGCCGCCGGCCGAACCTTCCTCTCCACCCCCTTTCGGATTTCCTAATTTGGTTGGGTTAATTTAGGAATTAATTTGAATTTGAACTTAATCAAATTCAAATTTTAAATTCTTTCCTAATTTGGTTCATCTATTTTTGGAAAGTGCTTAATTGAAATCAATTTTGAAATTAAATTCAAAATTTGATTTATTGCTTCACTTTCATAACTCCTAAATTCGAATCAAAGAGCTTTAAGTCACCTCCTTTAATGCTTCATTAAGGGATTTAATTGCATGCCATTTAAATTTCAAATTCAAATTTCAAATTGGCATTAGGAGTTAAATGCCCCCTAAATTTCCTCCATTTAATTAAGGAATTAATCGCAGCTTTAAATCTGAAATTTAATTTCAGATTTAAGGATTAATTCACTTAAGTAATTGAGCCCGCTTATTTGAAATCAAACCTTTCTCATTTCCTCTCTCCAATCCCCTTAATCTCCATAATTACTCTTATTAATTCCCCACCCAATCTCAACCTAAGCTGCCGCCCCTTTGATTTTTCCTAACCTTAAGCACAATTCTCTCCACCCATTAGTTTCCCCACCTAGTTCTGAATAGTTCTACATCTGTCAAGAAATTCTGGATTGAAAGGAAGCTACCCGGACTCCCAAACTCAGCAATAATACTATCCAGACGGGAACCTAGCAGCTGTTTACTCCCTGTACAGGTGCTGTCCAGGATTTCTAACTGCCCTCCTTGCTGTCCAGATGTTTGGAGAAGGCTCTAACTGCTGCCCGAGGATTTCCGGACGTTGGAGTGTGCTGTCCAGGAATCCCAGCATCTTCTCCTAGCCTCCCAACCAGCAGGAGTGCTTTTTCCAACTGCTGTCCAAGAAGGACAACTTTCTGTCCACCAATTCCAGCAAGAGAATCTGAGAGGATTCTTCTCAGATCTCTCCCAAACTCCATCTTACGGGAGTTTTCTGCCTTCCAAGGATTGCAGCCAGAGAATTTCAGCAACTAGTAGTGTTTTTCCTGCAATATTGAGGCTTCAAAACTACTGTTTTTCAAGGCCAACCTGCTGTTCAAGTTTTCTAAAACATCAAAGCTGCTGAGAGACCCTCTCTCTAGCGTAGCCTTTCCCGTTCTACATCATAAGGACTAAAGACTTAATATGCAATGCTCAGTCAAATAAAATCAATAGCAATCAATGTAGTTAATGACCAAATATTATCAATAAAACTCAAAATAATCAAAAATAAAAATATAGAATCATTTCAATGAATGTAAAAATTAACAATTGATATAAAATTCAATAAATTGATAAAACAATGATGCATAAATCATTCATATATTACTAAAAGAATATATCTTATCTATTCATATGCATTATTTATTTATGTATTATCAATGCATCCAATATTGTCAATGATATTATCTTTTAATATCATTAATGCTATCAATGTATGATTTAGGCCGGCAGAACATCCAACTTTAATTGGTATTTTCAACATATTTTACCTTAACTAATTTTCATTTGGTCATCAGTCATAATAATTATCACTTATCCAATTAATTAATTATCAAATTTAATTAATCAATTATCATTATATGTGGTTTCATTAAATCAATAAAGAATCATCACTCTCTACCCATCAGTGTAATCAATCATCTATTACAGGTTACAACCGAGGTAACACCACAAATCATCTTTCAAGAAAATACGACCGGCCCACCCTCCTTCCCAGGTTATCATATTTTAATAGCCAACCTATTTTATAGTATTAATAGTCAATCTTTCTCGTAGGGGTGTCAATTCGGGTCAACCCGCCGGGTTCGGGTCGAACCCGACCCGACCCGTATCTAAACGGGTCAACCCGAACCCGACCCGTTTTTACAAACGGGTCGAACATTGCAACCCGAACCCGACTCGGCCGGGTTGACCCGACCCGACCCGCGACCCGGCATCTTTTAAAAAATTTGGCAAATCTGCTCTCAAAATTGATCCCACCTTGAAGTGACTGGAGATGGTTGTGCATAAACTTGATAAAGTTACAATAACTGGTGTTGATACTTTCCTTCATCTTGTAAAAAACGCAAAGAAGGAGCTTCAGAAGCAGCAGCTTGAGCTGCACGGAGCACGTGAAAGTTGAAACAGATCCTTGCCTAAAAATGATCTCATTGGACGGGGCAAGGCTAAGGAGCTTGTTATGGAGTGGCTGAGGAATCCATCAAATGAGCATCGGGGAACTCATTTGCATAGAAACATTTCTCTATTTTCTTAAATTAAACGGGTTTTCGGGTTGACCCGGCAACCCGTCGGGTCAACCCGACCCGACCCGTTTTATCAAACGGGTCGAATCTGCAAACCCGGACCCGACCTGTTTATAAACGGGTCGGGTCCAACCCGGATTTTTCGGGTCGGGTTGTCGTGTCGTGTCAAATATTGACACCCCTACTTTCTCGCTTATATAAATGCCACAATCAAAATACAATCGAAAATAATCAATTTTGTTAAATAAAAAAATCTATATAATAATCAAAATTATTGAAAACTAAAATAAGATTTGATTTACAACAAATAGAAGAAATCTCTGAATAAAATTGATAGATAAAAAAGCTCTGAACAACCTTCTCTCTCTTCCCTCTCTCTTGTTCGATAAGGCACGACGTTGAAATTCAATTTTTTTATTTTAAAAAAATTTGAATTATTATAGTGGCCATCTCAGCATTGCCTCAATTTTAGCCTGATCAGCGGCCACCTACTTCTGAGAAACTACATGTCTCAAATACTCCAAACTAACCTTTGTAAAGCAATATTTCTTCAAATTATCCCTCAGCTGTTGCTCCTATAACACCTCTAGGACCATCCTCAAGTGCTCACAATGTTCCTCATCTGACTTGTTATACACCAGAATATCTTCAAAGAAAACCAACACAAATCTCCTGAGATGGAGTCGAAACACCCTATTCATGAGGGACTGGAATGTAGTTGGGGTATTAGTGAGGCCAAAAGACATCACCAAGAACTCATAATGTACCTCATGCATTTTGAAAGCATTCATAGGTATGTCCCCCTTTCATTCTGATTTGATGTTACCCGGACTTCAAATATATCTTGGTGAAAAAAACTGCCCCACTCAGCACATCTATCACTGAGATGAGAAACTTATTTTCACTGAGATGAAAAACTTATCTGGCACAATTTCCTAATTCAAAGCCCAATAATCGACATAGAACCTGCAACTCCCGTCCTTTTTCTTAACCAGTAAGATTGGGCTAGAAAAAGGGCAACACATCAGGCCTGATTATCCATGTTTCCAGCATTTCTTTGATCAATTTATCAATTTCATCCTTCTGAAATTAAGGATAACAGTATAGCCTGACACTGATGGGTGACACCCCATCCCTCAGGTGATGCATGCTCCTGCTCCTTTGACAATGGCAATCCTTGAGATAGCTGAAAGACCTTATTGAATTGTTGTATCAACGACTGTACTGAAAGAGGAATGTCTCTACCGTCCTCCAAAATGATCCCCTCTAGTCTTTGTAGCTCTACCAGGAAACTACCCCAACCTCCTGTATACTTCTCACCATGATTTTGAGGGACATCATGGCTTTGGATAACCCTGTGTCTCCCCTGATCGCTACTCTTCTCCTCTCCACCACCAACTCCATGATCAACGCCCCTCAGTTAACCTTAGAATTTTCCAAGGTCTGCAGTCATTTCATACCGAGGATGATATCCGTGCTGCCTAACTCCACTAAGAGAAACTCCTCTCTCACCTGAATCCTCTGTATGGCCAGCACCACTCCCTTACAGATGCCCTTGCCCGTCTCCACCTTCTACGTGCCCATCATCACTCTATAGCACCATATATCCATCAATGTCACCCCCAATTAGTCCATGACCTAGTTGGAGATGAAATAATGGATAACCCCACTGTCGATCAACACTAACACCTCACAGTCTACTATTTCCTCCTTCACCTTTATGGTATGAATTGGAGTGAATCCTACCACTGAGTTCAGGGAGACTTCGCCACGTCTAGATGCAGTTTGTCCTCCTCCTCCACCCATGTCTCACTCTTACTTCCCTCTTCAGCTTTCTCATCATCACAAACGATGAGAACTTGAAGAGTTCGCTCTCTGCACCTATGCCCCAGAGTATATTTCTCATCACATCGAAAGAATAATCCCTTTGCCCTCTTTTCCCACACCTCTCTCTCAGTCATCTTTTTGAAATTTCCCCTACTCTCTCCTTCCATAGGCTTCTCCCTAGGAGTTTCAAAAAGGTTGCCCGGCATAGGCCCCTTGGATGCTAAACAATGGGGGTCATATTATATAGCCACCTAAACTGCCCCCTCTGGCTCCCCTCTCCTGATACTTCTGATCCTCCACCAACTGAGCTAGCTCCATAGCCTCTCCCAAGTCTCGAGGCCTCATGACTCTCATTGCTGCTTTGATTTCTGATTTAAGCCCCTTCATGAAATTCTCTTCCACAACAGTCTCAAAAAGTCAATCCAGTCAGCTAGCTAGGCACTCAAATCACTCACAGTATTCTGCCACCGCACCTTCTTGTATCAAGGCAAATAACTGTTCATGGAAGTCAACTGCTAAGCACTCTTTGAACTCCCTCTAACTCCATATGGGTCATCCCATGCCTCTCCACTGGAAACAAGCCAAAACTCTTCCCTTCCAAACAGAAACAAACTGCCGTCAGTTTCTCCTCCGTCAACCCATTGATGGCGAAATATATCTTTACCTTGTAAATCCACCCGTGTGCATTCTCCCCTTTAAAGATAGATATCTTCAGTTTCTGGACCTTTGCATCTTCTCCATTTCCCCTAATTCCACCATAATTTCCCCTTCCCTGAGTGGGTGGTCCTCCCCAAGTGTCTTGATCCTCCCTTCTACATTCACACCCAAACCATTCTTCAATTTCCACCCCCCCCCCCCCCTCTCAAAATCAACACCCCTTTGCTCATACCCCACATATACACATCTCTCCCCATACCTTCCACCTCACTCCTCCCTCTGGAAAGGTTCCATATGGGGTCATCTCTCTTCTCCCTCTATGATCTCCATATCATTTTCATCACTATGAATTTCAGAATTCGTATATCTCCCTACTGGCACTCTTGCCTCTAATGCTGCTGCTTGGTTTTGATGATCCCATATGTTCTACACCATCTCCTGCATATTTGAGAATTTGCCTTCATGGAGGAAATTCTATCCTCCGCCGTCGCTTTGATTTGACACATCTCACCCTCAAGACATTCTTCCAAAGCATTCACCTTCTTGGCCGTCATCGCTATTCGGATCTTTATTGGACTCAAAATCCATATTCAATCCAAAAAATAGCAAAACCACTTCTCGGAATAGAAAAAACTGCTGCAGGAAACCAACAAAAACAGCCCAAAAAACTGCTTCGATAACAATTTGATAGGAAACCTTTGTAGAACTCAAGCATTTCTTATCAATAATGGAATTTTTGCGAACTTCCACCAAGATATTCCAACTAAATCAAGCAAAATAGTGGGAAAACTCGTAATAATTGATGAAACGGAAGGAAAATACCAAGATACAATTGATCCTCAATTCGAGAGGAGGATCGTTCTCTTCCAAATCTCTAGACGTCGCTAGAGCTCAAGACATAAAGCCTCCAAAAGAAATTCAGAAAAAACGTAGATAACCCTAACCCTAATCCCTCCCTTCTCCTTAAAGCATACAATTAAAACCAAATAAATAAATAAATAGCAAAAAAATACTATTAAAACCAAGAAAAAAACTAAATAAATAAAACAAAACAAAAAATACGATTAAAACTAATCAAATTACTAAACAACCCATGCCTCAATTCCAGCACTAGTCGGCCCTCCTTCCTATTAGAATTCCTAGTGGGCACCTCAAGAGGCGGGTGAAATAGCAAGGGGCGGACCAGGCTTGGTTCACCTGGAATAGACTTGGGCCAAGGCCGGCTGGACCGGTCTAATAATATGATGATAATGCAGATCCTTAACAGTTTACTTGTATATGCATACGGCTAATTGTGGTGGTGTGCATTATGTTTGCAAGAACTATTTAGTTAAAATCGTAAATTTTGAGGTACTGTACTGTACAAACGATGTTGTGGTAGCCATTGAACGCAGAATAGCTCTCTCAGATGTCTTCAGTTTAAACTCCTACATAAAAAGCATGATAACGTTTAGTGTGCATCAGCTCTGTGTTGCTGATCAAACCTTCCAACATAAGAAAATGTTATATTTAAAAAAAGATGTGAAAAATTAATGTTGCTAGCAAGGCTCACCTGAAATTTAGGCAACTTTGGTGTGCTCTTCTGAGGGAAAGGCAACGAGGGAGCTTCAAGAATCTGTAACGCCAACTAGTTAAGGCCATATGAAAGAGGAAAAATAAACTATAGGCAAGCCCTTAAAAGTTGAACACTTTACTTTTCGGTTCAATGGAAGAGCTTTGAATGTAGATGTGCTGGCTTTTATCCCTTCAGTGTGATCAGATCTAGAAAAATTAAAAACGAATAAATTTCATTCTCAAGGAAAAGCTATCTATGTGACAAAAGTTAGATAGCCTGACCTGTGAGCTCTGAAAGTTTTTGCCCGCCGTGCTGTTTCCAGCACAGGTTCTCTTGGAATTGTGAGCCTCATTTTTGTAAGATGAGAATTGCGATTAACAAAGCACTCCTGCATCGTAAACTAAATTGAGGCTCCTAAAACAACTGAGAACAAATGCATAACTATGCACCCTACCAATTTTAAATCCTCTTATGCAGCTTTTTTGTAGAAAAGTTCCAAAGAAGAGAGAGCCATAAAAATGCAGAACTAAATCCATTTTAACTAGGGAAGTAAATAGATGTAAAAAAAAGCAATGCATCACTGATTTTATTTATTATGGTGGATCGCATTGCAAAATAAGAGCTGAAACAGGAAATATATGCATGCGACTAGAGTAAAATTTTTTGCTTGAATAGAAATGATATAAATTGAACTTAAAAAATTACCTTCTTTGAACTTTTGTGCAGTAGATCACTTTCTTGCATTGTACCCACAACCTGTATTTTAGTTTAAAAAAAGAAATATTCAAGTCATGTAAAGCAAGGCTTAAATGAAAAAATAACCAATGAAACACAATTGTGAATATCAGCAACTCAAATTTCAATAAAATTTAATATTTAATATTTATCAAAATTTAAAATATTTCTAATGGACTGGTCGATTTGATTGGGAGAGAATCATGAAGTTTTCTAATCAAGAGAGAATTGTTTCGGAAGGTTATTAATCAAAGGAAAATTATTTAGGAATGTTTAACTTACAATTGGGAGGAAATTAGTTAAGTAAGAAATTTAATTTGAATTCAAAATCTAAGAGGGAATTATTTAGGAAAAAGAAGGAATTAAGGGGGGATTGCTTAGAAAAATTTTAATTATAATTGGGAGAAAATTAATTAGGGAAATAAATCTAATTTGAATTCAAATCTGATAGGGAATTATTTAGGGAAAAGGGACTGATTTGAGAGGGAATTATGGGAGCCTATTTGAGGGAAAGGGGGGCTGATTTGAGAGGGAATTATGGGAGCCTACTTGAGGCTAATAATAGGGTAATTTCAAGAGGATGTTTTGAGTTTCGTGCAATTAGAATTTCTTGGGTTGTGAGGGCTCTAGCCACCGGCTAGGGATTTGGGAGAGTTTGGTATTTCTCTCTAATTGAAGATCCAAGTGTATCTTCCTGGTCTCTTTCATATCTCTTGCAATAAAAAAAAATTGGTGTATTCTTCTTAATTTGTTATTGTTGTTCACTAGTTTCAAGAAAATTGTATCAATTTCCTATTAAATCAGTATCAGAGCACTTTTTAGGAACACGTGGTGGCAAAGAAAATTGATGCCTTGGAAAATGTCTTAAAGAAAAAGTTGGCCAACTCAAATCGGCGTATGAGGATAAAATGACATCAATGGAGGAAAAGTTTTCCAACCTAGAAGGAATGATAAGGAAACTATTGGAGCTTCAAACCCAACTGACAACATCGAAGTCGTTAGCACCGTTGATTGGACTGGAAAGTGGGGGAAACCCTAATATATGGATGATGAGGGAGGATCAGAAGGTAAAAGTTTTGGGGGAAGAGAGAAGATGCCATCTTTGGAGCCACGTCCAAGGAGGGAAAAGGGTGAATGAGTGAGATTTTTTGTGGAGCTGAAAAGTTGGGAAGGAGAAGAAGATGGGGAGAAGATAGAAGCACCAAACATGGTTCAGCCACTCCTACAGCAATATCAAGAGTTGTTCAAGCCAGTTCAGGGATTGCCTCCTCCACAGGAATGCTAGCATGCGATCATCTTGAAGAAAAGAGTCTCACCTAATAGTGTCAGTTGTACCGTCATCCCCAAATACAAAAGAATAAGATCAAGATATTTCTTAAGGAGATGCTGGAGGAAGGGATCATTCGATCCAGTGTTAGTCCACTTTTCAATCCAATACCATTAATCAAGTGCTTCAGCAGCAGTTTCCTTCGTTCCACCTTGAGGACAAAGTGGCACTTTGGGAGGGGAGTATTAATGAACCGGCCAATTTGATTGGGAGGGAATCACAAAGTTTCTTAATCAAGAGAAAGCTATTTATGAATGTTATTAATCAAAGGAGAATTGTTTAGGAATGTTTAAATTACAATTGGGAGGGAATTATTTAAGCAAGAGATTTAATTTGAATTGAAAATCTAAGAGGAAATTATTTAGGGAAAAAGGAGAATGAATTAAGGGGGGGGGGGGGGGGGGTTGTTTAGAAAAATTTTAATCACGATTGGGAGGGAATTAATTAGGAAAATAAATCTAATTTGAATTCAAATCTAAGAGGGAATTATTTAGGGAAAGGGGAATGATTTGGTAGGGAATTATGGGAGTATATTTAAGGCAAATAATAGGGTGATTTCAGGAGGATGTTTTGAGTTTGATGAAATTAGAATTTCTTAGGTTGTGAGGGCTCTAGCCACCGGCTAGGGATTTGGGAGAGTCAAATCTTCGTCTCCAATTGAAGATCCAAGTACATCTTGCTATTTTCTTTCATATATCCTGCAATAAAAAAAGGTTTTTGTGTGTTCTTCTTAATTTCATATTGACATTCACTAACTTCGAGAAAATTGTATCCATTTCCTATCAATTTCAAATAAAATCTATCTCATGTAACTTAAAGCAAAAAATTCATCCACTATACGCAAGCATTTATTAGGGGCAATAAGTTTAAGAATAATTGTAGCTTAGAAAAAGTTAATATCTAGTTGAACATATCACTAAAACTTATTCTCAAGAGTCTCTCATCAGTAAAGATGTGATAAGTGTCTTTGAACTGGTAGCTTTGATGTCAAATGACACCACATGTGAACGGTTATGACTGGGACACTGATAGGGTGATTTTGCTGCAGAAAACATCATTAAATTACAATCACAACCATAGCTCGTATATTCTTCAATGACTAAAAATTCTTGAGTAATTAATAATAAGGTATATTTAATATAGCACAAAACCCTATAGTTAACTGTTAACTTGAATTTGTCCTCTCGGATAAATATTCACCTCATGTCTATAAGATATCCTTGGACGAAGCAACTAAAGACTACCAGCACATGTGTTCTCCGTTTCCGGTTTCCCTGCTCATTGAACTAGATACCTCGGTTGACCATCATCTCTAGTGGAAATTTGAGTTCATCACTAAGTATCGTCTCAATCTTCTCTGTATTGGGTAAATTAGGCAATTTTGGGGGTGGAGTTAGGCTGTGGATCTCACCAGATGGGTTCACACAAGGCTCATTATTTCGTGGAATAGGAGGGTTACACTCTGGACCTTCGAAGGTTACAAGATCTTCGATGTTAACATAGGATTAATGTTAAAACCTTCAGGAAGGTCTGACAGACTGACACATAAGCATTACTATTTAAATCTTTTTGCTGTTATTTGAACGGTCCAACGCTTCTAGCATATAATTTTATAACGGTCCCTTGTGGGAACCACTCCGGACGAATCCGAACCAATACAAAATCTCTAATATCAAATTCTTTGAACCGTCTCTTGAGATCGGCAGTACGTTTATAATTGGCATTGCTTTGGTTATTCTTTTTATTAATATCCTTCTGCAGTTCTTGAAGATGAGATGCAAATGTGGATGCAAGAGACTCGGTGTGTATGATGAATGACAAGAATCATGAGCTTACAAACTAAAGTTTTAAACAAAGACAAATTAGGAAGACAACAGACTGCAACACACACACACAACATACTAACTCACACGAACACATTGCTAGAACAGGTGGACGAGTCACGAGAAGAGGGGTCTAAAGTGTTTGGTCTAAGGAAACTGGTGTAGGGGGAGGAATGAAGACATTCTTAGCTACCAGAGCACTTCTATAGGAAGTTTCAGTTAAGGTCGTAGGTAGTATCCTTGGGTCAACTGTGTCATCTAGTAAATTCATCCAACTAGGATATAAGTGGTCTTTATCCTGGTAGGACGAGACTATAACGGGCAGAATGTATGAATCAGGAATGACACACTCGACCAAATATAAATCCAATTGAGCAGCTCTAAATTTAGACTCTAAGGAAACAAGAGGGGGCTAATTGCTCAAATCAGGCTAAAAAACTTTCAGACTCAAAGTATTGTCTTCCGAAAGAGACTCAGGTTTGGTTGCAACCCTAAGATCCATGGGTTTCGTTTCACTTAAATCAGGTGATAAATTAGATTGACTTACTTCCAACTCGAGATTATCTAAGTCGCCATCAGAATTATCCAGAATTAAATCAGAATTATCCAAAACTAAATCAAAATTATCCAAAATTAAATCAGAATTATCCGGAGTCATCTCAGTAGGTGTTACAACTAAATCAGGATCTTCCAAATTTAAATTCAAAAGGCTCGAAGTCCGATTGGCTCCTTTCGAGATCACATTCCTATCATCCAGACATACTTTGTCCAAAGGCTTATTCTCGAGGAGACTAGGATCAGGGTGGGTTAAGGTGTCGATATTTAAAGGTTCTTGCTTACCTAGCTCAGGGTTTAAGTCATTCAGGGAGTCTGGTTCAATCTCTTTGGTTTCATCCTCAAAGAATTCTTCGTTATCGATAGTATCCACGAAATGGATGTATTCAGTCTCGGGTTCAGTAGATTTCTTCTTTTTACTGCAATTCTTTACTAAGATGACACGTGTAGGGTCAAAGGCTAGGGAGGCTAAAGGTTGACTGAACTGGCCAGAAGTTAGTCCACGTGGGGAGTCATAAGAGATTTGTCCAACAGAAGACCCAGTAGAGGGTCGGCCATCTAGGTTACGTGAGGACCTAAACGGTGGGGCAGCAACCCGGATGTTACTAATGGGTGGGTGGTCTCGACCACAGTAAGGTCCACGGGTCGTCACAACAAACGAGGTATGGTGATGCTCTAGATGACGGTCACTAGTAGAGGGTCGATATTTCAACTTAAGTTCTCGTCTCATGTCTCTCCAAATAAGGTACTCACCGCGAGACTCTCTATGATCTTCCAATTTCATCCAAAATTGAAGAGCCGGACCTTTGAGGTGAGATTTAGCGAAGCTAATCTGGTGGGATTCAGGGATATGACATGATTCAAAATAGTCATCTAGTTGTCTAGCCCATTCCCTAAAATAGTGAGGGTTTGAGGAACCATCAAAGGTAGGTAAATGGTAATGTAACTCTAAGTGAGGTCGTGGAGGCTTAGGCTCAGATCTCGGGTGATAAGCTGAGAGGGGCATGTAATTAGAGTGGGGATAGTCAACGGGTTTCTCCGTCATAATTCTAGTCATATTTCCCACTAGGTTAACGATGTCATCTAAACTCTTTTGGAGTCTTATCAGGTCCATTGAAAAGTGTCAAGTGAACCTAGTGAAGATTGGGTGCAAGGTACCACACTCTACAAAGGGAAAACACCATTTTGACTTGCTATAAGGTGCAGGAAAATACAGGACAACAAGCTTCAAGAAGGGTTTAAGTCACCCGGTGTTTAGGGAGGTTGCTAAGGCTTGGGCAGCACCTAAATACTAAGTTAAACTCTTCTAAAATGACACTATAAGGTGCAAATTTTGTTTGGATAGCAAACTAAAATGAGAGACGAAGTTATCTAAGCAATTTAGATGGACTCTAGGGTGTAGACAGCAAGTTATCACAAGTTTAATGTCACCTAAATGTCACTAAACAGTGCAGGAATTTAGTGGTTAGCAAGTTAATTCAATTGTCTAAGTGGCGTAGACAAATATAGATGATATGGAAATGATGGCAGCACTCAAACAAGGAGATATGCTCATATAAAATGAAGTAACTACTGCAGATTTTCGGCACAGCACAAGGAAAACAGAAGTTAAAACTATCTAAATGATGTTATGCATGCAAACGACTAAGGACAAGTCAAATTAGACTCCTAGGATGCATCTAGCACATGTAAAGTATGCTAGCCATGCTCTGATACCAAGATGATGTGAAACGTAATGCATGGAAACAAGAACTGCTTGGGGATTTTAATATAAGATTGTTAAAGCTTTGCTAGTTATAGAATTAATGCTTACCCAAATTAAGTTCTCGGAATTATCAAGTCGAAATTAAGTAAGGCATGTGGTTACAACTAGATTAACGGGACTAAAAAAAAAACTAGATTAACGGGACAATATCAAATTGACAACATAGGATTAGATAGTAATGTTATGGAAAGAAGTAATAATCCACAATTAACAAATAGAACTTTTCACCTTGGGTCTCTAAGCCAGTCCATCCGAGACCCTTGCGGGTCTACAGGAGGCGATGGGGGGGGGCATTCGGTCCGGGTGAGCCAAACGAGGGGGCGGCCGAACCTGGGGAGAAAAGGGAGAGGGTCACGGTGGGCCCTTGGGGCCCACTTACTTAAATCCTTGGGCATCAAGGGGGGAGGCCAAGTTTTTTTTTTTTTGGGGGGGGGGGGGGAATGGAGGGTGGATGATGGGGGTAATTTAGGGATGAGGGGGAAGTTGTGAGATTGTATGAAAGGAGCCATTAGGGTTTATTTTGGGGATCATGTGAAGAAAGTTCTTTCTCTTTTCCTTCTTGTTTTCTCTAGGGTTTTTTTTGGGAGATTTGATCCTTCTCAAAGTGGACTAGCTTTGTCTTTTGTTTTGTCTTGAAGATTAATGCAAAGCTCTTTTGTTCTTCCTCTCATTCTTCTTGTTTTGAGTTAACTTTGATTTGGAGGAGAAACTTCATCCTTGAAGGAAAATTAGGGCAAACCCTAATTTGTGAAACCTAAGGCGTATCAATTTGGTATCAGAGCTCTTGATCCTAGAAGGCATGGCGTCAAAGAAAGTAGAAGTTTGGAGGGAGAGATGGGCCAATTGAAAGAGGAGGTGGGTGAGAAACTTTCATCGATGGAGGGAAAATTTTCATCCCTAGAGGAAAGATTTAGGGGAATGGAAGAGATGATCCGGAAATTGTTAGAAGCTCAAGTTGTTCCATCAAACCCTAAGGAAAAAGGGAAATCTCCGATGACGAACCAAAACCCTAACCCTAATTTTCCAATTAGGGAAGAAGGAGTAAATCAAAGCGAAGATGGCATGCAAGGTCAATGGCCAAGGGAAGGAGGAGAAGGGTCGGGAGTAGGTGGCCCTTGGGGAATGACCGGTGGTCAAGGGGGCCGGCCATACATGGGCTTGGGGAGGCCCCATGGCACACGTGAAGGGTGGCCGAATCAGATAGGGGGGTTTCCGGAAGGAAATCGTGCCACATGGGAGCAAGGAGGAAGAAGGGAAGACTACGGCATAGGCTATGGAGAGCCAAGAGAACCCTCATGGAGGGGGCTTCAAAATCCTTACCCGGTGGAGAGAAGGGGAAGGCCACAAGGAGAGGGCTTTACTCAGGGGACTTGGGGAGATGGAAGAACCTTCCACCGAGCTGACAACCGCATGAGGAAATTGAAGATCCCTATTTTTGAAGGGGATGATGCTTATGGATGGATCTACAGGGTGGAGCGCTACTTTGCAGTGAATGGTGTCACAGAAGAGGAGAAGTTGATGGCAGTCCCGGTATGTTTGGAGGGGAAGGCATTGGCCTGGTTTCAATGGCTTGAAGGGAGACAACATGTTAGAAGTTTGGAGGAGTTCAAAGACCTCCTACTGCACAGATTCAGGGTGTCCAGCGAGGGCACGCACTATGAGCAGTTGGTGGCTCTAGTGCAGGAGGGCACAGTGGCAGAGTATAGAGAGCACTTTGAGCTACTATCAGGCAGATTGAGAGGAATTTCAGATGACCTTCTAGAGGGGAGTTTCATGAAGGGGCTGAAGCCTCACATCAGAGCAGCCATCAGAGTAGTGGCTCCACATGGGTTAGTAAGGATCATGGAGACGGCACAGCTTGTAGAGGACAAGCTGAAGATGGAGCCACCGAGGAGATCAGGGGTGTCTTACCCCACTTACCGACCACTACTCATGGTTGGAGGCCCAAGGGCGACGATCATCCTTCCTCCTAGAGAGATAGCCAAAGAGAAACCCACTACGGCAGTGAACCAAGGAGGGTTCAAAAGGTTGACTGATTCAGAGCTGAAGGAAAAAAGGGCCAAGGGCCTTTGCTATCGATGTGATGAGAAGTTTACACCGGGGCATAGGTGTAAGGAGAAGACCCTACATGTGATCCTAGTGGGGGATTCAGAGGAGGAGGAAGGGGATGTAGGAGCAACTGAGGAGGGCGAGGAGGAAGAGCATCCTCATTTGGCTATGGTGGAGGTTTCACTCAACTCCATAGCCGGATTGACATCACATTCCACCATGAAGCTAGAAGGAGAGATTGCAGGTTGCAAGGTGATGGTACTGATTGATAGTGGGGCCACTCACAACTTCATAGCTTGTAGATTGGTGGATAGGGTGGAGCTACTGGTGACCCAAGGGAGAGGTGTCGGAGTCATGTTGGGCACGGGGAAGAAGGAGCGCTGTAGCGGGCAGTGTAAGGGAGTGACCCTTACATTGCAAGGGGAGGAAATAGTACAGGACTTTCTACTGTTAGATTTGGGAAGCACTGACGTGATACTGGGGATGCAGTGGCTCCAATCCTTGGGAGAGATGAAGGTAAACTGGAAGAAGTTATACATGGAGTATGGAAAGGGAAGCAGGAGAGTGACACTACAGGGAAACCCCAGCTTATGCAAAACCAGAGTGGCCTTAAAGTCCATCTTCAGGACTTTGAGAGATGAAGGAGAGGGCTATCTGATAGAGCTACAACAAGTAGACAGGGAGACCGAAGGGGAATCAGAAGTCATACCGGAGTTGTTTCAGGATCTTCTACAGCAGCACTCCACAGTGTTTCAGATGCCTAAAGGGCTACCCCCTGTCAGATCTAGAGAGCATGGTATTGTGTTGAAGGCAGGGGTGGCACCCATCAGTGTGCGACCCTACATATATCCTCACGCTCAGAAAGAAGAGATTGAGAGGTTAGTAGCGGAGATATTGGAGGCTCAGGTGATCCAGCCCAGTGTGAGCCCATTTTCCAGCCCGGTACTCTTAGTGAAGAAGAAAGATGGTAGTTGGAGATTCTGTGTAGACTACTGAGCCCTCAACAAGGAAACTGTGTTGGACAAGTTTCCTATTCCTGTAGTAGACGAGATTTTGGATGAACTTGGGGGAGCCACCATCTTCTCAAAGGTGGACTTGAAATCTGGTTATCACCAGATTAGGATGAGAACTGAAGACATTCAGAAGACGGCATTTCGGACACACGAAGGTCATTATGAGTTTTTAGTGATGCCGTTCGGGCTCACTAAAGCTCCCTCCACCTTTCAAGCCCTGATGAATCAGGTCTTCGAGCCCTATTTGAGGAGGTTTGTTTTAGTTTTTTTTTATGATATATTGGTGTATAGCAAGTCTCTGCAGGACCATCTCGCCCACCTTGGGGTGGTACTCACTACCTTAAGGGAGCATCAGTTATATGCCAACCAGAAGAAGTGTTCTTTCGCTCAGAAGGAGGTGGAGTATCTGGGACATATCATTTCAGAGAGTGGGGTAGCTGCTGACCCCACCAAGATAGAGGTCATGGTGAAGTGGCCTACACCAAAATCCCTTAAAGGCCTACGGGGATTTTTGGGACTTACTGGCTACTATAGGAGGTTTATCAAGGGTTATGGTTCCATAGCAGGTCCTTTGACTGATCAGTTAAAAAAAGGACAACTTTCAATGGGGAGAGAAGGCAGAGGAAGCCATGAAGACTCTGAAGGAAGCCATGACTAGTGCTCCTGTGCTAGCACTCCCAGATTTCACCCAGCAGTTTGTGGTGGAGACTGACGCTTCAGGAGTGGGTTTGGGAGCAGTTCTCATGCAAAATCGTAGGCCGAATGCCTTCTTCAGCAGGATCTTATCTACTAGAGCAAGGCTGAAATCAGTTTATGAGCGGGAACTGATGGCCATTGTGTTGGCTATTCAAAAATGACGGCCTTATCTATTGGGGCAACGATTCATAGTTCGTACAGATCAGCGGAGTCTCAAGTACCTATTAGAGCAGAGATTGGTGGCGGAAGAACATCAGAGGTGGCTAGCAAAGCTCTTGGGATATGAGTTTGAGATTCAGTACAAGCCCGGAACCCAAAACAAGGCGGCAGATGCGCTTTCCCGCGTGGAGTGCTCACAGCTGATGGCACTATCTGTCCCACAATTGGTTGATTGTGGAGAAATGGTGAAGGAAAATCAACAGGCGGAGGAGTTAGAGAGAATTCGGGCGGCTATCCAGAAGGGCGAAGGAGGGTTCAAAGGGTATCACCTAGAGAACTCTCTTTTATTATATAAAGGGAGGCTAGTACTACACCGTGACTCAGCATTCGTCCCCATTCTTCTACGAGAGTACCACGACATCCGGATTGGTGAACATTCAGGGGTGGAGAATACCTATCGGCGGGTGAAAGCCAAATTTTTCTGGAAGGGGTTAAGAGGTGATGTTGAGGACATGGTGAGTAAGTATGACATTTGTCAATGGAACAAGTATCAAGCTTGTGCTCCTAGTGGTTTGCTGCAGCCCTTGGTGCTTCCAAACAAGATTTGAGAGGAAGTCACCATGGATTTCATCGAGGGGTTACCCAAGTCGGAAGGATATACGGTCATCATGGTGGTAGTGGATCGTCTGAGTAAGTATAGCCATTTCATTCCTCTATGGCATCCTTTTTCAGCTCCTACTGTTGCATCTACTTTCATCAGAGAGGTGGTTCGATTGCATGGGGTCCCCACTTCTATTATCTTGGATAGAGACAAAGTCTTCTTGAGTTCATTTTGGAAGGAGCTTTTCAAGATGCAGGGCACCTACTTGAAGAGAAGTACAGCATACCACCCACAGACAGACAGACAATCCGAGGTGGTGAACCGGAGCGTGGAGACTTATTTGAGATGCTTCGTTGGGGAGAAGCCTAAGCAGTGGGTCAAATGGCTACCATGGGCAGAATATTGGTACAATACTTGCTACCATACCGCATCTCAGTTTACACCTTTCAAGATTCTTTATGGGAGGGATCCAACACCATTGGTGAATTATTAGAAGGGGACGACTCCTGTCTATCTAGTGGATCAATACTTGGAGGAGAGGGATAGAGTGTTGGAAGAGTTGAGGGAGCACCTATTGCGAGCCCAGCAGATCATGAAGACCAAGGCAGATTCGCATCGCAAGGAAGTGACATTTGAGGTGGGAGAAATGGTGTACCTAAAGCTGCGGCCTTACCGACAGAAGACTTTGGCTAACAGAAGAAGTGAGAAGCTCTCCCCACGATACTAAGGGCCTTTTGAGATCGAAAGGAAAGTGGGGATGGTGGTCTACCACCTCAAGTTACCACCTCAATCCTCCATCCACCCTGTTTTCCATGTGTCATTATTAAAGAAGAGCATAGGGGAGAACATCATGGCCACTCCTACCATACCACGGGGCCTCACAGGAGATATGCAATTCTTATTAAAGCCACTACAAGTGAAAGAAGTAAGGAAGAATGATCAAGGCAAGAGGGAGGTACTCATCGAGACGCATGAGGCTACTTGGGAGATGTATGAGGTCATGCAGGAGCAATTTCCAGACTTCAACCTTGAGGACAAGGTTGATCTTCTAGAGGGCGTTATTGATGGACCGGCTGAACCGGTCTATCCGAGACCCTTGCGGGTCTACAGGAGGCGATGGAGGGGGCATCCGGTCCGGGTGAGCCAAAGGGGGGGGGGGGGGGGGGGGGGGGCGGCCGAACCTAGGGAGAAAAGGGAGAGGGGCCCACTTACTTAAATCCTTGGGCATCAAGGGGGGAGGCCAAGTTTTGGGGGGGGAAATGGAGGGTGGATGATGGGGGGTAATTTAGGGATGAGGGGGAAGTTGTGAGATTGTATGAAAGGAGCCATTAGGGTTTATTTTGGGGATCATGTGAAGAAAGTTCTTTCTCTTTTCCTTCTTGTTTTCTCTAGGGTTTCTTTTGGGAGATTTGGTCCTTCTCGAAGTGGACTAGCTTTGTCCTTTGTTTTGTCTTGAAGATTAATGCAAAGCTCTTTTGTTCTTCCTCTCATTCTTCTAATTTTGAGTTAAATTTGATTTGGAGGAGAAACTTCATCCTTGAAGGAAAATTAGGGCAAACCCTAATTTGTGAAACCTAAGGCGTATCAGTCTCTCACTCACTCTCTTATTAGTGGCACTTTTAATGGAGGAAGATTGAGAGCAACCGAGCGATGCCACTATGAGACAAATGGCTCACAAAGTGTAGTCCGTTGGAGTGGTAGCCGGTGGCGGGTAGTCCATGGGATGACTCGTGAGCATCCAACGTCTTATCCTTTCTTCCTTGATCATCAAAGACGAAGCCGTGGTCGATGTTGGGATCGGCCGTCCATGGATGTGGAGAACTCTCTTCTTGAGCCCCTGAGCCGACCACTTGTCGAAGCAAAAGCGGAGAAGAGGGGGGGAGTCGGCTATGGTGGGGGCTAGAGGCAAATGCAGGAAATCTGAAATAAAATTCAGATTTTAGTGGTTTAGGAGAGGGATTTAATTTGAATTTAAAATTAATCCAAGGAGGGGGAGAGGGGTGGCAATGGGGAGAAGGTTTGGGCTAAATTTGTGGAGCTATTAAGGTGATTAGGAGAGAGAGAGGAGGCCATTAAGAGGCCAGCCATGTAGGAGGTGAGGTGGCATTGAGGTTTTAAGTAGGTGGGGACCACTAGTCTTAATTTCAGGATTTTAATAAAATTTGAAATTAAAACTTCAGTTTTTAATTGGGAAGAGATTCCTAAATTAAAGACATTCAATTAGATTGATTTCGAATTTCAAATTCGAAATTTAAAATCCAATTAAATTGAGGGCATGATTTAAGGAAACCATTTAGGAAGTAATTAATGGCTCAAGAAGCCCCAAAATTTCAGATTTGAAATTCAAAGGAGGGGGGGGGGAGGAGGCGGCGGCATGAGGAAAGTGGGCCGGCAGGTTGGGGCTGGCCGGCGGCTTGGGCTTCGAACCGGCGACCTGGGCAAGCCAGCAGGGGGCAGCGGCAGAGAGCAGGTGAAGGGCACGAGTAGAGAAAATTTTAAGGATCCGAGGAATGAAATCCAATCTTCCACAAATACCTCAACCCAAATTTTCGAGCCGATGAAGGGATAAAAAAAAAAGAACTAAAAGGAAAATAATAGAACAAGAAAACCTAGAACTCACAAAGAGATCTAGCTTCTCCTACGAACTCACTAAGAGATCGAGGAGGTTTGCACTCACAAAGAGAACAAGAAATGTAAACTTTCATTCATCCAAAAACTAACTATTACATAAGAAAATGATCATATATAGGCCTCCTAATGACAAAGAAAATAAAAGACCAAAATGCCCCTTGGGCTACAATAGCGACTAAATACCCATAAGGGCAAAAACGGAAACACATAAAAATCAAATAAACTACTACATAAAATGACTCAAAATAAAACTCATGATCGTGGTCGTCGATCTCCGGCGTCTCCTGATGGTACATGTGTCGAAATCTCTTACGATGTCCTCATCAAAATTTGACCAAGAACTTCATCCGTCAAAACTCTCCCAAATGCGAAGAAACCAAGGTGCAAATTTTCGGAGCCCACATTCATTAAATATATTAATAATTAATAAAAATAATTCGGTTAGGCATTTCTCTGATTGCTTTTTATCATTAGTTTATCATGTATTTCTCTCAGAATAACCTGATCCAAGACAATCGGCCATCACTGATGAGCATTTTTCACCTGATGAGTGAGAAATGTGATCATTTAAATAGTAAATAGAAGTCAAGAGGGGCAAGAAAGCAAGTCCCCAGTGGACCATTGTTGACCTGCCGTATAAAACAAAAGAGAGAAAAACAAAAAAAATTTATTACCTGTTCGGCGCCGAATTCCGCACGTCGCTCGCGACTGATGTCGCGTCCTCACATCTCCGCACGATTTAGTGTCGTTAATAGGGAAAGGGAAGAAAGGCATTCGGTTCGGCTCTCTCTCGCACTCGATCTCTCTCGCTCACCCTGCTCTCTCCTGGACAGAACGGAAGTTACGATAGTTTGATCGGAAGCAAGAAGGGAGCTTACTCGTTGAGAAGGTAGCCACCTATCTTCCTTTCGAGCGCTTCTTCTACTCCTTCGCAGCTGTGCGACTTCGCTTGATCGACGACGTTCCCTCCTGTATGAATCGGAAGCTACGCCATTTTGATCGTGAGCAGCGACGGGAAGCTCGCTTGCAGTGAAGTAATTTTCTCCCTTTGGAAGGCTTCTCCGGCTCCTTTGTTGGTGTCCGACTACGCTCCTCCGACGTTCACCTGCTGTCGGACCGGAAGTTACGACAATTTGATCGGCAACCGCGAAGGGGAGCTCGCTCTCTGTGAAGTTAACTCTCTCCCTTCGACGTCTCCTTCGGTGCTGAATGACTTTGCTCCTCCGACGTCTTCCCTTCCTGTTAGATCGGAAGCAAAACAGGAGCTCCTTGCCGTGAAGGTAACTTTCTACCTTCCGAGCTCTTGTCCGGCCAAATCCCGTAAAACACCCGAACTATGGTAATGGCAGAGAGATAAATTATGATTAATTTTTAGTTAATTAATTATAATTAATTATAATTAATTATAATTAATTATAATTAATTATAATTAATTGTAATTATTAAAAAAATAATTATAATTATTCTAATTGATTATAATCAATCTTAATTAATTAACTTTAATTAATTTTAATTAGTTTTATTTAAAAATAATTTTAAATAATTATATTTAATTTTAATTAACTATAGTTATTTAATTAATCATAATTATTATAATTAATCATAATTAATTTTAAGTAATTAATTATGATTAGTCTTAATCAATTATGATTAATTTCAATTAAAGTTAATTTAAATTAATTATAATTAATTATTATTTTTAAATAGAAATAATTAATATTAATTATTTATAGTTAATTAAAATTATTTATAACTAATTAAGGATAATAATTATTATTATTTTTTTAATTAATTATAATTAATTATGATAAGTTGTAATTAATTATAATTAATTATAATTGATAAAAAAAATAGAAAAGAAAAGAAGGTCGCTTCTCTTGCCTCCTCCCGCCTCGATCAACGAGCCTACACTGCCAGTCTGCCGGGTCTTCAAGGTATAATTTCTGACTTAAATCCCGTTCTCGACGTTTGCAGCGGACCGAAGAACCACCTATACGCGCTCTTGTAGCACGGTGGGAGGGAGCCCGGTGCGAAGCATACGACGAGGCGGGTAAGCCCTATAAACGCTCTTGTAGCGTGGTGGGGACGGCTCTCGACCTCGACCTCGACACCGACACCGCTGACGACTGCTACGCAAAGGTATGATGTTCCAAAATCCCGTCCTCGACGTTTGCAACGGACCGGAGAACCACCTATACGCGCTCTTGTAGCACGGTAGGAGGGAGCCCGGTGCGACGCATACGACGAGGTGGGAGAGCCCTATACACGCTCTTGTAGCGTGGTGGGGAGTCACTGCTGTTCTGGGAGTCACTGCTGTTATGGTACGGGTACTGCTGAAGGCCCCATACACGCTCTTGTAGCGTGGTGGGATGAAATTTTGTACGGCCGCGGTGTCCAAGGACACCTACCATACACGCTCTAGTAGCGTGGTGGGAAGGCCCAGCTCCCTAATTTTCCCCCAAACGGGGGATATGCCGGGGTGCTGCCGAAATTTTCACTGAAATGCACAAAGAACTTGAACAATATAAAGACTTTCTTGAGCAACAATGTAGAAGACATGTACTTGAACAAAAATGTACAGAACTTGAACTAAAATGAGCAGAGGACCTGTACAAGAACAAGAGCCTGCATTCAAATGAACAGTGAACTGTGGACTTGAATCAGAACAAAACTCAAGTGATTTCTAAATATCAAATCCAAATAAAATCAAACTGAAATCAAAATCAAATCAACTTGAACATGAAATTGAACTTGCAAGAACTTCAAAAGATCCCAGAAGACTTTGAACAAGCACTTGAAATTGTTCTTGGAACTTGAACTGTGCAACATCAGGGGACCCGAACATAGAACTCAAACTCAAATGAACTCTAACATGAAGAATAAGATCACTCAAGTTCACTACTTGAACTCAAACTGGAACAAGATGTGGAGAGTAGGGAACTCAAATTGAACTCAAGTTGGATCCAAATTTGACATGAGCAATAAAGAACTTGAACTTTCAAGAACAACACACAAGACTCAAGCATGAGTTGAACCTTGGACTTGGGTTCAATGGAATACATAGAACTGGGCTTTGGATGAATGAACAAATCAAGATCCAAGTGCACAGTCGTCCAAGCTAATAACAAGCTGCAAGTAGGAGATGAAATCTCGATGTACACGAAAGATGAATGCAACGAACTCCTACGACAATTCCTACAAACGCCCGTTGATTGAGATGGCAATACTGGAGACCAGCAATCAAAGACATGTCCTCTACAAATAAGTACAATCAAGAACCACTTGAGATTGGTGAAATGTGGTTTCAATACAAAAGCAAGGGCTCTCCTACAAATACCTTCAGGAAGTCGTAGTGAGTACAACGGTCCCCTGCAAATGGCTACAAACGACTTGTGGATAACAACAGTGTGTACATCGTAAGCATAACGAACCATTGTGGACACAAGTACGAATATCACCTACGACAACGGTGATCAAGATCTTCAAGTATTTCGAGTACAATAGCAACCCGATGTACGAAAAACCCTACTACACTAAAGATCTTGAAAAGAGATCTTCTCAAAGTGAAGCGACAATCAGTGGACTTCGAAGTCCAAAAGAATTCCTTCCCCGGTGATTGAGAAAGGGGGAGTCAACATCAAAATCAAACGCCACCGGATCTGCAACACGGATACAAGCAGACAGAAGGCGTCTATAATTATTTCAAAGTACCCCTGCACGTGCACCTTAGTTTGTATACACATAGGTACACAAGGGATAAATACAATTTCAACCCGCATCGGCCCCGGCGAGCGTGTTATTGGTACACACGTGACGCCTAGGGATGCTACGCGGGTTGACAAGTGAATTCAAATTCGAATCCGATCCTTCTATACGGATCAATAGAAGTTGACAAGAATCGAACTACCTAACAAAATACACGGTTGGAGCGACCGGTGTATTTGTCTAAATACATTCTTTTTAGGCCTTCAAGGCCTAAAATCAAGAAAATTCATAAACAAAGGCACAAAGCCTACGAGAAACCCGATCCCCTATCGATAAGTTGATAGGGTCGACAAGGTTCAATCAAATGAAAATGACCCCAAATATCCCGATGATGGCCGTGTTGAATGACTATCTCAATCGGAGGGGTTCACAAATACTTTTAAATGTCTCTCAAAAGTCCATTCAAAATCCAAGCTCTACCAAAAAAATCAAAAATTCTACAAATCCCAAATTCCAAGATATTTAAATTTGAAATAAATCTATCAATTACTTAAAGCAAAATCCATCCACCCTCCGCAACAGTCTGCCGGGGTGGACAAATTCAAATAAACTCTAGCTCACAAAGAGCCAAATGCCTAGTCGAAAATATCACTAGGATCCATTCTCAAACAATCTCTTGCCAGTAAGGACGTGGTACGTGTCCTCTAACCGGCGGTTAGCCGCCAAATGGCACTGCAGGATAAACGGTTACGATGACCCGGGGCTCTCTGAACCGAGTGGTTTTGCTGCCAAATGGCACCACGAAATATCGGTTATGGCCGGAGCCAATACGTTCCTTATTGGCATCAAATCCTTGAGATATGAATCAATAGGATATGATCGATAGGGCACAAAGCCCTCTGTCAGCTAAGGTGGATTTAAATTTGTCCCCTTAGACAAACACTCCCCCCAGGTCTACAAGGTCCCCTTGGACGAAGCAACCCATGGCTGCCGACAAGGATCCTTCTGTCACGTTGGGTCGACTACCTCCTCTGACTAAGTAGACCATGAACCACGATGGCCCGGGATGACGGAACCATGGGATCTTGATCGGGCCTATCATCCATTCCCCCACCATCCGCTTTAAGTGCTAGATGGTGCAATTTCTATTTTAAATATCAAACCTTTCAAATTTCTAAACTTTCAACTCAATTCTCAAATCCAAATCCAGTTCTCCAAATTCCAAACCTATTGCTGCTACTATATGCCAGATAACACGTATACTCTGCGTATCTGATCGATGACTAGCCTTAATCGAAAGTTCTCTCTCGTGATCGGGAGGGGTAATTAACTATAGGGGCTTGCGTCTATAGGAAACCAGAACTCAGATCATAAAGTCCTCACCAAATGAGGGCGAAATCTCTGGGTAGTGTCTTATCTACAAACCCATCTGCCTTCCAAAATTTACCCCGGAACTTAGTTCGTTAAAACTCCCTCGCCGAACAAAGAAAAGCGAGCGGAGGCCGGGGCCGAATTTTCGGAGCCCACAGATTTCTGGCGACTCCGCTGGGGAATGGTTTCTCTTTCCATCTTTGGCTAGTCATATAAATGTTATAGTAGCAGCCAAAATGCTATGCTCTATATGGTGAACATCAGGATGTGACATTTGGTTCTTATGTCCAAATATCCATTACTGAAAGTTACTGAAAATGAATCTTTTAAATAAGATCAATGGAAATTCGTTTAGCAGGGTTTTCAATTACATGCTAATTTTCCTGCTATCATTCGTCCTGCATTATTCCTGTTTTATGAAAATGTGGGGTGATGATGTATTAATGTGATCACTAACCCCTACCTTTCATTTGTGCAGAATGAAAATGCAGGACACCCCAATGACCGTCCAACTGGGACGAGGAGCTAGGATCCAGCTGGCAAACGCTGTGATTGAAACTGGAAATACTGGAGCCACCATCCACTTTGGTGGGCTCGAGTTCTCAGCAGCTACTACAAGGGCTGCAGCCGTTCCTGTGTACGGCGTAAACTCTGAAGAATTTTCTGGAAGGTCTCACTATGCAAGGACTGCTACCAGGAATATTGCTCAAGGAAGAACTTCTGTGTTTGAAAGACTATCCCAACCTGAGACCCTTACTGCAAAGAGGGTTGTCACAGGAAGAAAGATCTCTATGGTGACTGCAAACACCACCGCCCTGCCCAGAGAGACTGTTACACCTGGGAGGTATGAAACTGAAGCTTCCTCATCTGGAGGAAGGCTTACTAGAAGGCAAAGGAGGAAGAGAAATGCAGAGCTGCGAGCTCAGCAGTTACCTATACCAGTCCATCCCTCCAATCTGCCAGCACCAGAATCAAATATCAATATCCCCACTCAGAATAAGTTCGCCAATCTAAAGTGGATAAAAAGAAATAGCTCTTCTGGTGAGCTCAAGAAATCTTTTTGGGAGCGTCAGCCTGAAGTTCCATCCCCTCAGAAGATAAGAGAGTCTGAACGTCTGTCTGCCCGGGTACACCGTGTACTGAAGACAGTCAAGGAGAAGGGCTTAATAAAAAAGAAGTTCCAGAGGCCACTGATTGTTGAGGCCCGAAGAACTCCTCCAAGAGAGAGGCTATCGTCTGTTGTGATAGCCAAACGAAGAAATTACCAACGCCAAGTTCCGCGGGAAGCACATCGGGGCGTGACACTTGGACCACATATCCAAGAATCCGCCGCCGAAAGGGCCCAGCGGAAAAGCAAACAAGTTTGGAGGCCAAAGCCTCGAAATGAAAAGGTCTTTGAAGAAAGAGATAAGTCAAGCGTGACATCCGGAACAGTCTACCGGAGATCCGCACCTGCCAACAGAACTCGTCAGAAATGGGTTTAAAGGAAGGCCCATAATGACGACAATTATAATAACGGTCGACATCCTGGAGAGTCTTCCAGGAGATCTCGTCATTCTCCTACTTCAGCCAAAGAGGAAGTTCATTTCGATCGTAGTCCGCAGATCGAAGAAGTAATCATTCCAAGTCAAGAGCCTGAAATTCAATGGCGACGCCGCTCAGAAATTCAGGTACGAGAAGATGAAAAAGAATATGACGATGATGATACTATGGAGATCGAAATGGTTCGTATGGTCAGCCACATTGATGTTGAAGATGATGATGGTGATGAAGAATACCAACAATCACAGCCGCGCGTACGTGTTTATCGACGTCGCCACAGGGCTAGATCTATTGCCAGCCGAAGTGCTCGCTCCTCAGAAGAAGGAGATGAGGAAGAAGAAGAGGTTGGAGAAAATCCCTTCGGAGGTGAAGACATCACACTCGCTGAAATGAGAAATCAGATGAGGCGACAGATGCGAAGGAAAGACAGAGAAATCTCTCAGTTAAATGATAAAATGACTGAGATGATGACTCAGATGACGGCTATGATGGAAATGATGCAGAAGACCACTTCTGTGGGTCCTGTACCGGCTCAACCCGTCAACCAAGCTGTAAATCCTCAAAATCTCCAAGCTCCGCAAGCCTCAGGAGTGAAAGGTGTACTTGAATGTGGCAAAGAAACTGATGATCCAACTCGCCAGTGTACTCCACAAAATTTGACGAGTGCCTCTGAACCTGTAACTGCATTGCAGTTGGAAGGCATAATCAGTGAAAAGATTAAGGCCATTATAGCTGCTGAGCAAGCAGAGAAATTGGTAGGAAAAGGTCGCCCGTACCCGGCTGAGTACGATCAGGTGCCATATCCAAAGGGATATTCTGTACTGAAGTTCAATATCTTCGATGGCAATAAAAATCCCAGGCAACACCTAGCACAATTCAAAGCAACCTGTGGAAATACAGGAGGTAATAATGCTCTGTTATTCAGGCAATTCGTGAGCAGCTTGAGTGGAACTGCTTTTGAATGGTACGCCGAGTTGTCAAATGATTCTCTAAAAACCTTTGCGGAGCTGGAGGTCTTGTTCGTGAAAAGGTTTGCCAGTGCAACAGAGAAGACTACCATTGCTAATCTTGCCCTTGATAAAAGGAGGAAGGAAGAGTCAGTAACAAAATACATAACACGCTGGCGCAATCTCAGCATGAAGTGCGAGCAGCAATTAGAAGAAGAACATGCAGTTCAACTGTTGATGGGGAACATTGATGATAAAATGCAACCCTTCTTATGCATGACTTCAATCACCACCTTTCAAGATCTGTTGGACAGGGTAGCTAAGTTTGAAAAGTTGAATTTGTCGAAGTCAGAAAATCTCGCTGACAGACCCAAAAAAGCTAAAGCTCCTGATGCTAGGAGAAACAAAGTTTACTCTGCATTTCCTCCCAGACCTGATAAAGGTAAACGGGTAGTGTATAATGTAGACAAAGGAAAACATCCTATGCAATATGAAGAAAAGCCAAAACAGGCTTACAATCCTAATCCTCAACCAAAGCTGGTTCTTGGAGGAAATGACAAACCTCGAGCCTTTCCTGGTGGAGGAAAGCGCCAGAGGCAACCCACGGGAACTGGTGATAGAACGTTTCCTTCTCTGAAGGAGAAAATGAATAAAGAATATTCATTTAAGCGGGAAAGTGTCGCCAAGCTATTCCGACAAGCGCTCAAAGCTGGTCTAGAATTGCCGGAATGCAAAAGACCTGAAGAGTCTAAACACAGTGGCGACCCAAACTACTGCCCATATCATCGGGTAGTTAGCCATCCAATTGAAGATTGTTATGTCTTCAAAGATTGGTTGGAAAAGATGTACAAGGGGGGAGAATTAACACTATCAGATAACGTGTTAGTTCGTCCTAAAAAGGAATCCACCCGGGTAGTAACGTCCTCTTCCGTACTCCCGCCTAAAGAAACAACAACAAAAGAATTTGTTCAAGAGAAGCAATGGGAGACCGTGGTTTCTAAGAAGACATCAAAAATGCTGAAACAGCTAGGAGTTCCTGGTGTCAAGTGGAAGTCCCCTACTGAGCCAGTACTGAACTTAAAATGGTTGCATGTGTCACAAGCGTCCACCTCTAAACAGCAATCTGGCCAAGCTAGCTTGTCAAAGCCTGGCAAAGCAAAACCAAAGTCTTCCAAGAAGAAATCCAAATTGAAGAAGCCTGTGGTAAAGAAGACTGCAACTCAAAAGGCTATTGATAGTTTGGGTGAATATTATCAGACTGTCAGGAGGCCTATTAAACTTGGTGATTTTATGAAAGAGCTTAAAATAGATGAAAAGGAAGAAGCTGAGGATAAATCCCTTCCTACAGAGACATGCCGAGTCATCTCAACAACATTAAAAATAGCAGAAAGGGAGAAATACGCTGAAGAAGCGGCCCCTGAATTCTGTCTAATGGTATCATCAATGGAATTCAGTTCAGAAGATCTATGTTTTCCAGATGATGAAGATTCAGACCCAAGCGTAGCATCGCAAATGAAACAAGTGAAGTTGGGAGATGATTCCGAGTCTACAGGTGAATCCTCAGACACAACAATGGCTGACTCTGAAGATAATGCTTCATCAAACAAGTCTGAATCAGATGAGGTGGCCCAGGTGCAGTTGAGGAGTGGCAAAGTACTGTCACCTCCACCAAAGAAGGGGATTCCTAACAAAGATAAATGAAAAGAAATAATTATCAATGAAGATATTATCCTAAATGACTCCAAGAAGAAACAGACTTCATCCAAGGGGATAGATTACAATATCTTATCCCACTTGAGGAAGATCCCAGCGCAACTCAGCATATATGATGCCCTCTTGATGTCTAAAGACCTTCGAGAAACTTTGATCCAAGCTCTCAGGGACCCCGAAAGATATGAGGCATATTTTACTGAGCGCAACTTGACGGAAGTCTTGCAAGCTCGAAATGAGCCCCTCATCACCTTTGCTGAGGATGATATGCTGCTTGGAACAGCAGACCACAACCGCCCTCTGTATGTTACGGCAGAGAGTGACGGTATGATGATCAGTCGAATTTTGATTGATCCCGGATCTTCTGTAAATCTTATGAGCCTTAAGGCACTAAGATCCCTCTGCCTCGATGTGGAACATCTTGGCCAAGATAAACTGATGGTGCACGGCTTCAACGAGAAAGGGCAGAAAACTCTTGGTTCGTTTATGCTTCCTCTTGTATTTGGGGAACTCCATACGGAAGCCAAATTTCATGTAATTGATGCGGACACTTCGTTCAAGGCGTTATTGGGTCGCCCCTGGCTACATGAATATGGTGTTGTCCTTTCAACATTGCACCAGTGCATGAAGTATCTCAGAGAAGGAGAAGAATTCAGAATTTCTGGTGATATTCAGCCCTTTGCAGTACATGAAGTAACAATTTATGAAGATGCAAAGTATTTCATGCCCAAGAAGCAAAAGTCGTCAAGTTCTCTTGAGGCTAGAGCATCAAATTCTAAGGCTGCAAAGAAACCTAAGCAAGAAGATGAGAAGAAGCGTGTAGGAAGAAAGAAAGCGACGCCAACTCTTCCTAAAGCATCAATCATTCCTAAAGAAAAGAAACATGTACCTCATCTTGGGAGTGACACGGATGAAGATGATGTTACTCCTGCCAAATCTAGAAAAGTATGTCAGTCCACGGATGAATGGAGTAGGCAGGTTGAATTTTCAAATGATGATTATGACTACGACTCAATCTACATGAACTCAGTGCAGAGTGTGTTCTCTAGAAGAATAGACAGTCTGTTAACTTCAGACAGCGTACTCGTAGTCACACGTGTTCCCTTGCAACATTTCAAGGAAATCATTTTGCGCGAGGTTCATAAAATTGAAGAACTCTCCACTCTTTATCTGCCTCCCCGTAAAAAAGGGATTGTGCCAAAGAATGTGCTATATTCTACGGGAGTTCGTGAATAAGAGAATCACGACTGGGATTGCATGCTCCTCGACTCCGAGGAATTATTTCCTACGAGGCTACCCAAATTCAATACCAAAAATATTCAAAGAATGTTGCGAAAGCAAATCAATATTCCTACTACCAAACGACAGCTCCGTACAAGCTTGGGCCTCTGGTATAGGAGAAGTCCGCGTCCATTACGACGAAAGGATATAGATGCATATAAAGGCATCGGGTTCATCAAACGAAAATTCCTCCAGAAAGAGACTTGTCAAGCAATCACATGCGGAGAAATCAAATCTGATGATGATTATGATGAAATATGCGAAGCTGATGATTATGATGATCAACCCGTAGAAGCTGAGCCTGCACCAGAAGAACTGGAAGATGGTGGACAAGCTGTTACGATGGACGAGCTCAAAGAAGTCAACTTAGGAACTGAGGAAGATCCTCGCCCAACCTTCATTAGCTCTCTTCTACCAAATGATCAAGTAGAAGAAATAAAAGAGCTACTATGTGAATTCAGGGACTGCTTTGTCTGGACATATGCTGAGATGCCTGGCTTATCCCCTGATGTGGCAGTTCACAAATTGGCCATCAAGCCTGATGCAGCACCCGTCAAGCAAGCTCCAAAGAGAATGAGATTGGAGATTGAAGAGCAGGTGATTGCAGAAACGAAGAAGCTCATAGAAGCAGGCTTCATTCGAGAAGAAAAATATGCCGACTGGATTGCCAATATCGTCCCTGTAAAGAAGAAGAATGGCCAGATTCGTATCTGCATCGACTTCAGGGACCTCAATAAGGCATGCCCGAAAGATGACTTTCCGCTCCCAGTATCAGAGCTTCTAGTTGACAATACATCCAATTACGATATGTTCTCATTTATGGACGGATCGTCAGGCTACAATCAGATTAAAATGGCGCATGAAGATGAAAGACATACATCATTCAGAACGCCTATAGGCATATTCTGCTACACAGTCATGCCCTTCGGCCTGAAGAACGCTGGTGCCACCTACCAGCGGGCGATGACTCGTATATTTGATGATTTGATTCATCAGAAGGTCGAATGCTATGTAGATGACTTGGTCATTAAAAGCATAGGCCGAAAAGACCACCTTCATGACTTGAGGATCGTGTTCGAAAGAATCAGAAAATATGATCTGAAGATGAACCCTCTCAAATGTGCATTTGGGGTATCCTCAGGGAAATTCCTAGGGTACGTTGTTCGACATCGATGCATCGAAGTCGACCCCAACAAGATCAAGGCGATCGTGGAGATGCCACCTCCAAAGAACCTTCGGCAACTCCGCTCCTTACAAGGACAACTGGCTTTCATTCGGAGATTTATATCGAATCTGTCAGGTAGGTGCCAGCCATTTTCAAAGCTAATGAAGAAAGATGTTCGTTTCAAATGGGACGCAGAGTGCCAAGAAGTATTTGACAGCATCAAAAGATATCTGTTGAATCCTCCTATTCTCGCAGCGCCAATCCCGGGGAAGCCTCTAATACTGTATATGGCAGCACTAGAAGAGTCCCTCGGAGCACTATTGGCCCAGCATAATGAAGAAGGCAAGGAGAATGCACTGTACTACATCAGTCGTAGGTTGATAGGAGCAGAGATTCGCTACTCTCCAATCGAGAAGCATTGTTTGGCTTTGATTTTCGCAGTTCAGAAGCTCCACCATTATATGTTATCTCACAAAATCACCTTGATATCAAAGATCGATCCGCTAAAATTCTTGATGACAAGACCAGCATTGACAGGTCGTTTGGCAAGGTGGGCAGTGATACTCCTGCAGTTTGATATCACATATGTCCCTCAAAAGGCAGTGAAAGGACAAGTGTTGGCAGATTTTCTCGCTGCACATCCTATCCCTGCAGATTCTCCGCTCAACGACGATCTACCTGACGAGCAGATCATGAATGTTGAAAAAGAGGAGATGCTACGAGTATGGGAAATGTATTTTGATGGAGCATCGTCAATCAAGCGTGCTCGGCCTCCAAATCTAGAGAAAGCTCAAGTCGGAATCGGACTCATTTTCGTGGCGCCCGAGGGAGGCATAATGAGATTCTCATTTAGTCTGACTGAACCTCGGACAAATAATGAAGCCGAATATGAAGCCCTAATAGCTGGATTGGAGATTGCAATCGATGTCCGAATTCAAAATCTCCAAATTTTCGGTAATTCTCAACTGGTTGTGAATCAAGTATTAGGAATTTACAAAATTACCAAATTCGAATTGGCCTGTTATCATCGGCGAGTTCTTGAGCTTATAAAGCAAATTCTAATTGTCAAGTTAACTCAAGTTTCCCGAGGTCAAAATGGCAAAGCTGATTCTCTTGCTAAATTGGCTAAAGAAATGGCGAATATGGACGACGAATGGCCTATAATAATTATGTGCACAATCGGCGGATCTTAGAGCCAACATTATTACAATTCTCGCAAGCAGAGGGAATACCAAGTTCAAGCCAGCAAGATGCAACTCCGGTTGATCCTCAACCTCCCCAACCAGTTGATCCTGAAAATCAATATGAAGAACAACAAGTTCCTAAGAAAAGGCGCAAGGCCAGTCAAGCTTCAGAATTATGGTGGCATTGCCTAGATGTCGAGGAAGAAGATGACTGGAGACTGCCTTTCATTGACTATTTTAAAGAAAGTAAATTGCCAACAGATAAATCACTAGTTGCTCAAATCAAGAAGAGAGCGCTACGATATGCATTTGTCAACAACACGTTTTATCGACATGTTTTCGATCAAATGTGGCTAAGGTGCTTAAGGACCAAAGAAGCTGATAAAGTTGTGGCAGAAGTTCATGAAGGACTCTGTGGAGCACACCAATCAGGTCCCAAGATGGCAATCAAAATTAAAAGAATGGGCTACTATTGGCCGACCATGGTCAGAGATTGTATCAATCATGCTAAGAGGTGTCATGAGTGCCAGATCCACGGTGATGTTATACATCAACCGCCAAATCCACTGCACCCTACAATAGCATCCTGGCCATTTGAATGTTGGGGTACTGATATTATCGGGCCGATAGATCCGCCCTCATCAGCAGGACACCGCTTTATCTTGGCAGCAACCGACTACTTCTCAAAGTGGGCAGAAGCAGCACCATTCAAAGAAGTTACGTCTGAGCACGTGATCAACTTCTTTACCCACAATATCGTCTACAGATTCGGTGTGCCACGCCGAATAATCTCAGACAATGGTACTGCATTCAAAAGTACAAAAATTTACAAGTTCGTTGATCGGCATAAAATTGATTGGCGGTATTCCTTTATATACTATCCAAGAGCAAATGGCTTAGCTGAAGCCTTCAACAAAACACTAGTGAAATTGCTAAAAAAGATTCTCTCCAAGAACAAAAGAGAGTGGCATACGAAGATGGCAGAAGCGCTATGGGCGTATCGTACAACTTACAAAACGCCAACCAAAGCCACTCCTTACTCTCTAGTATTTGGAGTTGAGGCCGTACTGCCAATAGAAGTTGAACTTCCATCTCTTCGAGTTGTTGTCCAGAATGAGCTGACTCAAGAACAAAATGCTCGTCTAAGAATGGAGGAGCTTGATGCACTCGATGAAATCAGGTTACAAGCTCAGCAGAACATGAAGATCTATCGAGCAAGAATGACAAAATCCTTTGATCGAATGGTGCGTCCTCGATCATTTCAAGAATGAGAATTGGTCCTGGTGCAGAGAAGGCCAATCATCCCGCACAGAAAAATTGGTGGCAAATTTGTATCCAACTGGGAAGGACCTTTCGTCATCGAAAAGGTGTATCAGGGTGGAGCTTATCAACTCATCGATCTGAATGGTCAAAGGCCTATGCCGCCGATCAATGGCCGTTACCTGAAGAAATACTACGCATGAAATGTTGTGCTTAATGTGTTATGTTTTCATACATTATTGTTAGCATATACATTTCATATTTTGAAATTCTCTTATATCATGAGAACACATTTCAAAATTTCCCTGTTAGACTGGGGGCATTTTAAATATTTATTCGGGTCGACATCGTGCTGCGTGCCGAGATCCCCGAATAAATATTTAAAATTTCAAGATTCCAATTTTATTCTGCTCTAAAATGACCCTGCAAGACAGGGGGCATTTTAAATATTTATTCGGGTCGACATCGCGTTGCACGCCGAGATCCCCGAATAAATATTTAAAATTATAAATTCAAACATTGCTTTGTGTTAAAGAATACAGATGCTTCTTTTTCAAAGTACATGCAGGTGATCTCTTAAAGAACGAGATAACATCTTCTCCAACAAACCAAGACTCAAAGGTAAAAAAAAGAGACTTTTGTGGCTACACACTCCTACAAATTGAGCCGGAAAAGCTTGAAGTCTTTCAACAGCCTGAAGCTTAAGGTTCGAATGGGTGTAAAATGTCGGATCCAACACGCCCAAATATGGCCGGATCGCTGGCAGCTCCGTCTACTCAACAAGCCATAAGAACGGCCGTAGTAGCGGAACCCCCACTTCGTCAACCCGTCAGTAGGGACTGTAGGAAGAACGAAGGCCAATTTGACTCGACAAGTCCAAGTGATCGTAGTCTGCAAAGTTCTCCAAAATGACCGGAGAATCAAAGTTCTAAAGGAAGATGAGTCTCGAGCAGCTACTAAATGTTCGTAGGCTCCAAAATCAAAAACCATGAAGGATGACTCCAAATCTGTCAACTTCAGCAAAATCAGCATTAGGAAGCGCAATTCCCATAGCTCAAGTCTGAAGACTGAATGGGTGTAAAAGGTCGGATCCAACAAGCCAAAATATGGCCGGATCGCTGGCAGCTCCATCTACTCAACAAGCCATAAGAAAGGCCGAAGTAGAGGAACCCCCATCTCAGCAACCAGAGGACGAAGAACTGTCAAATTCCAGCTCCCCCGATCTGATGAACTCAAGTAACTCAGATTAAAGTCTTCTCAAGTGGTTAATGATCATGATACTACCTACATTCGGTACTATCAACTGAATCTAAAACCTGCAAATCCTTCAACAAATCCGTCAAGCACAAAGCGAGGATCGAAGGAACTTTTCTTCAACAAGTCCACCAAAGCACAAAGCAAAGGACCAAAGAAAACTATCCCAAAGTTCATGAAAAGCCTTAGGCCGAACTAAGGGAATTCCGTCATCAACAAGTCCGCTATGCACAAAGCTCTGGACCGATGACTTTTCGCCATCGACCTAATACAAGCCTAAGGGTTTAGGTCATTGGCATCTACTCCTTCATCAAGCCCGCCAAAGCTAGAAGCAAAGGGCAGAAGGAATACAAAATTTCTGACAAGTCAACAAAGACAAATCAGACAATCCTTCACCAAGTTTGCAGCATAAAGCACAGGACAGAAGGAATCTAAATCTCGGGACGCTAGCAAAAGCTGCAGAATGAGCACCCTAGATGACATCTACAAATGTCCCTAAAGACGGGGCATTTTAAATATTTATTTGGGTTGACATCGTGCTATATGCCGAGATCCCCAAATAAATATTTAAAATTTTGACAGGATATCAACCATATGTGGATAAATCTAGAAGAGCGTGTGGAGAAGAAAATTTTAGTGTGACATCCAAATAAAATTTTGGAGATCCACTAAAAGAAAACCCTAGTGTAACATCTAGAATAAAAATCTAGAGATCCGCAGGGTCAATCAGCATGCAACAAACGTGGCACGCTCCAGACACCTACCACATTTGTTGGGGGGCATTTGTTGACCTGCCGTATAAAACAAAAGAGAGAAAAACAAAAAAAATTTATTACCTGTTCGGCACCGAATTCCGCACGTCGCTCGCGACTGATGTCGCGTCCTCACATCTCCGCACGATTTAGTGTCGTTAATAGGGAGAGGGAAGAAAGGCATTCGGTTCGGCTCTCTCTCGCACTCGATCTCTCTCGCTCACCCTGCTCTCTCCTGGACAGAACGGAAGTTACGATAGTTTGATCGGAAGCAAGAAGGGAGCTTACTCGTTGAGAAGGTAGCAACCTATCTTCCTTTCGAGCGCTTCTTCTACTCCTTCGCAGCTGTGCGACTTCGCTTGATCGACGACGTTCCCTCCTGTATGAATCGGAAGCTACGCCATTTTGATCGTGAGCAGCGACGGGAAGCTCGCTTGCAGTGAAGTAATTTTCTCCCTTTGGAAGGCTTCTCCGGCTCCTTTGTTGGTGTCCGACTCCGCTCCTCCGACGTTCCCCTGCTGTCGGACCGGAAGTTACGACAATTTGATCGGCAACCGCAAAGGGGAGCTCGCTCTCTGTGACGTTAACTCTCTCCCTTCGACGTCTCCTTCGGTGCTGAACGACTTTGCTCCTCCGACGTCTTCCCTTCCTGTTAAATCGGAAGCAAAACGGGAGCTCCTCGCCGTGAAGGTAACTTTCTACCTTCCGAGCTCTTGTCCGGCCAAATCCCGTAAAACACCCGAACTATGGTAATGGCAGAGAGATTAATTATGATTAATTTTAGTTAATTAATTATAATTAATTATAATTAATTATAATTAATTGTAATTATTAAAAAAATAATTATAATTATTCTAATTGATTATAATCAATCTTAATTAATTAACTTTAATTAATTTTAATTAGTTTTATTTAAAAATAATTTTAAATAATTATATTTAATTTTAATTAACTATAGTTATTTAATTAATCATAATTATTATAATTAATCATAATTAATTTTAAGTAATTAATTATGATTAGTCTTAATCAATTATGATTAATTTCAATTAAAGTTAATTTAAATTAATTATAATTAATTATTATTTTTAAATAGAAATAATTAATATTAATTATTTATAGTTAATTAAAATTATTTATAACTAATTAAGGATAATAATAATTATTATTTTTTTAATTAATTATAATTAATTATGATAAGTTGTAATTAATTATAGTTAATTATAATTGATAAAAAAAATAGAAAAGAAAAGAAGGTCGCTTCTCTTGCCTCCTCCCGCCTCGATCAACGAGCCTACACTGCCAGTCCGCCGGGTCTTCAAGGTATAATTTCTGACTTAAATCCCGTTCTCGACGTTTGCAGCAGACCGAAGAACCACCTATACGCGCTCTTGTAGCACGGTGGGAGGGAGCCCGGTGCGAAGCATACGACGAGGCGGGTAAGCCCTATACACGCTCTTGTAGCGTGGTGGGGACGGCTCTCGACCTCGACCTCGACACCGACATCGCTGACGACTGCTACGCAAAGGTATGATGTTCCAAAATCTTGTCCTCGACGTTTGCAACGGACCGGGGAACCACCTATACGCGCTATTGTAGCACGGTAGGAGGGAGCCCGGTGCGACGCATACGACGAGGTGAGAGAGCCCTATACACGCTCTTGTAGCGTGGTGGGGAGTCACTGCTGTTCTGGGAGTCACTGCTGTTCTGGTACGGGTACTGCTGAAGGCCCCATACACGCTCTTGTAGCGTGGTGGGATGAAATTTTGTACGGCCGCGGTGTCCAAGGACACCTACCATACACGCTCTAGTAGCGTGGTGGGAAGGCCCAGCTCCCCAATTTTCCCCCAAACGGGGGATATGCCGGGGTGCTGCCAAAATTTTCACTGAAATGCACAAAGAACTTGAACAATATAAAGACTTTCTTGAGCAACAATGTAGAGGACATGTACTTGAACAAAAATGTACAGAACTTGAACTAAAATGAGCAGAGGACCTGTACAAGAATAAGAGCCTGCATTCAAATGAACAATGAACTGTGGACTTGAATCAGAACAAAACTCAAGTGATTTCTAAATATCAAATCCAAATAAAATCAAATTGAAATCAAAATCAAATCAACTTGAACATGAAATTGAACTTGCAAGAACTTCAAAAGATCCCAGAAGACTTTGAACAAGCACTTGAAATTGTTCTTGGAACTTGAACTGTGCAACATCAGGGGACCCGAACATAGAACTCAAACTCAAATGAACTCTAACATGAAGAATAAGATCACTCAAGTTCACTACTTGAACTCAAACTGGAACAAGATGTGGAGAGTAGGGAACTCAAATTGAACTCAAGTTGGATCCAAATTTGACATGAGCAATAAAGAACTTGAACTTTCAAGAACAACACACAAGACTCAAGCATGAGTTGAACCTTGGACTTGGGTTCAATGGAATACATAGAACTGGGCTTTGGATGAATGAACAAATCAAGATCCAAATGCACAGTCGTCCAAGCTAACAACAAGCTGCAAGTAGGAGATGAAATCTCGATGTACACGAAAGATGAATGCAACGAACTCCTACGACAATTCCTACAAACGCCCGTTGATTGAGATGGCAATACTGGAGACCAGCAATCAAAGACATGTCCTCTACAAATAAGTACAATCAAGAACCACCTGAGATTGGTGAAAGGTGGTTTCAATACAAAAGCAAGGGCTCTCCTACAAATACCTTTAGGAAGTCGTAGTGAGTACAACGGTCCCCTGCAAATGGCTACAAACGACTTGTGGATAACAACAGTGTGTACATCGTAAGCATAACGAACCATTGTGGACACAAGTACGAATATCACCTACGACAACGGTGATCAAGATCTTCAAGTATTTCGAGTACAATAGCAACCTGATGTACGAAAAACCCTACTACACTAAAGATCTTGAAAAGAGATCTTCTCAAAGTGAAGCGACAATCAGTGGACTTCGAAGTCCAAAAGAATTCCTTCCCCGGTGATTGAGAAAGGGGGAGTCAACATCAAAATCAAACGCCACCGGATCTGCAACACTGATACAAGCAGACAGAAGGCGTCTATAATTATTTCAAAGTACCCCTGTACGTGCACCTTAGTTTGTATACACATAGGTACACAAGGGATAAATACAATTTCAACCCGCATGGTCCCCGGCGAGCGTGTTATTGGTACACACGTGACGCCTAGGGATGCTACGCGGGTTGACAAGTGAATTCAAGTTCGAATCCGATCCTTCTATACGGATCAATAGAAGTTGACAAGATTCGAACTACCTAACAAAATACACGGTTGTAGCGACCGGTGTATTTGTCTAAATACATTCTTTTTAGGCCTTCAAGGCCTAAAATCAAGAAAATTCATAAACAAAGGCACAAAGCCTATGAGAAACCCGATCCCCTATCGATAAGTTGATAGGGTCGACAAGGTTCAATCAAATGAAAATGACCCCAAATACCCCGATGATGGCCGTGTTGAATGACTATCTCAATCGGAGGGGTTCACAAATACTTTTAAATGTCTCCCAAAAATCCATTCAAAATCCAAGCTCTACCAAAAAAATCCAAAATTCTACAAATCCCAAATTCCAAGATATTTAAATTTGAAATAAATCTATCAATTACTTAAAGCAAAATTCATCCACCCTCCGCAACAGTCTGCCGGGGTAGACAAATTCAAATAAACTCTAGCTCACAAAGAGCCAAATGCCTAGTCGAAAATATCACTAGGATCCATTCTCAAACAATCTCTTGCCAGTAAGGACGTGGTACGTGTCCTCTAACCGGCGGTTAGCCGTCAAATGGCACCGCAGGATAAACGGTTACGATGACCCGGGGCCCTCTGAACCGAGTGGTTTTGCCGCCAAATGGCACCACGAAATATCGGTTATGGCCGGAGCCAATACGTTCCTTATTGGCATCAAATCCTTGAGATATGAATCAATAGGATATGATCGATAGGGCACAAAGCCCTCTGTCAGCTAAGGTGGATTTAAATTTCTCCCCTTAAACAAACACTCCCCCCAGGTCTACATGGTCCCCTTGGACGAAGCAACCCATGGCTGCCGACAAGGATCCTTCTGTCAGGTTGGGTCGACTACCTCCTCTGACTAAGTAGACCATGGACCACGATGGCCCGGGACGACGGAACCATGGGATCTTGATCGGGCCTATCATCCATTCCCCCACCATCCGCTTTAAGTGCTAGATGGTGCAATTTCTATTTTAAATATCAAACCTTTCAAATTTCTAAACTTTCAACTCAATTCTCAAATCCAAATCCAGTTCTCCAAATTCCAAACCTATTGCTGCTACTATATGCCAGATAACACGTATACTCTGCGTATCTGATCGATGACTAGCCTTAATCGAAAGTTCTCTCTCGTGATCGGGAGGGGTAATTAACTATAGGGGCTTGCGCCTATAGGAAACCAGAACTCAGATCATAAAGTCCTCACCAAATGAGGGCGAAATCTCTGGGTAGTGTCTTATCTACAAACCCATCTGCCTTCCAAAATTTACCCCGGAACTTAGTTCGTTAAAACTCCCTCGCCGAACAAAGAAAAGCGAGCGGAGGCCGGGGCCGAATTTTCGGAGCCCACAACCATAGGGATCAGGAGACTTTTACTTGCGGACTAGGAGAATAAGGTGATTCCCACTCCAAACCAGGCTCCTTTCATCTTTTATATGTGTTAAAGTAGAAGAAATATCATCATTTAGGTATTCATTATGCAGATTCTAGCGAATGCCATTATTTAGACACAGGAAACAGCTACATGAACAATGAAATTGTTTGTAAAGCATCTCAGACACAACTAAAGTTTAAATGTACAAGGACTTTAGCAATTTGAATAAAGACCATGTCATGTCATCCTGGTGATTTGCATTCAGAAAATGTGCAAGCAGGAAAAAGCTATAATAACAAAAAAAGAAAGACTCGGCATACTCTGGTAATAGACAACAAGAAATAAATGGAGTTACATATTTACCCAACTAAACAATGAATATATGTGCAAATTCAACAAAAATTGCTCAATAATATCATCATCTCCGGTTATGGAATTTATATCATAAAATGCCAAGGTCACTCAGATTCTCTCAAGATTATGTACGCGAAATTTGCAGAATAAAATAAACAAAATGATAGTACCTTGCATACAAGACCTCCGTCTACTTTTTGCCTTTTGGCAGCCTGAAGCAAACTATGTACTGGATCTTCAGAGCTCCTACTTTGTGAAGGTAATGGCTTCTGACACCTGTTAAAATGGGAAAATAAATCCTTACTTCTTAGATAAAACTAGAATTTCATAACCTTTGTTGTGTTTTTTGAACTTATAGTAGATTGTTAGCTTAATTATGGAAGATAATGTACTGAAGAAGATACAACACGGTGGATTCCTCAAAAAAGATTAAAAATATAATAGCAGAACTACTTGTAGATGCAATGGGAAAAAGTAAAATAAATAGTAGAGTATGCATAATTAATTATCTAAGCAAACGCTTGGCCTAAATGAGGAGCATTAGGGATATAACATGCTCGAGTCATCTATCTAGAGAAAAAAGATGAATATTAATAATCATAATTAAACAGTTATAAAACAGAGCTGCACATTGCTTACACCGACCGGCTAGAACTCCTCTTTACTGAATTTTGTGTAGACAATTGACTTGTGGTTGGCTTCATAAAAAATGGATTACTAGAACCTGTCCCTTCAAGAGCAGCATGTTCATTAGTATTTGTAAGATCTTCAAGTCCTACACAATTAAAGAAAAGGAAAACCTGTGTGAAATGAAAGAGAAAAAGAAAGAGAAACACGAATAGGTAGATGAGAGTGAGAGCTGCTTTTGTAGTCATCTCGCTGGTCATAAATACATAAATGCAACATACTAATAACAATGAAAAAGGGTGAGAGAGGAGAGTGATGCATATTATATGATCTTTAGGAAAAATAAGCTAAAAATCTAACATTGAAAGCTTAAATAAGAGATTAAGCATAAGGGAATCCCAATACCTGCTAAGCTTCCACAAAGAAGAGATGAATCCATATAAGCATATACACCCATTTGAGCATTAAAAGAATCCACATCTCTGATCTTAAAAAATGCAGCATCTATATTCTCCTGCTTTCCTTTCTTGCCAAAACTTATCTTGACTATCACAGCTGACAAATCAAGTAGAGCTGTTAGAATCATAGCATATTGCTTCAAAAACCTGTCCCGAGTAGCAGCAGGTATGATAGCTCAATAAAACAACGTGCAGCAAAATTTCAAATGTGCTAATTAAATTACAAATAAAATACACAGAAATTTTAAGCCACACCATTTATAAAAACGACAACATTTTTGTCAATAACGTTATTATCAGAAACATCAAGCATTCAGCTGGATCCAATGGTAGGGCTAAGAATAAAGATGATGAAGGTGATAATCATTCAAATGTGCTCAAATCATGTAAGTTGTATAGAAAAAGAAAACAAACTGGTCAAGAAAACATTTATTACTTCACATGCATGGCACAGTATTTTATTGTATAGCGCAGATACAATTGCTTATCAGGCCATTCATTCGTTGGTATTGTTCCTTTCTTCTTCTAAAGGGATTTATGTTTATCATAGCTATAGAAACTAATATTTAAAATAGATACCCAAGGAAACTTTTCATACTTGTGACTGAGACCATCCGCAATATACTAACAAGCAAAGCAAATAAAAGGCAGAGATGTACTTCAATAGAAATATGTAAACAACAATCAATTGATATCAACCACCTATGCTGCCTCCAGCTTCATCTTTATTACTATAGGCTCCGAATAATTCGCGCCTTCTTCATACTAAGGGGCTGTTTGGTTGCATGAATTAGGAGGGTAAAGTAAAACAAATACATGTATTTACTAAATTCGGCTGTTTGGTAAATTTTGAGCGGAACAAAAGAAAACTCTCGGGAGCATTAGGCGTGTATTAGGGGAGGCAGATTCCGCGACTTCTAAAGCCGCCCAATTTGAGCGGGTTTGAAATTCTTCGCTCGTGTGATCCCTCCTGCGAAGAAGAGCGAGGCGAACAGCGAAGAGGGAGCCGAAGTGGAAAAGCAACGAAGGAAAAGAAGGAGCGATCCGTGCAGTATGTCGCTCTCGCGCGAATGAACGAAGTCGAACGACGATAACGGAGCCGAGAATCGACGGTGCAATCTATCCACCCCCTGCGAATCAACGAAAACGAACAGCAACGAAAAGGAGAAGATGAAAATTTTGCTGGAAATTTTCCACTTCTTCGCGGAGAGTGAGGAGCGTGGATTGCCTTTGTCACGACCCGACCCGACGGGGACGGATCCCGCCCGAGCCGGATCGCGACGAGCAGCGCTTACTAAACTTGCTTATCCAGGATCTGGCTTTGGATTAGGTTCCTGAACTGATCTTCCAAATTCTTAACTCAACAGAAACACACAGAACAACAGAGCTACTAAAACATCAAATGCAGCGGAACAAAACATCTATCTTTTCATTTCCTCAAAATAATCATCTACAGAACAGTACATGGCTTTCAACAGAAAGAAAGACAGAACAGGAAAGCCATGACTGTACAAAAATCAACAAGTACAAAAGTACCTATACCGATCAGACTCTGAAACTAATCCTGAACCTCCTTGCCCTTCCCAGAACCTGAAAACCACCAGAAAGCAAGGGTGAGCTCAACAGCTCAGCAAAGCAACAAACCACCAATCTAAATTCTCAGAAACCAAAACCAAACTCATCAGACAGAATTCAGATCAGAAATCAGAACAGAATCGGAAATCAGAACGTATACGGACAGATATCAAATCAGAATCGGAATCGTACAGATCATATCAGAACAAATCAACAGAGTCAGAATCCGAATTCAGAAATCAGAATCGTACAGAGCATATCGTATCAGAATCACGATGTCGTACAGAACAGAACAGATACAGAAAACAAAACAGATACATATAGCTAAATGCCCTGACACTGACGGAATCTCTACGGATTCCGGCCCCTTATGCCTCCCTTCCCAGACACTGACTGAATCTCGCAGGATCCAGGCCCCTTATGTCTCCCTTTGTGCTCACGGCACCAAAACAGATGTGCTTAAAGCACCAAAACAGAATTCATCGGATCCGGAACGAAACAGATATCAGATTTCAGATTTGAGCTCATTTCAGATTTCCCCTTTCACTAACTGAATCTCATAGGATTCAGGCCCCTTATAACTCCCTTTGTATAGCTTAATCACATAGCATTTCAATTCAGAAGAAATTCGGACATTTCAGAAATTACCCAAAAATCGGGCAGCACAACGGCAGTATACAGAATTTACACAAAAATTCCTGCAAAGAAAATTCACCGAATTCGCACAGAATATAGATAATCACATTCCAGAACATTTATTCTACTGAACAGATAATTTCCAATTTCACAGAAAAATCAGGTCGACTAAAAACACAGTCGAATCAAAAATACCCGGACGAAAATCTTCAAAATATAATCAAAACGTGCACACCCGGCACGGCAACGATATACGGAAAGTTACGCGGTAAAAACTGAACCAATCAAAAGATACGGACGAAAAACCGTAACGAAAACTAAATCCGGACAGAAAAATACCGCCAACCGCGACGGAACTGAAAATTGAGAAAGACGGAATGTGCCTTACCTCGAGCACAGCAAATTCTTCAACAGTCACTTCGATCGAAAACGGCTCCGCGTCTTCCCGAAATCAACTTTTCCAAAAGCTTCTTTTTCTCTCTCCTCAGACGAAAAATCAGATATTTATTTTTTTATTTTTCTCTCTCTTCAAATGAGCTGAAATCAGCTTTATAATACACAGATCGGCCCGGCCGATCGTCCAGATCGGCCTGGACGATCAGACCAAAACCCATCGTCCTGGGACGATTTTTCAGGCCGATGTTTACTATTCATAGGCGATAAAAACTTCTACTCACTGACTTGTGCCATCCACTGATCGTCCCGGGACGATACCTCGATCGGCCTGGACGATCCCTACAGGAAATCACTTAGAGCAAATTCTGGGCAAAACCTGGAGCTGAAATCCACAGATCGTCCCAGGACGATCCCAGATCGGCCTGGACGATACTGGAGCAGTTTGAAATATTACAGCCTTTGAGCCGTCTCCTCGAAGGTCAAAGAAGCTTGCTACTTTTCTTGCTGTCATCTTCTCTAGCGTCCTTACGAACAGCGCCTAGCTTCCCGTGTCTACTTCTGGTGTATACTTCGGAGGAAAGGATCTGCCTTTTGTAGGAGGGGATTAGTTCATGATTCTAAGAGATAAGGCTGGAATTCCTTTAGATTTTCATCCCTTATGGCTATGGATTGTGGCGCTGGAAGCCCCACATCGGAGGATCTGCTCAATCTGTCGGGACTATTGAATTTCGATTGGTTTAATGATTCTTCAAGTCCTTTGTCTTCCGACTTGCTCTTCTCTTCCTTTAATTACTCATCTTTGCATCCTATGTTTGGGAATTTTGCCTCTTTGACATCTCCATGTGGTTTGGAGCAAGCTAGGGATTCCGTTTTAGAGGATGAAGGAGCTTCTAGGGATGGAGATTATGTGTTTAGAGAAAAGTTGCCAGCTTAAAAACCTATTTTGCAATCAGAGCATTCACCGAATTTGGCTAAGAAGGGTTAAGTTGATTCTGTAGAGAAAGCTGAGAATGGAACTTCAAGCGTTATTCTCAAATCAATAGGGGATTTTACTTTTTCTGATAAGCCAGGAAGAAATTTTGTTTTTAATAGTTTTTGCTTTCAATTAAGATTTTTTTTTTGACATTATTTGTATTTATTTATAAATCAGTTTTATAGTATAAAGATTTTTTTGAAAAAAAAAAGTTTTAAAAAGCAGCTTTAGAAAGTAATATTTTATCCCAAACAATCCCTAAGAGCCATTCAATTCGAGTCTTATGAATGTAAAAAAATATATTGAAATTTGAAAATGGCCATGTGAGAGGTTTTGGTGAAAATACTAATAGATGGTTCCTTGAGTATCCATGATTTCTATCAAATTATTTTTTAAGAAAATAACTTTTACTTTACTCTGAATCTTCCTAACCAAACAAGAGAACCAGTTCTCCTGCGTTTATTTTGCAGACAACCAAACAGTCTCAACGTATTTGGAATACAGTACATTTACTTTACATTGCATTTACTTTACACTGCATTTCTTTTTTAGGCAACCAAACAGCCACTAAGAGAGTTTTAGGTGGTTACGTGTCAAATTTTTATGAGGCAAATTAAGCCTAGGATAAGACACCACCCGAAAATTTGCCCTCATTTGCAAAGACTTTATCAACTGAGTCCAAGTTTCTAGTAGGTACATACTCCTATAATTAATTACTCTTCCCTATTAAAAGAAAGAAATCTACCTTTTCCTTATTACTTGACTTGTCCTTATGTCATCGTCGCTTGATCTTTTACTATGGCTTATCAAAACCACTGTAGCTTGTCCTTCAGCCTCTTCTTCAATATTAATATCATCCTCCGGTTTTTTCCCAACGATGTACTAACAAAACTAACATCATTTGCACACATCAAATCATTTGCTACTACATCAACTTCTTGTTTCTCCTGTAGGTAATATCTTCCTATGTTTTGTGAGAAGTGCGTTGTTGTTTCCAACGCAATGTTATGGCCACAAATTTTCTCAAAAACATCATACAAATGAAAAGTATTATAACGAAACCTCGCCAGCTTTGGCTTATCCTACATAAAAGATTAATATTGCATTACTCCAAGTACAAGTAGCAAAAAATAATGAAAAATAATATGTATCAACGGTTACCTATATGAATTCATCCTATACCTCGTTAGTAGCTACATGTAGGTGTGGAGTTTCATCCCAACCCCATTCACTACAATTAAATAGTTGATATATTATGTGAAAATCCGACTTCATATTCTTGAATCAGGTCATTACGACAACTTTAGTATAGTTTCCAGCAACATGACAATTTAGATTATTAACTAATATTGTCCATACTTTCTTTTTCAAAACACCGTTAGTAATGTTTCCACGTATAAATTGCTTCATAAGTAACTCTCCAAATATGATGTTATGATGCAGAGTTGCACAGCTTTGTCTTTCAAAAATCTTTTCAATTTTGTTGCACAAATGTTAAATAAGTGTTGAAATAGAGAAACTCTATTTATCTATTGGGTTACACTTGAAACAAATGAACATGCTAGATGTGCAACATTGGTAAATGCAGCTTTAATTCTTTTGGTTGTGGCTATAACATAAGAGATAATTTATATTTGAGGACCCCTTATCACTCAAAGTGTCTATATTATCAATTCCATTTTGGCCACAAATATTTTATTGGGTTCGCCAAAAGATACCGATAAACAATCAATGTTATTTGTTTTTTCTCCATTTGGTAGTACTCTGATTGGGGACGAAACAAATTTGTCTACACGTTGATCTTGGGAAGTATTAGTAATCATGATATCCTATGGCTAATTATGCTCAAGTTCATCAAACACAACTAGCAGTATGTGCCAATTTTGACTCCACTACTATAACCTTAGTTCACGTTATAGTAATAAGTAGCTGAAATTTTTTATCATATCAATATGATTTAAACAACATTTTAAAATAGATTATTGGTTGCAATTAAGGTAAATTACTGCATAAAGTCGACCTTAAAGAGGATACCAAACAGCTAACCCTTGTCACTGAAGAAGAATTGGGTGACAGAAGAAAAGCATGCTCTTAATTGGTTTCGGTAAAGTGGTACTAAAATAGCTGCTACAACAATCCTTGGGAACTATATGAAACTTTGATTACTGAAACAAAATAAATAAATATATTTGACTTAAGAAAAGTACACAGCAAGAAGCATCTTTCAAATCAATTAAATTCACTCGTGAACATCTTTATAGTTTAACTATGTTCTCCAACCAACTCACTGGATTTTGATTTTTATCCAGCCACACGAGCCTTAGGTTTCAATAAACAATCTAGCGGGGTTTTCCAGTATGCAGACAAGGAAAAAGGGAAAGCAAAATAAACAAATACAGGGGTATGAAAACGTCCAAACAGAAAGATTAATCCATAATTCCATATCAGATTGAATACTATAAAGAATGCTTCAGAGGTATAAACTTAGAGCATCATTAGGTTGCAACTAGTTTTCTTCATCATATGTGGAGTCAGAGATTAAGTGCCCACTTCCAGAGCCTTCTTTTACTCCTCCACACTACTTCCTTACACCATTGATATGAATTCTTCCATAACTCCTCTCCAGTTGAGCCAGAAGGAACAATTTGGTTAGATCTTAGGAGTAATGTACTTGGGGAGGATAGAATTAGACACGAGAAGCAAGAGTAAGCCCTCAATTCAATACAACGCCTGTTCTAGTAAAACAATAATCCAGAACAAAAGTTACCTATCGCTGTTTATCCACTGTAGATTGTAATTGATCCTCTAGAAAACTTGACGCGGGGGGAGGAAGAAGAAGACGGGGCGATGGAATCCGCCATACGCAGATAAATTTTATAGGATTGGGGAGTTCGGCAATGCGGTATTGGAGGAAGCAACATCACACCAGCTCCTTATGGAGACCATATGCCTTGCTACCTGGAAGAGATAAGGCAAGGAACAATTGGAGCACAGGATGGACAAGGCTTCGTTCCATTGTAATGTTAAATCCATTGAAATCCCAAATTTGGTAAATCCAAGATTTATGGCAAAAATGGAGAAAATGGGGTAAAATGCGGATTTAACTTACTGTTAGCTTTAACTTTGTGTTTTTAGACATTTAACAATATTTAAATCAAATCTTGTTCAAATCCCCTGCATCCAAACAGCCCCTTGCCCTTGGACATACAAAAGCATAATCCTCAGGGTTAGTTATTCATGCATTTTTTACATTGTAGGGAGAACTCTAAAACCCTGAGCATAACCTTAGGCTTAAAAGTTATTTCCCCAATAAGGGTCACAACGTCATACCTTAGGTAGTATCCTTGGAGGTATAAGATTTAATATTTCCATTGTGAAACTCGGTAACCTACAGGTTCTAGGACATCTCTATTGAATTGATTCTTCTCATGGTCCTTAATTTGATTTCCATGGGTCCTTTCCAAGAGGAAAACCTCCTTGAATTGGATGTAGACCTTTAATTTCATGGTCCTTGGTGGTCAGAACATGACCTCAAGCTAAGAGAGATTCAACTACAAAATTTACCAGTATAAAAACCACTTTCCAGCACCCAACAATGATACAAGCTTCAAACTTCTTTGTCCAGTTGGTCCCTGCGTCCATGTAATGTTTATTCATTCGATGAATCTTAAATAGTTATTAGCATATATTGATCAGTAGGATGCCAAATTGGTCTGCAAACTGATCTCAACTATCAACATATGAAAGTTTGCTGGTATGTTTTCACATGCCTTTAAAACAGCCAGGAACACTAGAGAGGATTGAATGGGCTCATATATGCATGTTGTCACTGATTCTTCTCAACATTCTTCTCTTGGGAGAGATTTTCTAAGTTATTATGAAGATTTTTTTTTTTAATGTCTAACTAAAACAGTGTCAAACAAAACAAATTTCCACAAAAAGATCAAAAAAACATCCCTTTCGTTATGAATACCACACAGAGAAAGTAAAATAAAGTTAAAAAAAAAAAGGATGTTCATATCTATTTTCCTAAAACCTTCAGCAATATTTAACAAAAGCTCAACTATTTCCCTCTCAGTTTCTCCCTAACAAACATCAGCATTCAGCGAATTCAAACACCGCGCTAAGTTTTATTTTTTATTTTTATTTTTTTAGACGATCAAGCAACGAAGAAAAACAAATAAAAGAACCAAATAGTATAACGAACAAGAGCAACCAAAAACATTAAGAAATCCGCCAAAAAAACAAATGAGAAACCCTATAATACGGCGTAAGAAGACGTACGAGAAGGAGGGTAGTTCCCGGCAGTCTCAAACCAGAGCTCCGCCTCCTTGGCTTCCGACGCCAACTCCTTCCTCCCCAATTCGAAATACCGCGGAGCATCGTACTCGTACTCAACATCCACATTGGAGCAATGGCAATCCTTTTCACCCTCAAATTCCAAATCCATTTCCCCTTCCATCGTGTTCCCGAACGACGCGGTGAGAAACAAGAGCAAAACTCCTAAAGCCTTCCTCTTCCCTTTCACACTGATACTATCAAGGCGACGTCACGCGGCACTGAAAGAAAGCCATCGGCGAGAAATCCGCACATAAATGTGGCATATTAGACGACGGGAAACCGAGGGAGGAGTGCAAATGAACAACCAGTTTGAACGGGAGCGGAACGAAAGATGTGTAAAGACAAATAGGTCCAACTTTCCATCGCCCCCGCGCTAGATTTTTGCTCTTTATTTGAACAAAGGGTTAAGGGTATTCTTGGCAATAATGAGACGTACGTGTCTGAGTTCCTGCACTTCCTGTGCTCCTCGGGATCAGGATAGGAGAAGATGTACTCGGCTTAACCGAACCCGACCGCTTCCAAAAACATTTTTGAAAACTTCCCCACAAAAAAACGAACCCGACCGGGCTCGAAAATTTGAGGAAAATGTCTCGCCGGAATAAATTTAATAAAATAAATTTTCACTGCATCCTATGTAAAAAAAATTTAAATGATAACTCTCTATTAGGCCTGTCAACATTTGACACGACCCGGAAATCCGACCCGAGAAATTCGGGTTAGGGTCAACCCGAACCCGAAACGGGTCGGGTTCGGGTTCTGGTTTTTGACCCGTATGGCATTTCGGGTCGGGTTCGGGTCAACCCGGGTAACCCGAAAATGACCCGTTTGACCCGCTTCGGGTTGACCCGGACCCGAAGCGGGTCGGGTTCGGGTCCAGCAAAATGACCCGTTTCCAAAAACGGGTCGGGTTCGGGTTGACCCGTATGAACCCGGGTCAGTTTCGGGTTGAACCCGAACCCGACCCGTGACCCGGTTTTGACAGGCCTACTCTCTATATAATTTGCGATGAAATAAAAAAATATGAAAGTTAATAACTCTACTTCTAACTTATTTTTTAGTATTCCATCAAAGTTAGATCATACTGACTCCAAAGCCAAAACTTATTGAGCTTATTAGCACATAGAAACTGGAAACTTGATGAGTTGACCTAATGCATTGCTAGGCTCGCTCCATTCAATTGATCATTTCATCAATATGAGCCATTGCTTATAAAGGATTTATGAATACATTTGTTAATATAAGTTGATAAGCAAGGATTACCAATTATAATCACTTAGCATAAATATTTAGTTATTCAATTAATGAAAATTATTAACAATTTTCTGCCAAAATCGTAGGGCGGGCAGACGCCGGGTTAACCTGGGCAGTGCAGTCAGCTCATTTCTAACGGGTAAGTCCGAGTCGACTTCAGGTTAATGGGTTGACCTGGTCCTGACTTGTTTTTTCAAACGGGTTGAATTCAAGAACCCAAACCCAAACCATTTGCGAAACAGGTTGATCTAAACCCGAAATTTTAGAGTTGAATTCGTATCAGATTTTCGAGTCGTGTCAAATATTGACACCCCTAACATGAAGCCCTTTATGCTTCATAATCATAAGCCCTTCATCAAAATTAGAACAATCATCACGATCAAACATTAATTTTCATAATTTTCTAAACAATCTTATAATAAAACAAACCAAATTTCTTGTATGATTCTTCATCAAAATTAAAAAAGAGATAAGGCTGATAACAAATAACTTAATAATTGTTATCTATTCCGTATTATCTCCTATGCTCCAAAACAAAACACTACCACCTCAAAAGTAAATCTATAAATACTTTCATTTTCAAAAGCCTAATCAGGCAAACAAACATGACTTCTTCTTTGATGAAGGCTCCATTTGGAACACTTTCTTTGCAGTTTTTAGAAAGTGATAAAAAACTGTTCCAAACGAGAGAAATTATTACGTGCGATCAACGGATGCCGTCCGGAGGCGAATCAAGACGTGCCACATCATCATTTTACTGTGTACTGAGTAACGTGGCGGTGGCGCATCCAAATCCACCTTCTAACAATCAGGTAAATGTACGTAATAATTTCTTCCCAAACAAAATCTAAATGCATAATAAATATAATGCAGAACCTGTCGACTTCTGAATGGAAATTATCTGGCTATGAAAAACAGGCGCCACTGTGCATTAACCTTTTCAACATACAAACAAAAACAAAACAAGAGAAAGGGAAAAAGTCGACTTTGCAATGCACTCAAAGACAAATATGAGCGCCACAGATATAGTAATGATGTCAGAATTTAAAGGATTGAATCCATTATTCAGCCATTACAGATCGCCATTTTGATGACGTTGAGCAAAATGAATAAGTCCAGTCACCTATATGTTGCATTCATTTTGCATAAAGATGTTTACTTTCTTAAGAAATTTGATTTATTCAACAATTTTGAGTCAACTTCGCCTTTGTTTGAATGGCTTTCTTATCTATTCTTATGCTTCGTTTGGAATGGTTTTTTACTACTTCTTAAAATAAATTTTTAGTACATAAATTTTAATTTTTGTGCTAAAAAACTGCTTTAAGAAGCATTGAAAAGCCTTCCCAAACAAATCCTTAAAACAACTTTCTAGCACGAAAATTTTGTATGAAAAAATTGCTTTAAGAAGCAGTAAAAGTCTCGCCCCTAACGAAACCTTCATCTACGATCTGAGACACTTGTGTCTTCAAGTTATGACGGGCCTATAGTCCGAGTCAAGAGCCTCGACTGGTTGAGTAATGATTTGATTATGCCAGCTTGATAAGTCCTGGGGGATACGATGAAGACTTCGACCGAGGCTAGAAGATTTGGCGTCAAGCTAAAGGTGACATAGGCTGCCAGATTTGATTTGGAATGTGCTCTTACCGTCTTTTCATGATTGGGTGACGAATGTTCTAAGTAATAAGAGTAGTAAAAAACTTATTTTAATTAGTTTTATCAAAATAATATTTTTTTATAAGTAACTATACATTTTAAAAAATACAGTTAAAATTTTAAAATACTGAAATTATAACCTTGGACTACATGAGACCATAATTAAATTTTATATCCTTGAATTTTATTGATTGTACATTTCTTTTCCTGTCTTGCTCAACCTTCAATTCTTTTTTCTTTTAAATATTTTATTAGGATATTTACATATGTTATGAATTTTTTTTTATTTAAACATATTTAAGATTTAAATCTTTATATTTATTTATATAACATATAAAATTTAAAACATAAGATTGATGATTAAATAATTTATAATAGAAAGCTGGTTTAGAAATCAATAAAATAACTGTCTTAAACGAAGCTTAAGTCGCCATAATGGACAGTAGTCAAAACTTTATCTGGTTTTTAATGTGTCCTTGCTTGTAAAATATTTGAAAAGTTGTAATCTTTGAGTTCGTTTGAGAACTTGTTGTAGAAAGCAACTTTCTAGCCTATATATTTTCGATGGAATATTTTTTTGTTATTTCATGTACATAATAGGAATTGTAGATTCGCCTCTCTCTCTCTCTCTCCTCTCATAATTTCTCATTGCGTTGGGCCAATGTCTCCAACTATATTTTAGTGAAACCAAAATACACTCCATATCTCAATGTCAAAATTTGTACCTTCAAAATTGAGCAATTTATCTACTATGATTTTATCTTTAATGAATTTATCTAAAGTTTGGGAAATTTTGGGTCAAAATATTTGAACTCAATTTTGATTATGAAGACTTTTATAATAATTAGAATTATTTTGAGCTGCCTGCAATGCATCATTTACAAATTATATTTCTAGTATTTTTATCTTAAAATAAATTCATTGTTTATAAAAATAATCTCAATCAAGTTATGATGTTGCGCCCTAGAATATTCGCAGCGATAGAGAAATATAAACTTTAGCATCGATCTTAACTTTGTACGAAGATCCAACACGCATACAAATAAAAGAGTAGAGTGTAATATTCATAAGAGACACCAAGAGTTTTACTTAGAAAACCTTAAAATGGGAAAAAAATCACGGGGTCTAATCCAATTTGAATGAATCCACTAATATTTGTAGTTGATTACAAATAAGGCTCTTCCTTGTGGAGAGGGCCTTAGCTCGATGTATACATTGTATAGAGCACAATATATATTTGGAGAAAAACATGACAATTGTTCTTGAGAGAGTGTTGGCATATTTGTTTGGTCAATAGGATCATTGTCGATGGGCAACGGCGGATGCATGGAAGGACCATGGTCGACATGTGATGGTGGTCAAAAGGATCGTTGTTGACAGGTGATGTTGGTTAGAAGGACCGTAGTCGGCGGGTGACATGGTCGGTGAGCGACGGTGGTAGGAGAAACCGTAGTTATGGGCGACGGTGGTCGGGAGGGATATAGTCGAGCAATAGTAGTTAGAAAGATCGTAGTCGAGCGATGGTGGTCAAAAGGACCATAGTCGGGCGACGGTGGCTGGATGGACCGTAGTCGAACAATGGTACTAAGACGGATTGTAGTTGGCGAGTGACATGTTCAGCGAGTGACAATGGTCAGAAAGAATTTGGATGGAGGTCGGCTATCGACGGCAAGGTGGAAGTCTAGTGGCATTTAATGACCAGGTGGAAGTCCAACAGTGGCAGGCAACCGCGCAATTCAAGCTTGAAAAAGCAAGAAAAATCCTTTGTTTTTCATCTTTTCCTCCTCCCCTTTGTAAAGAATGAAAGGAGTTTTTATAATTTTTTTAAGAGTGACATAACTAGTAAATAGGAAGAAGATCAAGGGCATATTGAGATTGTTTGGAATGGACGGTCGATATTGACTCCCTTGATCATAGACCTTTTACCGAGTATTTAAATATCTTAATGATGTTAGAAATTGGCGATCTTGGGCTCGTTGGATTCTTCTCGTCGAGCCGCTCAATTTGACTTTAAGCATGTCACATTTAGATATCATTTGATCATCCAATTAATGTTTTGAAGATTCCAAAGAGCTTAAGGCCCTTGATTTGAAGCTTCCAAATAGTTTATGGTCCTTGATTTGGACCCTTTGGGTTTGGATTGGAACAATTTTGGTGAGTTGGGCTTGTCTCTTCGAGATATTCACTTCAACAATAAGTTTATCGAAGTTGGACTTTGGATGACTCCGAATTTAATTTTACAAGTTTCCCATTAAAATTTTCCCTGAGATTGGTGCCTGATCAAGATAATTTTTTGATGATATATCAGTATTGATTAAGCTACCTTGATCCAAAATTTTTGTCATGAGTTCTTCGCCTTTTTCATAACCAAGTTATATTTCTACTTATATGTTTTATGGATGTTGCATTTCTGTCTTTTGTAAATTAAAATTATTACATGGTAGAAAATTTGTGGCATTAGAGTTCCTATTTTAAATCTTAGCTTTGAATAAACATTCTAACACTCACAGAATAAAGTTGTAAGAGATTATGATTTTTTACATCAAAACCCCAAGAATGAGAAAAATTGTGGCCTAGCCCAGTTACAATAATTCACTATATAATAGGAGATATTAGATAACTACCTTCCTCGTAATTGAGGAAGATGAGATTTTAAATAATTGAGAATAATTATTTGATTTTTATTATAGAGGTTATATAAATCATGTGTTCACAAGAGAACAATTAAAATCCAATAATAGGATAAAATGTTGACAACAATAAGCAATGGGATGGTGGTGGTTCTTGGTGGTGGTCGTCATCAATGATGGCTAGAAAAATGCAAAAGAGTTCCTTAGCTTTTTCAGTTCTTGAACCTCCCCTTCATGCACATAATTAGGCCATATTTATAGCATATTTTAGAGAGTAAGTTTGGTAAATTTGTGTAGAATCCAAAACACTCCACTATAAGCCCATATTGAATCCCTTGATTGTAGATACTTTATAAAGTATTTGATTATATTAACGATGCCAACATTAAATGGTCTTAAGTTTTTTAGATTCGTTTCAATGAGCCACTCTATTTGACTATACACACCTAATATATGGAGATTATTTTATTCCTCAATTATTATTTTTAAAGTTTTTAAAATTTGTTTCATGTGCTTTATTGAAACTCATTAGGAGTTAGATTAGATCAAATGTGGTGTCGATGGATTTGTCACGTCATGACGTTTAATTTGACTAAAAGTTTATTGAAATCAAAGTTCAATTGGTCTTGTAATTAATCGCATATATTTTCAATTCAAATATTGCATCGAGATTTGTGTCTACAAAACAATTTTTTCTAAAGATCGTCAAGGGTTTTCTTCAAATTGATTTTATAATGCTAAAATATTCTACATTCTTTCTTTTCCATACATTTTATTCTTGTTTTATATTCATGTTTTTTCCTCAAAATGGAAATTTATAATTTAAAACTAAATTTAATTATTGGTGTGTGCTAAAACATTCACAATGATAGAGTTGGAGATTTTATTGTTTTAATATTTATATTAAGATACACATAAAATAGAAGAGTCTAACAATTATAAGAACTAGAGTTTAAAAAATTGAGAAAAAGGAAAACCCATTTGGTCTAGCTTGTTCAAATGGTTCCAAATACTTATCATTGGTTACAAATGATGTCTTTCCTTGGAGGTAAGCTTTATTTTAGGCTTCGTTTGAGATAGTTTTTGTTCTGTTTTTTAAAATGGCTTTCTAGCACAAAAAATTCAAATTCAAAAAAATTTTGTACTAAAAAGTTATTTTAGAAAGCAAGAAGAACACCGTCCCAAAGGAAGCCTTAATATTGTGAATATACAATGTATAGATCATACATTATGGTTAAAGTCGAAAAAGTTATTGTTAAGATATCATTTGCTTGTTTATTCGGTTGCACTCCTTTTAAAAGAGGAAACTAAAGACCAAGAAACTTATCATGAATCTTGATGTCAACTTAGGAGGCTAAAGTGGTATCGATGGCATGCCTCAATCTTATAGCAACTGGGTGCATTGACATTCTTAATGATAATAAGTGACAAAGCCAGCGGGTGTCCGTGTAGCCATGTGATTTGCAAGTCAATGGATTCTAGTTGGGTTATAGTGATCGAATGATCGTAGTATTGTCATGGTAGTGCAATGGTGATGGTAGAGTGGTGATTATACAGGGGTGGTTCGAAGGCGGTGGTCAGGTGATGTTCTAATAACAACAGTTAGGCGATAGTCAAACAATGTCAATCGGGTGGCGGTCTGACATTGATGATGGCAATCGAGCGGGTTTGCCAATAGTGATTGTCGGACAATAGTGCTCGAATGAAGCTCCAAGATTTTTACAACCTCCAATCTCTCATGAATCTCAAGTCAGTCCAAGCTTCTGATCTTTTTCATGTGTGGACTAGGGTCTATTTATAATACTTTTAGAAAAAATATTTTGACAAATTTAGCCAAAATTGCTTCACAGTCCATCAGATAACTTATATCGAATCATTTGATCATACACTATTTATACATCATCTAAGTACTTTAATGGCACATAATCAAATTATATTGAGTTTATTGGATTCATCTGATCTATCCCTTCATTTTGATTATAACTACGTGAAATTTAAAGTCCATTTAGTCATCCAATTTATATCCCAATTTTTTTTAACTATTTTTTTCAATCTTTTATTTGGACTCATTTGGATTCATATCAGGTGTTGTTTGATTCTTCTTGTCAAGGCGTTCCATTTGACTGTAAGTTTTCTAAAATAGGACTTCAATGATTCTAAATTGAATTATGAAAGTTTTCTTAATATTATTTATTTCATATTCATTAACATTAAATAAATCATACATTTTATAATTAAATTCATAAATATTTTTATGGCATATGAGAAATTTTAATATTCATATGGCAAAATTCAAACAGAGAGATTGTTCAGCTTCACCTCATGCTATACATTAGGTCTGATTTTATAATAAAAACATATATTATGTTATTTCTGACCTAAAATTATTTTATTTTTACTCATATTTTATGATCAAATTGGTAATTTAAAAATTTAAAAGAAAAAAAAAATGGATTGTTATTTTTATGTTACTTATTTGATGTTCTATTTATATTGCTTATGAAAAATTTATATATATGATTAATATTAATATTACATGTCAATTTTTAATTAGAAAACAATTGTTCTTCCATAATTTTCTTTTATATATTATAAAATCTTCTCCAACATTATTTTCATTATCATTCTTAAATATAATTATCACATGCGATTTGAATTAGATTTATTAATTTATTTTACTTATTTAGAAATAATTTATATATTTGCACTATTAAATGTATTTACCATATAAATAACAATCTTTATTTGCAATCTATATTATATTAACTATAATTTATTATTTTTATCTTTGCACTTTGCTTTCACAATCTATCACTATCCAAATTTAGAGCAATTATTGTCATAATTTATTTATTGTATCAAATAATTAATGCTTAATTATGGATTGAAAAATTATAGATTTTTTATTATCTTTGTAAATTGTTTTGTATATTTGTGTAAATTTACTTATAAATGTTAGACATAAATATATGTTTTTTATTCTAGATTTTTTTAAAAAAATTTAATATTAAAAATATTAATGAGTTGATATTAATTGTAATTCAAAATTTCATAATATTATTTTTAAATAAAATTTTATTTAAATAGTAATTCACTTATTCACGTGCAATTAAACTATATTTTTTTCAAATAAGGAGACAAATTCCGATCGACAGTATCATGAGGCATTCCAAATTTCACTTTTTTTTTTTTTAATCTCGGACTGTGATCTCTGCTGAAATTTGAGTGTGGTATTGGGCGAGATTCGAAGAGGTTTTGTTCTAGAAATACCTTTAGCTCAAACGCGATGAATCCGAACTCCGTTGCCCTTCAACTTTCCATGGCCAAAACCTCCACTTTGCTCTTGGTTCGAAGATCGGTCGATCTTTCGCCCTCTTTCTCCGTCGAGAAATTTCATCGCACTAGAGCGAAGGAATGCGCTTTGGAGTTTTCTAGTTCACAATCCAGCCCGCGCAAACGTACGCTGGCGTTTGTTCATCCTTTGCTTTGTTTTTTGTTTTTTTTCTCGTGCTTTCTTTAACTCTGATTTGAGCTCAATAACCGAAAACTTTGCCAGATCTGGTGCAGGGATCCGTCTCTCCGAAGTTCACGAGCCATTTCGAGCTAGAAGATTCAGGGGAAGCTCCGATCACGCCTACCCTGGTACTCCTCTTTAGTTTCTAAATCAAATTTTTTTTCTTAAACTTTGTTTTTTTTAGATTTGATATTTTAGCATACAAATAAAAAATGCCCAATGCAAAATTTATCTGTCCTCTTTTATGCATATTTACGCTCTCTTTAGTACTTGCTGCAGTCTATATCTGTAGACTATTCACGTGTTGATTTTTTGATTGATTCCTTGTTTTCGTCTCTGTATTTAATTTTGCCTCAGAAGTTTAATTCAATTATGATAAGCCCCGATTCTGATCATTTTCCAGTTAGTTTATTGTTTACTTATTTGTTTCAGGATGTTGAACAAAGCAAGTTCGATGATGTTTTGAAAATTTTGAAGAGAGCGAATTCCTTTATCCCCCACATAGTACTGGCAAGTACTGTACTGGCTTTAGTTTATCCACGGTCTTTTACGTGGTTCACAACCAGGTGATTCGTATACTATGTGTGGATGGATTGACGAAAATCTGCACCTAGCACTTGTTCTTCAGTATATATATTTTATCTACAGTACATCTGTTCAAAGTCTTTTTATAAATGCTAAAGTTATGGAGCCAAAATTATAACTTTATCAAATCTTTACCATATTTGATCGAGATTTCCCATTTATTGCACATATTTAATTGAGATTTGAAAAGATGTGATAAATTTTTTTATTACCAATATATTGGCTATTGGAAGTTGTAACAGATTATCTTTATCAAAGAATTTTTCATCAACCTTTGAAGGGATTAACATCTTTTGCTATTGATCAAGAGAGTGGCATTTGATGGACAGGAAAGCAATATGAGTTATTTGCCTCTCCCTAACCAAGAATGTTGCTTTCAACATTTTAAATGAAAAGATCTAGTAGACATGATGAAGGCATTATCAAACATACATGAGAAGCACTCAGTTGCCAATTTCATCTTATGCACAAGTTTTTAATCCCAAAATATTTTATGGGGCATCTATTATTGTGCACATAGAGCGAATTCAACTTCATTAGAATCCAATTAAGCTTTGTGGACATCAACGTTGATGATGAAAATCATGTTTTGAGTTTTCTTTCATTTCTGTATAACAGTTGGAAAGGTGTAATAATGGCCATCAACAGCTCTTATTGATCAAACAAACTAAAGTCAAAAGATGTTAGAGATCTTGTCATCAATCTTGTAATGACGTGAACTGAAAAACCTTGAATATGAGGATTGGAGGAGCGCACGAGACAGCAAGAGTGAGGAATGAGGCACAATCACAATCTTGTACACAGAACATGCTTTAACCGATTGTTGCTATGGATTCACATTTCACCAGGTCAAATATGTCATTGTCGGGTTGACCCAATAATTGAACGGCTTGGAATATCGGATATGGACTTGACCGATATATTAATTGTGTCAGGTTCGGGACAAGTTGAGTCGGGTCATTTATTGACACCCTTTGTCACTTGCCCTCTAACCAGTGGTCTTGCAATCAAATGACATCAGAGGTAAATGGTTATAATTGTGGTCCTCTGACCAGGGTCTCACCATAACATGATACTATAAATTTTGATTATGGCTAGAGCTCGTAAGTTTCCAAATGGATAAAAAGCTCTTGTTGAGTCATATGGTGCTCTTGATAGGACATAAAATCTTATATTAGCTAAAGATTGACTTAACATTAACCTCATATCTATAATGTTATCTTGGACGTAAAATCCATGGCTACTAGCAAGGATCTTTCAGTCAGTTTTGGTTGACTACTTTCTCTGACTAAGTAGATCATTGTCTATGACAACTCGAGACTAAGGAACCATGGTATATTTATCAGGTTCGTCGCCATTCCCCTACCATTAGTTATAGTGGTCAATTTTTCTCTTACCAATTTTATTGCTAATATATTTTAAGCATTAAACTTTTAACGATTAGCCTTAATTGAACGTTTTCTCTTGTTATTGGGAGGGGAATTAATCATAGGAGCTTGTTCCTATGGGAATCCTAGAACGAAGTCATAAGGTTCTTGCGAAATAAGGGCGAAAATTTTGGGTTGTGTTTTATCAGTAACCTAATCTACCTTTTAAAAATTTGATCCGAAAACCACAAAATTCTCTCAGCAAAGCCGTGTCATGAATTTTCAAGCCCATGGATACAATACCATATTCAAACCATCCAACCATATTCTCCGTATAGTCAATTGAAAGTATAGGTGGACATGCACATAAGGATTATTCTCTATGTTTGCTCTTATAACATCCTTTATGATCATAAATCAAATTATAATTCTTATAGAAAATGTTTTTACTTCTAAGATTAATATTTGCCACTTTTTTTACGGGCAATTCTTCTTGATTTAATGAAACATTTTTCAGGTATTATGCGCCAGCGTTGGGTTTTTTGATGTTTGCTGTTGGTGTTAACTCAAGTCCCAAGGATTTTATGCAAGCTATTAGAAGACCGGAAGTTATTGCTGTTGGATATTTTGGACAGTTCATCATAAAGCCTATCCTTGGTTACATTGTTGGCGTTATTGCAGTTTCACTTTTGAATCTTCCTAATTCCTTAGGCGAGGAAATGGTACCTTCTTAAGTTCTTTTTGATATATCATATTCTAATTAGCTAATCCAGATAAAGAATTCATGATTAGGTGCGGGGATCATGCTAGTTTCATGTGTTAGTGGAGCACAGTTGTCAAACTATGCAACTTTTCTGACAGATCCACATATGGCCCCTCTAAGCATTGTCATGACATCTTTGTCAACTGCCACAGCTGTTTTTGTAACTCCTACTCTATCATTGTTGCTCATTGGCAAGAAATTGCCTGTGGATGTGATTGGAATGATGTCCAGTATTATGCAGATAGTTGTTGCACCTATTGCGGCAGGATTGCTTTTGAACAGGTAAATATGGCTAAGCGAAGTTTTTTGGCCTTGCTCGGAGCCTATCATTCATCAGATATCACTGCCTTCTTGTTCACCTTTATTCTCCTGTTTCATGCAAGTACTCCTGTTGATTCATTTTTCTAGGATACTATAGTCAGCATTGGCATATTACTTTCTTATATGTCTTTGGTCTGGAAAATCATTTACTTTTCTTCTACAACTTTCTTGTTCTCTTTTCAATATTCTTAAGCTACTTTCAGAACTATTTTGGCATTTGAAGTCCCTTTTTTTCATGCTCGAATATTTGATATTTCCAGTTCTTTCTGGCCTCCTTTCCTATAGGTTTCTTAGTTAAGTGACATTGCAGAACTCCTTTTTTTTACACTGATGAAAGTAAACATTTTATAATTTCTTTTTTGAAAAGTATAAGCATTTTATAATGTATTATCATTTAATTTGCTAGCCTTTGCTTTGGAATTTACCAATGGACTGTTAAATTTTTCATTGGCTTGCTTATCTGCAGGTTTCTTCCCAGTGTTTGTGCAGCTATTCAACCCTTTCTTCCACCTCTTTCTGTTTTAGTGACAGCCCTTTGTGTTGGTTCTCCCTTGGCAATAAACATAAATGCAGTCATCTCTCCTTTTGGAGTAGCAGTTTTGCTTCTCATTTTTGGATTTCATGCATCTGCTTTTATAGCTGGATATGGCCTTTCTGGTTTGGTATTCCACAAGGATGATGATGTAAAAGCACTTCAACGTACCATTTCATATGAGACAGGTCTTAATCTACTTCAGTATAATTCTTTTAGCTTGAGGATTAGCAATTTTATGCCTGATCTGATCTAAACCTTTTAGGGATGCAAAGCAGTCTTCTAGCCCTTGCACTTGCCAACAGATTTTTCCAGGATCCGCTAGTAGGGGTTCCTCCTGCCATATCTGTGAGTAAAAAGACTCTTTATCACGAATCCTCAGCTAAAAAGTCTCAAAATCGTTTCACGACTAATTCATATGTTGCAAATTCAACCTCAAATTATAACATTTCTTAAATTTAGTTCCTCAACTATAACAAATTTATCTCGAATAATCCCTTTGGAGCTATATTGGGATTAATTTTGTATAATGGAGGAACTAAATTATGGTCAATTTCTATTCAAGGGTAATTCAAGATCAATTTTGTATGGTCGAAAGGCTGAATTGGAGGAATGTGAAACTTTAGAGCTAATTGGGTGCATATGAATAGTCGGGGAACTATTTTGAAAACTTTTCACCAAATCTTTAGGAAGCCTTTCGACTATATTCACTCCTACTTTTTATTTTTACAAGATGAATCCCAATTTGAACAATTTTAGTATCTATGTTGAAAATTGTTTGAAGAAGGTACCTTTTTTCATTTATTTTATGGGTGGGAATGAGGCGATTAATTTTTCATCATAAGTAAAACTCTTGCTTGGAACAAATAACCGTCTTTTCTCAATGGCAGTTATTTCTGCTTAATATTCTCATGCATAACCAAATTTGAAGTTTCCGACAACTGGAAAATTACATGAGTAATTGATGGGAACATCAGATTTCGACACGTGTACCATCGCCGACGGCGTAGATCGATGGCTACGATCCAGAGCCTCTACTTCTGAGTTATTTACAGCTTATGTCATGTGTACTTCTTTAGTTTTCCTAGTTTGCCCCTGAGGGCATTGTTCTACTTATGTAGCCCAGAGGGCGTTTATGTCTTTTCATTTTCTTTTATTTGAGCCTCCTTATATGAGGCATGATGCATTGTAAGTTTTTTTAGTTTTTGGTTGAATGAAAATTATCCCCTTGTTCTCTTTGTGAATGCATTTCCCTTTGATCTCTTAGTGAGTTCAAAAGAGAGAACTAGATCTCTTAGTGAGTTCTAGAATTAGTCCAAGCTTATTGTGTGGAAGTAGAGTCGTGAAGAAATCTCGAGGTAAGAGGTTCCACAGTCAGAGAAAATCGCAGTTTTCTTATGTTTTTCCCTCCCCTCCCTAGTGCCGCCGACCCCCTTGGGACCTAACCAGGCCGCCGGCTTCACAGCCCAGCCCGCTCCCTGCAAGTTTCCCCGCCGGCCTGCCAAACCCCACCCGCCGGCCTGCCCAGCTCCACTCGCCGACCCCTCCTCCGGCCAGCAACCGCCGGCCCACCCTCAGCCACCGGCTCCTTTCCACATTGTCGCCGCCTCCTTTTCTCCCTCCCCTGTCAATTTTCAAATTCTGAAGTTTTGGAGTTCTATGGCCATTAAATGTTTCCTAAATTGCTCCATTGATTATTGCAATCCAATAAATTAGAATTGAGTTTGAATTCGAAATTCAAATCCAATTCAATTAATTGCTTTAATTAAGAAACCTCCTATTACTATTAAAACTGAAATTTTAATTTCAGATTTTGCTTAAATTCTGAAATTGATTTTATGGTCCCCACCCGCCTAAATTAAACTCCTCCCTCTTTTCTCTCTATGGCCGGCCCCTTCATTGGGCCCTTTTCTCTCTCCTAATCACCTCATTAATCCCACAAAATCAGCCCCCAATTCCCTCCCTTGGCCGCCCATAATTCCCCTTAGATTTAATTTGGATTTCAAATTAAATCCATCCAATTAACCTCTCCAAAATTAAATTTTCTGCAGAAATTCCTGCACACTTATTTGGATTCCGACCTTTGCCAAACCTCTCTAACCCACCTATTCTTTGCCGTTTCTCCTCCCACGCCCGAGCCACTTCTCTCCTCCACTTGAAAACGTCTCGCGGCGACCGCTCACTCTTGCCGTCAAGAATGTATGGAGGAACCCGAATGGAACTTCGGGTTTGATTATGACAACCGCGGAAGGGTCAATATTCTCCGGTCACCTTTCTTCGACATCGGCTTCGACTTTGACGACACTGTCTAGGAATACTTGGATCGGATTCTACCACCACTAGTGGAGTCCATCGACGACCACTTCTCGGTCTGCACGTGGATCATTGAAGGCCGTCCACCCACTCCTCCGAATCCGGCTCCCTCCCCGGCGACAAGTCCTCTCAAGATCACTTGCCTATTAGTAGCGTCGCTAAGCCTACTTACGGTCCTATTCCGCTAGCCACCACTATAAACATGAGTGACGGATCTTAAGGTGAAGGATTTAAATTTTAAATTTGGGGCTTTGTTATTCTTAGCCATTTGCACTGCTTGAATTATTGATGTTATTTTGAAAGTCTTCTAATCTCTAAATGTGATTTCTTGTCATTACTTAATTTATCGTCATCTAATTCATGAACTCAACTTGATTAAGCAAAGAGTTTTGGTAGCAAGTTTTGAATCAATACTTCTATTAATTTTCTATGTGCAATTCACAATTCCTAGCATGATTGATTCACATCAGTAATGTTCTAGAATTGGCTTATGGTACGATATATGTAATAGATTGCCACACAATTTGATTATCTTTACATCTTTAGCATTATTCAAACTATTTTGGGATTGGTTGAATATATTAGGAATTAAATTTATGTTTCATAAATGATTTTGCATAATTTCTGTCCATGTGACTTTCTCTATCTCCTTTTTTATTAGTCCTTTGACAGTAGTTTTACCTTTCCATTTTGTTGATTCATGTTCTTCCTTTTGTTCTACACTCAAGGTACTTAGTCTTTTTTTTTTTCTCCATGGATACTATTTTGGGATTGGTTGAATATATTAGGAATTAAATTTATGTTTCATAAATGATTTTGCATAATTTCTGTCCATGTGACTTTCTCTATCTCCTTTTTTATTAGTCCTTTGACAGTAGTTTTAGCTTTCCATTTTGTTGATGCATGTTCTGCCTTTTGTTCTACACTCAAGGTACTTAGTCTTTTTTTTTTCTCGATAGGTACTATTTCCACTTTCTTCTAGCATATTAATTTATAATCTATTTTTTCTAGATTTGTCACATCTTTCTTAACATTTTTACTTTCAGTACTTAATTTGTCTATTAATAATTTTTTTTACCTTTCATTACTCTTATCCATATTGTTAGTTGTTATAGTCCTTACACTTAAAGATGTTATTTATTTTATGACTTGAGTTAGATATTTATTATGGGAATTCATAGTTTTTATTCATGTACTGTCTCCTTATTATTGAGTAAATTCTCCTTTATTGTGTTTTCTTTATCGCTATCTTCTCTTTCCTTTATATTGGCATGTTTGTACTGTCTTCATGATTGATGAAGTAAAGATTTAATATTTTTATATTTTCTAACATGATATCTGAGTATAATCGGAGTATAATCTTGATCGGTGAGGGATGGAGTGATAAGTTTGTTCTTAAGTTTGATTGGGAGTGATATTTGAGATGCTTCTCTAGAGAGTTTGATTGTTTTTGTTTCTCCTTTTTCAAAAAATTTCTTATTATTAAGATTTTTTTTTTGAGGTCTTGTTAAAATTGGTGGCTGCTGTGAATGAGTTTATAGTTTTTTATTAGAAATTAGAATGGAAGATTTTAATGTTGAATAGAAGATGGGTTATTCCTTGTTAAAAAAATATCTTCACTTGATAATTGGTGGTTGTCAGGAAGTAGAAGGGAAGACTTTGATGTTTGAATAAAGAGTTATTTGGTGAGGAGAAATATGATCATGATTCATGGGGTTGAAGATAAAGAGGATTATGATGACAATGAAAACTTAGATGATGAAGACTATGTTTTATTGAATAAGTTTGTAGCAGTAATAATTGTATGAGCATTATTGTAGTTTATTACAAGATGAGGTTGCCTTTCTTCTTCTTTTTTCCTATAGATTATAGATTTATTTACCTAGTCACATCCACTTCTATGTCTTCACTTTTTGGTAGGTAAACTTTTGATATTTCTTGCAGTTGCATCGTATGTTTGTGGGAAATTGTTAGAATTATTAGATCTATTACGTTTAAAGATATTGCCGTATCAATATTCACATGTACTTAATATTTTTTACAATATTCTATATTATTTATTAGTGTAATATATGTTCATTATTGAGCACATTCTCTTTTATTAACAAAGTAAAGATATAGCCTTTTATTTTTCTAACATATAGCACAACTGTTCAAAGTATAATTTTATAAAATTTATTTCAAAACATATATTTTTTATCATATAATACTTCTCTACCATTTCTCTGTCGATTGTAGCAGCGTTTTGAAGTAAATGCATTATCAAATCTCTTCTGCTCAATGCGTCTTTTCTTGGATTATAACTTGTCTTAAAAAAAATTGCAGGTAGTTCTGATGTCTCTAATGGGATTTGCACTAGTCCTATTGTGGTCCAAGAAGCCATCGCAGCATTAGTATGAAAAGTTGTCTTCAACATGTCTAAGGCTATGAATCCTGGTAATTAAACCGCTTTTGTAAATCTTTTTTTTTTTTTTTTTTTTGTGCTGTTGTAAACACAATAATAGATATTGATGTAGATTATATTTCGGCTCGGATTTAGATTGCAGAGAATAACGGTAATGTGTATTAGTCTTAATTGAGAATTAAATTCTGGATTTTTGCAAACTCTGAGATATAAATTGGATAAAGTGTCTTCACTATTCTATTCTTTGTGATTTATGTCATTATTATTCTGTGGAATATTCTATAGAAGTTAAGGCCAATTATGCCTTCGTTATTTAGATTTTGCTAGTTTATTAATTTTTTTAAAAAACATAATGGTACTTCATTTTAAGGTATGATGAGGACATCCGACCGTGAAAACTTTATCAGAGAAGAGGTCGAAGATCTGCGATCCTTATTGGACCACTTTATTTTTGAATTATTATTTGTATTTAATTTATTTATAATTTTTCTGTTTTTACCCTCACTTGAGGGATTAGGCTTATGTGACCCCAGGGGGTACTTTCATCTTTAGAGTTGTTATTATACTTTGGCTATTTATAGTCTCTTCCTCCTCTTTGGAGGAGGATGATGATTAAAATTTCAACGCTTGTGTTCTTGGTGAGTTCTTGTGAGAGCATGTTTAAAATCCCTAGGTGAGGGTAGAACATCACTCATCAGTCGCAGGAAGCGTTCGGGCTCGTGGTTTACCTTCCCCTCTCATTCATCAGGTCAATTTCCTCCTAGCCGCCACCCCTTCTTTTCCCCTAGTTGACGACCATCTAATAACCCCTCCTTTAGTAGATCTCCACCCTATAAACGTCGACTCCCCTTCCCTCCACCCTCCTAACCACCGCTGGCCAGCCACCACCTACAGGTCCATCGGCCTCCTTCCCTATCTCCCTCCCTAGCCGCTGGCCACCATCCTTCCCCTTGACCCAAAACTTCACATCTCCTCTATTATTACTTTCCAAATTTAGCTCATAGTAATTTTGGAAATGATAATGTTACGCCGGCCCAGGAGGGGCCGGCTGGACCGGTCCAACCCGGACCGGTCCACTGTTACTCCAGGCGGAGAAAACAGGGGGCGGGCGGAGCGTGAGGTCCACGTGAGCGCTTGGGGGGAGGTTTAGGAGGGAAATTTTGAATGTGAGGGCTGTTTTAGGAAGTTTATTATTATCCTTTATGATTAATTTTGTATAAGGAGGAGTTTAGGGGGAAATTTGGGTTATCTTGAATTTGAATTGTTTTGAGATCTAGGTTTTGGTGTCTTGGGCTCTTGGCTTCGCCGGAGATCTTTTGGAGAGTTTTTCCTTCCTCTCGAATTGAAGGAAGCTGTATCTTGCAAGTGCTTTTCATCCGTTATCGAAATAAAAGTGTTTGCAGTGTTTTTCCTACGTTTTCTCCTACGTTTCCTCTCAGATTTTCGTGCAGTTGGCTGTTTTTCTGCTGTGGACAGCAGTTTTTCCTTTGGATCCTCTTGGTTTTGGTGTGAAACACTTGGAAATCCAAGTGTTTCCTATCAGATAAACTCAAATTTCAAATCATTTTTTAAATTTGAATTTTCATCCTTAAATCAAGATGAGTTATATTAGGAAAGCTCCTCCAATCAAGTCAAATTGAATTTGAATCTCCCTTAATGCTTGTCTAAATTAGAATGCCAATTAAGACAATAAATAATTCTTTTTTATATAAATGCTAGAATTAATTTCAGAATTTTGAAATTGATTCCCTCCCTTTTTCAAACCCAAAATCTGGACTTAAAATCCCTCCCCTTTCTCCTCCTCTCTATGGCTAGCCATTACCCCATCCCCTCCCACTTAAGCTTATTCTTCCAGAGATTACAGCACCTTACTGTCCAAAGATTCCAACTTGAGCAGCCTGCTGCCCCGCTGTCTAGAGCCTCCTTGTTTGCTGTCCAGAAATTCCAGCACCCAGTAGCTTGTTGTCATGTTGTCCATGACATTTAATTTGGCTGTCCAGACGTCTCAACATGCCTTCACTTGTTGTATTGCCATCCAGAATAAGCTATTTTGCTGTCCAGACTTGTGAGAAGATATCTTATTGTTGTCCTTCTTCATAAGCAACCCAAACACCACCATCGTGGCTTCGTATCTTCCTTGCGGGTCTACCTCGAGTTTAGAAGGTTGGTAAATGTGAACTCTCTCCCGAACCTTCATCTTCTCAATTCCTCCTCAATTGTGGCATCATTTGAGTAGTAAAAGCTTTTCCGCTTAGCTCCTTACTTGACCTGAAATCATAAAATTTATATGAGTCAAAAAACCTAGCAAGAAATCAAACTCACTAAAGTTTTCAACACAAGGCTAGAAGAATTAATATACATACTCAGTTCAGTTAATAAGATCATTTTCATCAATGATCAATTATCATTTGTAAAGCACAAGATGATCAATAATAAAAGTAGGAAAATCATTACAATAAATTTAGGAATCAATAACAAGAATGAGAATCATTAAATCAATAAAATAATGGTATTATAATCATTCAAGCATCAGTTAAAAGAATCATAAGCACACATTTGTAAATATTATCAATCTTATCCTCTTACATACATTCTATTAATTATATGTAATCAGTACTTGTATCCATTTATATTTTATCTATGTACACATATTATTATATTTATTAATGCTATCAGTATATGCATGCATCAATAAATGGTTCATCAAGACAAGATGTTTAGCTTTAATAGTGTTTTCATTCTTTCATATGTTATTTCGTTATATCATTATCTTTCATCTTTTATCATTATTATCATAGGTGGCTTTCAATAATCATTAAAGAGTCATCACCCTCTGTCTGTCAACATAATTCGATCATCTGTTATAAGCTACGACCGGGATAACACAATAAATCGTCTTTAAATAAAAGCCCTGTCGGCACATCCTTCTGCACAGGGTATGGTATTATGGTTTAACAATCAACTCATTTTATTGTGTTAATAGTCAGGTTTTCTTGCTTATGCTAATGTCACAATCAAAATGCAATATGAAATAGTCAAATCTGTTCAATATAAGAAAGTCTATATAATATCAATAATTTTAGAAAATCACAACCTTAATTCTACTCGGTGAAATTCAATGATGTTACTATCAAAATATCCACAATGTTCATATTTATTATATATTAAATATTATATGATAAATCTCAATAAATTATCAGAAAATGTATTTTTATCGATTTAGGAGAGAAAAAAATCATCAAACTTAAAATTATTGAAAACTAAAATGAGATTTAAAGTTGTGAATGGCCCGAGGCAGCTTGTTTCTACTAGCATTCTCATAAGAATTAATATGCAATATGAATCATTGCCCTAGGCTTGGAACATTTTTATTATTATTTTGATTTTCAAATTACAACTATAATTTTTATTTGATAATTATTTTTTATTGTTTAAAAAAAAAATTATACTAATAAGCTGTTTAGCTTTAACAAGTTTTTTTCTCTAAATACAAAGCAGTCCCAAATGAAGCTTTAAACTTCCAAATCTATATATAAATAAGCACTCTTTCAACGCTCAAACTCATCATTAATGAGTGTATTAAGGGAATCCACGTGAGCCAGTTTGCGATGGCATTATCATAATTCACCCGGGTGATCCTCTTATTACCTTAAATTATTATTTTGTCCTCTTCTAATAGCTTAAGGTTTCTTCTGGTTTATCTAAAGGGCATCTCCAACGAAGAACTTAATTTTTCACGGTAAAATACAGCAAAACTTCAAAATGTTGTGGTGCTGCTCCAATCGAACTCCATTTTAAGTGCTTCTACGAAGGTAACGATCCTTCTCCCTTTCGCGCGTTTTTTTGGTTGAGAGAGCAAAATAGCGTAGGTGAATAGTGCAACACCAATATTGGCGTCACACTGTTCATCCGCAAGTAAATGGCGGAAGATTTGGCGTTCGGCTGGAGCGACCAAACGACACCATACACACGTTTGACGTTCGGTTGGAGATGCTCTAATAGGGAGATTTTCTCTTAACTTCTATTTTATTGGGTTGAGTACACTTGTGTATTTTGTAGTCATTGTCTGACTTCTTCTGTATGTCATTTGTGAATGAATTTATACATCAAGAATAAAATTGAATTTGATCTCCTGAAAGTCAGGGTACATAGGCAGTACCATAGTGCAGTTGATTTATATGTTAGCCTATAAATCGGATCCTTAAGAAGCTCATTTTTTTCAATAAGAAAATATTAGGATTCAATCCATGAAGTTATAACGTTTAATTTGTATGTTTCTAAGGTCAAGTTGTTTATATGAGAGGTAATTAAGGTTTTATTTGAGATGATTTTTTAAGAAGTAATAAAAAAATCATCTCAAACGAAGGCTTTATTTGGGATGACTTTTTTTCTGCTTCTTAAAACAATTTTTTAGTATAAGAATTTTAATTTTTATACTAAAAAGTTGTTTTATGAAGCAGTAAAAAGCCATACCAAATGAAGCCTATGTTTCATTGTAGTCAAAGATCTCATAGAGATAAAGGTAGAATTATTACAGAAATTTATTCAATATATTAATCTTGAAGATATCCCAGTGATGTAAAGTCATATTGTTGTGAGAACTCCAGTTGAAAAGGAGAGGGATGATCAGACCAAAATAGGAGGACTACATAGAAACCAATTAGATCTCCCCATTCCAAGAGATCCATTCATACATCATGACTATCATGAACTCAAATTGTTCTAACGCTTTCTACAATCAATTAGCCATCCATGGTTAAGGCTTCCTTTGGGAAGGTTTTTTTATTGCTTCTTAAAATAAATTTTTATATTAAAATTTTATTTTAAGAATTAATAAAAAAGTCGTCCCAAACGAAGCCTAAGGCTTTGTTTGAAACGGCTTTCTTACTGCTTCTTAAAATAGCTTTCTATTATAAAAATTTTAATTTTTGTATTAAAAAGTTGCTTTAAAAAACAGTAAGAAAGTCGTCGTCCCAAACGAAACCCAAGTTGAATCTATGCTACTATAATCACAATCACAATATTAATGATCATCAATACATAAATCAATAAACTAATCCAATAAGAGCATTAGAAAGAGTACTTTGTCGAGTGACATTCGAACAAATAACATGTCACATCATATCAAATTAATCCAAGCATAATCAAGATTGTTGAAGTGGAGGAATGCATCGGGCTTGTTGAGTGATAGAAAAGTTTCCCTCAAACTTAAGGAAAAATTCTATAAGATGGTGATGAGACCTGTAATGCTTTATGGTGTAGAATGTTGGCCATTAAAAGAGAAGCATAATACTAAATTAAGTGTTGTAGAGATGAGGATGCTCATGTGGATAAGTGTTTTATCCTTAGAGACATGATACAAAATGAGTATATACGTGAAAAGATTGGAGTAGCTCCAGTGGAAGATAAAATTAGAGAGAGTTGCCTTAGATGGTTTGGTCACACAAAACAACGGCTTTCTGATGACCCAATTAGGAAAGTAGAGGTATTAAATTTAACTTATGTTAAGAAAAATATATGTAGAACTAAAAAGACTTGATTTGAAAATATTAGAAGTGATATTTCTTTATTAGATTTAAACGAGAATTTGAATTTTGACAGGACAGTGGAGGAAAATGATTCATGTAGCCGACCCCATGTAGTGGGACAAAGTCTTGATATTGTTATTGTTGTATAATCAAGATTGTCATTGTGCATGAAGAAATCACCTAAAGGACTAGCCTTAATGCAGCACTAGAACTCTATGTTGATTTCAATAAATTGAGATACTCCTCTCAATTTCTCGCTCTCCCATAACTTTACTTGATATTTTATGTTGGTGATTTCCTTCATTCTAAGTGGTGCACACTCCCTAATAGTTGAACTCTCTTACATTTTGATAAAAATATTGTTACTATTCATAATAATTTTATAATCATTGATGAAATTTTGTTAAGAAATAGTGCTACATTTTTATGATTTTTTTTTTTAATGTACCCATGCCTTGATTAAGTCAATGATGTTGATATGCAACAACATTTCATTTGGGATTAGGATGTTTATTGCTCATAATAATTATAATGAAATGCTATTGTTGCTGGCTGTGCATGCCTTGACATGTATGACAGCAATAGACAAGATGGGGAGGAATGTTCTCGAGTATATCCATATGAGAGAAAAAAAAAATGTGTGGATTTGGATTTAAAGATGATGAGTTATCATGATCATTAATAATCCATCATAACTTATGAGTCTATATTGGATTCTAAAATATCCCAAATTTTTAAAAAGTTGACTCTTGCCTAACTTATAAAGGCTTGGTGCATGCTTCTACACTATTATGGGGGCACCATTATTCAAATAAATTACTTTATTTCAAATTTTAATGGCTCTTAAATGTTTTTGATAAATTTTTTTATGAGTTCTAAACATTTAAATTATACTTTCAAATGTATTCCAATGTAACAATTATTTGAAACTTGATATATATGGGAGATGCTTGAACTCTTCGATAAAGTTTGAGCTTGATGAACGTGCTCATGAACCTACTCGAGGTTGATAATTATATTATCAAGCTCTACAATGCTAACAAATGGACATTTACAATTCATCGAGGTTTTTATTTTATTAAGGCATGTCCTACATATATTAAGTTCTTATAGACACAAATTGGCTTGGCGAGTTGATGAGCCAATTTAAATAGTTCAAACTATAATTCATTTATAACTCAAGCCTAGCTCAGGAGCTTGTTAAACCTAGCACACTAGTCCATTGGATCTCTAAACATAGCTCATTAACTCATTAGTATATATGTTGAACTCGAGCTAACTCAATTCACTTAAACCCCTAATATTTGACATACATGTATGTTGAATACAAGACTCATCATATGCTTTGCCACATACACCATACTTTATAGACAAATAAAAGGATATTGAAGATGGCAACAAACTAAGGCTTCTTTCGTGATAGTTTTCTGGTTATTTTCTAAAGCTTTGTTTGGGGCTGCTTTCAAACTGCTTCTTAAAGCAACTTTTTAGGTTAAAATTTAAAATTTTTGTACTAGAAAGCTGGTTTAGGAAACAACGACAAAGCCGTCCCAAACGAAGCATAAATCAACTTTTTAATAAAAAAAATTCTCGAAAGCAGCTAAAAAATAATGTCCTAAATCTATCTCAAATGAAGTCTAAATTGTTCCATTGAGACTGTGCCTGCCTGTGAAGAAATCCACTAAAAAGGAGTGACTCTGGTATATGTCAAAGGCGTATTATTATTGTAGAAATTAAGATCACAATCAAAGAAACAGCACTATGAGCACTAAAAGAGTTACTGTGAGAGATGGAATAATTTCATTTATCAGTTGACCATACATTTAATGGTGCATGAAAGAGTAAGTGGTACTAGTCTTCTTCATGCTCCATCCCTTGCCATTTATTTCCAATATGAGCTATCAAAATGATGGTTGTTTTGGTGATGTAGCGTTTGATATGTTAGTTTTTAGTGATGTGGATTGAAAGACTTGTCATGACAAAATTGGATAGAGATGAAATGATCTCTCAAAGGATTTCACAAAAAAAGATGCCAATATGTTGTGAAAGTTTGGATTTTTTTTTATAAATATTTTACTTTACATGATTTTTAAAATATTTGATGGGTTATAGTTTTGACTTGGTGAGAAATAAATGCTGAAAGGCATCATTATATAAAAGCATGGAGAAGACCAACCATTTTGTAGTAAAAATAAATAAAAATATAAGATAATATTAATTTTTTTTTTAATAAAAATAATTTTGTAGTACAATATATATAGTATAAAAATGTTTTTTTTTATTTTTAATTAATCTACTATTCTAATCAGGGGCAGAACCCCCTTTAGGTCAGGGGACAATTGCCTCCCCTAAAAATAAATAAATAAATAAATTTTTGTTATATTATTCTTTAGATAATTTATCTCCCTTAATCTATTTTTTAGTCTTTATTACAAGAATTTTTTGACAGTTGCCCCCTTAAAAGTTTTAAAATACTATGATCTTTAGACAATTGCCCCCAGCAAATAGCAATTAGGTCGAACTCCATCAGGGGGCGCTGTCCCCTTGGACTCTGATATATCTTTTAAGTGTACGATGATCAAGGATATGAACAAATAGGGGTTGCTATTGACCTATTTTCTTGTAGTGAAGGATCGAGCCAAATTCGAAGCAACACCCCCTGAAAATTAAGACTGATTCCGCCCCTGATTCTAATTACTTGCCTTACACTTGTAATATAAAAATACATCAAGATGTATTTTTCTTTTTCTGGGTGGACAGGCCATCATAACCATCACCATGCAGATTTCAACTTCTTATTGTTTATTGGCATCCACATAATCCCTCTTTCTCGCTCTCCAAAGTCGAACCAATCATTATTTCAATGCTAATGGGATCGAGAGGCAATCTAACAACAAACTGGGATAACTTTTAGAGAGAGAGAGAGAGAGAGAGAGATTCCTCTGGGCCATAATTCCAAGTGTGCTTCTTTCCTTGTTTGTGTGCATGAATGATTACATAGTAGAACACGCTGAGCTTCTTACCTCAGCGATATATATCTCTCTCTATAAAATGCAATGCATTGAACCTACTCTTCTTCAAACTATCCAATCTTTTCAATACTTCTCTTCATTGCTCTCTTTCATTCCTGAAACAAAGAAGAAGAAGATGATGATGATGACTTGACATCCTTTAATAGCTGGCCATCTACCTCTCTCCCTAAAATGTTCCTCAAGAAGGCAAAAGTCTTTCGCTTGATCAACTCAAGGGCAAGGCCAAGTACAGGGAGGAGAAAAAGGTACGAATTTGGTTTGGCTTTGTATCTGCTTCAACATCAACAAAAAGTTGATGTAAAGCACTGAAAATGTTTTTAAAAAAGAAAATTTTGATCCTTCCTCTTAATTCTATCTGTTCTATTAACTAATGGAATAACACAACCTTCAGACTGAAGAAGAGATGCCAAACTTGGGAGGAAGAAGAGATGAAGATTGTGAACAAAATACTCTACTTTGAGAATAAATGGATAATGGAGGAGAACAAGCGGCTGAGGGAGAGAGCATTATTTCTCAGTGAAGAGAACAATGCCCTTCTTGCTCATCTTCAAACCGCTAAGAAACCCAGCAACTTTTCTTCCCTTCTTTGAGCTTTTTGTTTAGGGTTTAGGGTTCTTGTTTCTTTAGAACATTTGCTGAATTAAATGCTTGTATCGGCGCTGCTTCCATTATGTGTACCAAAACTTACAGTTTGATGTACAGAATAATTTACTGGTTTGCAGTATTTCTTGCTTGTTTGGGGTCTTAAAGCATTTTTTTCTTCTTGTGATGTTGGATTTGTCATCACAGCTTGTATGAATACTCCTTCGCTAGTGGCTCTATGTAGTGGGATAAAGGCTTATTGTTGTTGCTCCTGTTGTTATTGTTGTTGCTATTGCTCCTTCGTTCGTGGCGATGCCAGTCTAAGCATACGCAATTATGATGATTATCATATTAGTTTAAAATTTTTTTTAATAAAAAATTACTTTAAAAAATAGTAAGAAAGCTGTTGCAAACGAAGCCTTAGTAATGCTATATGAAATAATGGAAAAGTAGAATATCACATGATTTAAATTATTTATTCTTCTTTATCTATAATTATTCTATTATAGTATTATTTATAAAATAGGCATATGTTTAGTTTTCAAAAACTTGATTTAGTTAATTGGTTACAAGACCTTATATGATATTTTGAAAATATTTTGGCTTTGAAAATAAATGCTTTTACAATATTTAGATAGTTTAGGTTTAATTTGTAAATCACTCTCATTTTCAAATTTAATTACAATTATTAGTCCAAATTCATTGGTATGATCATGGAAATCTAGAGCACTCTTGAGCTCATGGGATTAATGACTCTTTTGATCTTTTTATGATAGTAAAAACATCCCATAAGAAAACATAGTGTAAACTATAATTTCTTACAACTCCTTGAAAATTTTGTTATGCAAAATTGTTTTTGAGAAAGCATAATTAAAATTGTAAAAGAAAAAATTTTAAATCAATATTAGAAAAACGTAAATCAGCTTAAATAAACCGGCACTTAATCTATACTTTTTAGGGGTGTGAACGAGTCGTGCTAAGCTTAAGTCACTCCTGGCTTAAGCTTGAACTTGATTAATTAATTTAGTTCAAGCTTGAGCTTAATCTGACTTATCTATTATGAAAGAGATTAAAAAAATCTATTTCAAACAATTGTTATAGTAAAAGTATTAAAAATTAGAAATTAGAAGAAAAATATTAAGATTTCACTTGTTATAAAAAAAGTGATTTATAAATTTCGAATATATATATATATGTAGAGATAGACCTAAAAAGATTTGGCTATAAATAATTAAAAATGAATTATTTTTTATTAAATATAAATGAGAATTTGACTCTTAATGGGATACAATGGAGAAAAAATATTTATATAACCGGCCCCACATATTAGGATAAATTAAAATTTGATTTGTTGTTGTTGTAAATATTTGTAATAAATTTGTACGTAAAACTCTTTGAATGCTAATATATTTTAAATGTATTGTACAATAATATATATTTTTTTTAAATGAGTCAGCTTTAGGTAATAAGTCGAGTTAGGGTTTGCTGAAGTTTGTCTTATCAGCTCATCGAGCCAGGCTCATGAACCATTTCTTATGCCAAGCCCAAACCGACTCACAAGCTGATTTAACGTACACCCTTGACCCATCCTCAAGATCAAAACCTGCAACCGAAAGCAGTAACATTTTGAGCAATATTAAAATGTTACAAATACGTAACTTGCATTGGTCTGTTGGCTGGGAGCTTTGGCTACCAAGTAAAAGGTTTTGAATTCGAGTCTTATGTATGAAAGTGTGTGTGAGTTTGCGTTAATTGACCTAAATGTCCCAATATTAAAAGGTTAAAAATACCATAAAAGCTGATCCCCACGCCATGACAAGGTAACAGAACCTAATATAATTAGGTTAAAAAGCTACCATCTTCAGCAGCAGAAGTCTTTGAGACTCTTGAGTAGCAATAGAAACTGGAGATCCATTCCTCAAAAAAGCCATCTAATTGTACAGTACTGAAGCCATAAGCAGCTTAAACCAACGTGGTAGGGAGATTCGGTCCACCGCCCCTCACCTGTTTTTTTCCTGCTGCTCTCTGTCCTTTGTAATCCATTGCATCTCTATTCATCATGAAACTATAGGAAGTTAGGAAGATGGTTTGGTTGCAGAAAAAAAGATATGATGAAAGAATCAGTAAAGTCTTTTCTTTTTTCATTTTTTGTAGTTTTACAGTCTGCAACTAACAGTAAGATGTGAGCATTTCAGCTGAATAATCGATGTCTTTCATAATAACAATGAGACTTTCTTTTCCTTCATCTATATGAGCTCATTTAGCATTGATCAATAGCTTGAAAGAAAGGAGGCAATGTATGAGATTTGACAAGAGGCGTTGTAGCGAAGGATTCGTTTGGGACGGATTTTTTTACGACTTCTTAAAGTAATTTTCGAGTACAAAAATTTTAACTTTTGTACTAAAAAGATATTTTAAGAAGCAGAAAGAAAGCCATCACAAACGAAGTCTAAACGATGAGATCATTTCAAGAACTTTTTTTTTTTATAAATTTGATTAGAAGATCATAAGTGCTTAATGTTGGAGAAAGAACAAGATTTCAGTTAACAATATGATGGAATTGAACCTCATAAAATTGACTATATATATTATTTATTTGAACAAAATTGAGTTATTACTTAGTATGAGAAGGAGATATGTGATTAACAGTACTGATTAATTTTTCTTTTTTTTTTTTAAGTTTTTTAGTAAAGTTGAATAGAAATTATCATTGAAAAAAAAAAAATTTGATCCCTAAACTCTTTAAAATAAGATCTTTTTTATCCTAACATTTAATGTTAGAATTAATAATATTAAATGTAATGATATTTTAATTATTTTTAATTAAATATTTATTAAATATAATTTTTCTAAAAAAATTTATTGAACATTTCTTTGATTAAAAAACAATAATAATTTTAATTTTAATTTCAAAATTTTAATTATTTTTTATTAAATATGATTAACAAATATATATATGATTGAAAATAACATATATTTGCATTTGATTTCTCTAACTCAATAAACATCATATGTAAATGAGCCTTTGAAAGATGATGAAAATCAAAAGTTTGGAGAGCCAATGGATAAGGGATTTGCGTGTCTGGTCAAACATTAAGATTCAGTTGTTTTGAAGCTCAAAAGAGCCTCATAACAGAACTTTGTGGAGAGGAAACCCTAAATCTTGACGAAGACAGACAGAGATTGAAAAAAGGAATGAGGAACCACCGGGAAGCTAGAATACAGGCGCATAGACTACATGAAACCCTAATCTAGTAGAGCATGGTTGAGAACCCTTTAAGTGAAGAGAACACAACTACGGCTCCTACACCTGTGATGTTAGTTGCTAGTAGGTTCGCTGAGGGAGTAGTTAGGACATCTCCAACCGAAAACCCTATTTTCCACTGTAAAATACAGCAAAACTCTAAAATACGATAATTCTACTCCAATCGAACTCCATTTCACTGGGTTCGCCGTCTCGTAACCGTTTTTCTTCATTTCGCGGGCAAATCTCGTTGACACATACAAATTTAGCGGGTGAACAGTGCGAAGTCAATATTGACGTCGCACTATTCACCCGTGATGAAATAGCGGCAAAATTGACGAAAGAATGGCAAACAGTTCTTTGGAGATGCCCTTATGCCACCAAGTGCCTCCTAAGAAGTGTGGCAATGAAATTAATAAAGCCGTCACAAATGAAACCTTCATTTAAGATAATTTTCTTCATGCTTTATATAGCAAGCTTTTTATTAAAAAAATTTATAAAACAGTAAAAATTTGATAAAAACCTGTCCCAAATAAGATCGAAACAAATTATTTTAATGATTGTAATTCTTTGTCGCTATAAGCTCATAAGCTGCATTTGTCGCAGTGATCTGATACACAGTCAACTACCAAAGATACATTTTTATTTCTATTAAGACTTTTTAAAATTAAATAAAAAAATTGTATTATGGAGAAATTTAAATCAAAGTCTTTTGCATAGCATTAAGCTGCTCATTTATTCATATGGGTATAGTAAGATAAATTATAGTTCTTAGATAGGAGCTTTCATAAAAGAATATATATGGAACCTTATGGATTTCCTCGCAATTAGGAAAATATTTGGTGTTAGAAGGCCTTCAGGAAACTCACAGCTTCATTTCCTGGTCGGCAACATCAGCATTTTGTTGCTGCAGTTGGAACATTTGAGGATTCAGCTGGATTTGCTGGCTTAAGCTGGCAGAGATGGGCTCTCCATTAGCAAGTTTCAGACGCTGAACCTCTGCAGAAAGTGCTTCATTCAAGGCTAGACATACATAGAAATAAGTATGGAGTCAGTCAGGTTATTTTTCACAAGAAGGTAGTGATAGGAAATACTCGAGTTCGCAAGTAATCTAAGAGGAAATATTTGAGTTCGCAAGCAACACTAGTAATAATTGGTAAAAACAACGGAAATAATGCGAAAATCTTGATGAAATCAATCTAAAATGATAGATTGTAATAACGAAATCAAAACAAAAGCAAGATACAATTGATCCTCAATTTGAGAGGAGGATCATTCTCTCCCAATTTCTAGATGATGAATCTAGAGCCCAAGACGCCACCCCTCTCTCTCTACTTAATTTGCTTCCTAGTGGGGTCCAATAGGCTTGGGCGGCATTAATTGGGGGGGTGGGGTGGGGGATTAGAGCCGGCTTTCCTTGGGCCGGTTCAATGAGAACCGGCCTACCAGATAGTTAAGAAAAAGATAAGATATGGTTAATGAAAACCTGAAGAAGATTGAGATAATTGTGATATGTTTTAGGCAGTTTAAGAAGTAATTTAAGGCTGAGAATTTAATAGTGATAATGGGTAGTCTAGGATTAGATTAACGGGTCGTTTCGAGTCATGGTAGTTTACAGGTAAGTTGGGTATTAGGTGGGTACCGAATCCTAGGGAGTTCATGTTTCTTAGTCTCCCTTCCAATATGTAGAGTTTTGAAGTCCTATCAAAGAATTTCAGGTTCAGGTTCACAAACCATTGTTTAGTAAATCTGGAGAGTGAAGTCAAATATAAATAGCCTGATTAGCTGCAAGTGAAGTTTTGTGTACATTTAACATATAGAAGGGGAAAAAAAGAGAGCTTTAACAGTAAACAGCTGAAGCTGATGAAGAGGACATTGTGTTTTCATCTCAAAGCATAGCAATTTGAACATAGACAAAAATAATATCACATACTTTTCCTAAAGTGTGTTTAATCCCCAATAAAATTATAAACCAATACCTTTGCTTAATTTTCCTTTTGAGGTCTTACAAACATTTTATGTGATTGCTTTGTAGGAATTTGGCAGCCGCAGCTCTTTACTTTGTTGTCTTGTTATGTGTTCTCCATTTGCTTATTACTATTTGATGTTAATCTTTTAACCTTGGTTTTTCCTTTGGTGGATCTATCATGTCACTGGTTTAGAAAATTTATTATATTTTAAGAATTATACTTCATCACGACCTTCAAAAAAGATGTTCATGGCTTGTTGCCAACTCTAAGGTTTTGTTGTGAGACAGGGCCTGTTGATTTGACTTAAGATCAAAGATTCACTTAAAATCTAGATCAGATTTTGACATCTTATGCTTGAATCAAGATTGAGAAAGAATAATATTAAGTTAAGTGTGGCAGAGATGAGGATGCTCAGGTGGATGAGTGGCTTTACCCTTAGAGATAGGATACGAAATGAGCATATACGTGAAAAGGTTGGAGTAGCTCCTGTAGAAGATAAGATTAGAGAGAGTCGCCTTAGATTGTTTGGTCACATAAAACGGCGGCCTTCCAATGACCCGATTAGGAGAGTAGAGATATTAGATTTGACTTATGTTAAGAAAGGTAGAGGCAGACCTAAAAAGACCTGGTTAGAAAATATTAGGAATGACATTTCTTTATTAGATTTAAACGAGAATTTAACCTTTAATAGGACACAATGGAGAAAAAGGATTCATGTAGCCGACCCCACGAAGTGGGATAAAGGCTTGATATTGTTGATGTTGTTGTTGTATGCTCGAATCAAGATTGAGAAACCACTAACAAACCCTGCATGAGTCGAATATGTTGCGTCCTGAAAAATTTGTGGAGGTAGAGAGAGAATTTAATGTCCTAGCTTTATACGAAGATCAAATACACAAACAAATAAAAAAGAGGGGTGCAACATTAAAAAAATACACCATAAAATTTACGTGGAAACCCCTAAAAGGTAAAAATCACGGGTCCAATTTGAATAAATTCACTAATGTTTACAGTTGATTATAAATGAAAACCTTCTTTCGGGGAAGGTGTCCAGTGAATATAACAAACTACATTATATAGAGTACTTGGTTTGAAAAATCCAATATCATGAGAGCTGCCCTCAAGAGAATGATGAATTGTTCATTGAACTTGTAAGACTGTATTTGGGTAACCGAGATTGGAGGGACTATAGCCAACCAACGACAGGGTCGGAAGGACCGTAGTTGGAGGGCGATATCTTGATTCTGTATAGGTTGTTAAACCTAAGCAATTTTTTCAAAGCTAAACAAGAGGAGGGTGAATTGGTAATTTAAAAAATTCTCTTGGATTTTTAATAGAAAACCAATGTTAATAATTTTCTAAGTTTGATTATCATTTTGAAAAAGCTTTTCAACCACAAATATCAAAATGCAGAAAATAAAACAAAATGCGGAAATTAAAAATGACACAAATATTTATAGTGGTTTGGTCAAATACAACCAGCATCCACTCTCTAAAGACTCCCTCTTCAGGTATTGCATTATTACCAAAAGTGACTCTCCTTTAGCACCCACAGTAAGGCGGATAAACATTTACAATTCCTCTTTTCCACCATTCCCCGGTGCGGCAGAGAACCGTCATCCTTTCACACCTTCCAAGTGTCGGCAGAGAACCGTCATCCTTTTACACCCTCCAAGTGTCGACAGAGAACCGTTGTCCTTTCACACTCTTCAAGTGTTGGCAAAGAACCGTCGTCCTTTTACACCCTCCAAGTGTCGACAGAGTATCGTCGTCTGTTCATACTCTTCAAGTGTCGGCAAAGTACCGTCGCCTTACTTCAAAGATCTTCCCTCGAGCAACTAAGAAGAAGAAAAGAAGAGTTGCAAACTAAAACACAAAGAGATATTAACCTTTGAGTAACCTTATGAACCCTTCACACTTCTCTCTCAAGAAATCTCTCTCAAACAATCTCCCAAATGCACTCTTTCACTTGCTCTTGAAAAATCACGAAGAAAAATAACACTTTTCACGTCAGTTTTAAAGGACCTTTTATATGAAAGACACGAAAAACCGTCCAGTAAATTGAATTTTTCAATTTTGAGCGTGTACAATCGTAAGTTCGTACTTACGAACAATTCAAAAACTATTGCGTACGAACATTGTGAATATGTACGAAATAACTTCATACACGATGATCGTTCCGTATGAACCAAGTTCGTACGGTACGAACAGTAAGAAAATTTTTCATCTTCGTCGGGACGAAGGACCCGTCCAATTTGTACTCTGACGACGTACGTACGAAGACGACATCGTACAGTATGATCCACTCAAAAAGTTTTTAAGTTCGTTACGACGAAAAGGTACCCATCCAATTCGTACTCTGGACGACGTACATACGATGAAGACATCGTACGGTACGATCAATTCGGAAAAACTTTGAATTCGTCAGGACAAAAAGGGACCCGTCCAATTCGTACTCTGGACGCCGTACGTACGATGACGACATCGTACGATACGATCAGTTCAAAAAAACTTTGAATTCATCGGGACGAAAAGGGACCCGTCCAATTCGTACTATGGACGGTGCATGTACAAAGGAAGCTTCGTACAGTATGAACCGTACTTTAAAAAAATTTCTACCTGCAATTCGTTTGACTGCTCAAAGGGAAAAATAACTGAACAAATCGTCCTATACGAAATGACTTCGTACATTTCGATTAGTTTAAAAAATTACAAATTTAAACTCCCCCAGTGTGTATGTGTACAGTTATTCAATTACAATCACACTCTCTCAAACTCAATAAAATGAAAAATACATACTTCATTAGTTCATTTACAATGAACCCTAATCTAATCTAATTTGAAGTCTTCAATAATCTAGAGTGAGATTTTCCTGAAATGTTAGTACACATAAACAACAAAACAATACATCCAAAATATGTTATGAGAAATTGTAATTAAAACAATAATATTTGAAATAATAAAAAACATACATGTTGCAAGAATATCAATAATTGAAAAACTAAGTTACAACTATCTCAACACGATGGAGGTTACAAGGAGTGTAGGTGGGTAACGATGGTTGGAAGGACTATAGTCTAGCGACGATGGTCGAAAGGAATGTAGTCGGCTGACGATGGTCGAAAGGAATGTAATCGGCCGACGGCGGTCGAAGGGACCGTGGTCTGGCAACTGTAATTGGGAGGATCGTAGTCGGCAAACGACAGGGGCTGGAAGGACCGTAGTTGGAGGGCAACGGAGGTCGGAAGGACCTCAGTCAGCTGGCTTAAAAGGACAATATAGTCAACAGGAGATAGTGGTCGGAGAAAGGCTTGCCAGTGGCTTCCAAGTGAAGTACCAATGGTGATGGTCAGCCATAAGTTCCATAGTGGTGGCCTGGTGGCACGAATTTGTCGACGGTAGTGTCAGGGTGGAGCTCCTGGATTCTTAAAGCCTTCTTCCCCCCTTTCATGTGAAGAATGAGAGGAAATTTATAATGTTTTGAGAGTGACATTCTTAATAAATATGAAAAAGTTTCTAGGTAAATTGTAGCGTTTTATCGGATGTCCCATACTGATTCCCTTGATCATGGAAAGTTTATCGAGCATTTAAGTGCCTTAATGATGTCAGAATTGAGCGATCTTAGGCTTGTGGACTCATCTTGCCGAGCAACTCAATTCAACTATAAGCATGCCATAATTAAAAATCACTTAGTCATCTGATTAATGCTTTAAAATTTTCAAATATGCATCGACCCCTTGATTTGGGCCCATTTGGGTTCGAATTGGATCGATTTTGGTGTCGTTGGATTCGTCTCATTGAGACATTTGATTTGACTATAAGTTGAGCTGTAATTGGAGCTGTAATTGAAAATTGTAGAAAGTAAATAGCATAAAACCAGTAAAATCTAGCCATTCCCTTATAAGATTGATGTCCGTCACCGACATCAACTTAGTCTCCCAAAGTCAACATGATGATTTATGTTGGATTTCTTAATCACTAATCTTCTATTCTCAAAAGAGTAAAATAAAACAAATAAGCAAATGATTTGTTAGAGACAGCTCCAGGGTTCTTCCAACATTAATCATGTAATATGTTCTTTACATTATATCAATGTCTTCCTTACATCATTTATAATTAATCACAAATACAAGTGAAACAATTTTAACTAGGTCATACCTCATGATTTTTCCCTTTCCAAAGCTTTCCATATAACAACTTTGATGTCTCTTATAATTCTTGCACTCCTCTCTTATCTATGTGTGTGTTGGATCTTCATACAAAACTAGGCCATTAAACTCTTTCTCTCTCTACAGTTGCAAATGTTTTGACACAACACAAATATTGACAATTCGAAATTTTAATCATGCCAATCAAGTTAGCAAGCCTACTTACAAAATCTAAACTCTTAAAATAACCATGAAACAGTTGAGAACAACAAAAACAAAACAATCATTAAAGAAAACTTGATAGTTTTAGATGATTTTTATCACATGATTGATGACTTCATAGCAGTGTTGTGAAAAGCTAGTTGGACTCTCGAATGAGCACTTGAGAAAGGCAAGGCTCAAACACCTCCCAGGCAAGCACCATCACCAAGGCACCATATGGGTGAGCACCTTGGTGCAAGGTGTCCGAGAGTTCGTTTCAATGATACAAATTTTTATTATTATATTTGAAGCAAACAAAACCATATTATGAAATAGAGGGATACAAATCTAATGATGGGGAAGAGAGTATGACTGATGAAAGTGAAATAGATAGTAGCAACATTAAACTAATCTTATAACATGGAAGCCATCAACTTAATTTTTTTATTTTGCTTTCTTAAACATGAAAAATAACTTTTGGGCCTAGTACATACTTATTTTAGACAATCTATCTCGCAAGATTTTGTTGTATTGGCATTTAGAATGATCCAAAGTTTGAAAATCTATTTTTTTTTCTATTATATTTCTCTATTTTATTATGATGGTTAACATATTATACTCTCTAAAAACATCCCTCCCGATTAAAATGAGTGAAATTTATAGCATATACCATTACATGTAGTTTTACTAGTGATGTAGTGGATCGTCGGAAGACTCGACCTGCAAGAAGGATTTCGGTTTTCCCAATCCAGGGAAGAAGAAGAAGAAAGCTCTAAGGCTTCAAAGACTAATATTTCATTCAATGAGCTTTCCCTACTACAATGCACTCATATTTATAAAACTAAAAGAGTATTCTAGAAACTAGATAAGGTGTTCCTAAGGAGAATTATTAGCTATAATGTTCTACATCATTCTCCCCTTGCGTCAAAAGAGCTCGACTCCGTTCGAGGCTCGTGATTTAGGAGGAATGTAGATGTGAACATCCCAACCAGATTCCCGGGTCGAATACTTTGAATGCAGATTTTAAAATTAAGACATGAAGTGGATTCCCCCAATTGAAGACCTTGTGTTCATTTTCATCAAATGACGAAAGATCTCCAATTCTCTCCGCACCAATACTGTCATCAACTTCGTTGGAGTTGCTGCTCATTATCTCACAGAGATTATTGCCCTCATTGATCACAAGCTCATTTGCCGGTCTTCTTATCATATCCACATCAAAAGGCTTACAAAATCGAGCATCAGCCATATTTATTGTAGCATTATGATCTTTTAAGCTCTTTGCAGCCTTCAAACAATTCTGAACAATGTATCCATATCCAAGAATCACAATTCGAGTTTCCTTCCACAAGAATGGAGTGCCTTTGTTTCTAGCAGGAAGGGGAACTCCAACTTCAATCCCTCTTGGAAATCTGAAGCAGCTTGGTCTATCATCTATGGCCGCTGCTGTTGCAACCATATGCATCAACTTAGCTTCATTAGCCGGGGCCATCACAATCACGTTTGGCAAGCATGCCATGTATGCGATGTCGAATACTCCGCAATGTGTTGGTCCGTCAGCACCCACAAGTCCTACTCGGTCCATCGCAAAGCGCACAGGTAGCGTTTGTAAATCTTCAGTAGCTAGTCCTGCAACAAGATTCTCAGCTGCTGTTCCCCTCAGATCCATGGAATGAGGTGCCAGAATTTGCAATGGAATTAGTGACTCGAATGCTTTGCAGGGATTCAGTTCAGAGATTAACAACCAAGCAGGTTCTAGAGCACTCATGGATAAACCATTATGCTCAGAAGTTGCAAAGTATCGAGTATATGAAAAAGTAGCATGCTTTGGCTTTAAACCATCATTTTTTAAGCGGCGGAATAATTTTTTTGCTCCATCCATGTTAGAAGCATTTACATATGCAGATATCATGGTTGCGTAGAGGTCGGGACTAACTTTGTCCCTTCTCATGCTCTTAACAACAGTTTTATCTTCCTGCAATATTCCAGAAATTGCAAATGCATCTAGCAAAACGTTGTATGCTTTAGTGACATTTCGTCGATCAGTTTGAGAGCATGACGTTGGATCAGCCTTGTCAACATGCTTTAAACCTGGGATTTCCACACCTGCAGTAATATTGTAGTTATCTTTCAACTCAATTCTCCCACTTCCATGATCCACCAAATGCCGATATCTTCTCGTAGCAATCTGAATTGTTAATGCCATAAGAGTGTTCGCCCAATCACTGTCCCAGATTTCCTGCACCAGAGGCCGAATGGAAGTATCCACACGCGGAATGGTTGGACTCTTGGAGCCAGCTGGAGATACCGGAGTGTTTACGGTGTCGTCTGAGTCGGAGCAGGCGGCGATGATGGACTTAAGGCATGCGAAAAGCGGGCCGACGGGTTCAGGGGGAGCACATTGGAGATGGATCGGTGAATCCTGCGTCGGATCGAAAAGTGTCGCTTCCCTGGGAGCTCGATCGGTCAAGAGACGGCCGAAGTCACGCACGCGACCTGCTGCTGTCGGCGACAAAGGAACGTTATGGGCAAGTGCGGAAGTCTGGTAGGCGGGGGCCTGGTCAGTTGCTGTCGGCGACGAAGGAGCGGCGGCTGTGAATATCGGATCTCGCATCTCCGAGTCCAAAGGAATGGAATAAGGGGGCTCTGTGCGTGTTTTGATGAGCTAAGCAATGGCGGAATCGGCAGTTGCTTCGTCCGTGATGAGAAGGCTAGATGAATCGAAGGCAAAATCACGGGCAACGGAACTGGATTGTATGCTAGGCGCGGAATCGCGCTTGTCGCCAGGCATTGAATCGAGCTCGTCGTCGGGCACGGAATCGTTGTTTGCGTGCTATAGCGGAAGTGGAACGCTCGGATTTGATTTAATCTGTGGAGGCGACGTAATCTGTGGAGGCGGAGGATTTCTCCATCACAATGGAAGCTCGAGCGGTGGGTATTCCGGCGGTGGATCACGCCATCAGAGCGGGAGTTCGAGCGGAGCATAGTCATCAACGACCGTGGGAGTATGGCGGGAATGATGGCGTCTGCGTGAAGCGGACAAGGAGATCGAAGAAGAAGAAGAATGCCTCAGTATGGTTGCCGACGACATTCTCATCTTCCTTATTGCCCGAAGGTTTTCGCGAATCCGATCAAGGTTTCTATCTACCTGATCGAGTGATTCCTTCGATTGAGCTTGATAGAAGGCGATCCGGTTTCGAGCATCGTCGACAGCCCACCTTCCTTGGCGTCAATCGTCGTCGACCGCCAATCTTGTTTTGTGGCTTCGATCGTCGTCGACAGCCGACCTTCTTCCGCAGTCCATCGATCTTCACAAACTCCAGGCTCTGATACCAACTGATGTAATGGATCATCGGAAGACTCGACCTGCAAGAAGGATTTTGGTTTTCCCAATCCAGGGAAGAAGAAGAAGAAAGCTCTAAGGCTTCAAAGACTAATATTTCATTCAATGAGCTTTCCCTACTACAATGCACTCATATTTATAAAACTAAAAGAGTATTCTAGAAACTAGATAAGGTGTTCCTAAGGAGAACTATTAGCTATAATGTTCTACATCAACTAGGCTTTCATACAATGCAAGTCTCTAAAAGGAAAATCGGATGGTAATTAATAGGCATAAAAGCACAAAAATATGTTCATAGTTTTTGTATTTTCTTCTATTAGTCGAGTAAAATACGGCAACATACATACACAAGGTGAATAATCAAATACATCAAAACCAACGTAAAATTAATAGAAATAGCAATGCCATGTTACTATGTAGATTTATATGAAGAATATGTTACTTGGAAATTGCTGGGAAGCCAATCTATAGGCTCCACTGCATTCTACTAGGCTTAGGCAAAAAAGGTTCCACTAACAATCTTTATTTCAAAGAAAAAAAATAGTCTTTGTAGGAAAAAATTGATTAATCAAGGCAATAGAAGTACCATCTCTCAGTTGTGCTTGTTGCTCCATGGCTTGCAACCTAAACTTCAAATGACTATTCTGAGAAGTGAGTCCAGCTGAGTCCCTCTAACATAATCAGACAAAAGAAATAAGCGAATCTCCCAGGTAAAATGACAAGTTCTTTTTTTTTTTGGAAAATCCTTGACAAACAAAGAGCGCATGTAAAGCACCTGTAACACAGTCAGCTGTGCCGACAATGTGGTTGCTTCTGTCTGTAGAGTTTGCACCTTGTGCTCCAACTCTGTGATATAGCGCATCTTCCGTTCCTTGGAACGAGCAGCAGATTGGCGATTGGCTAATATCCTGCCAAATCAAAAAAAGAAATAAAAAAAAGAATTTTGTAGGCACCACAGCCTTCGTAGAAGGATCAAACGAGAGAAACTAAGCACCTCTTAGCTCTTTTAGGATCACTCATTGCTATTTCAGAAAGCTTTTCGTTAGCCATGATTTTCTTAAGCTCAGCGCCAGTAAATTCACCATTTCCGAATTCCAAGCTGAATGTGCCTGTAGTCCCATCCACTGATCCATTACGGGAATGCTGAGCAGACCTGGAGCCAGGAGAAGGTGGCGGCTTTGGAAGCTGGTCACCAAAATTCAAGTTGCCCATAAAGCTATCCATGGAAACACTCCTAGAATGCCTAGGAGCCATATAGTTCATAGCTGGATCACCAACTGCACTTCGCTTGTTCCTATCCTTCCTCTTACCCATTCTGCTCAAGCCCTCATTCATACTACTCTCACTCTCAGCTTCGTTCTCACTGCTTTCGGCGCCAGTAGTCTTGGAGCCACTAGCCTTGCTATCCAAGTCATTCCTATCGTCAGTACCTGAAGAATTGAGAGTATCCAGACTATCCAGATTCATATAAGCGCTAATAAGATCGTCTCCTGCATGTCCTTCGGATTTTGAGTCATTATCCCCCTCTCGATCGCATTCGGACTCTTGTTTCACGAATTGAGACCGATGCTTCACAGATCCAAGCGGAAAGCTCTCTCTAGCCACCGGCAAATGTTGCGGCAGCGGCGGAAGCCCGGAAATCGGAGAAGAGGACTGGAAGAATGCGAAAGGGATGTCGCTCTGGGATCGCCGATGCGCTTTGCGCTGCGGGATTCCGTCAGCGATAGTCCGATGGAGCTGGACCGGGGTTTGAGGAGCGGAACTATCACCCATGTTCACATCGCCGGACGTCGCCGGGTCGGAGAGTGAAAGCCCCGGGACAGCCGATGTCGCAGGATCGGGGAAAGGAAAAGAAGTAAGAGACGGCAGAAATTCTGGAGATAAGAAGGAAGGCTGACAGATGGAGTTGGAATGGGAAGGCGAAGGGTTGAAGTTTGGCGGCATCTGAGAGTAATAAGGGGAGGTTGGAGGCAAGAGGGGGTGAACTGGAGGAATGCCGGGGCGCTTGGCGACGTCAGAATTGAGAGTAGGTTGGAACTGGCGGTAAAATACGCGGCCTCCGGCTGGCGACTGAAAACAATGAATATCAAATCGATTGGGTAAATTGAGAGGTGGAGAAGAGGAGGTTGAGGTCGTGGAAGGTTTCAATGCCTGCATCGCACCTTGGCAAGAAGACTCGGCTTCCTCCATTACAGAGGAGAATTTGAAAAGGGATTTTGGTGGTGAAAGACAAGATATACAGAACAAGTTCCTACAAATGGTGAAAGGGAATGCCGGCAGCGGCTGCTGTGTAGGGATATTGAGCCAAATGTTGAGTGTACGATGGACTAAAGGCGGCAACTTTGTTTAGATAGTGGGCGGAGCGGCCGAAGCGAGCTCTGACTAGTCCTTCCCTCTCTTCTTCCTCTTCTTCTGCTCTCTTTCGTGTCACGAGCTTTTCTTCTGGAAGTCTTCTGTGCTCCTGCTGTGTGCTCACGACGGAGCCCTCGCCTTTCCTCGCGCGCTGTGGAAATCCGCGTGAATTTAAGGAGAATTTGAACTTCATTCCGTGTGGATTTCATCAGCATTTCATTTCACGATGCGGCATGTTATTCAAATTTTCTTTTTCGGTGTTAATTAGTAATTATGAGCGAGAATATTGGACTTTAAGGATTTCCTTTGTACGATTTTTTTTATTGTTTTTAAAATAATTTTTAATATAAAAATTAATAATTATTGTATTAAAATTTTATTTTAATAAACATCAAAAAATCATCTCAGATGAAACCTAAATATACATCCAATTTTAGTTATAATGATTTTTAATGCAGCTCAAATATAAACCGGATATTTTGGATACAGTCAATTTATAAAAAAAGAGTAGGTTTTAAGTCTAAATTAGTTTAATGAACGTGTTAGTGAAAAAATTAAAAATGAGCAAATATAAACCGGTATTCCATTCCACGGCCGGTTTCTTAATAAAATATTTTTATTTTATTTACACTTTAATCCATTCCACGGTTTTCAAAATAGTGTTTTACAAAATTAAATTTCTTTTACGATATTAATAATTTAAGTTTTAGTTAATGTTAATAAAAAAAATTTCCCTGAGATGAAAGTTAATTCTTAAATAATTTGAAGCAGTGTAAATAAAAAAAGTAAATTTAATATTTAATAAATTTTAAAAAAATTAATAAATAAAAAATATATTTTAAAATAAAAAACTATTAGTTTATTTAAAAATTTAAAAAATTAATTTAATTTCTTTTACAAAAAAAGTTTATAATCAATATTGATTATAAACATCATAATTTTTTTATTATCTTTGAGAGTGAAAAATTAAAATTATAATGTTTATGATTAATTTTTATATTTTTTTCAACCAAGCAAGAGCATCACACAAGTCACACAACCAAATAAATAAATTTTATTTTTAAATAAATTAAAAGAAACTTAAAAATAGCTCAATGTTAATATATATATATATATATATATATATATATATATATATATATATATATATATATATATATATATATATGTTGCATCCTGGAGTATTCGCGGCGGTAGAAAAATATAAGGTGTAACATCTTAGCGTTGTACGAAAATCCGATGCGCAAATAGATAAATAGATAGGGTGCTTCAATTATAGGGACACCAAAAATTTTACGTGAAAAACACCTGAAAAGGGGGAAAAACCACAAAGCCTAGCCCAGTTTGAATGAATCCACTAGTATAGCAGTTGATTACAAATGAGGTCATTCATTGGGGGAAGGCTTTAGCTTGAAGTACATTACATTGTAGGAATACAAAAAATCATTGTTGACGTGTTTGTTTGGTCCGAAAGACTGACTGTAAATGACGAACGACATAAGTTGGCAGAATCGTAGTTGGCGGGCGATAGAGGTCGGAATAACTGTAGTCAGGTAGAAGTCCAGCAATAGATAGAAATCCAGCATCGGATAAATGTTCGACGAAAATCTAACGATGGACAGAAGTCCGGCATCAAGTAGAAATCTGGCGACGAGCGGAGGTCCGGCTTAGGGTGGAAGTCCAACGTCAGTCGGCGGCCGGGGAGAACTCCGGCGTTAGATGGTATTCAGGCAAAACTCCATAGTCACTTGGAGATCGGGCGGAATTCTGGCATAGTTGTAAGTCGGGCGGAATTCTGATGTCACTTGGAAGTTGGGCGGAATTCCGACGTCTATTTTTTTAGATATTGTGGAGTGGCATGACCCATAAATAGATGAGAGATCAGGGACAAATATTGAGTGATTCGGATGGACGGCCGATATTGAATCATTTGATTGTGGATTGTTTATCAAATATTTAAAGGTCTTAATGTTGTCGGAATTCTGCGATCTTGGGCTCGTTGGATTCGTCTCATCGATCCGCTCGATTAGATTATAAGCACTTTATGTTTGGAAACCGTTTACTAACTCAAATTGTGGTACGAACTTTCTAACAGCGCTTCAGGTCCTTGATTTGGACTCATTTGGGCTTAGATTAAGTCAAATTTGATGTCGTTGGGTTCGTATTTTCGAGACGCTCAGTTTGATTATAAGTTTGCTGAAATCGGAGTTCAAGTGATCTCGGATATAATTTTTGAAGCTTCCAATTTGGATTTGCCCTGAGATTCGTGCCCGATCAAGATAATTTTTGCATGATATATCAATATATATAATCATACCATAATCAATAAAAAATTTCCTTCTTCATACAATAATTCAAATCCAATTCTTCCCAAAGTAGAAAACATCAAAGCAATACTTATATCTATCACATACTATATTTCTTGGTTCTTGATCCAATTCTTCCCAAAGTAGAAAACATCAAAGCTTTACTTATATCTATCACATACTATATTTATTGGTTCTTGATTCATTGGATTTATACAAAGATTTATTGTCCACTTTAGCCAACACTTTTCCAACCCACTATGTGATCTTCCTTCAAGCCATCAATGCTCTATCTTCTATTGCCTCTCAACCGTCGCTTTTTGTTGTGACTTTGAATCACATATCCTCAGACATTTCACATCCCTTTCATTATTATTAAGTAAAATGCATTTATGTATCTAATATATAGATTTTTATATTTATTTATATATAATTTATTATTTAAATTACATAAAATATATATACTAAATATTTACTTTTAATGTGATTTAGGGTCTATTTTGAACGGTTGTAGCGTTCTATAAAATTATTCGTAAAGTTGTTGTGGGGAAACAACTTAGCCATTACGGCTGTAAAGCTACATTAATTTTTGAAAAATAATGAGAAAGCAAAGTAACAAAAAATTAGTCCCAAAAAGGAGAGATTATTATGTGCGGTGTCCGAATGCGTCCGGAGGTCAATTCAAATGCGCCACGTTGTGCATTGAGTGACGTGGCGCATCCAAATTGGCCTTGGGACGTGTCTAGACACCGCACGTAATAATTTTTCTCCAAATAGACCTTTAATAATATGCATGTTATTCTTGTAAATACAGAAATATAAGTATTAGATATACAAACAAATAAGATTATTGTATCATACGTTTGTAAATCCCTTTATAATTTATGGCTTTCTGTTAGGTTAGCATTTATTTTTGAAATCTTGGAATGAGCGGGAAACAAGAACAGAGGAAATGCAAGAATAAGATGAAACAATTTATTTCATACATGTAAGTGTTTACAGCCTATTATATATATAGGACAGGATAATACATATGAACCAATAGTATGATGCCATGTGTATTCTTGATAACATATCAAGATGATGACGTGGCTAACAGCCCTCCTCAAGCAGTTGCTTCGGATGGAGTAACTAGCTTGCTGATTAAGGTCTTGAACCGAGGTGTTGGTAGTGGTTTCGTGAGCACGGCGACTAGTTGATCCTTGGTAGAGATATGATGAACATGAATAGTGTTGTCTTTGATGCAGTTCTGGATGTAGTGACAATCAACTTCGATGTGCTTTGTGTGTGCGTGAAAGACGGGGTTATTAGCCAGTGCGATGGCGGAGATATTGTCGCAAAATAGCTGAGTTGCTGCTGGTTGCGGGTTCTGGAGTTCTTGCAGTAGCTGCCGTATCCATACTATCTCGGTTGCTGCTGAGGCAATGGCCCGGTATTCAGCCTCGGTCGAGGATCGGGCGACTGCTGTTTGTTTCTTGACGCTCCATGAGATGAGTGAAGAGCCCAAGTAGTTGCAGAATCCGGAAGTTGATTTTCTGTCGGTTTCGTCGCCTGCCCAGTCCGAGTCCACGTAGGATTGGAGAATGGGTTTGTCTCGGAAGAGAGGGAGACCGATGTGGATGGTCCCCTTGATGTAGTGTAGCAACCGTTTGATTGCTTCGAAGTGGATATTTGTTGGATTTTGCATGTGTTGACAAACTTTGTTGACGGCGAAAGCAAGATCCGATCTCGTGAGCGTGAGATATTGTAGTGAGCCGGCAATTTTGGCGATACAGAGAAGGGTTAGAGAAGGCATTAGAATCGGATTTCTGATTTGAGTTTTTGAGTTGAAATGGTGTAGATACTGGTTTACAGTTGGACATACCTGCTCGGGAGAGGATCGTATTTGCAAATTGTTGTTGATTGAGATGTAATCTGTAGGTAGTGTGGACGACTTGGATTCCTAGGAACTGAGATATTAGATTGAGATCCTTCATTGTAAATTTTGTGCTTAGGTTGCTGATTAGCTTCTGGATCTCCTGTTGGTTGTTACCAGTGATAATAATGTCATCTACATAAACGAGAAAGTAAATAACAACTGTGTTATGATGGTAGATGAGGAGAGACGTATCTGAGTTGCTGAACCGAAAGCCCAGGCTGTGAAGATGTCCTGATAGCGTGGAGAACCATTCTCGGGGAGATTGTTTGAGGCCATAGAGAGCCTTCTTGAGCTGACAGATGTATTCGGGATGAGCATTGTCCACGAATCCCATGGGTTGTTTCATATACACTGTGTGGTTTAACGAGCCGTGCAAGAAAGCATTGGAGACATCCAGTTGTCGTATGGGCCATTCGTGATAAAGAGCGAGAGTCAGAAGGATCCGTATGGTCGTCATTTTTGCAACAGGACTAAAGGTTTCGTTGTAATCAAGCCCATATTCTTGATTGAAGCCTTTAGCGACGAGGCGGGCTTTGTACCAAGCGGGGGTGCCATCTGAGTTGAACTTTGTTCGGAATGTCCACTTGCATCCAAGAACATTTTGGTGGGATTTGGGCGGAACAAGATCCCATGTACCCTGAGATTAAAGCGCTTGGAATTCGTCGGACATGGCGCGATGCCAGTGTTCCTGTTTGGCGGTCTCATTGTAAGTGGTCGGGTCTGAGGGAGTGGTGGTGTGCAGCAAATTGAAGATCTGCTTGGGTTTGAGGTTCCCTGTTTTGGAGCTAGTGGCCATATGATGGGTGGGCAGAGGTGGTGTTGTATTAATATGTGGAGGTTCGATTACGGTAGGTAGAGCAGAGGTAGATTGGATTTGAGCCGTGGATATAGGAGGTGGTTCGCTGGTGAGGATCGTATGGTGCGGTTGTGTTTGTTGTGGAGTTGGAACAAGAAGCAGTGGTGGAGTGTAGGTGTATGGTGGGTTAGTAGATCTGTTAGGCATTGATTGATGGTAAGGAGAGATGGATTCGTTGAAGATAACATGCTGAGATACGTAGACTTTGCCAGTTTGGGGATGAAGGCACCTGTAGCCTTTTTGGGCTGAAGAGTACCCGATGAAAACACATGGTGTGGAGATAGGAGAGAGTTTGTGTAATATCAAGAACTGCTCCAGTATCGTCCAGGACGATCTGGGATCGTCCTGGGACGATCAGTTGAAATGAAGCTCCAGAATTTGCCCAGTTTTGCTCCAGGTGATTTTTTGTAGGCATCGTCCAGGCCGATTGGAGACATCGGCCAGGCCGATAGTTACTGTAGAAAATATCGGCCAGACAACAGCCCTGGGAGGATTCCAGGACGATCCTTTTGGTCGGATTGTCCCGGGACGATGTGGCGATCGGCCGGGCCGATCTGAGTATTACTTAAGGGAATTCAGCTCATTTGAAGAGAGAGAAAAATATTTTTAAAATATCTGATTTTTCTGAGGAGAGAGAAAGTCGAAGGAAAAATTGGAAAAGTTGATTTCGGGAAGACGCGGAGCCGTTTTCGTTCGAAGAGACTGTTGAGGAATTTGCTGTGCACGAGGTAAGGCACATTCCACCTTTCTCAATTTTCAGAACCGTCGAGTTTGGCGGTATTATCTGTCCGGAATTAATTTTCGTTCGTGATTTTCGTCCGTATCTTTTGATCGGTTCAGTTTTTACCGCGTAACTTTTTGTATATCGTTGCCGTGCCGGGTGTGCACGTTTTGACTATATTTTGAAGATTTTTGTCCGGGTATTTTTGATTCGACTGTGTTTTTAGTCGACTGGATTTTTCTGTGAAATTGGAAATTATCTGTGTAGTAGAATAAAGGTTCTGAAATGTTGATATCTGTATTCTGTGCGAATTTGGTGAATTTTGATTTTCAGGATAATTGTGTAAATTCTGTATACTGCCGTTGTGCTGCCCGATTTTTGGGTAATTTCTGATTTGTCTGGATTTTCTCTGAATTGATATGCTATCTGTATAAGCTATAAAAAGGGAGTTATAAGGGGCCTGGATCCTATGAGATTCAGTTAGTGTCTGGGAAATCTGAAATGAGCTCAATATGAAATCTGATATCTGTTCTGTTCCGGATCCGAGGAAAATCTGTTTAGGTGCTATATGCACTATATATGTATTCTGGTGCTATAAGCACATCTGATCTGTTCTGGTGCCGTGAGCACAAAGGGAGGCATAAGGGGCCTGGATCCTATGATATTCAGTCAGTGTCAGGGAATTTAGCTATTAATTAAATATCTGATATCTGATGTATGATTCTGATATGATTTGTTCTGCTCCGATATGATCTGTACGATTCTGATTCTGTTGATCTGATCTGATATGTCTGATCTGTTCTGTTTCTTATTTGATACGACTTCTGTTTCCGTACAGTTCTGTTTGATTTGACATCTGTCCGATTCCGTTCTGATTTCTGTACGGATTTGTCTGATGCTTTGGTTTTGCGATTCTGAGGATTTTGATTGGAGGTTTGTTGCTTTGCTTAGTTGTTGAGCTCACCCTTGCTTTCTGGTGGTTTTCAGGTTCTGGGAAAGGGAATGAAGTCCAGGATTAGTTCAGAGTCTGATCCGTATAGGTATTGTTTTGTACCTTTTGATTTTTGTACAATCATGGCTTTTCTGTTCTGTCTTTCTTTCTGTCTAAAAGCCATGTACTGTATTTGTAGATGATTATTTTAAGGAAATGAAAAGATAGATGTTTAGTTCCGCTGCATTTGATGTTTTTAGTAGCTCTGTGTTTTTGTTGCGTTGTTTAGAATAATTTGGAAGATTCAGTTCCGAACCAAATTCCAAAGCTAGATCCTGGTTAGTGTCTACTGCTCCGTCGCGGGCCGGTGCGAATGGGATCCGTCTCGTCTCGGGTCGGGTCGTGACAGTTTGGAGTTGTTGTATGGTTTAAGCCAAGGATAACAGAGTGACCCGAAGATTTTCCGATGATTGTAGCTAGGTGGTTTGTGGTGTAGGTTGTGATACGGACTGATGTTTTTTAGCGTGCGGGTGGGTAACCGATTGATTAAGTACACGGCCGTGAGCAGCGCCTCAACCCAGAGAAAGTGTGGGAGGTGGCCATCAGTTAACAGAGTGCGAATTATTTCAAGGATGTGTCGGTGTTTCCTCTCGGCAACGCCGTTTTGCGCGGGTGTGTATGGGCAAGTGTATTGGTGATGTATACCGAGCTGGCGTAAGCAATTATGAAATTGGTTGTTGAGGAATTCCCCTCCTCCGTCGGACCTGAAGGTTTTGATTTTCGCATCGAACTGCCTTGTGATCATTGTATTAAATTCTATAAACTTATTAAAAACATCAGATTTGCGAAGTAGGGGATACACCCAGCAGTTCATCAATGAATAAAACGTAGTATTTGAAACCTTGTGATGATGGGGTAGGACTAGGCCCCCAAACATCAGAATGTATGAGATCAAACGGTTTCAAGCTGTAAGTAGATGAGTTATTAAAAGGTAAACATTGGCTTTTGGCCATTCTACAAGAATTGCAATGTAAAGAAAGTTTCCTATTACAGAGAGACGGAATGTGTTTCTGTAGGTAAATGGTGGTAGCGTCCGCGGGATGTCCCAGACGTTGATGCCATAGGTTGGAGACTTCTTGAGCCGAGAAAAGAGCAAGGTGGTGAGGACTGGTATCGGGGCGAATTGGATAAAGACCATTATGGCAGGGACCTTTGAGAAGTAAACGACCCATCTTCGAGTCCTGGATTTGAAAGCCGTTAGCGGAAAATTTGACTGTGCATTGGTTATCTTTAGTTAACCGGTGAATATAAATTAAGTTGAACGAAAGATTGGGTACGTGAAGTAAATTTTGAAGGTAGAGATTACCTGCCGGAGTAGGCAGTATGCCTTTACCTGAGTTTTGGATGGGGATTTGGTTATCATTTCCTAATGTGATTTGATGATGTCTGTTGTAAGGTTGGATAGCTTGCAGTTGGGATGAGTCGGACGTGAGATGGCTGGTGGCCCCTGTATCAAGAAACCAGTCGTTTGAGTTGGAGGAGTCGGTGGGCGCGAATAGAGCTGTTTTTGGTGATTCTTCCGTATATGCAGGATCATGCTAGTGCCAACACTTGATGGCGGAGTGCCCGGTCTTGAAGCAGATCTGACAGGTGACGGAGTCGGTGGTCTTTTTGTCATTTTTGGTGCGAGAGACTAGAGCAGAAGATGTAGTTCTTCCGCGGTTGTTGGGGTAGCGACTTCGGCCGCGACCTCGATAGGTAGCGAGAGCAGTGGAGGGATCAGTGAGTTGAAGATTCTGGAGATCAGCGGTGACTTCTTGAGCCATGTTGAGTTCTTCGCTGCACAGGAGCGTGTAGAGATCATCAAGACTCAGCGGTTGCAGATTTGTCCTGATGGAGGTTTTAAACGCCTGGTACTGAGAGGGAAGGCCATGAAGGGTGTAGAAGATGACTTCTTCGGAATCGAGTGGTGAGCCCTTCACTGCTATGGCATCAACCAGAGATTTAATAGACAACAAATATTGCGCCATTGTCTGGTTCTTCATGGACAGATGGTGGAGTTCGTTTCGTAGCTGGATGGTACGAGAACATGTGGAAGATTGTAGACGACGGGCGATTGTATCCCAGATTTCTGAGCAATGATCAAGACACATCACATAGGGAAGAATGCTTGGAGAGATTATGGAATATAGGGCTGCGATAAGATTTTGATTAAGAAGCGTTCATAGATGCAGGGAGAGATGCGGATCGTTGGCAGCAGGGTAGGCGCGGGATCCGTCGAGAAAGCCCTCAAAGCTGTTTGCCTTGAATAGCTTGAGGACTTGAGATCTCCATAGAGGGTAATTTTCAGCTGTTAGAGTTAGGGAGATGACGCTTTTGATGTTGCGCATAAGAAACTTGAGCTGAGTAGGTATAGTGTGTTTGTCAAAGGGATTGGCGGTGTCCCGCCTGGTATTGGTGGCATCGGTGGATGTTGAAGAGGATGTCGCCATCGGTGGGTAGTTCGCCGGAGAGAAGGAAGGCGAAAAAGATTTGAGTCAGGTAAGGACCTGCTCTGATACCATGAAATCTTGGAATGAGCGGGAAACAAGAACAGAGGAAATGCAAGAATAAGAGGAAACGATTTATTTCATACATGTAAGTGTTTACAGCCTATTATATTTATAGGACAGGATAATACATATGACCCAATAGTATGATGCCATGTGTATTCTTGGTAACATATCAAGATGATGACGTGGCTAACAATTTTGATTCATTTAGCCTAAATGAGTAATTTTCTCCATCAGATCATATCATGAAGACCTTCTAAAAGTTCAGATTTTTAGGAGCTGGAGATGATGAACGCGCATTGCTATTTGCGTTGATTCCATTCATCTTGAAGTTTTCCATCCCATTGCTTGTTCTTCACATATGAACTTGCTTACATATAAATGCAATCCTTTGACTAAAAATATTTATATTTAATAAAAAAAATTCTTAAAATATATTGAAATATATATATTTAATAAAAAAAATTCTTAAAATTCTTTGAAAATTTGATGTCATTTGAAAATTTATCTGATCCGACAAAAATCTCGATGCAATCCTTAAGTTATAGATTTTTTTTAATTAAATTTAAGATCATTCAAACTTCAATTTTAACAAATTTAAAGTTGAATTGGGCGTCTATATGAGATAAACCATTGACGTCAAAAGTGATATGATTTGAGTGCAAATGAGATTAGAAAAAACAATTGAAGAGTATTTGAAAATTTTGAGATATTAATTGGATGATCAGAAGATATTCAAATATTGTATTTTTATAGTCAAACCAAGCATCTTAACGACAAAAATTATCAAATTTATGATTACTTGCTTATGACATCACTTACATGCTAAAAGAATGATTTATAATTGATGGCATCAAGATAAGACATTTGATGGAGTTATTCAAATTTTTGTTGTATTTACAGAGCTTGCAACTCTAAATAATTATGAATTTAGCCTCACTCCTAACATGAAGGGGAACTAGGAGGCTTTAGATTAAGAGAGCTTAAAAGCTTGAAGAATCTTAAAACTCCATCTAACCACTGTTGTGCAATCGCCACTATCAGATCACTGCCATCTAACCATTGTTGTTGAACATTTGCCCACTGACCACTAACTATAGTCATCCGACCACCGTCACCTTATTATGGTTCTCCAACCACCATGACTCAACTTTGATTCTTTAATCATTGGTGTCTCACTATGATCATTGAACCACTATCACCCAACTATAATATCTCAACTACTGATGTCCAATTATGGCCTCCTAACTATTATCGCTTGACTTCAATCCTCTATATATTATCGTGTGATTATGGTCCTTCATGTCATGCCCCAAGGTCTAAATAAAAATTTGCACGTCTCTCTATCATTTCAATTAACAATCAGAGCTGACTAATTGCATTTAAAAAAATATATAGACAATGGAAAATATAATTTCATTTCTATAATCAATATTTACATCTTTCGAAGTCTCAAAATGACATATGCAATAATAATGATATGCAACTAACAACAACCTATCACTACAAATACATTTTGACCACAAAAGAGAAAAATAAAGATAGACAAATGCAAAAAAAAAAAAAACTCCAACCTGCATCTCGAAACAACCTTAATCTACATAATTCTTATCATTGTTTGAAAACAAGTAAAAAACACTTAATAAGCACATAGCCCAACAAATAACGAGTATCTACAACTAAAATTAATGCATTGAACAAAAACAATAATCATATATCTATAAGAACCTATAACTATTAATATGAACAATATCTTGTATATCATGTAAGTCATATACAATCTTGTCAAATATTTAAAAAACACTACCATATGATTATTGACAATAACATGTTCTCACAAATATACAAGATCATGTCATATACAATCTTATCACATATTAAAAAACACCGGTATCTTGTACAAACTTTTTAATCTATCTATGTATTTGATCTTTGTACAATGCTACGACGTTATATTCTCTCACTACCTCCACAAAAATTCTAGCATGCAATAAAGATAAAATAGACTTTGAGTTCAACAAATTCATAGACAAAATAGTTGTATCATATACAAAAAGAAACTCTGGCCTGCAGCCCAAAACAACCTCAATCTACATAATTTTTATTCGAGCAAGCAATGCTAAACTTCATGTTTGGAGATGACAGAGGACAAAACAATGAGGTTTGAATACATTGAAGATTGAGGAGAGGGGTGTCCCGGATAAAGGTCGCTACCATAGAACTATGGAGAATTTGATTGGTCTTGTGATCTTTATGATGTATCTGAATGCATATAGAGAAAGATAACATGAGTTATTAGTGGGCAATTTGTGCACAGAGAGATGGTTGCGTGAGTTATTAGTGGTCAATTTGTGCTTTAATATCCTTCAAAAGTTCAAATTATAAAAACCTTCAGAAGTACCCTTCTACAAGATTGTTGGCTCAAGAAAAATTGCACGAGTGCACGGATCCTGCTTTGCAACCTTAGGATTCTATTTCCCTTAAGTCAGATTGAAATTAACCAGATTTCCCCTGAGGGTAGTGTCAGGGTTTATAGATCTGGGGTTCTTACTTCCTATGAGCGCAAGCACTCATAGTTAATTACCCCTCTTACTATGTAAGAGAGAACTCTCGATTAAGGATGAATAAGTTTTAGATATTTTTAGTCTCAATTGTGGGGAAGATGAAGGTAAACCCGATCAAGATCCCATGGTTCCGTCGTCCCGGGTATACCGTAGATTTCAGTCTACCAACACTAACAATCATTGACCGTAGTGTCCAGGGAATCTGATTAGCAGCCATGGGTTGCCTCCTCTCAGGGATCCCGAGTAGACTGAAGTGGCTAGATGTGGATTTTAGTTTGATTTAATTTGGGTTGGGGCTTACTACTTCCTTAGAAGTTGCCCGTTAATTTGCTTAGTTTGGGGCTTACGGCTCCAATTAGGAGTTGCCCGGATAGATTGTTTAGTTTGGGGCTTATGGCTCCAATTAGGAGTTGCCCGTGTGGTTTGATTTAGGTAGGGGCTTATGACTTCCTTAGAAGTTGCCCAGGGATTTAGGTTTGGTTTGGGACTTATGGCTTTCTTAGAAAGTAGCCCATAGATTTCAATTTGGAATTGGGACTTATTACTATATTTATTAGTTGCCCAATGATGGGTCTTACAACCTAACTCTATAGTGAGGTTGCCCGGAGGTTTTAATTATTTGAGTAGGACTTATAGCTTCCCTTAGGAAGAAGCCTTAAAAGCGGGTCTTACAACTTAATCATTTTAGACTAAGATGCCCAAAAGCTTGAATTTCGCTTGAATTGGATTTGGATTAGGTCTTAGTGCTTCCTTAGAAGTTGCCTAATTATGGGTCTTACAACCTAGCACTTTAAGCTAAGTGGCCCGAGTTGTGGGTCTTACAACCTAGTCATTTAAACTAGGTGCCCATTTGAGGGGTCTAGGGTTATATTATCTCCTAAACGTTTCCCTCAGAGGTCGGACTTACGACTTCTATTAGAAGCGGCCGGGAGTTTTAATTGGGTTTAGGGGTTAGGTCAATTTCTACCTAAAACTTTCCCCTAAGGTCGGGCTTACGACTTTCCTACGAAAGTTGCCGGGTAGCGGGTCTTACAACCTAGTTCCTATGAACAAGGCTGCCCATAAATTTTGAGTTTGTGAAACTCAAAATAAAAGGACCTATATGATTCTGCCGACCCGAATGAGAAATGTGCTTCCCAATGCTAACTTCACTGAAGTTGGTAGATTTGAAGTTCTCCTTTGTGGTTGAAGATTTTGAGCCTACACACATTTGATAGTTTGCTCGATATTCCTTCTTACCACTAGAACTTTGATTCTCCAGTCATTTGGGAGAATTTTGTAGACTACGATCACTTGAACTGTTGGCTCAAGAAAAATTGCACGAGTGCACGGATCCTGCTTTGCAACCTTAGGATTCTATTTCCCTTAAGTCAGATTGAAATTAACCAGATTTCCCCTGAGGGTAGTGTCAGGGTTTATAGATCTGGGGTTCTTACTTCCTATGAGCGCAAGCACTCATAGTTAATTACCCCTCTTACTATGTAAGAGAGAACTCTCGATTAAGGATGAATAAGTTTTAGATATTTTTAGTCTCAATTGTGGGGAAGATGAAGGTAAACCCGATCAAGATCCCATGGTTCCGTCGTCCCGGGTATACCGTAGATTTCAGTCTACCAACACTAACAATCATTGACCGTAGTGTCCAGGAAATCTGATTAGCAGCCATGGGTTGCCTCCTCTCAGGGATCCCGAGTAGACTGAAGTGGCTAGATGTGGATTTTAGTTTGATTTAATTTGGGTTGGGGCTTACTACTTCCTTAGAAGTTGCCCGTTAATTTGCTTAGTTTGGGGCTTACGGCTCCAATTAGGAGTTGCCCGGATAGATTGTTTAGTTTGGGGCTTATGGCTCCAATTAGGAGTTGCCCGTGTGGTTTGATTTAGGTAGGGGCTTATGACTTCCTTAGAAGTTGCCCAGGGATTTAGGTTTGGTTTGGGACTTATGGCTTTCTTAGAAAGTAGCCCATAGATTTCAATTTGGAATTGGGACTTATTACTATATTTATTAGTTGCCCAATGATGGGTCTTACAACCTAACTCTATAGTGAGGTTGCCCGGAGGTTTTAATTATTTGAGTAGGACTTATAGCTTCCCTTAGGAAGAAGCCTTAAAAGCGGGTCTTACAACTTAATCATTTTAGACTAAGATGCCCAAAAGCTTGAATTTCGCTTGAATTGGATTTGGATTAGGTCTTAGTGCTTCCTTAGAAGTTGCCTAATTATGGGTCTTACAACCTAGCACTTTAAGCTAAGTGGCCCGAGTTGTGGGTCTTACAACCTAGTCATTTAAACTAGGTTGCCCATTTGAGGGGTCTAGGGCTATATTATCTTCTAAATGTTTCCCTCAGAGGTCGGACTTACGGCTTCTATTAGAAGTGGTCGGGGGTTTTAATTGGGGTTTAGGAGTTATGTCAATTTTACCTAAAACTTTCCCCTAAGATCGGGCTTACTGCTTTCCTACGAAAGTTGCCGGGTAGCGGGTCTTACAACCAAGTCCTTATAAACAAGGCTGCCCATAGGATTTGAATTAGATTTGATATAGGTCTTATTATTTCCCTTAGGAAATTGCCTGAAAAGTGGGTCTTACAGCTTAAACTCTTAGATTAAGATGCCCGTATGATTTAAATTTAGGTTGGGATTTACAACTTTCGTAGAAAGTAACCCAAGTGTTGGGACTTATAGCTTTCGTAGAAAGTAGCCCGAGTGTTGGGACTTATAGCTTTCGTAGAAAGTAGCCCGTTAGTGGGTCTTACAACCTGATTCTTATAAATCAGACTGCCCATTATTTGTGGATTTAGTTTGTTTGTTTGTTGAGTTTGACACTAATGTCTTGTTTTGAGAGTTTTTACACTTGTGTTAGTGTTTTATTTGCTTGTTCTGTGCTTGTAGCTTTTTTCTTACTACAACAGTTCAGTACTTTTCATATTTTCTTAACATTTCCTGCTTTTCAGTTCTTTGTTTTACTTGCAGTAGTTAGATTTATTATTTTCTGTATTGATTCAATTTATTTGCAATGCGCTGATCTTTATTTGTTTGTTTGCAGGAGCTCGTACATGAGAACTTCGTAGAGCTCGGAGATTAGTTTGTTTTGTTGGAGAGTTTCGGTTATGGTTATAGGGAGTTTTGTATATGAATTTGTGAATTTTTGTTTGAGTTGCTATTGAGATTTGAGTCAAGTAGTTTTTTTCTGAGTTGAATTATTTTGTTTGAAGATTTGTTTATATTGTTGAGTTGTTATGTGTTGATCAGTGTGAACATAAGTTGAATGATGGAAACACTAATTTTCTTGCAATATGCCTGCAATACTATAGATTGATTGTACTCCAAGCAGAGACACCCCTTTTTTTTTTTTCTTATTGAAATATTGAGTTGATTTAATCACCACAGTGCGCACAGGTATGTTAACTCCACGTGCGAGAATATTTGTGGTGCAAAAACCACGGATATCAGATTTTTTTTTTTCTCGGTGGAAGCAAAGTGGAATGTATGCGACATGCATATGGGTAGTGGAAATGCTTTTGGTTCTAAGCAATACTGGATCCATCTTCCTTTATATTCTAGAATTTTATCTTGAATCACGGGTTGAATGTTTTCATGCAATGAGAAAGAGTGATCCTCCATATGCTTCTTCTATAATTTTTATCAAGCATGGGCTTGCTTCTTTTGTTACTTTTGTTGTCAAACACTTCAATGATCCATGCATATTTAAGTGCCGATATAAAATATCTTCTCCTCCAATCCATATCGGTGTTAGTGCAGTGCAATGACTACATGCTTTCCTTTGAGTCTATCAAAGAAGCCGTGACGAATATGCCAAGGGCGTTGCCTCTGGCTTTTGATAACATATCTTGGACTCCTGTAACCAATATACTTCTTCGCTTGTGTAAGGGTTCTGGATTTGGTTCCTCAAAGCATGCATAGTCATCTTCAGTTCTTTTCCAAGTATTACATCGAGCAGCCGGCGTCTCTGATGAAGGATTATTCTTTCAATTTCTGAATCGACTTTTCAACTCTCTTAGCTGGACTATGACTGAATTTTCTGTTTCAATTCGAGAGATGCAAGAAAGCTATCATATTGGAGATTTGCAACAAAGAAAATGAGCCATTTTTTTGAACTCTTATGCAATCTTGCAAGAGTGTTAGAGTTGATCTATACTAGGGAGATTCCTCAAGCATTCATTCAAGGACCTGACATGAATCTTAGAAGGCTAATGGAGTTGATCATTTTTATCTTGAACTATATGATTTCAGTTGCTGACATTGAGTTTTTTTTTTTTTAAATAAAGCAAATCATCAAAGGAGACTTCGAGTCGTTGACTTTAAGTCCCATTGGGAAGAAATCATTGAGAAAAGCATTGATTTTATAATGGATTAAAGTACCCAAAACTAAGCATGGAGCAAAATGAGAAAGCAACTTCAATACAGATCTCATAGTACATGAGTCCATAGATGCTCTCATCTTTCCAAAAAAAAAAAAAAAAAAAAAAAAAAAAAAAAAATCCCTTTCTTTCTTCTCTCTTTTTTTTTTATATAACGGATGGCTTCAAATGTGATTTTTTTTTTTTTTTTTTTTTTTTTTTAAAAAATCAAATTGACATTGCTCATTCATATATAAAATCTGATTTATATAAAATTTTTATATGAATAAAACTATCCCAATTTGTCTAAAAAAATATGATATATATATATATATATATATATATATATATATATATATATATATATATATATATATATATATATATATATATATATATATATATATATATATATATATCTGATTATGCAAAAATTTGATTTATATATATATATATCCGAGCACATGTAATTTATTTGATTCAGTCCGTAGATTAAATGCTCTTTAATTTTTTTTTTTTTAAAAAAAATTTAGAGATCCGTGATTTTTTTTTTTTTTCTTCAAAATTCACTAAGTTTTGGAATTTTCAAGAAAAATTTTGACAGCCTCCCGGCGTCACCTCCCCACCGAGGGAGAAATCGGGACGGCATTTGCCAATATTTTCTTCCCGGTCGGACCTAAGGTCGACGACACGAGGCCTTGAATTTAAAACCATCTCGGTCGGATCTAAGATCGACGACACGAGGTCTTCATTTGGAATTCTTCTCGGCCGGATCTAAGATCGACGACACGAGGTCTTCACTTTAAAATCATCTCGGTCGGACCTAAGGTCGACGACACGAGGTCTTCATTTGGAATTCTTCCCGACCGGATTTAAAATCGACGGTGCGAGGTCTTGTATTAATTTTATAAAAATTTGATTTATAAATTTTGATTTAAAAATCTGATTTTAAAAAAAAAAAATCTGATTTGATTTAATTATCAAATCCATTATGAAATCAGATTTTTTTTTATAAAATCTAATTCGAAATCAGATTTGTAAAGTCTGATTTTTTTTTTTTTTTTTTTTTTTTAATGAGATAAAGGAGAATATCCATCATTGCAAGTTGACAGTTGTAGCCCATTAGCCAAGGCTTTTACGGTTACTTACAAAATGGACAAGTTCACGTAAGAGGCATGGTAAAAAGTGCAATAATTATGATCTTGTTTGAGTTGAGAACATATTCATTGAAGACGGTGGTGCAGGTTCAACGACAAGCAGTGCATTTAGGCTTGGATTCGACCGTGAGAGAAGGAGTCGAGTGAAGATTAGTGGTGGGATTTGGCGTTCGCATAGGGCCGAACATTTCTCTGTGCAGGTTTGGCGGATGTAAGAGAGAAAGCGGCGGCTGTGTGCAAAGAAGGGCGGTGACGGCTTTGCAACGGAACTGCAAAATAAGAGACTTGATTTTACCTGTAGATAGGAATTTGGTTTTGTAATTGGAGACGGGCTTGTGATCGCCGGCAGTTCACAATCGGAGGTTGCGTCGGCTTTGTCTGGCGTTCTATGGAGTTTGATCAACACCGAACAAAGGTTAAGAAAAAGATCCTCCCTCTTTCAAATTTTTCTCTTTTTATTGACAGCATCATTGAAGAACGGTTTTGAGTTGAATCGTCGCATCGTTTTTTGCCAAGTGGGGTCGCCTTGGAGGCGAAGTATTTGAAGAAATGTGTCTGTTGGATTTGAAATAGTGACAGCACATACACCCTCTCTCTTTTTTTTTTTTTCTTTTAAGAGTTGGCTCTTGATTATTATTACGAATTTACATATAATTTTAGAGTTCAATTTTAATATTTTAGAGAAGCAAATTGTTGTTCTGTAATAGTTAAAAAAAAACTGCTTATTTTTTTTTTTCGTGAATGCACAAACCTTTTATTTTTCACATTCTTTTGTGTTTAAAAAATGTTATCAATCAATTAGCTTAAGAATTAAGTACCGTAGATACTCCATCTTTCAGGCTTTAATGTAATCTGTCAGCAATTTTGCTTACACTAAAGTCACCTCTTTCAAGATTTATGTTGTAGTTTCATCTGTCAACACGAAAGATTCATCTATTTATTTCATCTACTTTAATCCAAGAAGAACTGATGAGAGAATGTGGTGAAGAGAACATGGTGTTATATTAACAAATCAACAATTATAAACTGTCTTAGAAATCTATCTCTCATCAGCTCAATTTATTTTTTTTTTACTAGCTATTTTAGCTTAGTTGATTTTGATAATCATTCATAACTCAAGGTAAATGTTATTGCAGATATATAATTGAAATTAATCTTGAGATTTCAGTCTATTGACCTGATAATTTTTTCATATCTGAAGGAAAACGTCACAGTACTCGTTATAGAATTGTAGTGAATCTTAAAACTTTGGTTTGTTAACCTGATAAGCATCACTATAGATGCATCCACCGACGATCCATATGATAGTAGGACTGCATTCTGCATCAAACTAATGAAGAAATACATCTCTTGAATTTTTTTTTTATTAGTTAACAAATTGCCTCCCAACGAAGTTCTTTGTGTGATTTTCTCACAAGGAATTCGTTGCAATCATCGATTATGTGGTTTTCATTGTTGTTTTTTTTTTTTTTCTTTGTCTTTTTCAGGGCAAAATGCTTTATTGGAGGAGATCTTCATCAATGCTCATAATTGAGCCTTCAGAAGAAGATATTTGGAAGGAAATTGATGCATACGATCTTTCACAGTCGGCTTCGGTTTCAGATCGTTTGTATTGGCATAGGGAGATGCTTGTTGATCGAGATATATATGATGGATTATTTACTCGATCACCTCGCATGCCTTGCTTTGATTCGGACTTACCAGTTGGACATGACCCCACAGATTGGATTATTACATACAGGTTACGATGTACTGATGGCGCTTCTTTAAACCGTATTATTGAGGGATTGAGTTATGGGGATCAGGATATTCTGCAACCAGCAGCTGACTTTGCAGAGCCTACAGGTGTTGTCAAATTGCTCAGCTATCAGTTATTACATCATGAGATTGAGGAGCCACATCGTGATCCTATGTTTGGTAGTCAAGTTCAGGCTTTAACGGGTTATGTCAGGTGGGCCCGTTACACACTTCAAAGGCATCAGGAGGTATTGAAGCAAGCGGGGGTATATGAAGCCATTTATATTTCCTTATTTGATTATAGCCGTCTTTCTTCTTCATGGCTTCAGAGTATTATTGAGCATTGGGATAGTGCCACAAATACTTGTTGGGTTGGACCCAATGAGATGACAATTACACTCTGGGATTTATGTACCGTTTCTGGTTTACCAATTTTAGGAATTCCTTATGAAGAGTGTATTCCTATTGATTATGATTTGTTTAGCCGCCGACCAGCAGGGCAGCAGAGGAGAGGTGAGTTTGTTTACTCAGTGGGGCTTCACGAGAGTTTGAGGCACTACCATAATCTTTATCAGCAGAGGAGGCGAGGTCGTAGTCGCAGAGGTACTATTTCTTTAGATGCATGGATTGAGAGTTTTTTAGACCCATCAGCACTTATTACAGAATTTGGGCGGATTCAAGATCCTTTTGACCGGAGACCACACGATACAGAGCAGTATTCAAAGGATCTTTTTGAGCCAGGCTCAGCAGATGGATTGCATCATATTTCAGCCAGAAGATATTCAGATGATGTGATCTTAGTGTCTTTTATTGCTACGTGGCTCTGTTACTTCGTCTTCCCTAGCCATAGTAGAGTCTTTCGACCCAGTACGCTTCTGATGGCTAGTTTGATAGCGAGTGGGAGGAGAATCTCGCTAGCCCCTGCAGTTCTTGCGCAGATTTATCATAGTTTGGGGCAGATTTGTGCTACATATGGTCGTAGTCAGTGCAGTGTTGAGATTCCTTGGCACTACCTTCACGGATGGATACATGTACATGTTGCAGGTGCTTTTAGTTGTTCAGAGTTACCAGGTTACTTTACAGAGAGTTGCTTTCCTTCTTTGCTCCAATTAGCCAGAGCGACATCTTCCACAGATAGAGCTCAGATTCGTATGTTTATGTTTGCACCTCTACGGATGACTGATCGTTATAGATTGATTTATAGATCTCCACTTGGTTCTTTACCTATGCAGTGCTTTGGTGTACCTCTAGTAGATTCCCAGTCTGAGAAGAGGACTCCTACTTTACTTTCCAGGTCAGGCTATATACCGATCGCTTCATATTTTATTAGTTTGAGACCTGGTTGGATTTGCTACAGACGGCATGGTTCAGTGATATTGGAGGGATATAATCCCAATCGGGCAGCGAGGCAATTTGGACTTGTTCAGGCCACACCATTGGACGGATTACCAGTTGTTCCTGGGATAGTCGACACACGTCAATTGGGCTCTCTTCCATTGTCAGTACGTTTGGAGGCAGCTTCGATGACTTGGGCTTTTTTACTTCGACTTGGGACAGGTTCGCGGTTCTATATTCCACATATGGATGCTCCGACAGGCATTTCACACTTACGATTGGCTTGGATTCGGCACACATTTTCTTCCTTCATTGAGATGGGCATTCGGGTATATAGAAGAAAAGTTAGAAGACAGAGACCATCAGAGTACCCTTCAGTGCCTCAAGGTCATACTACTGTACATAAGGAGACTTCGAAACTTGATGATAAAAAGAGGAAGAGGAGCCCTGAGCCTACTTTCAGACATGGTGGCCCAGGTATGTGATGTATATTATTTTTTATATATGATTTTATTTTTCTTGCATACTAATATGCAAATATTGCAGTTGTTAAAGATAGACCGATTTCTCCTCCTACCGATAGAGGTCACCTTAGGCATCGATCTTCAAATGATGTTCCAGGTTAAATCTTCCTTCTTAATTAACCTATATTTATCTCATCATTTTTCTCTTGCATTTAGATTTTCACAATGCATTTTTTTTATATAGTGTCCAAACACATCTCGGCTGACCTGCCAAGTTCTCCTATTTTGGTGCCGGATACTTTACCTACTCCTCCAAGCTTCCCTTTTTCTGCTTTCTCAATAGACCAGAGTACTGCTTTGAGACCAATCCCAGATATTGACCTATATTAATTAATTATTTATTTTATTTTTCAATTCTTCAATATGTTTATCTTTCAGATGTTGAGCTCATGGATGCAGAGCCTGAATTTACACTAGATATTTTGGATGAGGATGGTCATTTGGCTATTGAATGTACACCTGATGATGCTGAAGGTAAATATATACATATATTTATCTACTTGTTCATTTCATTAATCAACATTCTCCTTTTCATTCATCATTTTTTTTTTTTTTATATATGTATAGGTGAACGCTTATCATCTTCTCAGTCTACACACAGTGATTCTACACAGATGTTATTTAAGGATGCTGCTGATGACACTATTACAGAGTTAGCTATTTCACCTTCTCCTTTATCTAATTCGACTTGGGTGATCGTAGATGATGTGCTAGAAAGCTCCTCATCAAGTGTTACTGCCCACTTAGGTGATTCTTATTCATCAGGATCATCAGATGAGATTCACCTTTCAGGTATTTATTATATATATATATTTTTTAAATTCTTTTAAAGTTATATCTTTCTTCTTTTATTCGTCTTTATTCTCTCTTTTTTTTTTTAATAACTCTACCTGTATTTACATTCAGGTTCAGTCCTGGCTTGCTTTATGTCTAGGATACCTTCTCGAGCTCGCAGATATTTTGGTCAGCAACTATTGAGTAGAGCTCATCACATTGTCACTGCTCTGCGGCACCTACTACTAGGAGTGGATCTTGATGATTTGCCATTTCCAGATTTAGCCAATTTCTGTGTTGAAGCTTCTCTACTTTTAGACTGTGCTGCAGCTTCTGGACTTCGAGATACTGCTTTAGAGACATGGGAGTACCTTTGTCGTGTTGTTGCTTTCGGACTGTACCAATTACACTTTGTCCCTGAGGAGTTAGCAGTTGGAGTTCCTGACGGTTTAGAGGATGCAGTGAGAGCTGCTTGGGAAAGGATGAAGAGGATTAGTGTGGATCGTAACTTTGGCCTTCAGGCTTTGAGGCGTTGCCAACGAGATATTTCAGCGGAGCAACTCGAGCTTTTAGAGATATTAGCAGAGCTCAGGGCTTTGAGGCAGCGAGGGATGGCTCTTTTGGAGAAGCGACGAGATCTTCGAGCTGCAGCTACTTGTACTGAGGAGGAATTTACTTGGATAGCTGCTGAGGTTGAGAGACTAGAGCAAGATTTGTCATCATCCACTGAGGAGTTTGACTCGTTGCGTCATCAGTTGGAGACCACTCAGGCTAGGCAGATGATGCTACAGGATCGCATGTTCAGAATTAGACAGCAGATAGGAAGCCTTCAATTCAGCCTTCGATAGCTTCTCTGGCTTCACTCTGGTACGAACAAGTGTATTTATTATTATTATTTTTTTACGCATGTATTTTATACATTTTTATTTTATTTTATTTTATTGGGATGTCTTAGACTTTTAGTCTTTTATATTTGATAGACTGTGACTCAACCTTTAGGTTTATGAGCATATAAGATTTCAAAGTTCAGCCCTTAGGCTTATTGAACTTTGTGGATTTAGCTCGATCCTTAGGTTTATTGAGCATAGGAGATTTCAAAGTTCGGCCCTTAGGCTTATTGAACTTTGTGGATTTAGCTCGACCCTTAGGTTTATTGAGCATAGGAGATTTCACAGTTCGGCCCTTAGGCTTATTGAACTTTGTGGATTTAGCTCGACCCTTAGGTTTTTGAGCTTAAAAAATTTCAAAGTTCGGCCCTTAGGCTTATTGAACTTTGTGGATTTAGCTCGACCCTTAGGTTTATTGAGCTTAGAAGATTTTGAAGGTTCGGCTTCTAGGCTTATTGAACCTCGTGGGTTTAGCTCGACCCTTAGGTTTATGAGCATATAAAATTTGCAAAGTTCGGCCCTTAAGCTTATTGAACTTTGTGGATTTAGCTCGACCCTTAGGTTTATTGAGCATAGGAGATTTCAAAGTTCGGCCCTTAGGCTTGTTGAACTTTGTGGATTTAGCTCGACCATTAGGTTTATTGAGCTTAGAAGATTTCAGAGGTCTGGCCTTTAGGCTTATTGAACCTCGTGGGTTTAGCTCGACCCTTAGGTTTATGAGCATATAAAATTTACAAAGTTCGGCCCTTAGGCTTGTTGAACTTTACGGATTTAGCTCGACCCTTAGGTTTATGAGCATATAAGATTTTCATAACTTCTTTATTTTTTATTTGGTAAAGGGGATAAAATTACATCTCGACTTTTTAGGAGGGGATTGAATTTATCTTATGCATTACAAGAGGTAATATAAAAATTGCCTCCTGTCTTTCAGGAGGAGAGTGAATTTTGTTTCTCTCATTATAGGAGAATATAAAAATTGCCTCCTGTCTTTCAGGAGGGGAGTGAATATTATTTTGCTCCTTATATATGAGATATAAAAAAAATTGCCTCCTGTCTTTCAGGAGGGAATTTGGAAGACTTCTGCCTAGCATGCATATTTTTATACATAACATTCTTTTATGTATGGTATTTCTTTAGATATTGACCATTAATTGGTGGCATAGGTCTTTGACCATTTAGGTCTATAAGTTGATAGGCACCTCCTTCATACACTATTTCAATGATGAAGGGTCCTTCCCATATTGGATCAAATTTACCGCCGAGGCGACGATGAGGGATTATAGGTCTTCGACGAACTAGAACAAGTTCACCTTTTTTGAAGCTTCTAGGACGAACCATTCTATCATGGGCCCTAGTCATTCTTGTTTTATAGGATTCTAAACTTTGCTGAGCCTGGAGTCGAACTTCGTCAAGGGCTTCAAGTTCTTCAAGTCGTAGAAGATCATTTTCTTCTTTAGTTAATTCGTATTGAACAGCAATACGAAGAGATGGCAGCTCGACCTCGAGGGGTAATATTGCCTCGGTTCCAAAAACTAGTGAGTATGGGGTGGCCTGCGTTGCAGTTTTATAAGTGGTACGATATGCCCAGAGAGCTTCTGTCAATTTATCGTGCCACTCTCTCTTATTTTTAGAGAGAATTTTCTTGAGCAGTTTAACCAAAGTTTTGTTAAATGCTTCGGCCAAACCATTGGCTCTTGGGTTATATATCGATGAATAACGCCAGTCTATTTTATGACGTTCTATAAATCGATAAATTTTAGTACTTTTAAAGGCGGTGCCATTGTCTGATATAATTCGACGAGGTACTCCAAAACGATAGGCAATGTTATCTCGGAAGAATTTCATCACATTGTCCGCTTTAACTTCTCGTAAGGGAATTGCTTCAGCCCATTTTGAGAAATAATCAGTGGCTGCTAAGATGAACCGATGTCCTAAAGAAGATGGTGGTTCTATAGGACCTATTATATCAGTACCCCAGCTTTCAAATGGCCATGATGCTACTGTAGGGTGTAGTGGATTCGGAGGTCGATGCATGATATCTCCATGCACTTGACATTGATGGCACTTTTTAGCATGGTCGATGCAATCTTGAACCATACTTGGCCAATAGTATCCCATACGTTTGATTTTGATTTTCATTTTGGGTCCAGATTGGTGTGCACCACACAATCCTTCATGAACTTCACTTATAACTTTTTGGGATTCATCGGGACCTAAACATCGTAGCCACATTTGATCAAATGATCTACGATATAATGTATCATTCACAAAAGCATATCTTAGTGCTCTTCGTGATATTTGAGAAGCTGTGGATTTATTTTCGGGTAATCTTCCGTCTTTGAAATATTTGATGAATGGATCTCTCCAATCATTTTCATCAGATATAGCCAAGCTCTCTCGCATTTCTTCTCCTTTATCATCTTGTATGATTGCGGGAGTTAATGCATGTCTGTTTTGAATAGTTATGAGAATTGGATCCTTATGTGGATTTGCTAGTTCTTTAGCTAGCTTTGCTAGCGCATCGGCTTTGCCATTTTCGCTACGTGTAATCCTTGTGAGAGTTACCTCAGGAATTTGTCGTAGGAGTTTTAGAGCGTACTCATAATAAGAGATTAACTCAGGCTTATTGATTTTGAAAGCACCTATTATTTGTTTGATTATGAGTTGAGAATCTCCATATATATGGATCTTCTCAATCTTCATATTAATTGCCAACTCAAGGCCTGCAATTAAGGCTTCGTATTCAGCCTCATTATTAGTGCGAGGCTCTGTTAAGCTATAGGAATATCGGAGTATTCCCTTTTGCGGTGTAATGAATATAAGGCCGATGCCTACTTGGATTATTGGGAATTTAGGTGGCTTGGATGGTTTTATTGATGAAGCTCCATCGAAATAGAGCTCCCATTCTTGCAGATTTTCTTTTTCTTCCACTTCAAGTGTTTGCTCATCTGGCAATTCATCGTTGAGTGGAGAACCTGCAGGTAGAGGATGGGCTGCTAGAAAATCAGCTAGAGCCTGTCCTTTCACAGCTTTTTGTGGCATATATGTTATGTCAAATTGCATTAGCAAGACAGTCCATTTAGCTAGACGACCAGTGAGAGTGGGTCTAGTCATTAGAAATTTTAATGGATCAACTTTAGATATTAAAGTGATTTTATGTGATAACATATAATGCCGCAGTTTTTGAGTGGCAAAGATCAATGCTAAGCATTGTTTTTCAATTGGTGAATATTTAGATTCTGCTCCTATTAATCGTCGACTGATATAATAAAGAGCATTTTCTTTGCCATCTTCATTTGTTTGTGCTAGCAATGCTCCGAGTGATTCTTCAAGAGCAGCTGTATATAGGATTAGGGGTTTCCCTGCGATTGGGGCAGCAAGGATTGGAGGATTCAATAGATATTGTTTTATACTATTAAATGCCTTCTGACAAGCATCGTCCCACACGAAAGGAGTATCTTTCTTCATCAATCGTGAAAAGGGTTGGCATCTACCAGAGAGATTAGATATAAATCTTCGGATATATGCCAATCTTCCTTGTAACGAACGAAGCTGTCTTAGAGTTTTTGGAGGTGGCATTTCCACTATTGCTTGAATTTTATCGGGATCAATTTCAATCCCTCTATGGCGTACAATAAATCCGAGGAATTTACCGGATGACACACCAAAAGCACATTTAAGCGGATTCATTTTCAAATTGAATTTTCGAATTCTTTCGAATACAATTTTGAGATCATTTACATGTTCATTTTGATTTTTGCTTTTTACAACCAAATCATCCACATAACATTCTACATGCTTATGGATAAGATCATCAAAGATTCGAGTCATCGCTCTTTGGTAAGTAGCTCCAGCATTCTTCAAACCGAATGGCATTACTTTATAGCAATATATGCCAATGGGAGTTCGAAATGAGGTATGTTTTTCATCCTCTGGATCCATTTTGATTTGATTATAACCCGATGATCCATCCATGAATGAGAACATGTCATGATTCGAAGTGTTATCGACCATAAGTTCTGCATTGGGCAGTGGAAAATCATCTTTTGGGCATGCTTTGTTCAAATCCCGGTAGTCTATACAGACACGAATTTGACCATTCTTCTTCTTCACTGGAACGATATTAGCGATCCAGTTAGCATACTTCTCTTCTCGAATAAAACCAGCTTCAATAAGCTTCTTGGTTTCAGCAATGACTTGTTCTTCAATTTCAAGTCGCATTCGCCTAGGTGCTTGCTTAACAGGCGGTATTTTTATATCAATGGAGAGTTTATGCACTGCCACCTCTGGTGATAAACCAGGCATTTCAGTGTAGTTCCATGCGAAACAGTCTTTATATTCGAGAAGTAACATTCTTAGCTCCTCTGCCTTGTCTTGCGCGAGATCAGAGCTGATGAATGTAGGTTTTGGATCTTCTTCAGTACCCAAGTTTATTTCTTTGAGCTCATCCACAGTAGCTTGGCCACCTTCTTCAAATTCTTTTGGAGCTTCTTTTAGATCTACTATTAGATCTTCAATTTGATTTTCAGACTCCGACAGTCTCTCCTCCTTGTCTGTAACATTATAGGAGGTTGCATATGTAAGACGTGGATGTTGAGGGTATTCAAGATAATGATAGGATGATGCCCGTGTGAGGTGTGAATGTCGAGCATATCCAAGTCCCCAGGTTGTTGACAAGCCTTGACCAACAGGTCTTTGTGCATGCTCATTGTGCCAGAGTTCTCTAAAATAACGAGCTCGTTTGTTTGTTTGCACGAAAAAGATTTTTCTTTCTATCAGCTTTCTCATAATGGGTGAAGGGTATTGAGGAATAATTATCCACATATCTTCATTGTCCCATTCATCTTCATTTTCTATTTCATGAGTAATATGTTGCGTTATCACTTTTGATTCATAGAAAATGGATCCACGTTCATTGAGACCTCTTTTGGGAGGGACATAAAAAATTTTTAACATTTCTATGTTTGTATTTGGCGAGGTAGTCAATGTTTTGGAATGTGCCGCCGGTATTGGCACTATTTTGATGATATCTGTAGATATTTGTTCTTCAGACACCCTTATCATTGAAATTGATACTTTTTGCAATTTCTTAGATATGGAACTGGGTCCTGGGTCCCCTTCTTCCTGAGATTCTGTAGTACCCTTGGGCTGATAGACAAATTCTTCTTCTCCTTCAATGATCGGTTTACTTGAACACCGTACCTTATTTGCATGATTAGTTTCGTAATCAAAAGAGACAGTTGATAGTTCATTCTTTCTTTTCCCTATGATCAAGGGTTTGAAAGTTGTAGAGATATCATCCTCTTCAGAATCACTACCTAGATGCGGCACTGTGCAAATTTGTTTCGAGATATTCTTGTTTTTATCTTTTAGCTTTTTCTTGTCCAGTGTAAGAGACTGAATTTTAGGAAGCTCATTGCCTTTTGACTTTTGAGCTATAAAGTACTTGGCGTCATCGTAGATTTTGACTTCATGCACCAAGAATGGTTGTTCATCACCATCAATACGATATTCTTCATTATCTCGAATGTATTTCATACATTGATGAAGTGTTGAAGGCACTATACCATACTCATGGAGCCATGGTCTTCCAAGAAGTGCTTTGTATGATGTGTTGGCATCAATGATATGAAATGTTGCCTCTGTATTAAGTTCCCCAAAGTTCAAAGGCAAAACTAAAGATCCCAGGGTTCTTTGCCCTTGCTCGTTGAATCCTTGCAAAAATACTGTGCTTTTGTTCAAATATTGTACGTCCAGGGCTAGTCCTTTGAGCGTTCTGAGACTCATTAGATTAACAGAAGAACCTGGATCAATCAAAATTCTATTTATTTCAATATTGTTACTCTCCGCTGTAACATATAATGGTCGATTATGCTCTGCAGTTCCCAGGAGCATATCATTATCACAGAAAGTGATTGCAGCAGTATTTTGCGTATGTAAGGCTTCTTTCAAATTTTGCTCAGCAAAGAATGCCTCGTATTGCTCAGGATTTTGCAAAGCTTTAATGAGTGTTTCTCGAAGATTTTTAGACATCAGAAGGGCGTCGTAGACACTCAACAATGCAGGTAGTTTGCGGAGATGAGATAATATGTTGTAGTCCACATTTGAACTGGCCACCTTGAGTTTATGAGGCTCTTGTGGAATAACAGCTTCATTGAGTTGGATATTCTTCTCCTTATCCTTTATTTTCTTTTGAGATGGGAGAACCTGCTTTCCACTTCTCAGCTGGATTTGTGTCACCTCTGAAGATGATCTAGCTTCAGCTTGAGAATTCCTTGAAATTTTCAAATCATCAACTTCCTCGGAGTCTGAGCCGCTTCCGAGTTTTGGACATTTTTCTTTAGGCATGTTCTTTCCCTTATGATCACTTTCTTCATCGGGAAAATATAAGTCTTCATCTGAGTCGGTGAAAGGTGCTGGTGTACGATGTACTTCCTTAGAAAGAATTTTTGTGTCAGCTTTATAGATAGCAAGAGGTGCATTGCGTCCTCTTGCAGCCCTTCCACCTCGTTGATTTATGACTCGGCAAGTCTCAATTGGAATACTCTCTTCCTTTTCTGACTCTGAGTCAAGAAATAAATCAGCCATATACTCCTCTAACTTGACAGGACGCCTTAGAGGTTGCTGATATTCATCGATGGAGTCGATATATTTTTGTATTACAGTATTCCGCTTTATTAATTTCTTCTTCTTTTCTTTCTGAGATTTTGATTTAGGCTTGTTTTTTCCTTTTTGGTCTTTGAAATATTTTGAAGGTTTCTTTTTACTCGAACTGGGCCCTCCTGTCACTGGTTTTTTCGAAGAAAGAAGTTTTGGATCAACTTCCAATTCTAATGCACTCTTACGACGAATGCCTTCAATGGCCAGTAAGACATTCATCATTTGTTTAGTTTTCTTTGAGATAAAGGTCTCCCAACCACCTTCATCTTCTTGGGGTGCTTTCCCTTTCTCATTCTCAGTGTTTTGATAGGGTGTAGAGGAGATAACATTGGTTTTCTCCCTTTTAGGATTGACAAGAACACTATTAGAAAGTGTAAGTTCACCATTCTGATAATTTCTTTCAACCCAATCTTTGAAGATGAAACAATCTTCGATTGGGTGACTTATGATCCTATGATACGGACAGTAATTTGGATCATCTGTCATGCCAGCCTGTTCGGGTCGGCGAGATTCTGGCAATTGAAGGCCGATTTTTAGGGCTTGCCTAAAAATCTTTCCCGTACACTCCTTTTTGAAAGAATATGGCTTGTTAATTTTCTCCTGTAAGTAGGAGGTCTTTGTCTTTCTTTTATTTGTTTCAGCATCTTTGACGGATTCATTGAATCTTCTTTTTCGTTTTTCTCTAAGGAAGATGGGAATGTGGTATTCACCTCACTTCTTTTTGGATCAAAGATTTTGATTTGTTTCCCTTTTCCTGATGGATTATTATTATAATTGAAGCCAGTACTTCTAGGTCTGGGTAATCTTTCAAATTTGGCTACACGATCAAGTAACTCCTGAAATGTATTGATTGTAGCCATCGCCAGATATGGAGCCATATAATCATCTATGTTTCCAAGTAACAGCTCAACAGCATGCTTCTCAGTGAGCTGTTGCTCGCATTTCATGCTGAGATTTCTCCATCTGGTTATGTACTTGGTGACTGATTCTTCTCTTTTCCTTTTCTCAAGAGCGAGGTCAGCGATAGTCACCTTCTTTGTTGCACTGGCAAATCGTTTGATGAACATTGTCTCTAGTTCGGCGAATGTTCTCACTGAGTCATTGGGTAACTCAGCATACCATTCAAAAGCTGTACCTGTTAAACTACTGACAAACTGGCGTAGTAACAGAGCATCATTGCCTCCTGTATTTCCACAGGTAGCTTTGAATTGTGCCAGATGTTGACGAGGATTTGCAGTACCATCAAACAAATTGAATTTTGGCACTATATACCCCTTTGGATACTTTTCTTGGTCATATTCCACCGGATACGGACGACCTGTCCCAACCAAAGCTTCAGCAGCCTCAGATGCAATAACTGCTTTCACTTTTTGACTGATAAGGTTTTCAATTTGAGCTTTGCTGACCATTTCACCTTCTTTAGGGGTAATCAGTATTGGCTCCTCTAACTCATCAGGAGTAATTTGAACATTTCCTTGAGTATTTGCTATTGGTGGTTGGTTAGTTGTAGCCATCATGCCCAGTTGTCCAAACAACTGTTTCATCATATTACTCATTTCATCAAGACGAGTATTTAAATGATGATTTCTAGATCTTTCCTTTGTTGCATAGATTGCATTTCCAATTGTAACTTCTTTACAACTTTTTCTGCTTCTACCTCCTCAACTTCTTCTGGTTGTGGAATTCTATTCACAGATGCTGCTTGTTCTTGGTCATCTCGTAGTTGTTCTTCATTTTGCAAATTCAACGCTGCACTTCTACGAGTATGCCGCTGATTAGCTCGATCAGGTATATGATCAACCATCCGGACAACTTCAACGTCCATGGGACCAATACCCTCTTCCACTTCTTCATCATCATCATAATAATTATCATCTTCTTCCAACTCGTGATTTTCTCTAAGTTGAGACCGCCGCTTCCAGTGTATGACTGGAGAGTCGGGGGATTCTTTATAGACTTCACAGCTTTCTTCTTTTGTTTTAATCACGTCAACAGAAGTCTCCTTATTAGGGGATAATTTCTGGACATGAGATTTAAGTCGCTCTTTATAAATTTCATTATCACGATCATCCTTCTGAGATCGAGGATATATGGGTCTTTTGGGAACCCAAACTTGCTGTCTCCTTGGAGTTACATAACGATGACCACCAGTATCAGAATGTACCCTTGAATGGGCAGATCTATGATACCAGTGTTGGGGCCTTCGTTCATCATATCTTCTGTTATAATCTCTTATATGTAAATTATCAGAAGGCTCTCCCAACTGTTTTCTTCCATAATACGGGTATCGACCCATATTAGGACAAAATTCTCTTGGCTTTTGGTGGTATGGAGGACGTCTAAACTCCTCTCTATAAGGTCTTGTTGAGAATTTATTATTCTGAGGATGAATCATATTTGAGGAAATAACTTCAGTAACAGATTTCCTCAGTCTTCGTTGTAGATTTCTATCTTTGACAGTCTTTAGTATTTTGTATATCTTGGAAGAGGCAGATTCTTCCTTCTTGGGTGGTTGTGGATGATGACGTGAAGTCTCCCAGAAAGACTTCTTCAAGTGACCCTTATCATCATTCCTTTTTACCCATTTTAACGGCTCAAAGCCGTTATTAACTGGTACATTCGCTTCTAACTGCGGTGATGATTCTTGAAGGGTCTCAGGCACCCAGCCATTAGCTCGTAAGCGAGCATTAGCCTTTCTTCTGGTTTTCCTGGAAAGTTTAGTACTTGCTTCAGGAACTTCAGTATTGTATTCTTCAGGCACTTCATCCTGGATTATGTTCTGACTGGCTGTATTCATGCCAACAGATTGCAGCTTGGGCTCAGGGATCTCGTTTTGAATCGCTGGAGTAACAACAGGTGCCATGGAGAGTCTTGAAAATACAGAGGCCCTCTTGGGAGCCTTCTCATCAACAGCTTCAGTAGTAGATTTCTTAGCGACACCTTCGATAGTAGGTGCACTAACAGTATTCTCAGGAATGAACTGTTCGAACTGCATGACTTCGGAAATAGTTCCGAATTGAATAGTTGCTCCAGCATAGCCTGTGTTCAGAATAGCTTGAGGGAACTGTACTCTGGTTCCCTCACCAGTTTCACAGTCATGAAGGACTTTGCAGGCGTCATGTTATCAACCTGCCAACAGAACTTACAGGGATTAGAGTCAACCTGAATTCTGTTGGAAAAGAAAACACAGAATTGCATTGAATAAACATCTATATTTATTTATAGATGTTTCATTATGTGAGACTAAATATAAATCATATTTTCATCCAAAGATGGAGAGAAAAGCAATCCCCAGCGGAGTCGCCAGAAATCTGTTGGCTCAAGAAAAATTGCACGAGTGCACGGAATCCTGCTTTGCAACCTTAGGATTCTATTTCCCTTAAGTCAGATTGAAATTAACCAGATTTCCCCTGAGGGTAGTGTCAGGGTTTATAGATCTGGGTTCTTACTTCCTATGAGCGCAAGCACTCATAGTTAATTACCCCTCTTACTATGTAAGAGAGAACTCTCGATTAAGGATGAATAAGTTTTAGATATTTTTAGTCTCAATTGTGGGGAAGATGAAGGTAAACCCGATCAAGATCCCATGGTTCCGTCGTCCCGGGTATACCGTAGATTTCAGTCTACCAACACTAACAATCATTGACCGTAGTGTCCAGGGAATCTGATTAGCAGCCATGGTTGCCTCCTCTCAGGGATCCCGAGTAGACTGAAGTGGCTAGATGTGGATTTTAGTTTGATTTAATTTGGGTTGGGGCTTACTACTTCCTTAGAAGTTGCCCGTTAATTTGCTTAGTTTGGGGCTTACGGCTCCAATTAGGAGTTGCCCGGATAGATTGTTTAGTTTGGGGCTTATGGCTCCAATTAGGAGTTGCCCGTGTGGTTTGATTTAGGTAGGGCTTATGACTTCCTTAGAAGTTGCCCAGGGATTTAGGTTTGGGTTTTTGGACTTATGGCTTTCTTAGAAAGTAGCCCATAGATTTCAATTTGGAATTGGGACTTATTACTATAGTTATTAGTTGCCCAATGATGGGTCTTACAACCTAACTCTATAGTGAGGTTGCCCGGAGGTTTTAATTATTTGAGTAGGACTTATAGCTTCCCTTAGGAAGAAGCCTTAAAGCGGGTCTTACACTTAATCATTTTAGACTAAGATGCCCAAAAGCTTGAATTTCGCTTGAATTGGATTTGGATTAGGTCTTAGTGCTTCCTTAGAAGTTGCCTAATTATGGGTCTTACAACCTAGCACTTTAAGCTAAGTGGCCCGAGTTGTGGGTCTTACAACCTAGTCATTTAACTAGGTTGCCCATTTGAGGGGTCTAGGGCTATATTATCTTCTAAATGTTTCCCTCAGAGGTCGGACTTTACGGCTTCTATTAGAAGTGGTCGGGGGTTTTAATTGGGGTTTAGGAGTTATGTCAATTTTACCTAAAACTTTCCCCTAAGATCGGGCTTACTGTCGCTTTCCTACGAAAGTTGCCGGGTAGCGGGTCTTACAACCAGTCCTTATAAACAAGCTGCCCATAGGATTTGAATTAGATTTGATATAGGTCTTATTATTTCCCTTAGGAAATTGCCTGAAAAGTGGGTCTTACAGCTTAAACTCTTAGATTAAGATGCCCGTATGATTTAAATTTAGGTTGGGATTTACAACTTTCGTAGAAAGTAACCCAAGTGTTGGGACTTATAGCTTTCGTAGAAAGTAGCCCGAGTGTTGGGACTTATAGCTTTCGTAGAAAGTAGCCCGTTAGTGGGTCTTACAACCTGATTCTTATAATCAGACTGCCCATTATTTGTGGATTTAGTTTGTTTGTTTGTTGAGTTTGACACTAATGTCTTGTTTTGAGAGTTTTTTACACTTGTGTTAGTGTTTTATTTGCTTGTTCTGTGCTTGTAGCTTTTTTCTTACTACAACAGTTCAGTACTTTTCATATTTTCTTAACATTTCCTGCTTTTCAGTTCTTTGT